>CM055847.1:2991222-3591222 GCA_029490765.1 Euthynnus affinis
CTGAATGTGTGTGTGTGTGTGTGTGTGTGTGTGTGTGTGATGAGACCTCTGATTACCTTGGCTGCAGTTGTTTCCTCTCCATCCAGCATCGCAGACGCAGCCGTCTGCAACACAGAAGAGACGGAAAGAAAGAAATGAAACGCGAAACAGAAGCAGTGATACGAACAGATTCACTCTAAATATCTGCTTTTATTAAACGATGTCCGTGTTTAAAGAGGTTTTCATTCATTTCTTTAAATAATAAATGAAATTAAATTGTTTTGAGTCTCGTGGTTCTTACCGGCGGTGCAGACGCCGTGGGGGCCGCACGCCGGCGGCTGACACACCAGAGAGTCGCAGGCGTCTCCTCGCCAGCCCTCCCGGCACCGACAGTGTCCGTCCACGCAGTCGCCGTGTCCGCTGCAGTTCGCCGGCTGACAACGCCGCGGATGGACGCACAGGATGGTGGAGACACGGCGGGCGCAGCGCCACTTGCCGTCTGATGTACTGGGAAGAGAAGAAGAGTAAGAAAAAGAAAAAAAGAGATAAACACGAAAGCTCAAACAGTAGAGACGATAGAGACGACGGATTAACGGCTCACCAGTGATCAGACGGGTAGCTGGCCAATGAGCCGTCAGTCACGTAGGTGGAAGACCCGCCCCCGTCCAGATTAATGGCGTTGATGACTCCATATTTCTTCAGAAACTCAGCCACCTCCCAAAGATTCATCCTGTAGAGAGAAATGGCCTCACGGGTCAGACGGTCAACAGAATCAGAATCAATTTTCAGGACTTCCCTGCAGAATAAATAAAACTCCTGATGATGTCATGTTCATTATGCAACCGAGCAGCCGAAAGCTGAGGGATGGATTAACCAATAAAGATAAGACTCCTCATTAGCAGGCGACGTCTTTCCTTATCTAAGACCTGAAAGACATTTAAGACTGTTTCTGCTTCTACGGGTCCTTTAACACCTTCTGAGGCTTCTCAAGACCTGCAGATGTGATGTGAGCCAGATGAACAAGGGAAATGTTCATATTTTGTCCTCCTTGACTGAAAAATTGAGATGTGCTACCCTTTTTTTCTACATTTTTGGAACAAGTCTGCTGGATTTTGGGTTTAGCTCTCCACCGAGAATTGTTGAAGCGCAACGTCCTTCTTCAATTCACTGAATAAAGCAGTTTCAGCTAAAAAAATCAGTGTTTCTCCACCATGTTGGGCGAGCAGCGGACTTCCTGGAGGGGCTGTTAGCCGAGCTGCTGCTAACGTTTGCCCAGTTTATTTCTCTGATAACTTAAGATCCAGACGTCCAATGACTAAAATCCTTCTTGCGGCTAAAAGATCAAGTTAAAAACCAGCTAAATTTATCATGAAAATGTGGCTTCAAACTGAATAAAAGTCCATTTCTAACAGTTTGTGTGGAACAAGCACAACAAAGCCCATGTATTATCTTGTATGTGTGTAAGTTACTCTTTGCTAGACGCCATTGTAGCGGACAAACACGGCGCCGACGCATGCATCTTGTGCACTATACTCTTTGGTAGAGGAGGTATGACGCCATTGACAGGCCACCAAATGAAACGGTCCGTTACTTTGATTAAAATGACAGATTTCTCTGGGTTTGAAAACTGTTGGAAACATTTGGGATAATGTAAGAACACAACTCAACAACATATAGAACATAGGTCTAGACCTGAGTGACAACAACCTGACGATTTCAGGAGAGAAGCTTCTGTCTGGTCTAGTTGTTTTTACACATTTTAATGAGGAATAACTACAGATTAGAGCTTGAATCCATCTATTCCAGTCTGTTATTTGAGGGTAAAGTGATATTTCCGTCGCTGTCGTTCTAACAGACGGAGTTCGAGGTCGTTGTTCGGTCAGTCGAGGTTTTTATTGAGCTGCTGTTGGTCTGATATCGAGTGCAGATACGCAGAGAGCAGCTGCAGACGTGTGCAGACATGTCCGCCTTGTCGCTGTTGTGCTTTTCAAAGACGGATCATTAACAGCGACACATTAATCTCCAGAGTCACAGCAGGTGATGGAGGGAAAGTCGGATCAATAGAATCGATTAGTGGAGAGGTCTAAGTGGCCTGACTGACTGAACCCTTTCAGAGGTTAAAACATCTTTTACTTCACTGTTAATCATCTTTACGGTTTTATTTTTCCTCTTTTTCACCTTCATCAGTTTATCTTTAACATGAACTGCTTCCTGTATCCGAGCAGCCAATCAACACGTCTCCTGCTCGTTATCGGATACAGATTTTTTTTTACGACTCCTTTACAATAACACTTCGTCGTTTTTTGAAGGCGCTGAAACCGCTAACAAGCTCCGGTTTGCTGTGTTTTTCATGCTACAACCACTCAGATAATAATAAACTATCACGACCATCTTAATCTTCTTTTCTCTGCTGTAATTTAAAAAAAAAAAAAAAAAAAGAGTTTCTGGACATATTTCAAAGGATCTCAGAGCCTGTTTGACTTGTTTTACCTCATCATAAAACTATCAGGAAGCAAACAGACACGTTGGATTAATGTTCAGGTTATTATCTATCTATCTATCTATCTATCTATCTATCTATCTATCTATCTATCTATCTATCTATCTATCAGTTTCTGTTTGCTGTTCTGTCTTGTTTGATGTGAAAACTGTAACCTGAATATCTGGATATAAGATGATGGTACAGTTGGTTTTGCACATATTTACACCAACCAGTCAGGTTAATATAGTAAATAAAGCATTCTACCTTTGATCCTTAATGTTATCTGATTAAATATACTGCAGTGTTTCCCCTATAATATTTTTTAAATGTCAAAAATAACGCTAAATATTCGTTCATTCTTAAATCAATAGCGTTTGGGAGCCGTTGAGCAGCGCTGTCTCGGAACGGGAGTTAACGGCTGTGTCGTTACCATGGAAACTGCAGTTAGTGAGTGGTGAAGCGAGAGAGAGAGCGTCTGAAATAACGGTTAATGCTAACGGAGCAGAGGAAACGGTTAGCAGCAGCAGTAAGTTGTCAGTGTGTCAGTAAATGTACAGTACAGACTACAGTGTGTCAGTTAATAAACGCTGCAGCTTGTCAACACCATGAAAAGTCACGTCTGTTGTTTCCCCAACTGCTGGAAAAGTGAAGGTTAGCTCCAAAGTTAGCAACAACGGGTTAGCCTAGCTTGACGACGCTAAACGGATAAATAGAAAAGACACACACAGACACCCTCCCTCCCTCTGCCAGGCCAAACCACTCAACCTAGGGGGAAACACTGTGCTGTATATTTTTATTATAATTACCTTCTATTTATCTGTATCATCTTCCAGTCGACCTCTCTGGCTTCTTCTTGTGCTGCTGTAATGCAAACGTTCCCTCCTGGGATCAATAAAGTTTGATCTGAATCATATATATGCTGAATTTATCCTCCCTGATCTTCAGAAACGTTTCTATTCATGTGGACAGAAACGTCAAAGTGCAGTAAAAGCTGTAAAATACATATTACATCTTGTCTATTCTGTTTATAAACTAAAAATTAGTCAAAAAATATGTTCATATTCTACAGAGTACTGAAAAAAAGGCCCAGTGATCTTTACCTGCTAAGTCAGCTGAAAATAAATTACCACTTTTTTTTTATAGATTTTTTTTAATCTTTTCTTTTGATATTTGACATCTTTTGACTCTCTGCAGTTTAAACATTAAAACATTCAGCTTGTTTTTTGAGGTTTTAATAATAATTTTTAAAAAATGAAAATATCAGCAGTGAAGTTAAACAGACATGTGTTTTGAATAAAAATGGGCGAAGAAAACTGCAAAAACAAACTTTATTTAACCTCAGCAAGTCATCGACACGCAGATTCAAACGCTGCATATTTAATTCCTCGTATTGACTCAGAGGACTGTGACTCACTTTATGTTAATGGAATAAATTATCATATGTTATTTCTTTCCTTTCTTGTCCACAGCTGCGTCTCTTCTCTTTCCTCCCCAGAGGGAAACTAACTCTCATCCACTTTCTGGGTGGTAAATAAAGAACATTGCTTCTATTTTTTCCCCCCATTTCGTCAATTTTCTAGCCGACTTCTTAAAAAAAAGTTAAAATAAAAACAAAAACTGCTTGTTGTGGAAGTTAAATTTAGGGACTTGGAACGACTTCTTAGCTCTACTACAGATCCAAAATGAGATTTATTAAACAGGAAATCCACAGAGAAGAAAATAAGATTCATGAAACAAACAAAAAGGTTTTATTATTAGCCTGGAAGCTCAACAAGCAGAAAGCTCAATTTATAAAGTCACAGACCTTAAAATAAATATAAAAAAAACAACTAAAGGAATCCAGAAAACATTTGAAATATATTATTAATCGCTATAAAACAAACCAGAGAATGCTAGTGAACAAAAAAAACAAATGAAAGCACAAACTCACCTCTGAAAAGCGAAGAAATAGATCAAATAAATCACCAGGAACTGATGGAAATCCACCAGAATCAATGAGGGAATCATTACTCTCATTACTTAAAACCCGTTTCAATGATCGGAGGCTTTTATTTACCAAAAGAGTTCAAAGATCAGCCGGACTGTGACTCTTAAAAAAGGCCAATAAAGAGTCTTGAATACAGATTAAACACTGGCAGCATCAGTTCAGACTAAAGGTGACGTCACTCCTGACAGACGAGGATCGAACTCAAACTCCTGATGATACACAGAGATTATTAAAGCGGTGCAGCTTGGAACCAACTGAGGGACAGATTTGGGTTAAATGAAGGATTTATAACATGTGCAGAGACGCTGTATTCATCTCAGACTGCTTGTCTGTCTCTGTTTAACTTCTGCAGCTTTACAACGTTAACTCGAAGCTCTTTAATCTCTTTATTGAACCTCTGACACAAACTATGCTACAAATCCCAGCTTCAGGTTTACCTTTGCTGATCAATATCTTAAAAGATGGACTCTGAATATGTATTTAACATCCACAAAACACAAGCTTTGACATTTAAGTACAAGTAATTCACAGACAGTCCGCTGCTTCAGTTAACTCCTTTTCTTACCCTCTGCGTTCCGTCTGTCCATCGATGTGGAAAAGGATCAGTCTTCCCTCGGCGTCGTGACCCACCGCCGTCCTCGCCGACACCACGTCCACAAAATGACGAAACAGCCCTAAAAGATGATTGTATCAAAGGTTTAGTGTAAAATAAAAGATCTGCAAGGCTTCTTGCTTGAATACAAACTGTAATCAATCTGCGAGTTAGCTCTAAGTCTGATGAGGTGACGTTCAGGTAAAACTTTTTGATTTTTCTGTTAGAGGAAAAGACTCCGGGTTCACTGAAAGTCTGTGTATGTAACCATGGCAACCAATACCTGGAAACTAACCTGCTATTGACCCTTCAGCTCCAACTTCTAACTTCCTGTCTACACCAGAAAAGTGACACATGACATCTGCAGTTTGTTATCACCTACATGTTAGAATATATATAAAATGATATAATCTAATATCTGACCAGTTTTATAAATAACAGAGTGAAGGACTGACGGAGAGTCTGATGAACATCGAGCTCTATTTTCATGACGGCGTTAATTAGATAATTTCTCTCTGTCAGCTGCTCATGATGTTACAGTTATAAACAGTCAGTGACTCATCGTCTCAATGCGTTTGTGGTTCATTATGTATTCATAAACATGATGTAAGAGAAGATGGTGAAAACATGTTGAAAACATGCAATATTTCTTTTTCCCCACACGCATGCTGTCCCTCACGGCGTCCTGAAGGCTCTTTATTGTGTAACAAGCTTATTATTAAGGCTGTAATCAACTGAAATGGGACATAATCTTAAACTAATTGATTAGTTACGAGGGGATCAGATAAACACTGAGTCAGTAAATGTTCAGTAAACATTAAGTAACTTTGCACTATATGATACATTTCAGTAGCGGAGCAGAGGTGTGTGGGGGAGAGGGGTGTGTTTATTCATGTTTTAAAACGTAATCGCTGTGAAACTATCAGAAAATAACGTTTTATTGATCTGATTCACCGGCTTTCTTGCTACCAGTGCTCCTCCACCCCCACACCTCTGCTTGGCTACTGCAAAGTCCAGAGGTTGTTTTATGTAGCACAACAAGCTAGTGAAGCATCTTGGAGATGTTTCTAAACAAGATGAATCAACCACCGTCTTAACTCAGCAGATGGTTTTTGTGCTTTTAATATCTTTTGATATGCCAGTAAAAAGGAAACCCGGCGCCCGTTCGTACCCGTCTCCTGCGTCTTGTCGCACTCGGCCTCCAGGCTCTCGTTGATGTAAACCTCGCCGTCCCTCAGCAGCCACACGACGCCGCTGACGAGCTGAACAAACGGGTTGTTCTGGTCCAGGACGTCTTCCTGTGAGAGATACCTGCGAGAGGAGACAGAAGGGAGACAGATGATCAGAGCGATACAAACCGACCAACAGGGAGTTCCTTATACCTTCAAATCTCTGTTTGTCATCTTGGCGTGACCTGCAGCTGATAACATCCTGACTCCAGCGCTGGCAGCACGTTACATAACTCTGACTGCAGAGATCTCCCTGATTATCATTATTATTATTACCTCAGCTCAGGGTGAGGAATGCCCTCAACTTACATTACATCACCTTACATAACCAGCCAGCAGGAACCTTTTTTTTTTTGGTGTTTTGAACTTTGACCTTTGCCCCAGTCCTCCAGCGATCCTTTGTTTCCTTTATTCTCCTACAGCAGCAGCAGTGCAGGAACTTATTGTTTCTATCAGGCAGCAGCTGCTGGTTTGATAAAGCTCTCTCATATTTTTAACACTTCAGGCTCGTTTAGCAGTAAAAATTAAAAACACATGTTCTCATAAATAGATGTTTACAGGAGCTCCGCAGGTGCACGCGGAGCCTCCGGCCTGTAATCTACCGTTTACATCGTTTACATCTGCTGGATTTTGGGTTTAGCTCTCCACCGAGAATTGTTGAAGCGCAACGTCCTTCTTCAATTCACTGAATAAAACAGTTTCAGCTAAAAAATCAGTGTTTCTCCACCATGTTGGGCGAGCAGCGGACTTCCTGGAGGGGCTGTTAGCCGAGCTGCTGCTAACGTTTGCCCAGTTTATTTCTCTGATAACTTAAGATCCAGACGTCCAGTGACTAAAATCCTTCTTGCGGCTAAAAGATCAAGTTAAAAACCAGCTAAATTTATCATGAAAATGTGGCTTCAAACTGAATAAAAGTCCATTTCTAACAGTTTGTGTGGAACAAGCACAACAAAGCCCATGTATTATCTTGTATGTGTGTAAGTTACTCTTTGCTAGACGCCATTGTAGCGGACAAACACAGCGCCGACGCATGCATCTTGTGCACTATACTCTTTGGTAGAGGAGGTATGACGCCATTGACAGGCCACCAAATGAAACGGTCCGTTACTTTGATTAAAATGACAGATTTCTCTGGGTTTGAAAACTGTTGGAAACATTTGGGATAATGTAAGAACACAACTCAACAACATATAGAACATAGGTCTAGACGTGAGTGACAACAACCTGAAGGTTTCAGGAGAGAAGCTTCTGTCTGGTCTAGTTGTTTTTACACATTTTAATGAGGAATCATTACAGATTAGAGCTTCATCGTCTCCAACACGGCTCAGAGTTTATGCAAAGGTCAGGTTTGTTATTGTAGATCACAGCTTCTGCGTAGGAAGTGGCGATTGCAGCTGTTATAAATGAGACTCCTGATCTGAGCCACATTAGAAACTTTTAAGCAGGAGGGTTTAAACACGTCAGCTCGACTGTTGCATCACACGACGACCGCCGGTTGACTTTCTGGAGATGTTGAAGCAATCGTCGGTTGAAGCATGTTTGTGGTTTTCTGTGTGTGTGTGTGTGTGTGTGTGGTATATTATCGATGTTTACTTTACTTTAGCTTCTCTCTCTCTGGATGTTTGACCCCTTTGACACCCACACAGTGTTGCATCATGTAGGAATTCCTGGTTTAACTGACCTCAGGTATCAAACAAACAAGTTAAATCGACTTTTTAAAGAGGGGTTTATAGATAAAATGTGTGTTTTGTTTGTGTGGCGGTTCAGTTTCGATCCTGCAGCTGCGTTATAAATATCCAGCTCTATCCTCGGAGGAGTAATGAGGAAAATTACTTGAGAATTAACTGTAAACAGACATGTCTGGATTCCCACAGTTGTTCCTGAGCAGTGAGTCGACAGTGAGTCAACAGTGGTCTGTGAATTGTTTCTGAGTTTAGATTGTCTCAGATAACCAGAAATTTTAAGCAACTGATACGAGCAAACTGGAAGTCGCTCAGCTGCAAATGTGGGTTTAGAGGTTTGGAGGAGACCGACGGCGGCGAATGTGACATTTTAAAACATGAGGTCAGGTGCAGGAAAAGCAAGAGAGAGATTAAGACTGAGAGAGACGTTCTGCTTAAAAAAGGACACGTTCTAACACTGATGCTATCTCTCATGGAGAAAGGCGGCTCGTGTCTTATCAAAACAGAGACTCGGCGAGCTCCTGCGGTTGGTCGACTTATCTTATTATGCAACCGCGTCAGGCGATGACGACGAGCACAAACATCCAGCCGGACTCATGAAGAAACTATTTAAGTCCTGCAACAGATGGTCTCTGATGTCTGGAGTCAGTGTTGGATTAACATGAAGAAGAAGAAGAAGCAGGAACGACTTCTGCTGTTTACTCAACTTTCTATCAAGTTAAATGACACATTAATGTTTGTAGGCGTCCTTATTTTACTTTTTAGTACCTAAAACATTTACTGTATGTGTGCCAGAGCCGTGACAAAGCTTTGATTAAGTCACCCCGCCGTTCATCTCCCTCCGCTGGCTCCCAGTAGATTCAAAACCCTAAACGCTTGCTTACAAAACATCTCCTGCCTTCCTGAACTCCCTCATTCAGGTCTACAATCCCTCCTGCTCTCTACACTCTGCCAACGAAAGACACCTGGTACCACAACAGAGCTCTAATAGCACATTTCCATCACATGGTACCGGCTCAACTCTCCTCTGGTACTTTTCTGAGTGTCGTTTTCCATTACAAGGTAGTAAGTACCCCCTCAGGGTACCTGGTCGTCATTAGCAACGGCGCATGAATCTGCCATGACGTCATCTTCAGCGCGACACACAAAGGAACAATGGAGGATATCAAAGGACGTCCGCACCTCGTCAGCTGACCACCGCGTGGAATTATGGGTTGCCGTACCGTCACGTTAATAGTAGACGTGTGTTTGAATGATTAAACAGTTGCGGCCGGAGCTTGGCTGTTTTAAAAATAGCGGGTTTGGTTTTTGCTGGACATAGATGACGCAGTGACGATCCTCTCTGACCAATCAGTGGTCTGCAGTGTTCTGACGTCACATTTTGGTTCCAGCTCTGCAGAGATGACACCAAAAAAGTTGGTACCAGGTACTTTTTCGTAATGGAAAACCAAAAAAGGCGAGTTGAGTTGAGCCGGTACCATGTGATGGAAATGCACCATAAGTCACTACTAGACTCCTCGCTGGTGGAACGAGTACCAGCACAGGAGGGCAAACTCCTCAGGTCCAGTTTCAGCGGTCTATCTACATCTAAAGGAGAAGACTCACTGCTTTGAAGACAGTAAGGTCAGAGAAGACAGATGGTTTGAACGACGGGTAAAAGAAGCCAATCCCTTAACAGGGGAGGAGGTTTATGACACCACTTATCTCCTATTTGCAAAGCTGCACTTTCAGCCACACCCAGAAAAATGAAGAACAAAAGCTGCTGAAACCAAACACAAGTGACTCTAACGAACAGAACGACTGTCGTTCACTGGGATGACTCACATGGACAAACAACGGACAGGTAACGAGATCTTAGGAGATGGGTGGGCGGTCACTGGGTCTATCTCCACTGTGTGTCAGACCGGTGAGGACGAGTCGGACCGATGCGTTGCGAACCGATGAAGCTGCTCGGATAAGAAGAAACATCTTCATAAGACAAATCTAAAGTCCAGTTACCTTTGAACCAACTGTTTGCCTAGAAAGAGAGTTAAAACTCTGCAGAGTCCCTCTCAATCTGACTAAAGACTCAGAAAAAACAAGAAACAGACAAAGAAACCTGGTTATGTTCTCTCTAATCGTCGCCTTGTTGCACTTCCTGTTGGCATCTAATCGTCCTATTGGGCCCAAACTGAAGCTTTATGGCTCTTACTGATGTTACTGGTGTTGTTTCTTCTCTCTTCTGTACGCTGCTTTGGATAAAAGCGTCTGCTGAATGAAAAAAATGTAAATGAAATGCATTCAAATAAGGAAAACCTTTAAGAAACCTGAAGGCGAGAAACAGGACGGACAGACAGGAAGTAGAAGTGATGCTCATGTGTCAAAAGTAGTATGTGTTAAAAAGCTCTTTTAGATAATAAACTGTTTTGCCATTTTTGGGCCACAGATGCAGTTTCTGGTTTACAGCTGTTGCTTGTGAACATCTGGTGCTCCAGATATCCACTCGGTTCTAGTTTAGTTTGGAGTTTTATGAGCTTCCTTCATGTTTAGAAATGAGCTGCTGACAAGAGGACTGGTGATGTTCACAGTGGGAACTGAGCTGGGTGACAGGTCGCGGTTTCACACCAGGTCCTGGACTAGTTCAGACTTCCTGGAGTCTTGTTTCTCACCGTGAGGAGAGAGAGCATCCAGGAAGTCACTACCTCATAACTTCCACTAAAACCACAACCTGACATGTTTAAAACTTCAGATTAAACAAACAAGATAAAACCAGGCTGGCATTCCCCCTGCTGCTAGCCTTCGTGCTAAGCTAACCAGCTAACATGGCTCCAGTTTCATTGCCATTTTCCCCAAAAGTTCAAACTATAAACTTCTGTCAAACTACAATTTTCAACAACTGAATTGATCAAAACAGCACTGAAGTGTCATCATACACAAGCAGAGCAGCGTTATAACTCTGCAGAGCTGCACGTTGAAGTGAATGAGTGGTTTCTAAAAATGTTTCTGTTTTTTTTTTACATCTATGGAGCCACCATGTGGTCAGTTATTATTATAACTCATGAACCGTTGGGCATATTCATATAATATTTGCACAGTGTGCTCCTTGGATGGTACCCAATTGCGCCTAAAAAAAGTTTTCTGCCATTTTGAATTTTTTGCTACTTTTGGCACATTTTTTATCCAATCTTCACCAAACTTAGTTCATATCATTTAGAGGACCCTGAACACAACTATTATCTTCATTTTTTTGGTATCACTTACCGTTTGTCTGTAACTGGTTACCAAACTTTTGACGGTGTGGCCTGATGCATTTAACGAGCAATAACTCTTCAATGCTGAGTCGGATCAAAACCAAATTTAAGAATCTTGTACATATAGTGACAGCGCATCATTATGTAAAATTTGATACAATTCTGATGATATTTCTACAGTTCTGTTGTCTTCAATGAAAAGAAACTTGGTACATAACCTCTCTATGTCAACATGCACAACATAGTGGAACATGGAGCCAATAGCTCCACCTTGTGGTCATCAGTGAAACATCATATGATTTATTAAGTTCAATATCTCTTCCCAACATTCCATGATGACCAAATTCAGCAGAATTGTACAGATGGGGATGATGAACAAGTGCGTGGTATTTGATAAAATTTCACCTGTAGGAAATTGCTGCTGAAGCAGAAATTTGCAGTGACAGCAGCCACAACAGCAGCGGCTGCAGCCGGCAGTGGCGGCCTCTGCATCTGGTAGTTTGCAGCTCCCACACGCTATTTCTTCAGACATTGCAACATTTTCTAGTTTTACATGAACTGAACCTCTCAGGCTTCCTGTCTGAAGTAAATCTGACTCTAAAAGGTTAAAGGGTCGTTTTCTGACATAGCAGCCACTCAGATAGTTTCTTATTTTGCTAAACTGACTCTTTTAACGTTTAGTCTCATTGTTCCTCGATGGATCTCTTACCCGAACACCAGCGTGCCGTCCTTTCTGATGCCAAACTGGGCGTTCTGCACGCCGCTGCTGTCCTGCACCATCCTGCCGTCGCTCACCACGTTGCCCAAACACTTGCCCGTCGCCGGGCGGAAGAAGCCGGCGTTCTGGGCGTACAAACACCCGGCGGCCTCGGCGGTTTCCTCCACCGACACCTGCTGGTTCATCCCGCAGCCGCCCGGACCGCCCGGCTCCAAAACCGACACCGTCCTCAACGGGTCGTGGACCATCGTCATGTGACCTGGAGACGAAAGACGCCGCTTCAGGAACACGACGACAAAAACCTCAAAGAACCAAAATCGGAATCAATCGGTCTATCAGGTTGCTGATCATCAATCAGAGACGATCAATCCGCCTGCTTCTGTGTATCTGAGTTCTTGTGAAACGTCGTCAGTTTTAACAGGAATATTTTTTGCTGACTTTTGAACACTTTCTAAACAATTCAAATCAATAAATCAATCCTCTGTGTATATTTGGAAGCAGAAGTTGAGACAGAATCTCACTTCTTATTATACTGTGAGAAATATATAATATGAGGATTTGACAAAGGTTTTCTTTGAAAAAAAAACCAAAACATATAAATCCTGATCTTCAGAAACTGTCCTGTTTATGTGGAGAGAAACGTCAGTGTGCAGCTGCAAAATATATGAAGTCTCGTCATAAACTGAGAGAAACGAGCTCTGCAGTAAATGTTTCTGTGTGATTAAATCTGTAAAAATGCATTTTTATTATGCTGTAATTAATATTATATTAGTTTATATTTAGGGACGCACAATATTATCGGCACAATATCGGTATCGGCCGATATTCAGAGCTAAAAATCAAACTGAAAAAAGCTTTTAAGGATATAAAATTCAGAGCTGAACATCGAGGAAAAGCAATCGATCGGTTTATTGGGGGTTTTTATAAATGGATCAGAGGTTAAGAGAGTAAATATTGGAACAGACGGATCAATAAATCAACAGGTTCAAACAAACAAACACAAACTCTCTGCTCTCTCTCTGACCGTAAACCCATCTGTTGCTTCCCGGCACGTCGGACACAAACACCGTGGACTCGGCGACCGGCAGCCCGCCGCCAGGGTCGCCAGGCGGCCGGCTCTCGTGGGTGGTGTTGCCGTGGACGATGGGCTGGCAGTCTCTGACGTGGCGGTGGGAGTGGGAGGGGCCATGAGTGCCGTGACCGTAAGGAAGCAGGAGGTCATCTTTCATCGAGTCTCTGGAGGAGAAAAGTGTTTATAAAGTTTAACAGGAAGTTCACAGATGGATGTTTGTGGTTATTTTCATTATTGATTCATCTGTTGGTTGTTTTCTCAGTTGATTAATCAGTCGTTTGGTTTAAAAAATTAAAGAAAATAGTGAAAAATGTTTCCTAAAGTCAAAGAGGCGTCATCAAATGATTTATTTTGTTCTGACTGACAAATATATTCAGTTTATTCTTATTAGAGGATGAAAAAAAGCTGAAAATATTCAAATTTGAGAAGATGGAAACTGAATTTTTGCATTTTTCTTCTTAAAAATGACTCGAAACAATAATTTATCAGAATAGCTGCGATTAATTTTCTGTCCATCGACTGATTAATTAATTAATCAACTATCGTTGCAGCTCCTATCAGCTTCTTGTGCTGTTTGTTCACATTGTTGTAGCTCTGAGTGATTAAAAACCTCAATTGATTATTATTATTAATTTGTGAAACTCTCTTGTTTCGTCTAATCGAGTTGTGAAATATATTCTGCATGTTTATCTTTTTATTTTACTTGCAACTCAACATATGGAGTGCTTTAAGTGTCAGTTTTAAGTTGCATCAGGTGCTAATTAGCACTAATGTTGTTAAACTGTTGAATAAAAATGTTGTTAAATGAACAAATATTTAGCAAAACTGGATTTTTAGATGACTTTTAATAACTTAATTTGCTGAAACAGACACTCATGTTAAAATATAATGATTTTCAGTATAAATGTATTGTGATATATGTATTTTATTCATATCAACTTCTCTTTAATACATAATAAAAAAGTGCTAATAAACTCTTCTTATGACCCTAACAACACACTAACATGTTCATCACAGAGCATCTTTCTGTCTGTGGAAGAAAAAAAAAACCCTAAAATATATATTTATTGACTTAAATCCCCCTGAAGCGACGCCACAGACATGAGAAATATGTTTTCAGTGTTTGGGTTGATAAATAAATCTTGTGTCTGGGTCCCGTGTGGATTTCATCATCATCACCACACGGCCTCCGTTGGTCAAATCAAGAGTTTCGTCACGTGAAGGAATGTTTTCAGAGAGCCGAGCTGCGGTTTCTGTCTGCAGCCGGAGGAATAATGCCAAGAGAAAACATCAGAGTTTGTTCGTTTATTTAGTTTATAAGTCTGTAATGGAGACATGAAAACAGACAGAACCATGTTTATGTTTTTACAAAATGCTTCAAACTGATAAAACCATAAAAAATATTCAGTTTACTGTCACATTTAAGACTTTAAAGCTCTAATCTGTAATTATTCCTCATTAAAATGTGTAAAAACAACTAAACCAGACAGAAGCTTCTCTCCTGAAACCTTCAGGTTGTTGTCGCTCAGGTCTAGACCTATGTTCTATATGTTGTTGAGTTGTGTACTTACATTATCCCAAATGTTTCCAACAGTTTTCAAGTTTTGTCATTTTAATCAAAGCAACGGACCGTTTCATTTGGTGGCCTGTCAATGAGGCCATTGATTGTGTGTGTGTGTGTGTGTGTGTGTGTGTGTGTGTGTGTGTTGGGAAGTGTTAACAGTTATCTAACAGGCATCTGAAGGCCACATAATGTGAGACGCATGAAATAGCTGCTATCTCACTTTGTCATCTTTAGGTGGTTTTTTCTCACATTGATGCTGAGTGATGTTTGGATCAAAGGGTTATAAAAGATTATTTTGCATTCGGTTTAAGGCTTGTTTGCTTTTTTTTTTAAAGACTATTTGATTGTTAAGTCTAGAGCTGCTAAGATTTTATGTTTAATTGATTAGATGCCAACTATTAAATTAATTGACAGCTGTTTTGATAATT
The DNA here is from genome assembly GCA_029490765.1 of Euthynnus affinis. Lineage (NCBI taxonomy): Eukaryota > Metazoa > Chordata > Actinopteri > Scombriformes > Scombridae > Euthynnus > Euthynnus affinis. The sequence goes on from CM055847.1 coordinate 3,006,186, forward strand.
GATTAATTGTTTTTGAGTCATTTTTTAAAGAAACAAAGCTTCTGAAATGTGAATATGTTCTGCTTTCTTTAGTCTCTGTGACAGTAAACTGAAGATCTTTGAGTTGTGGTTAAAATAAGACATTTGAGGACGTCGACTTGAGCTTTTTGGCAAACAATGATGGACATTTTTCATCATTTTCTGATATTTTATAGACCAAACAACTAATCAAGAAAATAATCCACAGGATAAAGGATACTGAAAATAATCATTAATCGCAGCTCTAAATGTTTTATTTCATAAAAGTGTTTTATTTTTTATGATGTTAGTGGAGGATGTCTTTCTTTGTTTCCAGTGTTGTTTAAGGACAAGTTCACAATACTTCATGTGTCTTTAAACCAGCAGTCAGGTGTCCGTATGAGCAGTGAAAAAGGTTTTTTCCTCGCTGTAATCATCCCTCCTGTTCATACTGGATGTTAAAAGATCTCCTTCAAATGTTTAGTGCAAAAAAAGCTTCTATTCAGCTTCAGCAGTCTGAGTTAATCACATCAAGTGGATATCTGACACATTTACAGTCTTTTTAGCATCAAATCCCCTCGTAACTTTGAAAGATATCTATTTGATTTGGGTTCTACTGATGCTCAGTATGAACAGGAGGAATTATCAGGTGACTGTGTGTGACAACAACACCATCTTGTGGCCAAAGTGTCTTCACACATGAACTGTCAGTTTCCGTGAAAACTAAAAGCAGTTCAGTATTGACAGATCTCATCATGTGACCACAAAGTTTGATCAGTTAACTGTCCAAACAAATGTTATCTGCTGTTTAACCATTTCATCACCACACAGACTGACTCTACTGAATACTATACAGGCTACACATTAAATCAAATCAAACAGTTGATAAATATAATAATTTAATTGTTGTATGTTTTTATGATTATGTAAATGAGACTTGAATGGTTTTTATGGGGGGCAGCCAGCAAAAGTTTTTAACTTTGCGGTTAACAACCGTTATAATGATTTAAATAGCATGTTAGCATGAAAATGGTAAATTAACCTCAATCCTAACCTGCCACAAATGCTCCTCAGCCTGCTATCTCATCTGTCAGTTCCACAAAAAAAGAGGAACACACTTCTCTAAAAGTCTTAAAGCTCAGCTAACAGTTGGCAGGCTAACGTTAGCCGTTAGCTCAGCTTAGGAACCGGCGTTGTCTTACCGGGAGTTTTTGGTCTCGGACAGCCGGACACAGAGCCACAACAGCAGTCCCACACACCGACATTTCGCCGTCGCTGCTGCCATATGAGGAGGATAACTAACCGGCCACACTCCCCTCTCCTCTGACTGGCTCCCACATCCTCCAGCTAGCGCACTAACACACACTTCCGGTTCGGCTCTACAATACAAAATACAAGCTGAAACTTCTGCGTCTTCTTCGTTGATTTTTAGAGGCGGTTTAACATCCGGGATGACGCATTACCGCCATCTAGTGGATTAAAAATAAGACTCAATTCTCATATCTACCCTAAATTATTATATGTAAAATAAAACAAAATAAAAATATTAAAAAAAAAATGAATAAAGAAAGTTCTTCTTCTTCTTCCTCGTTGGTTTTCAGAGGTGAGTTAACCTCCAAAATGATGCATTACGCCATCTAGTGGATTGAAAATAAGACTCAATTCTCATATTTACCCTAAATTATTATCTATAAAATAAAATAAAATTAAAATAATAAAAAATGAACACAGTAATAAAGTTCTTCCCCATCCCACCTCTCAGAGGGCCTGACAGCCTCTCTCAACAGCTTCCAGTAATTTCCACGATATCCGAAAACTTACTCATTGCATCAACAACTATCTATTCAGTGGCACGGTTAATTGTCATGGCCAGAAATGCGAAGAACTTAATCTTATCCTTACAAAAACAATATTCAGCATGCTTCCTACCTGATTTGTTCTCTCTTCCTTCTTGAATCGTTTCATTCCTGGCTGCTTCTTCATGGCTTAGCCGTCTCTCAGACCTAATCTCTTTCTCTCTCTTTGTACAGTCTTCCTGCCAGTTTCTTCTGCTGCACATTTCATCTCCACATTTATCCCCAAATCATGTCTACACATAAATGAGCTGTGTCCAAATTTCTGCACTGAAAGGGTTTGGGAACAAAAGGCCTTCCTGGGAAACTGATATGACCTAAGGATCCTTTGTCAGGTAGGTAATATGACAGATCTTGTTTCACCCCTTTCTCCATCACTTCATCCTCATAATTTGAAAATTGGCTTGCATCAACGACAGTACTCCATCCCAGCGGCCTTTACAGGAACTCTTCTATTAATGGGGGAGACATGACACCATCTAACTTGGATATTTTCATTGCCACTTCAACTACATTGACATTGCCAACTTTGTCTTTAATCCAACTCGCTGCATCATGTAAATAATGCCTGTTATGATTTCTCAGAGCTCATTTTAATGTTTTCAAATGTCAGATTTTGTCTGATCAACAGTTCAAAACCCAAAGATATTCAGTTTATCATCATGTATGACACAAAAAACCCTTCAAATTCTCACATTCAAGAGGCTGCAACCAGTTAAAGTTTTAGTATTTCTGCTTAAAAACTGACAAAAACGATTATTCACATATCAAAATAGTTAATTAATTGTCACAGCTCTACTTCAAACACACAAGAACAACTGTAACAACTCAATGAATGGACATTATGTCAAATATACAGTAATAGTGACATAAAAATATATACATGTGGATTTTTTTAAAGCAATATATGAGCACTAAAAGGGCCTTCATGGAGGAAAAAACACTGTAAAATAAAGAAATAATGCAAAAAGTGTTCATCATAAACAAAAACAGGAGATTCTTTCAATGGTTTACTTTTTTATTTGGAAAAAATACCAACATTTTTTGGTATTTTTAACATACTGTAATATCTTTACACAGTTTGATCACATAACACTGAAGTGGAACAAAGTCTTTAAAGTTGGGGAATATGTTCAGTCGTCCATTTTCATTTTCTGGGTATTTCTCACAGATTTCAGTATATTTGTGTTTCATTTTTTGGGGGGGGTGGAGGCGTATCAATGAAGTTGAAACAATCTGAGACTCAGTTTGTCTGCGTTGGTGTCGCTGAGTGGGATGTGTGTGTAGGAACAACCGAAGAGAAGCCATCTGCGACTCGCCCGCATGAAGTGAAACGCCAGCGGGACCAACAGCAGGGAGGCCAGGACGACGGTGATTATCAGCCACGTCCGTCTGCAGAGAGAGTTTAGAAAGTTTAGATTTGACTTTTTAATATCTTACAAACTGTTAATGAGGCTCTGATTCCTGAACGCAGCATGTCGAGGAAGATTATTATGAAAAGAATATTTCTATAAGCAACCACTGGAAACAGCTTAATCAAAAGATAAGAAACAAACTGTCGTATCTGAAATTGTTGTCATGGTTCGTTAGGGTCCTTCAATGAAGCTTAACATCAAATTTCCCATTTCGACTGAAGAAAAGGAAACTGTTGCAATAATCCCAGTTTTGCTTTAAGTTGGTATCGTCATCATCAGTCATTAAAAAGACTCCCTGCAGCACTCAGCTATCAAAAATCATCATTTTTACTTCACAGGAATATTTTGGATGTTATGTTTGACCCTTCCAAATTTACTTTTGGTTATGTTAGTCATGTTTATCGCCACGTAGGTTCGCACATACAAGGAATTTGCTTTGGTGTTGTGGTGCATCTCTCCATATAAAGCAAAGAATCTCGGTCTGTCTGTATATATGTGTGTTTGTCCTTCGCGTATCTCGAGAACCGTTCATCCGATCCACTTCATACCTGGCGGGTGGATCGGTGGTGAAACCAGGAAGTGCAGTGTCGACAAGTGAAGTTATTTGGATGAGCGGTTCTCAAGAAATATGTTAAAAAATACTCCATAAATAACATTGATTTGCTTCTTCTTCTGCCTGTAGAGTCAATGAACGGAAAAACGGAGAGCAACACGCTGCCACATGGTGGTCGCAGGCGGGATTACACCCAGTAGTAATGAACTACCATTGAGGATGAATTGAAGACATTTAAGTTAAGATCTATTCCTCGTGTGTGGGACTTTTGTATATATATATATTTGTATACATTGAAAGGGCGCTTCAGTTCATCCGATCAACTTAAGCTCAACTCAAAATTATAGTCTGCAGATATTGAGGCATTTAGTGAACATGGGTAAATTATAGCGTCTACTGATAGTCTGCATTCATGTTCTTTCCGTTCTGAACAGGCATGTTTTCAACGGGCACAGCACTAGAAAAGAAGTACCACAAAAGTCATCAAAAATAATGTAAATAAAATTTCTGGATTATAGACTTCTCATAAACACACAAATTTGTAGTCAAACTAAACTAGGAATGTTTAGAAATTTGAGACTTGGTGGACTGAAGGGGATAAATTCATCAGATGGAGGAGATCAACTTACTCTGTCAGATACGGTTTGTCTCTGTACACCTCTTCTTGTTGTCTCCAAACTGTAAACATCTGTTTAGCCAAACATCGTCCTGCTGTGGGGAAGACAGAAGAATAGCACTATTCATAAAATCGTTTGCAGCCTTATCAGTAACTCCAACCGTCAGAGAGATGTGGTGCAGTAAAAAAAACCTCTGTTTAATCTGCTGTCACTGTTGACACTGGCGCAGCTTCCTGTGTGCGGGTCACATGGACACTGGTCATCGCACTGACACCGTTCAGCACAGGAGACGCCGTAGAAACCTGGAGGACACGCTGACAGAGAGGTTCGATCCTTTCAGCATCACATCTTAAAGAACGCCGATGACTGAAAACATCTGAATCTCAACAGCAGTTTCTTCCTGCTGTCACGCAGTCCCACCTCTTTCACAGAAGTCGCCATAGAAACCAGGAGGACACAAACAGCGTCCATCAACACGGCTGCAGGAAGCTCCGTTAAGACATACACAGGTGAGTCTGCAGCCGTCACCATAGTAACCAGGTAAACATCCTGCCAAGGAGATCACAGGTGATAAATGAACCTTCAGATGAACGTTAATAAAACATCACAGTCCAGAAACTAACTGAATTTATCAAAATAATTGACATAAATAGGTTTATTCTTAACTTCCTTATTAATGTGGGATATTAAGTTGTGGTGATTTGTAATTAATTCACTTATTCAGGTCTGCTTATATCAGTTAATAATTGCACAGTTTGAATTTCAGACATTTTTAAAGCATTAATTGTAAATTTACTGCATAATAAAGATAAATGTTAACAGTCCCCTTATTGAGCGCATATAAACAGTAAATAAATGATTTATAACTCACTATAATGTCGCTGTAAGCAGATATAAATGTTTATTAATATATTTGTCTACAGTTGTAGAGTGTAAAGTTGTTTTCTGCTTTATAAACAGATACTTAATGAGAAGATAGTAAAACACAGCTGTAATAATGTAAAATATGTTTTAATAGGAGAAGCTATATTTACTGATTAGTATTGTACATTAATAAACACTTAAAATGTCCTGATATCTGCTTATAACTACAGTGTAGTGTGTTATAAATCTTTCTATAATGCTTATTAAGGTTAAATGGGGGGATTGAGTTATATTTTTTAAGAGGAGCTGCAGGTGGAATAAAAAATAAAAATAAAACTCTCCAGATATACAGAGAGATTATAGATATAGAGACCAGAGCAGTGATTACCTTGGCTGCAGTTCTTTCCTCTCCATCCAGCAGCACAGACACAACCGTCTGCAACAGGAGACACAAGACGTAGTTTATAAACCTGTAAAACCTGCAGTAATTAAACAAGGCATGGTTTTACTGTGTGTGTGTGTGTGTGTGTGTGTGTGTGTGTGTGTGTGTGTGTGTGTGGCAATCATGCTCAGTGATGCTCAGTGATGCAAAGCCGTTATCATCACTAGTTTCAAGTGCTCATTACTGCACATGTAAATGTCCCACAGACAGACAGGTGTTTCATTCTTCACCTTGCAAAGAATAAAATCCAGTGAGAGTTAAAAAAAAAAATCAGATTTTATGTATTTTGTTTTTTGGGTTCAATATGATATAGTGTGTCAAAGTGAAAAAGTAATTGTCTGGTCATATAGATGATGTTGTGCTGAAAAAAAAAAAGTTACCAAACATCAGCATGTTAAACATTTTTTAAAGTCATATATAAAGGCAAATTCAAAAATATGCAAAACTGCCAAAATAGCCCCAAAACTCCTGAGGGTTAAAACTGCAAAAATATATTTGCAGGAAACCACGATTACTTGGCCAGGAAGTGCTTTTTCCAGTTTTGAGTTTTTTATTACAAGGATTCTAAAGGATTCAAAGGATAAGACTGATGATTTTCTATATTTTTCTTATCTTCAGGGTTTTTAGAGTCTGCTTCACACAGAACAACTCTCTGGAGATTGAAAATGTGATTGTTGTCGCACTGTAAGACTTCAGGTTTACAGTTTTTAAGGCAAAAAAACAGCCACCAGGCTTTTACGGCCCTAACCCTAACCCTAACCCTGGGCAGTGATATACGACCTCCACCTCTTCGCTAACATCTACGTTAGCTTGATCGTCTGTTTTAACCACCGTCTGCTGCAGCTGAGCTCCAGCGCCACACTTACCGGCGGTGCAGACGCCGTGGGGGCCGCAGGCTGGCGGCTGACACACCAGAGAGTCGCAGGCGTCTCCTCGCCAGCCCTCCCGGCACCGACAGCGTCCGTCCACGCAGTCGCCGTGTCCGCTGCAGTCCGCTGGCTGGCAACGCCGCCGGTGGACACAAAGGACGGTGGAGACACGCCGGGCGCAGCGCCACCTGCTGTCTGGTTTACTGGGAAGGGAGGATGAGCAGTAGAGAGCATAGAAAGAATGAAGTGAATTAGAAGTTATACTTCTGCTACTACTGGTGTTACTACTTCTACTCCAATTGCAACTAAACACAATGATAATAATAAACTTTATTTAAGTGATATTTTGAGCTTTTTTTTGTTTGGTTGTTTGCTTTTTGAGTTTAAAAATGTGAACTGTGAGCTCAAAATTCATCTGACAATAACTGCAGCCGAGTTTCTTTGTTAACAGAAAAGATAAACTCATAATAAAGAGTGTTAAAGGATGCTAATCTTCAGTTCTGAATAGTCAGAGTTGGCTGTCAGTGACCAGAGAAACAAGGAAACAGAAAACCAACTGACTGTTGCCTGATGACAACATGAAAATGATCGGCTTGTTGAGCATCAGCTGAGTTTCCCAACAGCTCTGGAGGAAAGAAATAGACTGACAGTGAATATAAGACACGAAAGCAACCCTGAACAGATAATTCTGATGATTTTAAACTATAATCATAATCAGGAAAAGACAAAAAGAGGAGAAAAAGCACCACCTCAACTCATCATACCACCGTACACCACCTGGACCAACCATTGGCTCCCAATCGTCCCCTTCGTTCCTCTCCTCGACCCCCATCAAGCCCACCAAACACTGTCCTCATCCAATCCTGAACCCTCTCAACAATCCAAATAAAACTACTTCTATACTGTTCAAACAGCGTGGTTGCTGAGCCTTGAATAAACATGCCCAGCGCTGGAATCACAGTTACTTCTATCAGGTTTAACTGGCTCACCATTGGTCAGGAGGGTAACTGGCCAATGTGCCGTTGGCCACGAAGCTGGAAGACCCGCCTCCATCCAGATTGATAGCGTTGATCACGCCGTTCTTCTTCAGGAAGTCCGCCACCTCCCAAAGATTCATGCTGCTCAAAAATATGAACAAACCGCAGAGTGTAGAGTGACCGCTGTTGTGTTTATCAGGTGTTTAAGACCTGATACAAGCTGACAGATGTCAAATGTTAAAAACCAGGAGGACAGGTGAACATACTCACATGCTGCTCTGATTTAATAGAAGTATAAATAAATGAATGAATGTATAAATAAATAAATCTATAAATGATAAATGTTACCCTCTTTCTTTGGTCCGTCCGTCCACATGAAACAGAACCACGTTGCCGTTGGCGTCGTGTCCCACCGCCGTCCTCGCTGACAACACATCCACAAAACCTCTGAACATTTCTGTCAGAATATAAAGGAAGAGTTTTATATTCAGATTCAACACTAAACTAAAATCTAACTAAATATAACCAGATGTTATTTCACATTCAATTTCATTTAATTTATGGAACGGTTGCTACGGTAATGATGCCTCTTCAAGCACCAAAATAAAAACTGATTTAATTTTTATTTTGCACTGTGAACATAAATTGCAAACAAAATGTCAATTTGATTGGATAATTAAATCTGAATATTGACAATGTTTAACAAACTGCGATAAACTTTGACCATGACTTTGACATGTTTTAGTTCTGATTCAATCATCAGAAAATTAATCAGCAACAGTTTTTTAGGTATTTATCAAAGAAGAAATGTCATATGTCACAACATTTTGTAAAGATTTGTTATGTTTCTCAGTTTTATATCATTGTAAACTGAATATCTTTAGATTTGGATTGTTGGTCTGACAAAATAAGCAACTGAAGTTCACCTTGGTCTTTGGGAATGAAACCAAGGTGATCAATTCATCTTTAAAATAATCAAGAGATTCATGAATAAAGAAAATCATTGTTGGCTGTATTATTCATTGTCTTTATGTGTCCTCATTTACACCTGATGTTACAGTACAATGTGACCTGGAAAATATCAAGTGGACATTGTCAAATTTAGCATCAAATATGTGTTTCCATGTTCCTTGTTTTTTTTTTTAACCTTGACTGAATGAACCAGGCGATCTGCATGTACTCTGTTCCTGTGGAAATGTCAATAAAGTCTCTTGAATCCTGATTGATTGATTGCTTCAACAGAGATGTGAATGCTGAAAAAGCAATCTATTGTAAAAAAAAATGATAGTAACGGTTCACTTTGGAAAGTGTGTTTTGCTCGCAGACGAGTCACTGGATGCTTCCAGTTGTGAGACTTGTAGACTTTACCCTGGTCGACTAACTGGTCGCACTCGGCCTCCAGGCTCTGGTTGATGTAAACCTCCCCGTTCCTCAGCAGCCACACCACTCCACTGACAAGCTGTACAAACGGGTTGGACTGGTCCAAAACATCTTCCTGTGAGAGATACCTGCAGGGGACAGAGGAGCTTTTTCTTATAATTCTCACTTTCTTCTGCTGCTTTTTTATAATCAGTGTTTGTCTTACCCAAACACCAGGCTGCCGTCCTTTCTGATGCCAAACTGGGCGTTCTGCACGCCGCCGCCATCTCTCACCAACTTGCCGTCGCTCACCACATTGCCCAGACACCCGTCCGTGGTGGTGTTGAAGAAGCCGGCGTTCAGGGCGTACAGACAGTCGGCGGTCTCGGCGGTTTCCACCACTGTCACCCTGTGGCTTTTCTCACAGCCGCCCAACCCGCCGGGCTCCAACACTGACAACGTCCTCAACGGGTCCTGAACCACAGTCACATGACCTGGGAGCAGTGAAGCTTCAAGATAAGATGACCCTTATTACAGATTATGACACGTTACTGCTGACTCCATCACTGACCGTAGACCCAACGGGGGCTGCCTGAGCCGTCTGGCATGTCTGATATGAAGACAGTGGAGTCAGCCACTGGGAGGCTGCTGTGGCTCCTGGAGGGCCAGGTCTCATGCGTGGTGCTGCCATGGACCACGGACTGGCAGTCCCTAACGTGGCGGTGAGAGTGGGAGGGGCCATGGCCATGAGCGTACGGCAGCAGAACATCACTGTCTGTAGAGGTCCTGTGGAGAGAATTTCACTTCACTCGCTGCATTTGACACACTGTGGTTCACACTGTCCTCTAGGAGCGCCGCCACGCCGCCATGCCGCCACCGGACTGTCAGACTGTGAGCTTAAGTGGTTTAAGTCCGACTGGAAAGGCAGGACTGGTCTAATTTGCTCCCACTGCAGTCGCCAGAACAAAATGTTGGCATCAAACGTTTCTGCAAACCACAGAAATGTTGAATATATACGTTTCAACAAGTGAAATATGTATCATATCAACATTTCTACCCGTTGAATAGTGATGTTTTATGGTGTGACAATGTTGTAGTTAGGTTTAGGCAGAAAGACCACTTGGTTAGGGTTAGGAAAAGATCATGGTTTGGGTTAAAATAAAATAAATAATAAAATAAAAAGCCAGACGTCTCACTAAATACACCCAGTTTTGTCGAATGAAACAGGAAACAGGAAGTGGTCTCAAACCATGCTCTCTGCTGACTTCCAACTTGCTGCCAAGAAACTTACAAACCATCCACCTGCCCCTGGGAGTCTTTTTATTGCTATGCTGCCGACTCAGCTGTACATCCAAACTGCACCAAAGCCCCTCTGCAGCCATGTCAGGCCTCAGCACCTAAAGAGATAAAGACCTAAACTGAAGCTCTCCTTATTGGCACTTCACACCAGATCCACCTCATCTCACCTTTGACTGCCAGGACGCCCCTATTTCCTCCTCAGTCACTAATCTGAGTGTTATAGGTTTGAACCTCAGCTGATTTTTAATAACCATATATGTGCAAAACCTCTTTCTACCATCTCTAACCATCTCTAAACATCTCTAACCCTGTCCATGCCGTTATCTACTGCAATGTGCTCCTCACAAGGATCCTGGCACTACAAAGTCCTCACTCATCGATGGACATGCACCTCCTGACCTACAGGAACACACCACAAACCACCACAAGCTGGCTCCCCCAGTATAAACCCTGCACCACGGGGCTTGCAGCCCTCTGATAAGCTGACATCTCACCATGTGTCTTTGCTCTCCAACAGCCAGAACTGGAGATACAGCAGCAGGAGCCCCGCACTCAGGCGCCTCTCTGAGATCGCTGCCATGATGTGCCGGTACCCGGGTGTGCGTCCGCAGGTTTCTTTTCTGTGTGTATTCGTGTGTGTGTGTCCTCTCTGTGCAGACAGGTGTTGCAGGAACGTGTTGTAGGAACAGGTGTCAGTTTTTGTTTCTTGCTGCTCCAGATTCTTTCTACATTCCAGGAACCAGATGCGTAAACGACGCGTATACGCACAAAATCCCGCACAGTCTATGAACATATAAATGTATATATACGTATGGGGGCGGGTGGTTATACCATAATATGGATCTGACCCCTTATTCAAAGTAATTTCCCCTCAGTGGCATCAGTCAGCATACATTTATATGGAAGAAAAACATGGAACATAAATAATATTAAATCAATAAATAATATGTTGATAATGTATGAATAGAATAAATGTCAATAAGTGACAATTAGTGTTTGGCAACTTCTACCTTTTTTTTTTTTTTTTTTTTTTTTTTTTACTATTTATTTATTATTTAAAGTTCAGTAATAGATGTGTATTTTTGTATTTTTACATAGAAGTCGATGTAATTTAACATTCAAAACAACAAGTAATTGAATAACCCTGTTACAGATTACAGTCTTTATTTTATGGTGAATATTTTAAATACAATAATTCACTGTGTTTTTATGAATTTACACGTAATGTAGAAAAAACTGTAAAAAAAATAATAACAGTAAATTTCTGTGAAAAAACTTTTCTTTCTTTTTTCTTTTTTTTACAGTGATGTGAGCGCTACAAACTAATCATTGATCACTTTTCTGAGATATCACTGCTGATGATGGTTTACAGTTCGTGTGATGAATGAATGATATGGACGGTGTATAAATGGTGTGTAAGAACAGCTGCTCTGCTATTGGAGACCCTCGCTGGTGCAACACAATCTGTGTAACAACACTTTTTCTCTCCAGTTTGTTTCATTGAGCTGTACAGACTGGTTCAGGGCGTCTTCATCCATTTATGACTTATTGTGGAAGTGGAAATGAGGCTCGTGCATGTGCGTCCAGTTCCTTTATATGTATAAAACAGAACCATCCTTACGCTTTATAAATCTGACAAGGAAAATGTATTCTGGCTTCGTGCTTAGTAGTGTAGTTCAATGGATGTTGACGTCAAAGCAACGTTGGGTTTTGACGTCAACCAGATTTTCATTTTCAACTGAAATATTAACGTCTGTCTATTGTTGGGGTCCAACATCTTTATGACATTTAATTGACAGAACCATGCTTACACTTTATGAATCTGATGAAAAAAATGCATTTGGGCTTTAACAATGAATCTACACAAAGTTGGTCAGATGTTAAATTTTGGTTGAAAATGAAATTATTGGGTTGAAGTCAACATCCAGTGTTACACGGACGTTGAATTTTGGTTGAAAATGAACATTGGGTTGACGTCAAAGCCAGTAGAGGCCGGTCCATAGAGGCAGAGGAGGTTGATCCTTCTCTATTTTTTGAGAGGCAAGAAGGAGATCAACATATAAAAAAAGAATATTTGGTTGATTTGGTCTGATTTCATCAGGTGGGGGACAATGATACATAGTTTAGTTTGTTGTAAGATCCATGTTGGTTTTCCTCCTGTCTTCCCTAAATTTTTGAGTCACCAGCCGCCACTGGTCAAAACCCAACGTTGGGTTGACATGTAGTACCAGCTGGGTTTATGCATCTGGCGTCTGTTCGCTCTATTCTGGGGGAAAGGAAGGTTTTGTTCATAGAATTAGGCAAACTGGGAATAAACAGAATTCCCCTGAGGACAGTACTGGGCTATGGGAGTGTTTGAATAAACTTCCTCAAAACACACAGATGCATATCACAAGACATCTAGCCCTAATCTTGGAGTGCTGTTCCATTCCCAGTTTAAGTTTCAAGGCACACATTAAAAAAAAGTTGTCCAATCCTGCTTCCTCCAAATCAGAACAATTTCCAGAATCAAGCCAACGCTCTACCAGTCCGACCTCGCAAAAATCATCCACACTTTCATTTTCTCCAGATTAGATTATTGTAACTCCCTCCTTTGAACTCCAACTAGTCCAGAACGCAGCAGCTCGGCTTCTTACTGGTTTTAACAGACAACATCACATCACCCCGATTCTGGCTTCTCTCCATTGGCACCCTGTTGGTTTTAGAATTGGTTTTCAGATTTTACTGATCACTTTTAAAGCATGTCTGGGTCTGAAGCTCCAAGCTACATAACAGATATGCTGACCCTGTACGAGCCTGCAGCCTTAGATCCTCAGGTGGGACCTTCTGGTTGTTCCAAAGTCGAGGTTTAAATCTAAAGGTGACCTTCAACTTTGGAGCAACCTGCCTGAGGAGATAAGGCTCGCAGATTCAGTAACTCCTTTTAAATCACTTCTTAAAACCCATTTCTACAGACTCGCTTTTACGTGATGTTGTCTTTTGATCATCGTTCTTTTAAACTTTTAAAACTTTTTTTAATCTTTGGCCGCCATTTTTTCAAGGTCAGATTGGTTTCATGTCTTTGCTTTGCCTGTCACAGTACTTTGTAAACTCTGTTTTTAAAAGGTGCTATATAAATAAAGATATTATATTATGATATTATATCATATATATGATATTATTAAGATATTATCATTATATACAACCGGTCCCAGAGGGGCAGAAGCAGCGATGACCGTCCTTCGCCAGCGGGAGGCAGAAATGCGCTAAACCGAGCTTAGTGTGCGGGGTGAAAGAAGAAGAAGAAGAAGAGATAGTTGAAGGGTAACATGGCAGCTGGCATCAGTGTTAAACATGGATTATTGAGCAGTAAAACCTGGTTGTATCTGGCTGTTCACAGACAGGTTTCACCCAGCAGCGGTGCCGGAGTCCACAGAGCCGCCAGCAGCGCGACGGCGGACTCACAACACAACGAGAAGTTCTGCTTGGACCTGGTCAGGTGGGTCAGACTGCACTCAGTCATCACAACAAACCACTTAAAGTTAACTTAATTAACTTAGTTTACCTCTATGATCAGACTGCACACACACAGTCCTTAATTAAAAGAAATATAGCGGTGTTATAAGAGGATAACTTCCGGCTTAGATGCAGATGTTTAGTAGGGAGACGAGTCCTCGCCAGACTCCATTCAAATATTTGGTGTAAATACAGACAACGTAATAATTAATAACAATAAATACATATATTTCTAAATGTTAATGTGTCATCTTAATCTTCAGTGTTCGCTGTTTATTTCGGCTCCATCCAGATCACACAGAAGCTTGTATTTAGTATCAGAAACATCTTTATTCTCCGTGTAACAGTGTGTTTACGCACTTAAGGACTTTGGCTCTTAATGTGCTTATACACGATATATAACAGAGCACAAAAATGATCATCAGACAGCAGCCACATGCTGGTAAAATATGCAAATGTCTGCTATACTCACCAGCCAATAAAACCCATTTAAACAAACAAACAAACAAACACTGGTGATTTATTGAGCGTCTGGTAAAATGTGAACATTAATCAGCCTTTTGGACGGTGGACAAAAAAAAAGGTAATTTTGCAACCAATGACCAGGAATGTAGGGGAGACCAGGGGCGGCTGTAACATCTTGAATGTCTCCAATCAGAAACAAGCTACTCTGCACATGCGCAGTTAGATGGTCTTCTAGCTTACTAAAAAAAAAAAAGGAGCCACATATGAAACTCAGAGAGGAAGTTACCAGAAAAAGTGTGTTTTTCGAGGTGAAAATTTTAATTTTTCTATCAGATTTACATCCATAAAATCCAAACATGTATTATTAGAAACACTGTTTTGTAAGATAAAAGTAACATCAAGTGAGAAACTAGCAGTCAAGATAATTCAGATGAGGTGGAAACATAACTGATACTGGGACTGTTCTAACAAGGCGTCACTGGACCAAGTTAAAAATAGTTTAAAACTCTCCATGCCTACATAAACTAACTAGCTGGATAGTTGTCATTATAGTCAGTGGAAACATGTGTTTGCTTACAGCATACCAAACATCAGACAGACAGAGGAGTCCCACTTCCTCTGCTGTGGAGGCTTCAGATGAAATAAAACAATCAGCTAATCAATCAGGCCAATTCATACGACGTTCACCATGTGACCCAGGGATCCAGATCACTTCTCACAGAGTAGAGAAGAAGCTTTTCTCCACAGAACAGGAAGTCCGTCTGAGAAACTACCCGACAGAAGCAGCTGATTTGTTTTATGGGTTGAGACCAAAGGAAGTGGGCCACATATGAAGCGAGAGAAGGCAGAGACTTTATGTAGATTTATGAAATATTCAACTAAAATGTTTAACTTTTGTAATAAACTTTTTCACAAAGGCAAAGCAAGTTTATTTGTGCAGCACATTTCAGCAAGAAGGCAACTCAAAGTGCTTTACATACATCATAAAAGGCATTAAAACAATATAAAAGCAACACAAGTAAAAAGACTTACAAACAATTAAAGTGTTACATTTGGAAATAAAAAAAAAAGAAGTTAAAAAGGAAATGAGACGAATAAAAGAGTAAAAGTAACAGTGCAAAGACTGAAACATAACTATAACTATGTCAGAATGACATCACTCTTTCTCTCTCAGGTCCAGAGACTATGACGGCTTCGTGTCCTCCCTGCTCCTCCCAGAGGAGGCGCGGCGCTCCGCTCTGGCTCTGAGAGCCTTCAACGTGGAGCTGGCACAGGCAGGTATTCCTACAGACAGACAGACAGGACCAGGACTCAGAAGACTTCCTGTATTAGTAATATTACTGTTTATACCATTTATACTACAGCAGCATCTTCACTGCTGTTGCTGCAACTACTGACACCAGAGTGTCATATAAAAGCTTCCCTGTATTATGAATCATCCGGTCTTTGTTCTCAGGTTGTTTTCAAGTAGTTTTGTTAAACATTTGCCTTCTTATGTGTGTTTCTCCACAAGGTGAAGGACTCCGTTTCCCAGAAGACCATCGGTCTGATGCGAATGCAGTTCTGGAAGACGGCCATCGAGGAAATCTACCGAGACGAGCCGCCGAACCAGCCGGTCAGCAACGAGCTGTGGAGGGTAAATATCAACCTACAAAGATGATAAATTAAAGCTCTAATCTGTAACGATTCCTCATTAAAATATTTAAAAACAACTAGACCAGACAGAAGCTTCTCTCCTGAAACCTTCAGGTTGTTGTCACTCAGGTCTAGACCTATGTTCTATATGTTGTTGAGTTGTGTTCTTACATTAATGTTCAAACCCAGAGAAATCTGTCATTTTAATCAAAGTAACGGACCGTTTCATTTGGTGGCCTGTCAATGGCGTCATACCTCCTCTACCAAAGAGTATAGTGCACAAGATGCATGCGTCGGCGCCGTGTTTGTCCGCTACAATGGCGTCTAGCAAAGAGTAACTTCCACACATACAAGATAATACATGGGCTTTGTTGTGCTTGTTCCACACAAACTGTTAGAAATGGACTTTTATTCAGTTTGAAGCCACATTTTCATGATAAATTTAGCTGGTTTTTAACTTGATCTTTTAGCCGCAAGAAGGATTTTAGTCATTGGACGTCTGGATCTTAAGTTATCAGAGAAATAAACTGGGCAAACGTTAGCAGCAGCTCGGCTAACAGCCCCTCCAGGAAGTCCGCTGCTCGCCCAACATGGTGGAGAAACACTGATTTTTTAGCTGAAACTGCTTTATTCAGTGAATTGAAGAAGGACGTTGAGCTTCAACAATTCTCGGTGGAGAGCTAAACCCAAAATCCAGCAGACTTGTTCCAAAAATGTAGAAAAAAAGGGTAGCACATCTCAATTTTCCAGTCAAGGAGGACAAAATATGAACATTTCACTTGTTTATTTGGCTCACATCACATTAGAAAAACGCTTCCACGTTTGGGCACAGAGCCTTTTTTCAGAGCGTTTTAAGTATAAAGGTTCAGTTCACTCATATATACAAGGGAGGAGTTAGTACTCAGCTGGAGGTTGGACCCAACCATTTGGGAACCAATCAGCCTTCATCCCATGGTTCTAGACACAGGGACCAATCTCAAGTCTACAATGAAATCTGCTTTAATTAGTATTTGAATGATTTTAATCAGCGGGTCCGTTTGTTCTGGAGAGGAGGAGACCTCTGCGGGTAAAAACATCCTGAACCATCAACACTGGAGTAATCCTATCCCACTGAAGCTGCTGGTTTAACAACCAAGACAACAACTCCCATCATCCCTTGCTGCTTCACACCGTCATCACACTCCGTCTGTTCTTATTGATTATATTTAGAGACGCCGAGCAGCTGAAATTACATGATGTGCTTTTAAAATGTTTTGTATCTCTGCGTCGAGCTTTCTTGTTTTCTCAGGAACTTTAAGTCGATAATTAACGAGCTGGACGATGTTTTGCAGGCGGTGAGGAAACATTACTTGACGAAGAGATGGCTGCTGAGGATCATAACAGAGAGAGTAAGACACAACTGGATCATGAATTTTTACTTTTCTTTCCTGTCTGATCGGTGGGTTATCAGTGTTATTTTAAAGCAAAGGGTCACAAGATGATGTGGGTAGTTATACTGGACGTCTTCAGGGCCTTAAAATGTTCAAATAAAACAGTCTGAGAAAGAAAAAAGAACACTTTGAATAAAGAGGTTATAAGTCAAAATGGAAAAAGAAATGTTCAAGTGTGTCTTAAACCAACAATCAGGAGCCCAAATGAACATTAAACCTGTTTTTTTCTTGTTGTAATCATTCCTCCTGTTCACACTGACCATTAGAAGATCCCTTCATAAAGTTTATGTGAAGCTGTGTCAGCGTCCAAATGAGTCAAATCCAGTAGATATCTTTCAACGTTACAGTCTTTTTAGTGGCAAAGTCCCTCTTTTTGTTTCTATACTTCCACCTGCAGCTCAACAGGGAACTACAAAGAGGAGAATTTGATGCTAAAAAGACTGTAAATGTGTCAGATATCCACTTGATATGACTAAACTCAGACTGATGAAGCTGAACAGAAGCTTCACACACACTTTAAATGACTGGAGGAATCATTACAGCGAGGAAAAACATCTTTCACTGTTCATATGGACACCTGACTGAAAAACCGTCCTTCTAAGATGAATAATCTGTGTCTCAGGAAAAGGATCTGGATGACAGAGCCTACAGGAACCTGCAGGAACTGGAGAAGTATTCAGAGAACACACAGTCCTCCTTATTATACCTGCTGCTGGAGTGTTTAGGTGAGGACAGGTTCTGTTGAATCACCTGATCAATATGATACTTACACACTGGAGTTAGAAAGGATGACATTTTATCACAGTGGAGCCTGAACTTTTTGTCCCGTTTCTTGTCGACAGGGGTGAAAAATGTCCACGCCGACCACGCGGCGAGTCACATCGGGAAGGCTCACGGGATCGTGACGTGTCTGAGAGCGACTCCGTACCACAGCAGCCGACGGAAAGTTTACCTGCCGATGGACATCTGCATGCTGGTGAGCGGAAGACTTCACAACTTTTACTGTTCTGGTTTAACTAAACAGGCAATGAAGACACAAACTAGTTGATGTCAGTCGCCAATCAGCTGGTTTTAAGACTGAATCTAGGTTAAAGGTGACATATTCTTCATATCTCCAGCCTCTATATTTATATTCTGAGGCTCTACTGGAATATCTTTGCATGGTTTCCAGTTAAAAACTCCTTATTGATCTTCTACTGGTCCTTTACGCAGCCCCTCAGTTCAGCCTCTGTCTGAAACAGGAAGTTTTAGCTCCTGTCTCTTTAAGGCCCCGCCTCCTGATGAGCCCCGCTCTGCTCTGATTGGTCGGCTTTCAGGAAGCTCTGGAGGCTACGTAAACAAACTATAGAAGCAGGATTTCACTTCTTTTTCTTCTTCTTTACTCACAAATATCAACTTCTCAAACACATCCGTACATGTTGGACACTTGGAAACACCCTAGCAACCACCTTAGCAACCAAGGCTACAGAACAGACGGCCATCTTATTATGGCAACAACCTGATATCAGCTGGTCTTCAAGGTAGAAAAAACCCTGACTTTTGACTTGCAGGCTGCGTTTCTGCACACGTTCACCTCAAAGTTTTGGAACTTTTTGAGCGTGTTTATTATTACACGGCTTTGCTGAATACTCGATTCTGATTGGTCAGTTACGGCTGGTTATTTCCTAAAGACGCAGTTCTGTTCATGTCTCCGGAGGACTACATCCAATCAGCTCATCTGCAACACCCAGTGGTGTAAAAAAAAAAAAAAAAAACATCAGTGTTAATGTGTGACTGGGCCTGAAGAGCTACTGGGATCCAACCAGTACAGGAAGTGAAAAGTTTAAGCCACATCCTGTCCTCCTGATCCAAACCTGTCGGGCTTCTTTTCACAATAATGACATCATAACAGGAAATAATTAACATAAACTCCCAAAAATCTTAATATGTCGCCTTTAACATGAGGCAGCCCTCCTCCTCCTCACACACACACACACACACGCCTGAACACGTTTTGCTGAGTCATGATTCGGCTTTGACGTGATGTCAGTAATGAAATCGGGGATCATTACACAACGACCATATGGTCAGAAAAGAAGAGCACCTCAGAGTTAAACCCTCCTGCGTGAGATACATACAGATGAAACAAATAACGCCACAAACAATCTGCAACCTTCGTCTGAGCCATCTGTCCCACACGGAGAACGACAAACTGCTGCTGGAGGAGGAAGAGGAGGGTTTATACAGTATATTAATACATATATGCGTCGTGCAGATGTATTTAGGCCGCTGCCCTTAAAATCTTCAGCTGCAGTGATGATGTTTTGTGACCCGAGGCCTCCTGACTGCGCTCACCTCACATCACCCGCACTCTGCTGCCTGAAGAGGGCGCTGCTGGTGCGCCGCTGGAAACACCCAGAACAGCCTCCACAGACCACTTCAGCTCTTCTTCTGCATGCAGGAGGACCAACTGTACACATCACTGAGGAGTTAGAGAAACGTCAAACACACTCGTATCTCCATCATTCATCGAAACAAAAACACATCTGACAGTGAAAAGTCTTTTCCAGTTTCATGTTTTTGGGAAATAAGGAGGAAAAAAATGAGTTGTTGTGTTTTGTCTTCAGTGAGACGATGAACGAGTCGATTCGTTCGTGTGTAAACAATTTATTCTTTTGCACAATCGTCTATTAATCTCACATAAATGGATTTCAGCAGCTGGTCACTACAGGTGTTTGATTGTATATCGATATATAATCAGAAAGACTCTTCTTAAATATGAATATTTTCCACTTCCTTTCGTCCTCTTTAGTGTCAAACTGAATATCTTTAGGTTGTGGACTGTTTCTAGGACGTCGTCTCGGCCTTCTTCACTGTTTTCTGACCTTTTATAGACAAATAAACAGATCGATTAAAGGTCAGCTTAATCAATAGTAAAAAGGATTGTTAGTTGCAGCCCTGCATTGATCCCTGATCAGTCTTGATGTTTGTCTTCAATTCCTCAGTCAGACTTCAGTGTTGCAGTTATGAAAAAATCTTCAAAAAATCAAAAAAAATCTACGTGTAAAGATTAAAATACAATTGAAACTAATAACTAAAGTGAAACTAGTGTAAAACTTCTCATCTTCCCGCCTTTTACAGTCACTTAAACTGCAGATTTAAAGAATAAACTGAACAGATTTGTTCTAATAATCAGCAGAAAAGTTGCAAACCTCAAATATCCTTCATTCAACTTTCCTCCTGTCGTCTGTTCGGCCAGTTTCAGCCTCTGAGCTCCAGGTGGCGCTAACGAGTCCATCTGGAAACTGAACATTTGTTTTATAAAGTCCTTCATCTTCTTAACTCTGCAAAGTGACTGATGACATTTAAACCAAAGACATGAACTGTTTTTTAATGCTTAATGACTCTGCGTTTATTTTTAGGAATCATTTTTATGTTTCTGGTGGACGTTAAAGATTATTATTCTACTCTAAACTGTCTGTATTATCACTTTAATTAAAACTAAATTAATCCCTTCAAGGAAACTTCTTGCAAATTATCAGGAAATTATTCAAGGATTTTGGACCCATGAGATAAAATATTAGCAAGAACCAACAAAAGACGTAAAGTTTTGATATCAAAACTGATTTTTGGCAAGAAGTTTCCTTGAAAAAACTTTTGTCATTTGGTTCTAATTACAGGTACAAACAGTTTTAGTTGTTATACTTTAGTTTTATTAATTAACAGTCAACTGAACATGCAAAAAGTTCCAGTATTCAATAAATAATGGAGCTTTTTTTTCAATGAAATTCCTATTTTTCTTTCTTTCTTTCTTTTTTTTAAAGTAATGACTCAGTTGTTTCCAGAAAAACTTCCAAAGAAACTTTTCTTCTTCAAAACCTTTTTTTTTTTTTTAAAACCATCTTTAATTAAACTTCAATTTAATTCAGACTTCTTTTATGAAGAGAGACAAGCGCATCAGTCACAAGCAGATAAAAGCAGCGTATGAACAGTATTTAATCAGCTAATTAAAAAGGTCCGTCAGTGAACGTTACCTGACTGCAGCAGAGCCTCCAGGTTACCGTCTCACTATTTACACATGACTGAGAGACTCTGCTGACCGGAGCCTCCAGGAAACAAACAGTCAGTGTCAGGGTTTTTGTTTTGTTTTTTTGCCTAAAAAGATGCTGAACATGACTAATGGACTCATGGACGTTTTCTATGAGTCACGTCTCATGACTCAGAGTGCAGTTACGGTTCACTTATAAACCATGAATCCATGCTAGTCTGGTCATATTCAAACAAACAGGCAAAGCTTCTAAATGCAGTTAAATGAAAGATATTTATATGTTATAAAGAATATAAACGTCTGGTATTGACTGTGTTGCTTTAAAAAAAAAGGTTTCAGAAGGTTTTAAAAAGTCTGAAATTTCATTTGCAAAGACAGTGTTTCCCCTAGTTTGAGTGGTTTGGTCTGTGTGTGTCTGTCTCCGTTTTCTATTTATCTGTTTAGCGTCGTCAAGCTAGGCTAACCCATTGTTGCTAACTTTGGAGCTAACCTTCACTTTTCCAGCAGTTGAGGGAAACAACAGACGTGACTTTTCATGGTGTTGACAAGCTGCAGCGTTTATTAACTGACACACTGTAGTCTGTACTGTACATTTACTGCCAGACTGACAACTTACTACTGCTGCTAACCGTTTCCTCTGCTCCGTTAGCATTAACCGTTATTTCAGACGCTCTCTCTCTCTCTCGCTTCACCACTCACTGGCTAAGGAGTGACGCTACCTGCAGTTTCCATGGTAACGACACAGCCGTTAACTGAAGTTTCGAGACAGCGCTGCTCAACGGCTCCCAAACGCTATTGATTTAAGAATGAATGAATATTTGTTTGTTCTTGTGGGCTGTTGCTAGTCCGCAATTACTCTGCTCGATATTTGTTAACCTGAGAGCAAATATGAGGAGGAAAATACAGAAACAGATGATTTTATCTAGATTTTTATTGTCTCATGTATAATATATAACAGCTGGGTAGTGTTAGTGCAGCACTGGAGGCCTGTATGTTTGACAACATATGGGCGATGAAAAATGGAAATAACGCCACCGATCCTGAGCAGGAAGTGTAGGCAGTTTGGTTTCTAGGTGAGTTTTTAAATAATTGCTTTCCTGGTAGATGTTCATGTGTTTGGATGCTGACAGGTGGGTCAGGCAGCTCTGAGGTAGAATAGTTGTTGTTTGTTTTTTTTTTAAACAGGAATATAAATGCTTTTGTCAGTCAGTGTTTTTTACTGGTGGCGATGTTCAACCCTCCACTCTCATAAAAGAAAATGCCTCTGCGGCTTTCAGCTGTTATTATCTTCCTCTTTTCAGTCAGATCCTCGGGCAGTTTTCTCCCATTCAGACAGGGAACAGGAGAAAACGTTAAAGCAGAAATTACCCTGTTTTTCTTTTTTGTTTTTTTTTTGTCTTGTATTAGAGAAAAGAGACGAGGTCAGAACACTTCAAGTCGAGAGCCTCGATTTAGTTGTCACAGTCTGAGAGAAGAATATATGAGTGAAGAAATGTAATTTCCTTGTGTTGAAAGGCCTCCTGCTCCTTATCTATAAGATGATGTTATTTTTAGTCGCTCGCCGGTACGAGAATAATAATAATATTATTATTAGAGGACGAGGCTGGTGGTTTTCTGTATCTTTTTTTTTTGTTATTGTCAACAAATCTGTTTGGAGCCGTTTCTACATGAAGGAACATGTCAGCCGGAGCAGCGCTGTGACTCACTGATGGGTTTTTAATAGTTTTTTTTTTTTTGGACAACAACAGAGATCTACAGTGCAGAGGAATAAGATATATCAGGCTCTGGATGTTTGCACAGTTCCCAGAAGTAGGACGAGATCGTCGTTGGTTTGGTTCTGCACATGAGATTTCATCTTTTTTAAGGTTTTGTTTTAGTGTTTTAAAGTGTTCGGTGTTGGTGAACGGGGCAGTGTGGGCGCCTCCACCTGCTGTTTCAGGTTCAATTATGCGCAGCAGTGCAAAGTGCAAAAGTGCCGGTGGAGGTGGAATAAAGATGAGAGGATGTGGTGATTTAATAAATACGCACACAGCCAATCACGTCGCTGGTCTCACAGCTCCTGAGAGAGTGATGATGACAGCAGCTCAGCAAATGAAGAATCGGCTTCTCCAGGAAATGATGAAGAGTGATGATGATGTTTGGATGTTTGTCGCCATGTGAACACAACACCACACATCTGCAGCCAGAGGTCGATGGTGTGTTTATAGTACAACACTGATAGAAATACATAATTTGAAGAAAACATTTTGTTGGAGCAGTTTATGTTATTGCATCAAAGGTTCAACCAACACTGATCAAAGGGCAGTAAATAAATGCCCACATGTAAACCACTGATTTAAAAACTACATAAAAAAAACATCCCAACAGTAATAATTAATTTATTAATTAATAATTTACTTCTCTACAAAGTTCTGTTTGTACTGTCGTATCCACTGTGAGATAAAAGAGCGACAGTACAGTCCAGTGTGTGATCCAGACTCTGTTCAGTAAGATTCTCCACATGCTGAAGATGTTCCTCATCCTCCAAAATCCTACAGAACATGAAGGTAACGTAGAAAAATCTTCAAATGGGCCAATAAACCTTCAGGTCACCCACAACTTAGTGCTAAACTCAAAACTTTAGAAGAGAAAGACTTAAAAAAAAAACCACACTGAAAGCTGGTAGAGTTCAATGTGAACATGTTGACTGTGATTATAAATAGGGCTGTAGTCAACCAAAGAAAAACTTGTACTAAGTAATCGATTAGTTGCACTTTGTCCAACTCGCTACGCAAACATACTACGCAATGCCGTATTACTTAACAGAGTTACGCTCGTTTCCCAGGCAACAACAACAGCGGTTCACTCACGTCCTGAACAGCTGCACAGACTCCCAAACACTAAATATTTCTGAATGATGGATATTTGTTGTTAATTCTGGCATTAAAACATATTTTTTTGTCCTGGCGGGTTCTCGTTGATATAATTGTAGGAGAAACACTGATTCAGTAAACGTTCAGTACGTTTAGTAAACGCTCAGTAACCGTTGAGAACAGTTAGACCCAGAAGTCTCCGTTAGTTTGGAAGAGTCCAAAGTTGTGAAAACAACTTTCAAATTTCACAGGTAGTTTGTTAGTCTGTCCCTCCTGCTAATCCTGGAAAGTTGTTGATGTAGCACTTTTCTCCTTATGAAAGTAACACGGAGATTATTCAACCAATGAGAATTTAGTCGGACGAGAGCATATCGACCAGCTAACCGACAAGTCAACTAGCAGAATACAGAAATAATTATAAAAACATGCAGAGCAAACCGAGGTCTCTTTGTCCCGGGACAAAGATGCAAATTCATAAAACCTCATATTATATACTTTTTATAACTCCTCCTTTTTATGGCTTAGTTTGTAGTCTCCGCCTCATTTTTAATTATATTCAACCATCTGGTCATTATTTCTGAGGTTCATAAGTGGCCTTGACGCTTTGATGATGATACAAGTGTGACTCATCTTAAAAATTACTGTCTCATCATCTTCCACCTTTTTTCTCACTCTAAAAATGGACCCGGTGGCCTTTAATCATTTCACACGGAAAACCAAATTGCTATCTCACATATTAGCCTTATTGCTAACTCCCATGGGAACTGTCTCTTATTGGCATGATGCTGTCTTTGCGCTCTCACTGGCAACATTTTACAGCAGACAGTCCAGAAAATTCTATTGTAATCATATCTTAAAAACTGCAGTGTTTTGCTTTGTAATGATTTTTTTTCAAGAATAACACACAAGCTGCTGGAATTTTTCTTTTAATCAGAAAAGAGGTCGTGACATGAAGGAATAATGAGGCCCAGGAACCGTCTGATGTGTGTTGAGGTGTCTGTGTTTACTTGCAGCAGCCTGAAGTCGTTAGCGTGAGGTTTAATGAAGGTAAACACAGTGGGACTCTTTGACTTTATTCACCTTCATTTAACCAGGAAAACCTTCACAGAGATTAAAAGGGAAATATTCAGCTTTTTATGTTTAAGTCCTGTTCTGGTGTCGGATGTTCAACGCGGTCAAAGTTACAAAACGTGAGGTGAACGTATGTAATGAAATGTCGCCTGCGAGTCAAAAGTCCGGGCTTCAATCTGCGCTGAACGCTTTGTTTGCAACTTTTTTTTTTCTACCTTGCTGATGAGATGACGTCAGCTCGTTGCACATCCTCTTAAATGGCCGTCTGTTCTGTAGCCTTGGTTGCTAAGGCGGTTGCTAAGGTGTTTCAATGTGTTGTTGTACGGATGGATTTGGAGAAGTTGACATTTGGAGAAAAAGAAATGAAATCCTGCTACCATAGTTTGTTTACGTAGTCTCCGGAGCCGGAGGAAGCTTCCTGAAAGCCGACCAATCAGAGCAGAGCGGGCTCATCAGGAGGCGGGGCCTTAAGAGACAGGAGCTAAAACGGCCTGTTTCAGACAGAGGCTGAACTGAGGGGCTGCATAAAGGACCAGTAGAAGATAAATAAGGAGTTTTTAACTGGAAATCATGTAAAGATATGTGCGTCTTCACCAAGATAGGAAGCAGATTAATCAACATATCCGTCCTGCTGCCTTCAGGTGCTGCAGGGATTCAGTAAACTGACGGAGAAGCTTTTCATACGGTATAAAGCAGCGATCAATGCCGACTATAATATCATCTTTCTCAGCTGGATTTGATCTCCTCATGACTGTAACAAATGACACATTGACCTTGCCTTCCTCTCAGGCTTCATGAATCATTGTGATACATTATCTTTTTAAATATTATTTGATGTATTCTGTGTTTTTTTTTAGACGACACAACTGTTCATAGTTTACATGTCTTCTCTACAAAGTCTCAGTTGGTATCAGACGTGTCCAAACTTCTTTGTATTTTCATTGTCTGCTGCAGTAAACTTGTTGCTTTTTGGTGTTTATAGAGCGAACGTCTCTTAAAAATTCCTCCAGAGTTTCCAGTTTTTCTTCAGTTGTTAAACTTAAAAACCTCCGAACACCAGCTGAGCTGTTTAACAAGGAAATATTTTTGTTGATCTTTCAGCAGCCAAATAACTAAGTTACAGGAGATTCTACAAACTGCTGACAATCAACACAATGATTATACTGATATAAACATGTCTGAGATAATAATTCTCTAAATGATCATGTAGATGTCAGTTTTATTCCACCTTATTTTAACAACTGTAACATATTTATGAGCTTTTATATTTGCTGATCTGCTTGATGGAACGCAGAAAGTGATTTAGTGAATAAACAGAACAACAACTGAGTATTTTTGCTGCTTTGAATGGTTCCTATAAATAATAATAACCATCTACTGCTCAGTTTGTTCCTGAGAGCAGCGTCATGTATCCAAACACCAGGACACACACACACACACACACACACACACACACACAGAGGCTTCATGGGTATGTGGAGCATTAATCTGGCAAATTACCTGCCAGTTTTTTTTTTTTTGCCAATTTACCACTTTTAGGAGCAATTAGTCGGCGGTTCCAGCCTCTGCTTCATGCTTATTTTCTGGTCAATTTCATAATTGGGGTTTTTGGACTGTTGGTCTGAAACACAACAAGCAGTTTAAATGTGTCAAACTGGATTTACAGGGTTTGTGTTCTGAAGGTTTTTAACCACCAAAGACTAATCAACTCATGGAGGAAATAATAGAAAACAGTGTTTCCCCGAGGTTGAGTGGTTTGGTCTGGCGGAGGGAGGGAGGGTGTCTGTGTGTGTCTGTCTGTCTAGGCTAACCCACTGTTGCTAACTTTGGAGCTAACCTTCACTTTTCCAGCAGTTGGGGAAACAACAGACGTGACTTTTCATGGTGTTGACAAGCTGCAGCGTTTATTAACTGACACACTGTAGTCCATATTGCACATTTGACATGAGTTGTGTTTTTTTTCTGTGTTTCTGCAGCACGGAGCTTCTCAGGAGGATTTCATCCGCGGCAGCCGGGAGCAGAGCATCCGAGACGTCACCTATGACATCGCCAGTCAGGCTCACGTTCACCTGGAACACGTACGTACAAGCGTCATGACACGTGGCAGAAAGTATGTGGATGATTAACAGGTTGTCTTCTTCTGGAACATGGAGGGGTTTGGTCCAGTTTAGCCACAAGAGCATCAGTGACAGTCGAGTCCAGTTGGTCCCAAAAGGTGTTGGAAGGGGTTGAAGTCAAGGTCTTCCACACCAAACTGGGAAAACCGTTTCTTGTACGGAGGCGTTGTCCTGTTGAAACATGCGGCTGTGTTTATAAAGCTTCTCAGAGCAGGAAATCACTCCTAACTGGTCAAAATAAATCACAAGGTGAAGCGTTTTCAGTTTTAATTTTAGGACCAAGAGTAAAAGCAGCTTAACTAAGTAAATCCCTCCAATATCAGCCCACATTTAGGAGCTCCAGAGGAGTCCCAACCAATCAATGAAAGACTCCCCCCCCCCCAAACTTATATGAACACAATCATGTCCTCCTACATCACTCCTATAACATTTATATGTATTTAGTGTGAAATATTAATAATAAAGGAAAAAAGGGGGGGGGGATAAAATAAAATAAGAACTCAATAATGCCTGTAGGACAACGTGAACCCCCGCCAGGCCAAAAATATTGTTTAAATGTCAAAAATATCGCCAAATATTCATTCATTCTTAAATCAATGGCGTTTGGGAGCCGTTGGGCAGCGCTGTCTCCTAATGTGAGTTAACGTCTGTGTCGTTGCCATGGAAACTGCAGGTAGCGTCACTCCTTAGCCAGTGAGTGGTGAAGCGAGAGAGAGAGCGAGCGTCTGAAATAACGGTAAATGCCAACGGAGCAGAGGAAACGGTTAGCAGCAGCAGTAAGTTGTCAGTCTGGCAGTAAATGTACAGTACAGACTACAGTGTGTCAGTTAATAAACGCTGCAGCTTGTCAACACCATGAAAAGTCACGTCTGTTGTTTCCCCCAACTGCTGGAAAAGTGAAGGTTAGCTCCAAAGTTAGCAACAATAGGTTAGCCTAGCTTGACGACGCTAAACAGATAAAATAGAAAACATAGACAAGCACACACAGAGAGAGACACCCTCCCTCCCTCCGCCAGGCTTAACTACTCAACCTAGGTGGAAACACTGACTATTATAGTTTTTAACCCATGTGAGTATCTTTATTGTCTTTTGAAGGCGTAAGAGAACTACAACCGTAAAAACAGCGTTAAGTTAAGAAAGTTGACAGGAGCTTTTCACGCGTCGTCCTGTAAAAGTGGGATCAGATTTTCCACTCTGAGAAGCTTTTATTAGGTAGAAACTGTTCTCTCTCTCTCTCTCTCTCTCTCTCTCTCTCTCTCTCTCTCTCTCTCTCTCTGAAAGTCTGGAAAAGCAAATTCTCTGTCTGGACACCATGATCATCACAGTCGAGTGGCTCAGAGGCTCCTGAACACTCTCAGAGCTCTGATGGGGCAGCTGGCCACTGAAACTGAGGCTGAAAATTAATTTCACTCCAGCGAGCAGCAGCAGCTTTTTTTGTTTGTTTTGTAACACTGAACGCAGAGAGCTCTTGAACACCTCTTAAACCACTCTGAGTGCTGAAACAGCGGGGGGACACAATGAAGGGGGCTGTTTTTAATAATAATAATATTCAAATGAGCAGCGGTGGCGAAAATGTCCGCATCTGCACCGACGGCGGGTAAAATGGAAACGTTGTGGGAAAGTTAATTTTAAATCAAGTTTTAGCGCTGAGTTACTAATGTAGCTCTGATGAGTTTGGAGCTAATTGCTTTGGAGATTTATTAGCATCCTGCTAACACGCCTCATTGATTTGTTTATGTGTGGAAGCTTTTTTTTTTCGCTGTCCAAACCTTTCGTCAGCATTAAATGTTTTATTTGAACCTTGTTTACACCAATTAGGAATGTTCACCGCCAGTTCAAGCACATGTGATTGTATTGGGAGTAAACAATAAGGATATAAATGAGGGTTTATTTCCTCCTTTATGTATTTAATGTGTTTACTGTTTACTGTCCTTTATCGTTTTCTCCTCTGGCGGTGAGTCCATTTAGAAAAATGCTGCGCTAATTAACTGAAAAAGAACAAGAGTGGAGGTTTATATGCAGGTTAATATAGAATATAATATAATGGTTCTGATGTTTGAAAGCATTAAAATCCATAATGATATCAATACACTGCAGTGCATAAAGCAAAACAACAAACACAATTAGAAATATATGTATTTAAATGTATCCAAGAGACAAAACGAGGGCACATGTCTGCAAGAAAAAAGGTTTTGTTTGGTTTTTTGTCCTATTTCTCTTCACTTTAATCTTTTTAAAAGTGAAAATGTTAATAAAAGTCACACATTTAGAGCATAAATTCACCCAGAAAAGTATTAAATGAACAGAAAGTGAAGGAGTTTTAGAAACAAGAAGTGCTCCTCCTTCTGCCTTTTATATCTTCTTAATGGAAACACAATTTTAATCTTTTGAATAGTAGAATAAAAAAAAGCTACAGAAACCATAAAACTGTAGGAACAAATATATATATATACGTTTTCAATTTATTATGTTGGAAATGAGGCGAAATTTGAGATGAAAAAAGTCAAAATATCACAAACGTTTTTATGTTTAGCTGAAGTAGAAAAGTCAACGCTATAAAAAATATCTTTGGCCTGGCGGGCCTACTCACGTTTCCTCTCTGTTTTAATGTGAATGAACTTTTAATCTTTGTTTTGTTTTGTTTTTCTCCTTCAGGCTCGATCGTTCAGCCACGACGTCCCAGCAGCTGCCACTCCGGCTTTCCTCCAGACGGTGAGTTTTCAAAACATGAAATAAACGGATTAAAAGCGATCCGGGCTGAAATTCAGGACGACATTTATCCATGTGGCTTTTAAAAAGTTTTGGGGGGGAAGAAACGGGAAGCCATCTGTCAAAACACACAGATAATCTGAAAGTTTTAAACGTTTAAATGATGAAACTTTTTTAATGAAGCACTCAGGAAACAAGCTTTAAGTAAATGTGACATTTTAATCAGTTTATTCAAATTTCAAGTAGCATAAACACAGAAAACCCAAACGTCCACCGAGGCTGAGAAGTCCTACAGGCTTCTGCACCCGAACGCATCATCTGATTTTGTCAAAAAGGCCCTTCAGGGTTGAAAATCAAAGCTTTTTTTATCATCTGGAGCTGAAAAATTAAACAGTTAAAAGTTGTAAATCAGCCCCAAACTCTCTAATCTGTTCCTGCTCAGCCTGACGTGTGTTCTCCAACATGTTTATTGTATGTTTGCTTCAAGGTATCAAAGACAAACATGAGACTAAATGTGCTTTAAGGTCACATGCGGAGATTATAA
This sequence comes from Euthynnus affinis, assembly GCA_029490765.1. Classification (NCBI taxonomy): domain Eukaryota; kingdom Metazoa; phylum Chordata; class Actinopteri; order Scombriformes; family Scombridae; genus Euthynnus; species Euthynnus affinis. Next base: position 3,036,776 of record CM055847.1, read on the forward strand.
ATGTGTTTTCAGTCGTGCGTGTTCGATTAATTCACATCAGTCTGGTCTTTAAAGCAGCAGGACTTAAAACACTTTAAGTGCTTCTGACAGTGAAAATATGAGGAGATGTTATTATTCAGTGGAGCGATGATGTAAGTTGAAGGCAATCATTAAAAAAAACCCTCACAATGATGCCAGTGTGCTTTAAAGGAGAATACATTTAGAGGGGTTTTTTTCGCCGCAGGATCGTTTTCATCCGTCTGTCACAGAGAATATCTTCAAAAAAAACGACTTCAGTTTGGCAAAATATCAGTTTGGGGATTTTGGAGATGAAGAAGAAGAAGAAGAGTCAGAAAACTGGCTGGAAACCAAAGAAAACAGATTTATACAAACTCATAAACTCGCTGATTCATGTTTTAACAGGCTGTGAGCGCAGGTTCGATCAAAGCCGGACGACGTCTGCAGCTGCAGAACAACAGGAAGTAGAAATAATATTTACACCACCTGCAGGCCGTCAGTGACGCAGCTGCTGTGTGTGTGTGTGTGTGTGTGTGTGTGTGTGTGTGTGTGTGTGTAGTATCTTATAGAGATAAAACACCAAATGCTTTTCCATATTTTTGTAAATAAATGAATAAATAAATAAATGTTTAATCATCTTAAACATCTATGAAGAAGGTTTAGGTTTCGTTTAATCTGCATAATATCTTTCAATATTATTATATAGAACATAGGTCTAGTTGTTTTTACACATTTTAATGAGGAATAACTACAGATTAGAGCTTTAAGTTTAAGTTTTAAATGTCTTCTTCTTCTGCTCTATTTATACTGAGGCTCCCAAATCTTAATATTTCTATAAATTCTGTAATTATTCAAAAAGCCTTTGATGTTTTATCACCACAAGACGAGTCACTACTTGAATTTTTGGTTCCACTTTAATTGATTTAATTATCTTAACATGGTTTAGTCTGAATTTAGTAGATAGTATAAATAACAGAGAGTGCAGAGTGGCTGTTATCTCTCTGTATGTTCATCCCATTATAAACTCTGACAGCTCAGACTGTGATATTGTAGAAATAATCAGTTACAACCACTTTAAATCTCTGGATTTCTACCTGACACAAGAGGATGATGACAGTGGAGCTGTAGATACAGACAGTCGGAGGTTTGAATGTATAATTCACTGTCGGATTTCAACCTTTTACATCACAACAGCGACACGATCGGACCGTTTCCTGCTTTGATCTTAAACTCACAGAACCCGTGTTTACATCCTTTACTTTACTTTACGATCCGAGCAGCAGCAGGGAGCTCTCGTTATCCCTCTACACACACACCGTGTCTCTTATTCACTGCGACACAGACGTGATGCCAGATGTTTATTACCCAGTCTTCCCTCCACTTGCATCATGTTGTCGTCACTGTTAATTATCTGCGCCGCTGTCAGAAAGGCGGCCAATCACAGCTCTTGTTGTCTCCATGTTTTACCTCCATCGCTCCAAAGTGGAGTTACATTACTGAGGAATAGATTTTAAAGCTCTAATCTGGAATAATTGAAGAAGGACGTTGTGCTTCAACAATTCTCGGTGGAGAGCTAAACCCAAAATCCAGCAGACTTGTTCCAAAAATGTAGAAAAAAAGGGTAGCACATCTCAATTTTCCAGTCAAGGAGGACAAAATATGAACATTTCACTTGTTTATTTGGCTCACATCACATCACATTAGAAAAACGCTTCCACGTTTGGGCACAGAGCCTTTTTTCAGAGTGTTTTAAGTATAAAGGTTGAATTCACTCATATATACAAGGGAGGAGTTAGTATTCAGCTGGGGGTTGGACCCAACCATTTGGGAACCAATCAGCCTTCTCATCCCATGGTTCTAGACACAGGGACCAATCTCAAGTCTACAATGAAATCTGCTTTAATTAGTATTTGAATGATTTTAATCAGCGGGTCCGTTTGTTCTGGAGAGGAGGAGACCTCTGCGGGTAAAAACATCCTGAACCATCAACACTGGAGTAATCCTATCCCACTGAAGCTGCTGGTTTAACAACCAAGACAACAACTCCCATCATCCCTTGCTGCTTCACACCGTCATCACACTCCGTCTGTTGTTATTCCACCTTTAACAGTGTGGTACTGTTGAGCAGTAAATCCTCTCGTAGGTTCAGATATTTCCTGCTGAAATAAAGTGAAGGAAACTCTCATAAGATGGAGTCAGTGATCTGGCCGACTCGACGTTTTCCAGCTGCTGTTTATGGAGAAAAAAGGCTGTTAAGGAAAGTTTCCCTCAGATACTATTGATCCAAAGAGAAGAGACTCTTCATCCGTGAAGCCTTTTCTCTTGTAAAAGTTCAATAATTCCATTAAAGCAGATTGTAAAACCACCAGTGTCAGTCACCTCGTCTCCCTCTAACTCCTCCTCAGCTTTTTTCCAGATAGTGTGTTTGAGCTGCTCATTATCTCTGACAGCAGCGATTCTCCACTGTTTGACAGATGTTTCGGAGCTCGCTGTGTTTCTGCAGTAAAGACGCTTCAGGCTCGTTTTCACTGTGTTTAAAACAGAACTCCCTCCATTCAAAAAAAGAAAGAAGAGAAGCAGCTCTGATGTTGTTGTGAACATATTTGTCTCATACTTACTGGCTTTCCTTCTGAGTAAAGCAATTTGTAATGTAACATGTTTTAGTGACGATGTATTTGCAGAAACTGCTCTAGAAAGTCCGATTAAAGCAACTTAAAGCTGCTGCAATCCACATTTTTTAATAGCAACATGTGAGCCATCACTGTGTGATGTGTTATGGGCTCGTATTGATGAACCTACAGAGAATTATCAGCGACTCTGCAGCTTTATAGTGAGTTTCAGCTCATTGTTTATCTGTGCGGCTGCATTTTTACTGTTCTGGTTCACTCTCGGCGGCTCTCATAGCGTCGTTTTCAGGAGAGAAAAAGCCGTGAAGAGCCGCTGTACACTACCTGCTCAGCAGCAAACAGCAAAGTAGCAAGAAAAGTGCTCCATCAGCAGCTTTCCAGGATTAATCCATTATTTCCTGCTGCGGGGGGGACAGACTAACAAACTACCTGTGGAAACAGCGGGGGTGTATTCAAAACACCCCCGCTGTTTTCACAACTTTGGACTCGTCCAAACTATTCCGGTCCAACGGTTTCCAACGTTACTGAGCGGAACTGACTGGGAGGAAAAGGTTAGCGGTAAGTTGTCGGTCTGGCAAGGGAGTTAGCTCCAAAGTTAGCAACAGTAGTTTGTTAGTCTGTCACTCCCGTCACAGGATATAATGGATTAATCCCGGAAAGCTGCTGATGTAGCACTTTTCTCCTTCTGAAAGTAACACAGAGATTATTCGACCAAAGAGAATTTAGTCTGAGGAGGGCATATCAACCAACTAACCGACTAGTCGACCAGCAGACAGCAGCCTTAGTGTTTACACCTGTATGTAGAGCTGTCCACTTGTGATTGGTTGTTACTAGCAGGTGTAAACACGGTCTCAGTCTATTGGGGATCATCAGAAACACAGTTAATAATCTCTAGTTGCAGCCCAACATTATATCTGCTGTTAGCCTCAGTGTTGTAGCTTTTATAGATTTTTGGTTTTTGGAACTTAACAAACCTTGAGCTGAATAATAAAATGATATACATACAAAAAATAAATAAATACAATAACATAGAAGTCTTCTCAGCCCGCCCCATCCCTCCCTCCCCTAGTTACTACAGGATATGCTCCTAACAATACAGAGAAAAACAAAACAAACAAACAATATAGTTGCAAAAAGGTCATTTAAAAAGAAGAAACACATACAGCAGTTGGGTAGAATATTTACTTCATATAAGAAAAGTGCTTTGTTGAGGAATCTGTCTCCAGGAACGTTATAAAACCGCCCAAATCATTTTAAACTCTGCAGACTTTCCCTTCAAATGATACATTATCTTTTCATTTGGTTGACATGATGCTAATTCATCAGTCCAAAGATATTTATGTCTTACAAACTGGTTTAAACTAACTTTAACTGACCAGTAGTGATGTAGTATCATGTAGAGTAAATGTTCTACCTGCTGTCGTCCTGATCCGCCTCCGTCCTGCCCTCCTGAATGTAGAGCGATGATTTTCACGCTGCAGTGGATCTGTGGTGCAGCCCAGGTTATTTGTGTGTGTGTGTGTGTGTGTGTGTGTGTTATACTCTTCTGGCTCAGTGTGCTTGTGAGACACCAGCCTCTGAAAATTTAATTCAGATGAATCGCAGGTTTGTGTGAGAATCATCTGAACGCTGCCGGTGAAGCCTCGGGGACGCCAAACACACACCGACTGACCTCACCGCCGCACCTCCTTTTTATTTCCACACACACACACACACACACACACACACACACACAAATCTTTATTTAAAGCGGCGCTCAGACAGGTAGCGAGGCTGCGAGAGCCGAGCACAAATATCAAAAGCCTGAAGAAGAAAAAAAACACACAATATCTGAAGCTCTACAGATTTCTGCAGCGGATCAGTTCACCTGAAGTTCAGAAACACAAAGATGCTCGTCGTCTGCTGGAGTCGAGCAGATAGTTTGGGTTTTATTTAGTGAGAGTTCTGCCTCCCTGATGCAATTACGGTCGCATTTTTCTTTCTGCTCAAAGGAAACAAACTTCAGTCTCTGGAGAAAATAAGAGTCTGAATCACTGCCGATGTCTCTGTGTCGCTCTGAGAAGCTACATCCAAGAAAAACAGACAACTTACAGATTAATAATAATAATAATAATAAATATGTATAAATAAGTTCTGTAGATTTTCAGTCCTGGTTGACGTGGTGAAAGCTGTGGTTTCAGTAAAAAGCAGCCAGTTTCTCAGCAGTGAAACACATGAAACGTTGATTTAACAGAATATAACATGTCGTCTTTTTTTTACACATTTTGACGCCTTCATAACCCAGAATTCAACTCAACTGATAACTTCATCACTGGAGGCAGTTTATCAGCTTTCACACAGCGCTTCCCTTTAATTCTTCTCTGTGAATGACGTGGTTAAACAGGTCAAATACTTTCTGGCAGTGGCGTCTTCATATCTTCATTTATTTTAAACTTGTCAGCTTTTTAATCCAACTGTTTATGATTTTTGGTAAATTGAACGTACATAAAATGAAACGGACCAATAAAAAAACGTATTTCTCATTAATATTAGTTAGTAGTAGAAAAGCAGCAAAGACCCAAAACAACATTTCAAACATATAAAATAATCGACTGTCATTTAATTATTAACCTGTCTCTTTATTTATTTACTTTTCTATGTATTATTTTATTTATTTATTATTTTATTTTGCTTTCAGTGAACATAAAGACTTCTTCAATCCCTCCTCTGAATGTTTTTTAACGTCATAACTGGATTTCCTGACACTCTGTTTCTTCTTTTTGTTCGTGTTCGTTACTGTTTGAATTTGACTGTTAACAAAAAAAGTTGAAAAAACAACAACAGCTGCAGGAGATCAAATTATAAACAGTAAATATGGACGACATGCTGCCTCGTTTCCTGTTAATAGTTTTCATTTACAGGAATCCTGCTGCCACGAATGAAAAGTAAACTATAGAATACAAATAATTACAGAATTTAAATACATTTAATGGCCTTTCTTTTAAAAAAAACGCTGACTGTGAGGTTTATTATCATGAAAACATTTCCTGCTTCATCAACATCTTCTTGATTTAAAAAAAAAAAAAGTCGTCTCTTGCTGCTGATTGGCTGGAAATAAACAACAATAAACTGGTTAACGTGAAGCTGAACAGTGAAAATAAAAACTTCAGTTTAGTTCAATCGTCTCCTTCTTCTTCTGTGGTGTTGTTGTGCTGCAGGTGGTGCTGGAGGACTACCTGCAGAGAGTGAGGAGGGCCGATTTCGACGTCTTCCACCCGAGTCTGCAGAACAGAAACCCTCTGCTGCCCATCCAGCTGTACCTCCGCTCCTGGAAGAAGACCTACTGACACCAGCCCTCCTCCTCCTCCTCTTCCTCCTCCTCCTCTTCCTCCCTCTGGTCCCAGCGATCCCAGTTTGACTGAAGGATTCTGGTTTAGTGCAGCAGGTCTGCAAAGAAATCTCGACTTGTTTTTGAAGCTCAGCGCTGCCACTGATGTCAACAGCAGAGACGCAGACCGTCGTTTCTCTTCTTCTTCTTCTTCTGTCCCTTTTTAAAACGCACACGTTCAGTATTTCACCGTCGCCATACTGTCACTTGAAATGAACCATTTCATATTTAATTACAACATTACAACACTTCTGATGAGATGTGTTCTTCCAGCTTAAAGTGTAATTATGGGTTTTGCTGCAGTTCAGTCTGTTTTCCAACCAGAACGTGCAGAAGAACTCATCTCTACAACTTAAACCAGGAAGTAAAAGTCTCCTTTGGTGCATTCCTGTTTCTGCCAGATCTGAGGAACCGTGAAGATTATGCAAATTAAGACTCTAAACACACTGCAGCGATGAGGAATGAAAGAACAACACAGAGTTGTCTTGTTGTTCTTTTGTATTTATGAATGAACGAACGGAAGAAAAGCAGCTCTCCACCGTAGACGACCTGTTGATGATGGTTTTTTTTTTTTTTTTTTTTTTGGTGCTTATATATTTCTGTTTTAGAACATAAATGTAATGAAAATGAAACCTGAAAATAAAGTTGTTTTTCCCACATTCACTTTTCCAGCTCCTTCTTCTCTATTCTGTCTTTTTAAAATGAGTCAAGAAGTCGACAGCGAAGCCTGAGTCTGTTTTTGAAGTTAATAAACAATAAGAAATGTTCTTCCTGTGTCCTGATGTTGATATTAAAATACATTCAGTCAAAAATGTTTTTTAAATGACAAAAATAACGCCAAATATTCATTCATTCATAAATCAATAGCGTTTGGGAGCCGTTGAGCAGCGCTGTCTCGTGAGTTAACGGCTGTGTCGTTGTCATGGAAACTGCAGGTAGCGTCACTCCTTAGCCAGTGAGTGGTGAAGCGAGAGAGAGAGCGTCTGAAATAACGGTTAATGCTAACGGAGCAGAGGAAACGGTTAGCAGCAGCAGTAAGTTGTCAGTGTGTCAGTAAATGTACAGTACAGACTACAGTGTGTCAGTTAATAAACGCTGCAGCTTGTCAACACCATGAAAAGTCACGTCTGTTGTTTCCCCAACTGCTGGAAAAGTGAAGGTTAGCTCCAAAGTTAGCAACAATGGGTTAGCCTAGCTTAGCGACGCTAAACTGATAAATAGAAAACGTAGACAGACACACACAGACACCCTTCAGTTAAACTGCTTTTAGGAAACACTTCTTAAGCTCAAGATGGATTTTTACAACAGTCTTTGTCTTAAAATGCTTTTGGGAAATAAAGTCAGACGATCAGAAAGTTTTGTGTACAAATATGACGTTACACATCAGTTACTTTTAGGACATTGTTGAAAAAAACTACATAAAAACTACACACTTCAAACTACACAACTCTTTTTCCTCCATTTTTCTTATAAATTAAACCAAATTGCACCAAACTTTCTGTAAAATGAACCATTAAATTACTGCAAATTACTCAGGAGATTAGTATAAAATGAAGTGTTTACCGTTCTTTATACATTTCTTTGTAACATCACCAATGTGACAAATCCTGAGTGGGAAAAGTTGCTGTACAGCTGTCACCGTTGTCATGGTAACAAGCGGGAGGAAGTTTAGCCAGCCTCAACATTCCATTTCCAGTAAACTAGTTTGGTTCTTCAGTCTGAATATATTATAAATCTCAACACAGAGTTGATCTGACTGAGTTTTTTTTGTTTTGTTTTTTGTTCCTTTTCTCAGTTAATTAGTGAAGCTGCAGAGTTACAACATTATAACAAGATCTTTGATATAATTTCCACCCAAAAATTCAGGAGCCACTCAGCACAGAGAGAGAGAGAGAGAGAGAGAGAGAGAGCCAATCAATCCCAAGTAGAGCATCTCAATAGATAATGAGGATGATGTTCACGCAGGCAGACGGCGGCGGCATCAAATATGGAACATTTTTATCTTTGAACAGACCCAATATGAAGTACACCTGTGGAGAGCTGTTTGAAGTTTCCTGCTACACAAACACATCAGTGCACTCATACCAGTCCTGCTGTGTGTGTGTGTGTGTGTGTGAATGACTTAACTCACTTTCAAGGACACACACGAGACTTAAGACTGATTGATTGGAGACAAACGCTGGTATTTGGTAAAATGTTGATTTTAGGGGTAATTTAAATCTCCAGAAAATGAATGTAAGTCTATATAAATACCCTAAAAGTGATTTAGGTAAACCTGTGTGTGTGTGTGTGTGTGTGTGTGTGTGTGTGTGTGTGTGTGTGTGTGTGTGTTTCCCAGAAGTTAACAAACCAAACTGAGTGCTGATTAGAAAGCTGTTAGTTTCACACTGAGGCAGGACGACCAACCGCAGCTCTCTGCAGACGTCACATCTGAAGGAGAATACAACACCTGTGTCATTAAATAAAGAAAGTCTCAGAAGTGATCGTTGATCTGCCTCTGACGTTTTTTACATCTTTTTTTTTTTTATCTCATCAAAGTGAGGCTTTTCTGGCGGGATTTGATCAGACGTCAAACTGTCTGAACTGTCAAATACAGTGATTTTTCCCTCTAAACTTCTCACATGCTTTCATTTCAATAAATGTTCAAATGATCCAATATTTCAGCAAAAATCAAAGATTAGAGAAAAAGTCCAGAAACTGAAAACAGATTTGTGTATCAACTTTGTTTTTTCTTCTTTCCTCTCCCATTAATCATCTCATGACCCCTCAGATTTATCTGCTGACCCTTTGGAGGGACCCCGACCCCTAGGTTGGGAACCAGTGGACTAAACTAGCTAACTGTATATAAAGTAGTGTAAACTAGCTCCACCTCCAGCAGCTACAACAGTAACATGCTGCTCTAACACTGATGCTTCACTATTAATAATCTAATGATGTAATATATAATAATATATCAGTCAGAGGGACCAAACCACTACTTTTACTGCAATACTTTAACTACATCAAGCTCAGAATACTGATGTACTTTTACTGCAATACTTGATCAAGCAGCAACCACCAAAGCAGAAAAATTAAGCCGATGCTGAAGCGCCAAAAAACCTGCATTCTGTCTAACGGCCAGCAGGGGACGACTCCACCAGCTGCAAAAAAGAAGTGTGATTGTGTGGAAATCTAGAGCTACTTCGTTCTTGATTTATTACCTCAGTAAACTGTGTCCTGATGAGTTTATGGTCTCAATCACTAGTTTCAAGTCTTCGTCAATACAGCATGATGTTTATTTTGTAAATCAAGGTCCTATGCTAACAGAGCTAGCAGCTAGCGCTGTGGTTGGCTCCACCCTCTCGTCCAAATATGGTCACAATGATACACAAATCTGTTTTCTGGACTCTGGAATCCAGTTTCTGGACTTCTTCTCTAATCTTTGATTTTTGCTGAAATGTGACGTTTCTGAAGGTCTTATCAGTCTGCAGCAGCTGCTCCTCTGTATCCTGCAGGTTGTTGTTATTCAAGATCAACCTGCTGAGATCTACCTTCTACTCACTGTTACTGTTTACAAGAGGAAAGAAGAAGAAACAAAGTTCTGATATCTTTGATTTTTGCTGAAATATTGGATCATTTGAACATTTATTGAAATGAAAGCATGTGAGAAGTTTAGAGGGAAAAATCACTATTTGGTGGAGCTGTTAACAACTCATAGACATGTGAAATGTGACCCCGACTACACACTGCTTTTTGTAAGACGTCAAAAGCCAAAAAGGTTGGAAACCACTGGTTTCATCTTTAACAATGTGTTGTATTTTAAAAGCTTGTTATATTATCCATTGCGTCAAATCTTCATCTGAAAAGTAGAACAATATTTCCCTCTGAAATGTAGAAAGTAGCATCACATGGAAATACTCAAGTAAAATACCTCAAAATTGTACTTAAGTACTTGAATAAATGTGTGTGTTCTGTGCAAGGAAATAGCAGTAACCATTAATTGAATATTTGAGTATGTACTGTACGTTTTTGCAGATGTTGAAAACATTGTGAAGAGATGTTAAGTGTTTTCAACATGAAGACGAACAGAGAGGAGGAAGTGGTAGTTGGATAATGGGAGCATGAGTTCTCCATTTTCCATGTTTAACGTCTGACAGGAAGCAAAGTAATAAACATGATAAACTGCTGAACACTTGACAGGTAAGCGTGTGAATGAGCTAAATCCGACAAGGGTTACAGATCTTATCTCATGTCAGTTTTCCGGGAAGTCAGCAGCGAGCGGTGGGTCATTCACCCGACTCTTCACAGTCACTTGACAGGTGCCTCGTTAGGCTTTAATTAAGCCTCGTCCCCTCCACCTTAAACTGTCACTGTCTGCACAGAAACCTGTAATTACCTCCTCCAACCCAGAGAGCCTCCGAGTTTACATCAGCAGACACGCCGGCTTTATACCGCGGAGGCCAGAACGCATTAATTAGGCCGTGTCTGCCTCGTCACAAGTAATTACAGTCAGTGGAGGAGACGCTGTTTCACCTCAGCGGAGTCACTGAAACCGCTACACCAACTTTAAAGCTGCATTTATCAAGTTTTTTGCCACCAGGGGGCGTAGCTGCGTGTTTTCAGTTCACTAAAGTTAATTATAACATTTTGGTCGCCTGAAAAAAAGTCTTGTTCAGCGTTTGGTTTTAATAAAAGATCAGTTTTTCCCAAGCAGAAACCTCCGGGGCTGAACAATGAAGCCGACCTGCATTCTGTCTAACGGCCAGCAGGGGGCGACTCCACTGACTGATTGTATGGAAGTCTATGAGAAAATGACTCTATTTCTCTCTTGATTTATTAGCTCAGTAAACTGTTTCCTGATGAGTTTATGGTCTCAGTCACTAGTTTCTGTCACGCTGTTGTGCGGTTTAGTTGGGCTTTGTCCTGTCTCCATGTTTTGTCTTGTCATTTCCTGTTTTATTTTGAAAAGTTAATCCTCTCGTTTCAGGTTACTTGCCCTTCCTCATGTGTCTGTCTGATTACCCTGAGTGTTTCCACCTGGTTCCCTCACCTGTTCCCCGTTCCCTCGTCAGTTCTGTCTGTGGATTTTAGTCCTGGTCCATGTTCATGTTCGGGATCTGGTTTGTTGTTTTTGCTCTCGTCCAAGTTCAGGTCAACTTTTGCCTTGTTTTGTTCGATACCTCGTCTCTGCGACCGAGTCCTCCTGCCACCACACCATCCTGACAGTTTCAAGTCTTTGTCAACACAGCATGATGTTCATTTAGTAAATTATGCTCCCATTTAATTTAAATTTGATGATAAAGTTTGACAAGTTGCTACCACGGCGACAACTTTACTTGCGTGTCGTAACCGTGGCGTTTAGGCGTCGCTGCTGCTATTTCACAGCCTGTTTTCAGTTCATTTTTACGGAAAGTTACCCCGTAAAACGCGGGCTGTATTCTAAAGCCTTAACAAATGAACTCCAGGAACACGAAAGACTGATGAAAGAAATGTTGAACGAGTTACAGAAGCTGGTAGAAGCTCTCTGTATGTTTTAAGAAGCATAAAAACCGCAATTCCTCATTATATTTGTTTGATTTATTAGTTCATATACAGTATAAACCTTCACATTATGTAAGATGTGACCTATAGAGCACCTTACTATCCAGGTGATTCTGCATTTTATAGTTCAAAACACATTAAAGATGACAGCAATATGCATTTTTTAAAACCCATTTAATATCTTGTTTGTGAAAGCAATATAAACATCTTTCATTTTCACTGACAACTAATGAAACAGTTCACAAACATGTACTAACCATGCCGTTATTAAAATATCAAACAGCTGAACTGTCACAAAAGCAAAGAGAGACAAAAAAAATGTTGGCAGAGCTTCAGCTTGTTTCCTGAAAACAGCTGGAAAAACGTGAACTGTTCAAGTAAAACGTCCCATGAAACCAAAACTAGGAGCTAAAACAGGCTAAAAAACATCTCTGTAGAGCTGCAGAGTTGGTGGGAATTCTCTGCTGGTTTACACTTCTACTCACAATAAATGCATTTCTGTAATGAGATCATGTTATTTTAGTCGGGGGGTCACATAACCTCGACACTGGCGTCATATCCAGATACTCAAAAACGAAATGAGACGGTGAATGTAAACAGACAACCTTTCCTAAAGACCCGCCGGGGCTGAAAATAGAGCAATATAGTCTCTAGTTTTTTACATAACTACTGTATAGAGCAAGTCAGGGTTGTTTATACAGGCTGAAGGGTGAAGAGTCAGAGGCAGAGCCGCTGTGAAAGCAGCTGTAATGAGACTAGATTAAACCTCAGTGGGCGATGTCATACAAAACCTCCATTTTTCAGACTGAAACATAACTGTTAAACTAACAAGCAAAAAAACAATAACTAAACTTTTCTTTTTTTCGGGCCTCCAGTCGTCTCAACTTGCTGCAGTGATGTAGAAGTGTACCGAGGGCGGGGTCGGTGCATCGTGACATCACTGGTGGGCGTGGTTACATCCGTCAGTATCGCTGTGATCATTCCTCCTGTTCATACTGAATGTTAAAAGAGCTCCTTCAAATGTGCATTTAGTGCAAAACATTTCATTTCAAAGTAGATGTGAAGCTTCTGTTCAGCTTCATCAGTCTGAGTTTAGTCATATCAAGTGGATATCTGACACATTTACAGTCTTTTTAGCATCAAACTCTCCTCTTTGTGTTTCCCTGTTGAGCTGCAGGTGCAGACTGTAAAGTTGAAAGATATCTACTGGATTTGACTCATTTGGACGCTTTGAAGCTTCATATTAGCTTCACATAAACATCATGAAGGGATCTTCTAATGGTCAGTATGAACAGGAGGAATTATTACAACAAGAAACACAAGTTTAATGTTAATTTGGGCTCCTGAACGAACACTCTTGGACATTTCTTTTTCCATTTTGACTTATAACCTCTTTATTCAGACTGTTTTATTTGAACATTTTAAGGCCCTGAAGACGTCCAGTATAACTACCCACTATCTCAATTTAAGCAAATTAATAAATGAAAAGCATTAAAAAAAATTTAAAAATCTGTAAAAGATTTGCTTTTCTGTCTCACTGATAACTCACCAATCAGACAGAAGAGAAAAGAAAAAGAGGGACTTTGGCTCTAAAAAGACTGAAACGTTGAAAGATATCTACTTGATTCATTTTAGCTTCACATAAACTTTTAAATACATGTTTTCTGCAGACTGTAGATTTAGTCCAACATCACCTTGACTCATGTGTCAGTGTTCATTTCGGCACCAGACTTGGAAAAACTGTGAACTACTGCAATAAACCACATGATGTGAAATAGTTTTTTTTATAAGCACAGTGGTCAGAAGTGAGTGATTGTAGTGAAGATTTATTCTACAACTAACTTTTCATTATTTATTATACCTGCTTACAATCAGCTTGTTATTATCGTCATGGTTATAACACGCTAGCAGCAGGGTTTTTTTTGTTTTGTTCATTTTCACTGGACCTAAAGGTTCAAATTTTAAAAAATATAAAGTAATTTGTAGAGTGTTTGTGGTGCTCATAAAAATGTATGTAATGTATTTTGGGTAATATGTATGCATCTGACATTATTACACCCAAACTGAAGACTTACCAAACACCAGGTGTCATAAAAAAAACCCGGCAGCGACACTGGAGATGACACAGGGGTCGGTGTAGCTCAGGATTAGTGTATCACAGCATCAGCGCAGCCGGCCGAAGCTTCACTGAACCTGTGACATCGTTTCTGCCTCTGAACAATGTTTGTTGAAACACCTTTTTTTTCCAATCTGCAGACGCAGGAGGGGAAGCTTCTGCTCACATTTATTCACACTGGTGTGTTTGTGTGTATATATTTATATATATATGAAGTCAGGAAAGCCTTTTTCTTCTCCTCAGTTCATCTGGGTTCTGCTGTGCTGAGTCTTTAGATGTATTACAGGCGACACGTAGCTGCAGGGAAGAGGTCCATTCAAATCTAAAAAGATCTTAAAAGACAATTTGGCCCTTTAGCAAAAGAGGACAGACGTGTCGAGTCGTGATTCATCTCTGGTGTCGCTGTGTTAGAAGAAGAAGAAGGAGAAAAAAAAGTGGAAATTGAGTCCTGGTGACTGCCAAGTGATGGATAAAAGAGATTAACTGATAACTGGCAGCATGATAAGTTCATTTATGTAATCTTGTCTAAATAAAGTCACGCAAGAAAGAAGATAAAAAGCCTCAGAGGCTCGTAGCGATTTGTCAAATTAGAAGAACAAGATTTGAATTAACACGTTTTTTTTTTTTCTTGGAGCAAAACTGCCAACAAGAAGATGATGATTTAAAAAAAAGAGAGAAAAACAAAAGAAAGCTGTTTTAATTTGAAGAAGTTGAGGCTTTTTTACCTCGACAGCAGAGAAAGCTTCAGCTGCTGCGTCACTGACATTTAAAGTGGGAAAATCAAGAAGGTCGAGAGTAAAGTGGGAGGCAATAAAAGGAAAAAATATCAAGAATAGAGCCGATGTGATGACGAGGAGAAAGAATAAGAGCTGATTTATCTCTGTGCAGCAAAAAATAGAAATTCAAAAGCAAACCTGAGTCTTTTTTTTACAGTATGTGATCAATAATCAATAGATAGAAATGTGTGAGTAAAAGGAAAATAAGTAAAATGGATATAAACTATAATAATAATTAATCATTATTATTATTATTATTATTATTATTATTATAAATATCTGAATAAAATATATTAAAAATGTGTATTATATTTAATGTTTTATATATATATAATGTTTTCATTTACATTTTTTTCAGTATATTTATTTTTTGTTTTTTGAGATGACAGATTAAAAACTTAAGGTTTTTCAGCCTATCGCAAATAAATGTACACAAAAATCAATATGTATAACAATATTTGTAATAAATAAAATCATAAAACAAATTATAACAAAAAATGAATATTAAAATAATAAACAATCAAATCAATTAATTAAATAAATTAAAAAAAACATTTATTCCTGTTTATCAAATGTAACACCTAATATTTTAAAGTAATATATTTTTATTATAAATATATAATCATAATAAACGTTATTATATTCAGGTAAAGGCCTTCATCAATCAATGCGACGGCCCAATCGCTGCACTCGAAGCTTCAAAACGGCCGTTCACAAACCAACAGCTGACGTCACGGCTGTCTGTGGTCCAGACTGGTTTTCTGTGCCGACAGTTTGTGTTTCTGTTCTTTGGAGCTCGTTGAGTTTTTTTGTTATCCGTCACTTCCTGCCCTCGCGTCTCAGTCTTGTGTGTTTTTGTGTCGCCTGTTTTTACTTTAGTTCCTGTTTTATTTTGAAATATTTCTCCTGTGTTTGATTGTTTCATGTGTCTCACCTGTTCGCTGTTCCCTCATCAGTTCAGTCTGTGTGTTTAAAGGTCTGGTTTTGTTTTTGTTCTTGTCGTTGATGTTCTCATGTCGAGTATTTTAGTGCCTTTACACGGGACGTTTTTATCACCTGCAAGCAAAAACATTCCTCCATCTTGAAATAATTCAATCATGTGACCTTGCGTCATCAATATTTATGCAGATTCATAATAATTCTGTTCCAACAGTAAAGGGATTATTGACCGGGAGGAATCTGTACCAGCAGCTACTTCCTTATGTTTTTTATTTGTTTTTATTGTTGATGTTTGTTTATTATTTGACAGCTTCCTTGTTTCAGCGTTTTGTTCTCTGCCTGCAGGAAAAGGTGTAAAACAACAACAACTAAACAAACAAACCTTTCAACCCTGCTGCCGCTTCATCCAGTAATTCTTCACCTGCATGCTCCTCCAGCTCTCAGGTTGATTAAATCTCATTTGTTGTGGGTTCGCTGTATATTTCTGCGGTTAGTAAACAAACGGCTGATAGTCCTGAACTGTGAACAAGCGCCTTCTTTCTTTTTTTTTTTTTTTTTTTTACCTCCATCCCACTGATGATGAGTCACCGCCTTCAGCCTCGCCGTATCACGTCTCTCCGCGGAGCCACATTGATGTTGTTGTTGACAATGAGAGGATGCATTAGTAAAACATTAAAGGCGCACACCGGTCACTAATGACTGACACCGCCTGCACAAAGAAGCCGATGTGAGAGAACGGCTGAAGCTTTTATGGCAGCGGCGGCGGCGGCGGTGTGTCGGTGGCAGCGACATAAAGAGATGAGAAGAACCTGGAGGTTGTTTTGTGTTGCTTGTTGGCCTCCTTTTAGAATGAATATACAGCACATATATTTTCTCCACATTATGTGTATAAAAAGCCACAGCGGTGTTTATTCTCTGTGTATTTACAGGCTATTTTTAACAGCATGCTTTGTGGATGGATATATGGATATAAAAAGGTCTCCTGGTGTGACTGAGTGGCTCAGAATCAGCGGAGTAAGAAACCAAACAAACCTGCTTTACTAGCAGAGCTGAACTAAAGAGTGAACGCAGCAGAATCAGACTCCTACAGTCACTACAGCTGCAACTCAAAGACCAGCTGCTGGTCACTGATAGGATGTTTCGAAGGCAAATGAAATGTTTTTTTTCTTCTTCCCTCCAGCACAGCTAAAGGTCTGGATCGTTCTGGTCTGGATGAGTTGGTGAACTTGTTGGTTTGGTTTCTTTTCACACAGGAAAGCATCAGTAAAAGCCACATGTGAACGTGAAGATGCTCCTGTCTGCCCAAATATCAAGAAGAAAACGTACTTTTATTGTGAAAATACGATCTATATTCCCCTTTAATGTCCTTGAACAACTAATCCACACATTAATTTTCTCCTGGTTAGACTGCTGTAACTCCCTCCTCAGTCAGTCTTCTCTAAAAACGCATCACATGGTACCGCCTCTGGTACCCCCTCAGGGTACCTGGTCGTCATTAGCAACAGCGCATGAATCTGCCGTGACGTCGTCTTCAGTGCGACACACAAAGGAACGATGGAGGATATCGAAGGGATCGTGTGTTTGATACTCGCTGTTCGTCTGCAACCAAACAGAAGGACGTCTGCACCTCGTCAGCTGACCACGGTGTGGAATTGCGGGTTGCCATAGCGACCGTCACGTTAATAGTAGACGTGTGTTTGAATGATTAAACAGTTGCGGCCGGAGCTTGGCTATTTAAAAATGGCGGGTTTGGTTTTTGCTGCACATTGATGACGCAGTGACGATCCTCTCTGACCAATCAGAGCTCTGCAGTGTTCTGACGTCACATTTTGGTTCCAGCTCTGCGGAGGCGATACCAAAAAAGTTGGTACCAGGTACTTTTTCGTAATGGAAAACCAAGAAAGGCGAGTTGAGTTGAGCCGGTACCGTGTGATGGAAATGCGCCATAAAACATCTACAGTTAATCCAAAATACAGCAGCTTAGACTCACAGTAGGTCCCACCCTGTTCTTCCAGTACAATTCAGAATAAACTACAAGATCCTGCTGATTACATATAAAGCGCTTCATGATCTCGCCGCTAGCTTCATCTCTGAGCTCCTCGTTCCACTTCACGACCTCTCAGATCCTCAAATCTTCTGTCTATGAAAAGGTGACCGTGTGTTTGCGTTCTTAGTCCCGACTCTGTTGAATCATCTTCCAAAATCTGTTGGATCTGAAGAATCCTTGGACTGTTTTAAACTCGTTTATACCGGCGAGCCTTTCTATAAACTCTCCCTTCTTGTGTCCGGTTTTATTTTCTTTGTGGTTGATTTCTCTCTGTGTGTCGTGTTCGTCTATTTTATTAATCTGTTTCAATCTTGCGTGTGTCTTTAAAACGTTTTGTAACTGTGCTTTAAAAAGTGCGATATAAATAAAAGCTTACTTCTTTAGTTACTTGGTTGCAGCATTCAAAGCTCTCCTGGCTTTAGAAGCTGTTTAGCTCAAACTTGCCACCTCGTAGTCTGTCAGATGGAGGTCGGATCACGTTCCCACCACGAACAACTTGGTCTAGAGTTAGTTTGTGACAACGGCTGAAACGTTTTCCTCTAAAGGATTTCTGTGCGGTTGTTTTGGTACGATTGCTGAGTTCAGATCAGAGGAAAACCAACCGGAGTCCTGATCTGTTCTTCTGGACTAAACAGTGCAGGTTTGGAAACGCCTTACAATTTGCGTTCACGCTAGAAGTTCCAGTGAAACACCTGAAATGTTCACAGACTTGTATATTTGACATTTTTATGATCAAAGAATCTGATATTTTCTAACGCTATTGTTCATCTTTCAGTTTCATGACTGGTCCAAGCTGTGTAGGAGCTCCAAATGAGTCATATTGTGATGTTTTCTATTAGAAAAATGAAGTGAGTAAGCTCCCGCTTACTCTTACATCTCAACTTTATGAGCTGTCATGTGTGGTCGATCACAGAGAAAATTAAGAGTGATTGAGGCCAAAACCCACAGTGTGTAAAACGTTGAAAAGTTTAAAAGTGTGTGTGAAGCTTCTATTCAGCTTCAGCAGTCTGAGTTTAGTCATATCAAGTGGATATCTGACACATTTACAGTCTTTTTAGCATCAAATTCTCCTCTTTGTGTTTCCCTGTTGAGCTGCAGGTGGAAGTATAGAAACTAAAAGAGGAACTTTGCCACTAAAAAGACTGTAATTATTCCTCCTGTTCATACTGGCTGTTAAAAAATCTCCTTCAAATGTGTTATAAATGTATGAATAATAGTTGGTTTTTAACAAATATCTATTTTGTACAAATATTTTTTTAATTATTTGCATTTTAAACACCAAACATGCACGTCGGTTACATCTCTATCTCAGCGTCTCTCCTCCGCTCCGCTGTGACGTCTATCAGCAGGTCTCAATGAGTCACATCCACCTGCTACATGACGCGCATTTCCTTATTTGGGCATCAGTCCTGTAGTTTGTAAGATAGTTTACTCATAAACACTTATTTACTGGATTCTTTTATGCCTATTTCCACTTTTATTTGAATACAAAGACAAATACAAATAATTTTGCTGCCTCAACAAATACTGGACTCTCTGCACATCTCTACAATGTAAGTGATAAGGGCCAAAATTCATCCAGATTTGGTTAAAAAATGCATTTAAAGTGTGTGTGAAGCTTCTATTCAGCTTCATCAGTCTGAGTTTAGTCATATCAAGTGGATATCTGACACATTTACAGTCTTTTTAGCATCAAATTCTCCTCTTTGTGTTTCCCTGTTGAGCTGCAGGTGGAAGTATAGAAACAAAAAGAGGGACTTTGCCACTAAAGTTTCAAATTAGCTTCACATAAACTTTTAAACACTTTTTTTTTTTTTTGCTGTGGGTTTTTGTCCCCCATCGCTTCCATTGTAGATGCATTATAAAAGGATCCTCTAATCTCGTCCTTTAAGCACAAAAAGATTATATAACAGCGAGGGTTTTGAAGTGTAACCTTCTCTGGCAGGTCGACCCTGTTTGGAAAACATCCAATCACCTCCTGCTCCCAGTCTCACAGTCCTCTATTATTTAACACAGACTGTTTAGAGCTTATTCAATATTAATAGGACATTTGGGATAAACAGTGGTTTGAAAGAATCAGCAGTAAAAGTTATCATCATCCATCTCATCTTGGATCTCTTCACTTCTGCCGTTTCTTACTGTGCTGAGTCAATAATTGTGGTAAATTAAATTTGCTTTCAAGCAATAATTAGCTTACAAAGGCAGAGATTTTAATTGGACCCTCTGAGAAACTCACCTGATAGCCGAGCGCAGACTTCATGGGTTTAACGGACACATACAGAAGTCAACATAATTGGTTAGATAAGGTGCTGCTGTTTGCACACCTTTGACTTTCTGCAGCTTCTCTGAATTACATTCACTCTTTGTATTTATCCAAAACAGTTTCACATCACACAGCTGCAGCATGAATATTCATTACAGGCTGAACACATTATTATAGATACCTGCAGTGTGCTGTATATGCAGATATAAATGCAATACAACAATGCCACAAACAACACATACAAGAAGCTTAAAGTTCATGCATGAGATTCATGTTTTTACTTGTTTTCACGCTCGGCTGAGGAGATTTATCAGTTTGAGGCTGTCAGATTGTGTGAGGCGGATGTGTGGTGAATCGTAGCGCCGCGACATGAATAGAAAAATGTAAATGAAAGCAGAGACATCAGTGTCATCGGCTCGTCATCCATCTGCGGCGCTTTTTTTTTTGTTTCTTCCTCCATTGTTTTAGTTTGTGTGTGTGTGATGGACGTATTCAGGAGAATAATAGTTTTCCCAGTAAACTTTATTTTAAAAAAAACATCACGTTGGCCGGTGTATTATGTGTCACTTCATGTTTTATGTGTCTCATTGTCTCGTGTTTCTCTCGAGAAAGCTCGAAATCACTCGGTGTAAAGAGGCATTTAGCTAATAAACCATGATGTACATGAAGCAAGTAACTGAAAGAGGAAATATTAATGCTCGTTATGGTTTTCTGTTCTTTATATCCTGTTCTGTCTGATGTTAAACACGGTCAAAGTATGTAGAAATGCTGCCTGCAGGTCAAAAGTCAAGGCTTCAATCTTCTGTGGACTCTTTGTTTTTAATGTTTCCTGACGAGCTGACACCAGCCTCTGTTGCTAAGGTTGTTGCCAAGGTTTTTCCATGTGTTGTTTACGTCGTCCACTCATATTTCAGATCAGATTTTTGCCCAAACATGTATGAATGTATCTGAGAAGTTGAAATGAGAAAAAGTAGTGAAATCCTGCTACTATTGTTTGTTGTATGGTTTGTTGGCGTTTCCTCCTGAGTGGATCAAAGTCAGTCGAGAACATGTATGGTCAGGACAGAGTGCACAGTGAACTCAGCAGCCACACATGTCTCTGTTTAGCGTCTTCAGGCTAGGCTAACCCATCGTTGCTAACTTTGGAGCTAACTCCCTTCACTTTTCCAGCACTTGGAGAAACAACAGACGTGACTTTTCATCATTTAACTGACACACTGTAGTCTGTGCTGTACATTTACTGCCAGACTGACAACTTACCGCTAACCTTTTCCTCTGCTCCGCTCGTATCCACCGTCACTTTCTCTGTGTCCAACTCGCTACGCTAACATACTACGCAATGCCGTATTACTTAACAGAGTTACGCTCGTTTCCCAGGCAACGACACAGCAGTTCACTCACGTCCTGAACAGCTGCACAGACTCCCAAACTCTAAATATTTCTGAATGATGGATATTTGGTGTTAATTCTGGCATTAAAACATTTTTTGGTCCTGGCGGGTTCTCGTTGATATAATTGTAGGAGAAACACTGATTCAGTAAACGTTCAGTACGTTTAGTAAACGCTCAGTAACCGTTGAGAACAGTTAGACCCAGAAGTCTCCGTTAGTTTGGAAGAGTCCAAAGTTGTGAAAACAGCGGGGGTGTTTCGAATAATGTAGCACTTTTCTCTTAGTAACAAGGAGATTATTCAACCAATGAGAATTTAGTCGGACGAGAGCATATCGACCAACTAATTGACCAGCAGACTACAGCCCTACTATCCAGCTCTTATACGTCCGTGGTTGAGATACAACTTTCTAAAGCTAATCAATGAGAACAGAGTGGACTGATCGGGAGAGACAGGAGATAAAACTGAGGGTCTGCATAAAGGGTCTGTATAAGATAAATAATAACTGGAAATCCTGCAAAGATATTCCTGGAAATGTCCATTATACGTCAGCTTTTAACGTCACTCAGGCTGAAAAAAAAACCCATCAGGGGCCTAATGTATGAACAATATGTACACACACTAACACATGCATACACCATTTCCACACACAGAGAAACAGGTACTCATAAAAACAGTGTGTGCAGTGAGAACGTGGCACATCACACACCGAGCACCGTACACACAGGTTTCTGCAGCCGGCTGTGGGCGTCATGATGAAATGGAAATGAAATACAAAAGGTGAGAGACGAAATCGTACAGTGAAACATTGTTGACATTGAGGTCTCTACCTTAAAAAAAATAAACCAAAGGTGCATTTATAAACTCAGTTCTGAATAATTTTATGAGTCTTGAATCTTCTGACATTTAATAATAATAATAATAATGATGATGAGATATCAGTGCCGATGATGAATTAACGGTACGGCTGCTATAAATAACCACATCCGCTCAAACATGCAGTTTCAACACAATCAGTGAAATTTATCTTTTTATTTGTTTCCTTTCTTTTTGACAAGTCTGGAGGACGGATGGAGCAGACAGGATTACTGATGTACAAAAGGCTGATTAAAGGTGTGTTTTCATCCATTTACAGATAATTGCAGGGATGGAAATGAGGCTGCAGCCTTCATGTTTGTTAATGGGGTGGATATTCCTAATATTAGTGAACACATTTCAATATAAAACACTCCAGTACACCATGACCACTGTCCTCAGTGTTACATATAAAGCAGATTTATCACCTTTCTGACAATGCCAACAAAAACTGAGAATGTAGAAGCTTCGTTAAAGTTGAGTTCATGGCTTTCCTCTTTACACGCCTTGTTTAAATTGACGATTGAAGATAAAATCCAGTGGTCTAAATCAGAAATAATAACTATAATTAACCTTACAAATAACTCTTGAATGTGCTAAAAGATGCTACAGGAAGCATATTTTACGTCATGTACATTTCTTCCATTATTCTTCCATCTTCATAGACTGAAGCAGGCGGCACATGATCGGTCATTTGTGTGTTTTAAAAGAGTCAAGTGACGCCAAACGCCCCTTTTTTTATGGGAATGCACACAGAGTCTGAAGCAGAAAGCCCGAGTTAACAAAGAAAGTTCATCATAACCACCGTCGTGCTCACACAAAGACAGCCTGGATATGTTGAACTTGCTCCTCTCGTGTCGCCCGTTAGGTTGAGGCTAAGTCCCGCCCACTTAGGTCTGGACAGGAAGGAGGATTTTCTACACTTAGATTGCACAGGTGTTCGTAATAAAAGTGCTCAGTGAGTGCAGTTAGTCAGAAGAAATAGTGGTAGTTGGACTCTACACACAAACATCATGATGCATTCATGATTAGCTGCTGCAACAAAGTCCTGCAGTGGTTTAATGGCACCAGACTGGAACTGTGTGTTTGTTAATCCCAACAATCCCATCAACAGTATTTGCATACCAATAGCAAATGGAAACTTGCATTTATTAGCTTTTTTTTTTGTTTTTTTGGCTGATTTCCTGGAAATTGGTTAAAATTTGTGCTACATGTGGTTGAAAACTTGGCTTACTGACTGATTAATTATGGTAATTGAGGTGCTGTGAGTGGCATAAATAATATACATATATAAATATATCTGCTGTCCTCTCTCCTCTAAATGCTGCTGCTCTGGTTAACAAACCTGCTCCAAACTAAAAGGAAACATCTCTCTCTCTCTGTTGTTTTTTTAGGGATTATTTTGTTAATTAGATTTCCATTTCTTTTTTGTTGTTGTGGGTGAATCAGGTGATGCAGCTCTGATATGAAAACACTCGATAAAATGCGGCTCAAACAGAAAAAAGGTGGACGTGATGAATTATCTCTCTCTGCAGAAGCAGCTTTTCATACTGAACACGGAGACAAATCACACTTTAATGCATGTTCCTTTCGAATATATATATCAGCTTTATGACGTATCGTTCACTCGTTTAACCGTCATCGATTGTTTCTGATCCTCACTTGAACATTTGTTTGTGCAGGAACGCTGCGGACACCGCATGTCAAAGGGAACAAGACACAAACACAGGAAACGCCGAACACAATGAGACGGTGAAAGAAACCTCCACCAATAAATCGGGGTCTGATCTGTTGCCAAGGAGACCATACCTCTCCTTTCATCTTTGACATTTCGGAAGCTCGAGTCATTCATCTTCATTTATTTAGCTGTTGAATCAGAATCCCCCCTGAGAGGGTCCCGCAGCAGCACACCTGCAGCAAGCTTTTCTTTTTCTGAAGTGCTGCATCTCGGAAAAACTCAGTCGCTACCTGAATACCTCGTATAATTCCTCTGTTTAGATTCCTAACTGAGTCTACCTCAGGAGACTGAATGGGAGCAGCCTCGAGGTGCTGCTGGAGAGAAATAAATGGAGTATTATAGTGCATGGACATGGACAGATTTTTAATAAATCCAGATTTTAGTGAGATTATTACATTTAAAGAAAGACAAAGGTTAAAAAAAAACATACAGGATGAGATGGAGTAGTTATTCTCAGGAAACAAACACTACTTTAATGCCTTTTTTTAAATATTAACTGTTTTATTTTCAATATTAAAGGGAAACAGCGCATAATTAATTGTATCTGTGTGTCTGTCTGTGCTTAATTAATGATCCCAGTCTCCATGTTTCTGTTCTGTGTTTCAGTTTCTTTGTTATATTTTTATTCTGGGATAAACCAGAGTAACTTTGCATGACTCACAGTTGAAAAAAACTCCTTATTTATCTCCTACTGGGCCTTAATGCAGCGCCTCGGTGCAGCCTCTGTCTCTAACAGGCAGTTTTAGCTCCGGTCTCTTTAACCCTTTTAAAACCACGGGGATCACTGGTAACACCGCGGCGCATGTGTATTTCAAGTAACCGCCACTCCTCGCTATTTTGTGCAATTTTAATCATTCAAACTGCCCCTGAAAGATGTGAAACGGGCCTCTCTGATGCTATTACATGCATTATGGTAATGACTGAGTGCTGTGTGGGGAGAGAGGGAGGAAATGAGACAGAGCTGGAGAGGATTCAGTCCAACTTTTGGTGCGGTTTCTTGGAGTTTAGCAAAGTTTTAGAGGTTTATTCTGTGTAAATAAATCTGAATCTTGGAAATAATAGTTTTAGTATTTTTTTCCTGAAGTGATTCAGAAAGCCCCGTGCTTTCAGGGGCAGTTTGGGTAATTGCACAAAGTAGTGAGGAGTTACGGTAATTTGAAATACACATGTGCCGTGGTGGTTTTAAAAGGGTTAAGGCTAACTCTGTGCTGATTGGTCGTGTTGGAGTCGTGTTAAGTTACCGCCGATGCAAACCTGACATTTCCTGCTTTACTGCTTCATGTTAAAAGCTTTTAAATTACTAAATAAACAGGAGACTTTTATTGTGAAGAATTTAAAGCAAGTTAAACACGTTCACAGAATTAGCAGAGCTTCGTTAGTGGTTGACACAACAACATCTGGAGATATTTGGAGCTGTTTGTTCAGCGGAGCAGTTATAAATAATGCAGGGAGGAAGAGTACAAACACAAACAGCCACAGTGATGATGATGTTTGATGAAGAGCTGCAGACGACCTGCAAACCTCCAACAGATAAACTACTTATTTTACTTTGCTTGCTGTATAATGGAAAAACACACAGATCTGCATGTTTACCCCTAAAACAATGAAAAAATACCACAACGTTAACGGAGCAGAGCAGCGAACCTGCTGCACCGCATGGAGCAGACGACCATATAAGGAAATCTGTCACCAGATGACATCAGCTCGGGCTGAAAGTAGAAAAAACATTCGAAACTAAGCGTTCAGAGCAGTCAGCTTTCTGCTCACAGGGGACATTCACCTTATTATTTGACACTTTGGCAACGTTTAATATGAACATCCGACATTGTAACGTTATATATACGACTGAAAATAAGGAAACACATAACAGCTCCACTTTAACTTTAAAATGTTAAAACTAGATTGATTACATTTTTCTGGTCAAAGCAGCTAAACAGGATTTGTGGTAAGACTTTTAAGACCTTTTTTTTTTTAATTAACTACCCATTTTCCAAACAAATCCTCCAAATTAAAAGACCAGAGGCCTCATTTATAACCACTGCGTATGCACCACTTCCCCCCGAAAAAGTTTGTAAAGAACTATTTGGCAACTGTATGGAAACTCTGACTCATGCATACAAATATTTAATCGCTTGCTTGCATTTTTATTTCACTCTAATTCTTAAAATGTTTTCATTTTTCACTTCACCAATATCAGGTTGAAGACTTTTTAGAGCAGGTTTACATTAAAAGACTGTACTGATCTAACGAACATGTATTACCTACCTGATGGTTTCCACTGAGCTCAAGGAAAAGTAGTCAGAATAAGGGGAAAAAACAGATTAAAAAAAACAATTAAAATCAAATGGATTCCAGGAACATAATAGACTGATAACTGCAGTTGATTACATTCACCCGTATATATCAAAATAATCTCTAATTAGCCGGCTGTAATGGAAACCTCATGGCTAAAGCTACAGACACATGAAGGGACACGTGTTTGAAATCACAATGATCCTCGAAATAAATAAAGAAATCTTATTTATGTATGTTTATTTAGGCTCTTGTATGCAATATGTTAATCTGGTTTTCACAAAAATGTTTGTGCTTTGCCAAGAGCTTAAAAGATAAGGCCGGCAACATGTGGCAGTTTCCGTCAACAAATCTCATGAAAAGACCAAAACCAACAATGAACTGCTCTACTAACGGGTAAAAGCCCGATATATCTTATTCCTCTCTGCTGTGGACCTCCATTGTTGTCCAAAAGATATTAAAAACACGTCAATGAGCCACACTGCAGCTTATTGGGAGTCAATCCCACACACACACACACCAACCTGCTGCTGCCAGAAATACTCACTAAAGCAAAAAATCCCATCCACCAGAACACCAGGAGGAAAAAAAGGTGAATAATTATATCATTTCATAGCCAATAATAGGCTGTTTTTTTGCTGTAATGACCTTGAACTGGACACAGTCTGTTCCCCTCATTCCTCTCTGTCATTTCACCCCCCCCCCAAAAAAAACCCAGCATACTGATCTCTGACATACCGAGTTTCTCTATGACACGTATTTAACGAGATCGCTGTCATTGTTGGTTCATTAGTACGGCGGTTATGTCAGAAAACAACTGTCCTGTCAGAGCAGAGAATGTAAATTATGTGCTCAATGCAACACACACACACACACACAAATTGAGATTCATGAGAGGCCAGAGACTGTCGACTACTTTGTGTCTGAAGGTTTGAACAGACAGTCAGAGATGGAGGAGAGAAATACCGTCCAAAACTCAGATAAAGTTAAGAGAAAATCAGAGTTAGTTAAAGCTCTAATCTGTAATGATTCCTCATTAAAATGTTTAAATCAACTAGACCTATGTTCTATATGTTGTTGAGTTGTGTTCTTACATTATCCCAAATGTTTCCAACAGTTTTCAAACCCAGAGAAATCTGTCATTTTAATCAAAGTAACGGACCGTTTCATTTGGTGGCCTGTCAATGGCGTCATACCTCCTCTACCAAAGAGTATAGTGCACAAGATGCATGCGTCGGCGCCGTGTTTGTCCGCTACAATGGCGTCTAGCAAAGAGTAACTTACACACATACAAGATAATACATGGGCTTTGTTGTGCTTGTTCCACACAAACTGTTAGAAATGGACTTTTATTCAGTTTGAAGCCACATTTTCATGATAAATTTAGCTGGTTTTTAACTTGATCTTTTAGCCGCAAGAAGGATTTTAGTCATTGGATGTCTGGATCTTAAGTTATCAGAGAAATAAACTGGGCAAACGTTAGCAGCAGCTCGGCTAACAGCCCCTCCAGGAAGTCCGCTGCTCGCCCAACACGGTGGAGAAACACTGATTTTTTAGCTGAAACTGTTTTATTCAGTGAATTGAAGAAGGACGTTGCGCTTCAACAATTCTCGGTGGAGAGCTAAACCCAAAATCCAGCAGACTTGTTCCAAAAATGTAGAAAAAAAGGGTAGCACATCTCAATTTTCCAGTCAAGGAGGACAAAATATGAACATTTCTCTTGTTTATTTGGCTCACATCACATTAGAAAAACGCTTCCACGTTTGGGCACAGAGCCTTTTTTCACAGCGTTTTAAGTATAAAGGTTCAATTCACTCATATATACAAGGGAGGAGTTAGTACTCAGCTGGAGGTTGGACCCAACCATTTGGGAACCAATCAGCCTTCTCATCCCGTGGTTCTAGACACAGGGACCAATCTCAAGTCTACAATGAAATCTGCTTTAATTAGTATTTGAATGATTTTAATCAGCGGGTCCGTTTGTTCTGGAGAGGAGGAGACCTCTGCGGGTAAAAACATCCTGAACCATCAACACTGGAGTAATCCTATCCCACTGAAGCTGCTGGTTTAACAACCAAGACAACAACTCCCATCATCCCTTGCTGCTTCACACCGTCATCACACTCCGTCTGTTCTTATTGTTTTGATTGAGACGCTGAGCGGCTGAAATTACATGAGTTTAAATCCAGTCGGTATCTTAATGAAATTAGTCTGTTTAGAACAAAATTCCCTCTCTCTCTCTCTGGTAGTCATGTGTAGATTCATTGACGTTACCGACTCGACTGAGTTAACTCAGACTGTAGTTGTGTTGAGAGACAAAAGCTTCATTGACAGTGTGGAGGAACTGGTGCAGTGATATATCATATATTGGCACATCACTGTTGGATAATAAGCTTTTTGTGATTCTCTATTATTTTCATACAGTTATAAAGTCAGAAATCTGTGTTAAACATGTTCAAAACGCTGCCTGCAAGTCAAAATGCAGAGATATTCCAGTAGAGCCCCAGAATATAATCACTTTTATAATCATCCTCTCTCTTTCTGTCTCGTTTGCTCCCTTTTCTTCTCTCTCCGGGGTTGAAGGCATATCGGCTCCAGTTGGGAAGATAAATGGAGCGAGATCATGGATGAAGCGTCTTGATGAACAATAAGAACTCCCCCCTCCTCCCCCTCCTCCTCCTTCTGGTCCACAATGACAAAGTCAATGTAAAAACGATCTGTGGAGCCAAAAAGGTTGGTAAAGCCTTTACTAAAGCTCCAAAATGTGCTGCTGAAAATAGTCCCCAACAACTTCTCTACTTCCTCTTCATTGAGTGACAACAGTGGCCAGCAGTTTTAGGAAATTATTGAGCCCTTCTTATAAATAAAATAATATATTTGTGAGCCTTTTTTTTAAAGATTAACAGACAGAGTGAGGAAGTTTGAAAGAGCCGACAGGCAAAATAGAGATATAGAATAACACCAGACTTATCTTTTAAACATTTATCTAGAAAAATAAAAAGGTTTGACAGCTTCTATGTGACACTACTAACAATAACCTTTATCTATATTTTCCCAAAGTCAAAGTACAGAAAGAAGAAAAAATCAGATGAATCATTTCACCTGTTTATCATCCTGCTTCTGGTTTGTTATACCAATTTAAAACTGGTAACCATGACCTCTGACCTCCCAGTAGACAGCAGTAGACTGATATGTGAGCAGAGGAACATATCAGGAGGAGATACGACACCAGAATAATATCAATGGTTGTTTTCAGAGTTAAACATCTTCCTATTTCCTTCCTGCTTTGACCTACTTTCACCAGTTTTTTTTTTTAAAGCTATGCGGAAAAAAATTGGAGCAATCAAAATATTATTATCATTATTTTTTATCTAACTTAAATTATCTGCAGGTGGTTGATGTGAAAGTGGGTCATTGTTCAGGTCAAACAGTGTCTTCATTTGAATAAATTCACCTTCTTGTCTGGATAATGACACACCTCGATTCATGGCGTGATCTGCTCTGCTCCTTTTGGCATCGAGCTTGTATATCCATATTTAATATATTCTCCAGACAAGTCGGCGCTCACGTTTTGTACAAAATAAGAACAGTAATGAATAATTACACTGTTATATGAGCAGGTTGAGACACTCATCAGTGAGACGCGGCCAGGTGGTCCGAGAGCGAGCTGCTGGATCCAGACCAGAGAGGAAATGATTTCCTGAACGTTATTCGAGCAAAAAGTTTAGTCCAGATTCTGTCCTGATGTATGTGGCTCATAACTGATACTGATTGCACTTCCCTGCAGAGTATCTTTCAGAGGCTCAGCTCGAATCAATACTGTTTCTCAGATAAGGGCCGCTGGGCTTCGGGGAGCAAGTTACAAAATAAAACCAAAATAAAACCCCTGAATGCTGAGAGCTGTCTGACTGTGGAGAAGAGAAGACAGAAGAATGCCGGTGAAACAAATTATTTGGTGATTTGAACAATTTAGGAATGGAAGGAATGGCATGAAGGCAAACGCCATTATTATTATGATTGAATTTTTACTTTCAGCTTTGCTCTGTGTGTCTGCAGGTTCAGGCTCTTTGTGTTCACAAGTGAAATTCACCAAATAGTCGCAGCAAACTGCTTCGTCATGGTGGTTAAAAAGCTTTTTATTAAAGTGGCATCAAGAGCACCTGCTTCTTGTCACACAGCTGTCAGATTGAATAGAATTGTTGTTTTGTTTTTTTTAATCAAATTAATTATAAAATCTTTATCCCTGAGTGTTGACTTGAAGGAACACGTTCAGTTCTTTGCAGCACACTTTCACAGAATTGTCGTTGGATTTGCTGGATTTGAAATAAATCAACATGGAGCATTTTCACTGAACGTTAACTGTTGAACTCTGCAGAACAGCAACTGCTGACATTTACATGGACATGTCCGAGAGGTCAGACTGGAGGGAAGGTATCTATGAACACCGACTGATGTTTCAGTTAATCACCGTTGGTAGTTTCCCTCTCTGACAAATATATGTGGAAGTTAATGAGTCTAAAAACATCGATATGAACCAGCGGAGCCAGTTCAGAGCACTACTCCGAGACATCTGCTGTCCAAGCCAGCTGACTTCCTGTTCACTCCCCGCACACATGACTGGGGTAAAATAATTTAATCCTACAGCTCCTCATAACTTTATGTTATTGGACTGAATGGATCAGATTCTCATAATAAAGAATCATTTTAGGTGTTTGGAAAAGGAGAGGCATTAAATGGTGAATACATTTTTCTGATTGCCACAATGTTTGTGTGCGTTTTTTACTACTTTAGCTAATATTAAAGGGAATTTCCAGCCTCTATATTTATATTCTGGGGCTCTACTGGAATATCTTTGCATGATTTCCAGTTAAAAACTCCTTATTTATCTTCTACTGGTCCTTTATGTAGCCCCTCAGTTCAGCCTCTGTCTGAAACAGGAAGTTTTAGCTCCTGTCTCTTTAAGGCCCCGCCTCCTGATGAGCCTGCTCTGTTCTGATTGGTGGGTCTGGAAGCTATGTAAACAAACGCTAGCAGCAGGGTTTTACTTCTTGTTCTCCTTCTTTACTCAAAATATCAACTTCTGAAATACATCCAGACATGTTGGAGCTGAAATCTGATCTGTAACAGCGCATCAGTTTTTCCAGCTGGCCATTTATGGGTGTGTGCAATGAGCTAGCTAAATAGCATGTTAGCTTTAGCTTTCTTGCAGCCGATTGAAGCCAAAAACAAATTTAAATTCATCAGCCAACGTATCCATATGATTGTTTATAACTACTAATAAGA
The DNA here is from genome assembly GCA_029490765.1 of Euthynnus affinis. Classification (NCBI taxonomy): domain Eukaryota; kingdom Metazoa; phylum Chordata; class Actinopteri; order Scombriformes; family Scombridae; genus Euthynnus; species Euthynnus affinis. The sequence continues at coordinate 3,067,985 of CM055847.1, forward strand.
ACTGAGGACATTTACCTTCTGGTGGCAGCACCAGTTGTGAGAGAAAGAAAGAGTTGGTGGGGGAAATAATTTAATTCATTATGCTTGTTGCATTTCCAGAACATTTACCTGTAATTGGCCAATGGGGATGCAGCTGTGTAACAGCCGCCGGCACGACAGCTTTGTGTCAGAACTGGAAAAAGTGACAGCAAAACAGAAAGAAAAGTGGATAATATGGTAATAAAACTGTTGTTTAAGTGTAACTGTTGCTTTTGGGATGAAATTGTTTTTGAATTCACTCTCAACAAAGAACATTTTTTGTTTGATTCTTGGAAGATTTAGTTCAACAATCATGAAGCAAATCTAATCCTGTACAAATACGCTACTCCTCTGGTAACAATAGTCCTTCAGAGACTTTATCCTGTTGCTTTGTAGTGAATGATTTTTCCTACTCTGTTCTGTGTAATATGACATGAATCATTATCAGCCTCCATCAGTCAGGACATCAGATGTGTGTATGTGTGGTGAAGCCATCTGTCCGAGCTGCCTTCCAAAAACCGGAGTTTATCTTTTCTCCTGATCAGCACATTGATCCTGTGCAGCGAAATACCACCAAACCTCACACAGTCCTGCTACATACAGACTGCCATCCTCCTCTTCACTTGTTTAAAGCTGCTGGTTTCTTCTCTTCTCCTCTCGCTGTAGCGTTTTACTTTTTCACTGAGCCAGAAAACAGCACAGCAAAATGAATCCACTAAATAATAACCAAGCACAGTTTAGAGGTTCTTGTACTTAACTTGAATATTTCCATGTGATGCTACTTTCTACATTTCAGAGGGAAATATTGTACTTTCTACTCCACTACATTTATTTGACAGCTTTAGTTACTTTTCAGATGAAGATTTGACACAATGGATAATATAACAAGCTTTTAAAAAGTTTCCTTTTTTGTTGGCTACAGACTTGTGCTGCTGGTAGGCCTCACTCACATTGTATTGAGGTTATAAAAATGTTGAAATATAGCTAATAGCCTGCTATATGTAAAAAAATGTGATTTAAAAGTATCTAGGAACTGCTGCTCATATTTTATCGCAGAAGAAAACAAAAATATAAGCAGAAAAATGTAAGCAGAAGCAAGAGCAAGCAGAAAAGCGTCTGCGCTGTCTGAAAGCAGGAAGTGTTTAGACATTTCACATGTCTATGAGTTGTTAACAGCTCCACCAAATAGCGATTTTTCCCTCTAAACTTCTCACATGCTTTCATTTCAATAAATGTTCAAATGATCCAATATTTCATCAAAAATCAAAGATATCAGAACGTTGTTTCTTCTTCTTTCCTCTTGTAAACAGTAACAGTGAGTAGAAGGTAGATCTCAGCAGGTTGATCTTGAATAACAACAACCTGCAGGATTCAGAGGAGCAGCTGCTGCAGACTGATAAGACCTTCAGAAACGTCACATTTTAGGGAAAAAGTCCAAATAAACTAATCAACTAATGATGTCATGTATAATATCAGTTTATTGTTTGTTCTATATACGACATGTGTTGCTGGAGTTTTGACCTGTTTAGACGGTCAGTGGGACGTTCGTGCTGAATATGTGTCAGCTAATGTTTAATTGCTTGTTGAACGGCTGATTTGACGTCAAGTTTGTCTTGAATGAATTTAGTCTTTCACAAGCAGCAGCTTACAAAGGTTTAGAGGAAATAACCGTCACCAGCAGCCCAGCTTTACATTTAACACATGAATGACTACATTTCTGTGACATTTCCAAAATAAAAAGAGAACATTTGGGTGCATGTCCTTAAGCCAAACAGGGAGGGAAAGCTGTTTGCTGAAGCTTGTGAGCGGAAAGTGTGTGTTGGAGCAGTTAAATCTGGGTCCTGGCTGTTAGCTGTGAGCAGGCAGAGAGGCGTCTGTGCAGCTTCAGCACTGACACTGAATCCACGTTGAGACAAGCTTTAAAGCTCCTCAACAAAGCCTACTGCTGTACCGATTATTCTGCTGCCGGGGATACGGAGGAGAACATGTACACAGTTTTACTCCTCTGTTAGTTTAAAGGTGCAGTTTGTAGAATTTAGTAGCATCTAGTGGAACGGACTTGGCAGAAATAGAATATAATATTCATAAGTATGTTTTAATTTGTGTGTAATCACCTGTGTTTCTACAGGACCACCATAGTTTCTCCTACACACTTGCTAGATGCCACTAAGGGCTCTTCCCATTTCTCTATTTTGTGCCTCCTCATCACCTCCGTCCTCCTGCCTGTAATCTTGAAATCGATCTAAAATGCATCTCCAGGAGAGAGGAGGCTTTTACCGGAGGAGCTCTGAAAGAGGATACACAGGTGGATCCTTTGCAGAAGTTTTTCAACACCTGTGACGTGTAAAAGAGGCGACACACAGCTGGAATATACAAACCATTTGTAGTGCTTCACACAATAAAATATAGGAAGGATGTATGTATGTATGTGTGTTAAATAAAATATAACAATCTTGTCATATTATGCCATGTTGTAATTTGAATTCAAAGTAAATATATAAGTTGTCATGAACAGTATCCTGCTCATCTGATCATCTGACAGAAATCATAAAATACAACAGCAGATGATGCAGCTCTGCCGCACGTTATATTTCATTTACATGACGGCTCTGAAGCGAGGATTGTCTCATTTTGTTAAATGTCTGTTGCCTCGTCTCTTCTCTCCTCGTGTCTCAGTGGAGGAGGAGGCGAGGATGTACAAACTGAGAGATGAGAAGAAGGGGTAAATCTTACACACATTGGTCCTTGAAGACAAAACCTTGACATCAAATCCTTTTTGATCAAACTCCAAACTTCTAAAACCCTCCTTAACCCCCCAGTGTTAACCCCAAAATATTCCCTAAAACGTTTTAGAAGTATTCTTCAATCAGTGTTTCCTTTAGGTTGAGTGGTTTGGCTTCGTGGAGGGAGGGAGGGTGTCTGTGTGTGTGTGCGTGTCTACGTTTTCTATTTATCAGTTTAGCATCGTCAAGCTAGGCTAACCCGTTGTTGCTAACTTTGGAGCTAACCTTCACTTTTCCAGCAGTTGGGGAAACAACAGACGTGACTTTTCATGGTGTTGACAAGCTGCAGCGTTTATTAACTGACACACTGTAGTCTGTACTGTACATTTACTGCCAGACTGACAACTTACTGCTGCTGCTAACCGTTTCCTCTGCTCCGTTAGCATTAACCGTTATTTCAGACGCTCTCTCTATCTCTCTCGCTTCACCACTCACTGGCTAAGGAATGACGCTACCTGCAGTTTCCATGGCAACGACACAGCCGTTAACTCCCGTTTCGAGACAGCGCTGCTCAACGGCTCCCAAACGCTACTGATTTAAGAATGAATGAATATTTAGTGTTATTTTTGACATTTGGCTTGTTCAACAATTGACACTCAAATGAGGACAGACAGGTGGAATGAGAGGGTAATTTACAGCAAAAGAAAAAACTTTACAGGGAACAATGAGAAGTCTAAAACAGGTAACCAGGTCAGAGTGGCAAGGCAGATAAGCAGCTGATAAACAGGCAAAAAAGCAGGGACAGATAAAGTCCAGGATCAGGACAGGATCAGGACAGGCTGGAAAGCAAAGTGTCCCATAAATCAACTTTAACTGAACTGGCAAAGAACAAAGGATAAGGACCAGGTACCAGGTGCAGACAATTACCGAGCGCGAGGGGACAGGTGTGTGTGTGTGTGTGTGTGTTGATGGGGGAGGAGAAGAGGAAACGTCCGAAGGCGTCTTGGAGGAGATGGAGGGAAGAACACGGCCTGAGAGAAGCGAACAGGTGCTGAAAACAGACAGAGAGGCAGCGCAGACGGCTGGAGAGGATGAGAGGATGTGGCAGATCGCTGTACGGTCCAGATATTACATCAGGTTTGGGAAGAGCTTTCCCCGTCTCTCTCAACCATCCTTCCTTTACTGCAACAACATTTTGCACTCATGTGTATCAGTCCTATTAATCCTCTTTCCCAGTATTGATGTCCCTTATTTACAACTATAATATCTGTAGAATAAATTGCATCCCAGATTAACCAGGGACAATAACATAACACAAAATGTTTTACAAGGAAAAAGGAACACACTAAATGAAGCAGAACTACCTCCACTGAGGAAAAGTCTGAAACAATCAGATAATATAATTACTTTGACTCCCAGCAAAGCTCGTCTGTGCTCTGCTCGCTTTCAGTTTTAAATGAAGTGGGTTTATAATTATGAGATTCTTGATTTGTAAGTAGTGCTTGAGTCTAGTTTGAAACTCATAATTACGAGCGGGTTATAATGGCTAGTCAGCGATAACCTGTGGTTACGGTTCGGGTCGATCGTGACCATAGTTTTTTAAAAAAAGGAACAGGAAGTGAACAGCAGTCTCCTCTGTTAAAGCCTGGTGTTTTATTGACTCATCCAGCCACACTGACCTCCTCTCTATGCAGACATTATGGCTCTATAATAATGATCTCCTCCTTTCAGTGTTTTGGGGCACTGTCTCATAAAAGCTGCCATTTTGTGTCCTATTTTTCACAATTATTGGGAGTTAGGTTTATTATTTAACTTTAATTCTTGGGTTGTTAGTATTTAATGTTTTCATTATGTTAGTCAGTCAGTTGGGGGAAACTTGATCTTTTTTTTTTTTATAATAAAATATGAGCTTTCAGTGTGTGATGTGTTGAATTATCAGTGACTCTGCAGCTTTATAGTTGAGTTTCAGCTCATTGTTTATCTGTCCGGCTGCAACTTTTACTGTTCTGGTTCACTCTCAGCGGCTCTCACAGCGTCGTTTTCAGAGAGAAAAAGCCGCTGCACACTACCTGCTGGTGAACATGGAGCATTTAGCAGCTAAAGAGCCAGATATTTCCCTAAAAGAGAGTAAATATCGGACTTAACATTCACCGAGTGGATGGATACTTTTCAAAGGGAGATTTCAGAGATAATTTCAAAGTTTCCAGAGAAAAGTTTTTTTCCCAGTACTGGATTGTGAACCCGGCCCACAAAAGAAACAGAGCCTGTTGCCTGCAGTGAGAACGCTGTGAACTAAAGAACAGTCACATATTTTACACCTACATCATCTGCAGGTAGGACTGAACTGAACACACACTGAGCTCTGGAGACAGACTTCATACAGACCTTTCTTCATACCCGTCCCTCACCGGAGTTGAAGTGACTCTAACAAAGACTTATAGACTTAGAAAAATATCTTTATTGTGTTTTTTTATGTGTGAAAAGTTTGATTTTTTGGCTTTTTATTCCCTGACTGACCCTGTTCAGTGTTTCCCCTAGGGTGAGTGGTTTGGCCTGGCAGAGGGAGGGTGTGTGTGTGTGTGTGTGTCTACGTTTTCTATTTATCAGTTTAGCGTCGTCAAGCTAGGCTAACCCGTTGTTGCTAACTTTGGAGCTAACCTTCACTTTTCCAGCAGTTGGGGAAACAACAGACGTGACTTTTCATGGTGTTGACAAGCTGCAGCGTTTATTAACTGACACACTGTAGTCTGTACTGTACATTTACTGCCAGACGGACAACTTACTGCTGCTGCTAACCGTTTCCTCTGCTCCGTTAGCATTTACCGTTATTTCAGACGCTCTCTCTCTCTCTCGCTTCACCACTCACTGGCTAAGGAGTGACGCTACCTGCAGTTTCCATGGCAACGACACAGCCGTTAACTCCCGTTTCGAGACAGCGCTGCTCAACGGCTCCCAAACGCTATTGATTTAAGAATATATGGATATTTGGCGTTATTTTTGTCATTTAAAAAAAAATATTTTTGGTCTGGCGGGTCCCACCAGACTTGTACTATTATAGAGGAAACTCTGCTGTTGATTGAACTCACCTTGAGTCACACCTGCTTGTTATTTAGTTTACTGTTGAATACATGCAGTCAAAACTACAGCGTCCATCCTTTTGGCTCTCACTGGTCCCTCAATCCTTACTCATTTCTCACACTCGTACTTAGTGGCGACATTAACAGTGGTTACACAGCGGCCACTCCGTATCTGTATTCAAAATGTCACGGTCAAAATTATACCAAACACCCACCTGCTCACTCACTCTCCTTTATTTCTCTCCTCCGTCGTCTCTGTGAGCTGAATGTTAACAGCACCGGTAGAGTTTAGAGTTTATGTCACTGTGGATAAAAGCTGGCTGAATAAATTGAAATGTAAACACCTACACACAAGATGTTTGCTCTCTTGATTAAAGATGCTCTTTAAAATCAGTCCTGGTTTTTTTTTTTTTTGTGCTCTTTGATTCATTTACTTATGAACTTGTTTTTGTTAAAACTCTGAACATAAAATTGACCCGAGCTGATTAGAAAGTCCCATCTGCTGTTGGAGGTTTTGAGAGGCACTTACATCTCAATTAGACTGATTGACTGATTAGATTGATTGGTTGTCTGATTAGATTATTAAACAGCCAGATTCTCTCCCTCCAGAGGAATAAATCCCCGCAGAAATGCAGCTGAGTTCAAGTCAATCAAACCTCATATCGTCTCTGATGAAGGCCTAATCTGAAGTGAAGAGGCTGCTAACGAGTTTGTGAACTTGTGAGTTACTTTTCCACGTGATGACGAGTTTTTAATATAAATCAAAGTATCAGTTACTTTTTTTTTTTACTTTTTGTTGACAGAGCATGTAGCACCACAATCATGCAGCCAATTTTCATATACCTTTATACCTTTTATATCAAAAAATATATAAATGTAACATCTGCCTGTGGCATGTTACATTAAATGCCATAGTTGTAATAGTAATAGTGCAAAATCTTGTATTTTGTCAGCAATTTTAGCTTTATTTCATAGTTGTAAGGTGTACAAATTTGTGTTATTTTAATTTTAAATTTATTTTAATTAGTTCACCAACATCATCACATCACACTGTAGAGACTGCAGGCTGTCACTGTTAACATCACTATACAGGAAGCTTAACAGGGGCATTATAAACCGTGACAGCATATAAGATTTAACCCTTTCATGCAAGATATTTGGAAGCCATCTTGAACCATTTAAGTATTTGAACTAGCAGGTGATGAACCCCCAAAGTGTTTGTCTACAATTTCATCTGAAAATCATTTCTGTGATTTAGAGATATTGAATCGTAGAAATCTGTTAAATACTTTTATTCTCAGACAGAAAAAACAGGTAAAAAAAAGTGTTTGAAAATGTTTGAAATACTTTTTTATCAAGTTTTTAATAATATTTTTCTTGTACATCATTACACCATGCAACAAAACTTTCTGTCTATTAGACCTATAGGTCATGTTTTTCAAATATCCTCTCTATTGTTGTTGTTATGTAATGTTCCTGTGTGTATTCATTTGCTCTAATACATATGTTTTTATAATACATATAAAAACATATGAATATATTTTGCCTATATTGATTTCCATGAATCACTTTTTACTCTGCTGATGCATGGTGTCTACTAAAGTGGACAAAAGTCAATATATTAAAATAAGTTACTGGCATGCATGACTTTTCACTTATTTAAGAGTAAAAATAAATAAATAAATAAAATCTTACTCTGTGATTTAATAACTCATGCATGAAAGGGTTAAAAGCAACAGATGACCCACAGGAGTCAAACCTTGAATCAGAAAAAAACAATAACAAATATGTAAAGCTACTTAATGCTCAACATCACAAATGAATTCTAATGTTGCTTCCAGTCTGCTGGATGTATAAATATTACTAATGCATTTCCTCTCTACAACCTTTTAACGTGATAATGCATCAGTGTTGTGTTTTTATCTGGACATACTGGACGTATATCTGCAAAACAACCAGTGTAATTTTTTTTTTTTTTTTTTGCACAAATATATTAAAATGATGTGTATATAATCACTTAACAGCCACAGATAATTACTATCCTCGAAAACATATTTAAAGAGGACATATTATGACATTTCCAGGTCTGTGTTTGTAATGTGGGGCTCTACTGGAATATCTTTGCATGATTCACAGTTAAAAGCTCCTTATTTATCTCCTACTGACCCTTTAGTCAAGACAAGGTGAATTTATTTGTATTGCACATTTCAACAACAAAGGCAATTCATGCTTTACATAAAACATAAAAGGCATCAAGACAGAAAGCGAAAGCAAAATGAGGCAATATAAAAAGACTTTTAAATACAATTATAAAGTGTTAAATTGGAAATATAAATAAGCTAAAATAGAATAAGACAGATAATAAAAGGCAAGAAACAGAAAAGTCTTCAGCTGTGATTTAAAAGAACCTGCAGTTTTCTGGGAGTTTGTTCCAGATATGTGGAGCATAAAATCTGAAAGATGCATCTCCATGTTTAGTTTTTGCTCTGAGGACAGAAAGTAGACCTGATCCGGACCTGATCCCAGACCACCTGAGAGGTCTGGATGGTTCATAATGTAGCAGCAGATCAGAAATGAATGTTATATATGGTCCCTAAACCATTCAGTGCTTTATAAACCAACAGCAATGTCTTAAAATCAATTCTTTGACAGACAGGAAGCCAGTGTAAAGATCTGAGAACTGGAGTAAAATGATGCACTTTCTTGGTCTCAGTGAGGACCTGAGCAACAGCTGCAGCTGTCTGATCGATTTTTAGGGAGACCTGTGAAGACAGCGTTGCAGTAGTTGAGTTTACTGAAGATAAATGCATGGACAGGTTTTTCCAAATCCTGTTGAGACATAAGTCCTTTAATTATTGATATATTCTTCAGGTGATAGTAGGCTGACTTTGTAGTTGTCTTTCAAAGATTTCCAGCTTGGTTTGTGGTTTTTAACATTATCGACTGAAGCTCCAAAAACAGTTACTTCAGTTTTGTCTTTGTTTAACTGAAGGAAATTCTGGCACATCCTATCGTTTATTTGTTCAATGCACTTATTCAGTGCTTGTATTGGACTGTTCTCCCCTGGTGTGCATAACTGTGGTAGCATATTTTATTGTTTTCCATAATCTGAGCCAGTGGGAGCATGTAGATGTTGAACAGAAGAGGCCCTAGAGTGGAGCCTTGCGGAACTCCGCATGTCATTTTTCTCCACTCAGATGTGTAATTACCTGCAGATACAAAGTAGTCCCTGTCCTTTAAGTAGGATTCAAACCAGTTTAGCACTGTGCCAGAAAGTCCCAACCAGTTTTCCAGTCTATCTAGTAATATGTTGCTGTTGTGGTTGCAGCACTGAGATCCAGTAATAATAATACTGTCATTCTGCCACTGTCAGTGTTTGAGTGTATGTCACTGAAGAGCAGTCTCAGTGCTGTGATGTTCTCAAAATCCTGACCGGAAGACATCAAAACAGTTCTTTAGTGCCACAAAGTTGTTCAGCTGTTGAAAAACAGTTTTTTTTTTTAGATGATTTTACTTAAAAACAGGAGGTTTGATATGGGCCTGTAGGTGCTCATTAGTGAAGTGTCTAGATTGCTCTTTTGTTAGAGTGGCTTGATGACGGCAGTTTTCAGGACTTGTGGGGAGAAACTTTGACAATTTGTAGAGAACCTGAGGCCATGCAATTAGAAACATTTTTTAAAAAGCCTGTTGGCAGAATACGAAGGCAGCAGCAGGAGGATTTCAGATGTTGTATAATGACCTCCAGGTTTTTATGGTTCATTGGATACTGTTTCATAGAATTTGAACTGATTTTAAGTGGACACCTTGCCGACACATATCCTGCACCTGATATGGAGGCACTGAAGGGTTCTCCAATTTTCTGAATTTTTGTCAGTGAACGAGGTAAATTCATTGCAGGACTTGTTGGATAGGAAGTTCAGAGGCTACTGACAGGAGGGTTTGTTAGCCTGTCGACAGTAGCAAACAAGGCTCCTGCATTATTATTATTTTTGGCAATGATTTCAGAGAAGGACTGTCTTGCATTTCTCAGTTCCAGATTATAAATGTGAAGTCTCTCTTAGTCATAATGAACCTGGAGATTTGTTTTTCACCACCTGCGTTCAGCTTTTCAACACTCTCTTTTTAAAATATTCTGACCAGCGTGGCGTTTCTCCATGGAAATCTTTGCAACGGCATCAATGACATTTGAAATTTTAGACCTGAAATTATCTACAAGCTCATTGAACGAGACCCAAGAGAGCGCAGGTGTGGAAGAGAAAGCCTGAATAAATATTTCACTGGTGTTTTCAGTGATATATATATATATATATATATCGTTTTGTGATTACGTCTGCTTGAGCGTTTGTCTGCACTCTCAAAGGAAACACAGGAATGATCAGAGAGAGCCACGTTAGTCACCACAACCTTAGAGATGTTCAGAGACGTAAGGATGATTAATTCCAGAGTGCCCCTTGTTGTGTGTGGGCTCCGTCACATGCTGAGTCACTCCATAGTTATCAAGAACACAACACAGTTCTTCAGTGCTGCTGTCCTGGGAGTTGTCAACACCAACAACAACAATAACTACACAGTCAAATTCAATACAGAGAAAAGACAGCAGTTCAGCAAAATCATCAGAAAAAGTTGCACGGTATTTAGGTGACCTGTAGATATTTAGGAACATAGTTCAATAAGAGGAATTCAGCTGAAGAGCCACATATTCAAAAGAAGCAAAATGTCCATAAGACATCTGTCTGCATTGGAGGGAATCATTAAACACAATGGAAACTTCACCTCCTTTCTTATCCGCTCCAGCTTCACTCATGAAACTGAAGTTTGGGCGACTCGATAAGAACACTCGCACTGTTGTCTTGATCTAAAGAAGTTTCAGTTAAAAACATGCAATTAAGATTATCCTTGATTAAAAATGTTTTGACTGAGAAAGGACCTGAGAAAGAATAGAAACAACCTGAGCGACAAAGGCTGATGTCAGCTCGTCAACAAGGAAAGTAGAAAAGCATTGCAAACAAAGTGTTCAGAGCAGGTTGACTTTCAAAGGGAGCATTTCTATATATGTTCAGTTTTGGAACTGTGACCATGTTTAACATTGATATCCATTGATATCCAACATCATAACAGAATATAAATAACAGAAAACCAAAAGAAAGTTTAGTTTGTCCTCTTTAAATCATTGAAATAAAAACCAAAAAGCAACACAAATGAATTTCTGCAGTGACCAATAAAACAAATTCCCTTCACATTTGTCTGAAAAACAAATCTCAACCTGTACATTCACCTGCACACATTTTAAATAACACCAACGTATGAAATTATATTCCTGATAATACAAATAACATTTTAGTGACACAATAAATCCTTGCTTGAGTTTCATGGGTATGTTTTTTCTTTTCTTAAAGTGATTGATAAAACGTTCTTGTTCCCTCCTCCTCTGGATAAATGTATGCAGAAACGTGACCGACACCGGTTCACCCCACCCGCCTGCCTTCCTGCTCCGAGGGGAGTGAAAAACAAACCCACACCGCTGAAACATCGTAATAAATCTACTTTAAGCAAAGTGGCGAGCTCTATGTGAGACTAACCATCCCGAAATTGAAATGTCAATACAAACCTGAGTCACACAAACCATTTCTAAGAGATCACACAGGGAACAACACCGGGCTAAATCACACCGGTGAGCATTCAATCACAGAATTCAATACAATACAAACTGAGGTGATGGGTGCAAAACAGCATATGTTCAGTCTAGTCTGTAATTTTCTTCTAATAGTGTTCATGACCAACATACTGAACACATACCTGCTCACACTCAAGATACAAAGACTCCCACTTTGTCAACATTTCATTGGTGGACAGTTGAATTTGGCTTCAACACTGGACGCCATCTTTATGCTTTTTCCAATATGGCAACTTTAACGGTTCATATCCTGCTTTTTGTGATTTTCTGTTATTTATCTACTGTTATAATATCAGATGTTAAACATGGTCCAAGGTCTGAAACTTGAGATGAACGTATACAAGTCAAAGGCAGGGCTTCAACTTGCTCTGACCACTACATCTGAAAGACGTAGCCTTGGTTGCTAAGGTTGTTGCTAAGGTTTTTTCTATTTATTGTTCAGGTTGTCCATTCTCATATTTCGGATCAGATTTCGGATCCAACATGTGTGGATGTATTTGAGAGGTTGATATTTCGAGTCAAGAACAAGAACAACAAAAACGCAGCTGACCAATCAGAGCAGAGCGGGCTCATCAGGAGGCGGGGCCTTAAAGAGACAGGAGCTAAAACGTCCTGTTTCAGACAGAGGCTGAACTGAGGGGCTGCATAAAGGACCAGTAGAAGATAAATACGGAGCTACGTCACTTCTGGTTTAGCTTTTTCAAATGCAGAAGTAAAATTTTATCACAAAAACGACTCCAGAGGTCACTGTAGTGTATACATATGCGTATTTCAATGAAACTTAAGTCCCAACATCATTTTCCTAGACATTGATTCAAGGGGTATCCAATCTGCAATACACTATAAGCTGAATTTCCTTGTAAAATCTAGCTTCTGCCTTGTCTTTCTGCTGCGTTTTTCAATCCAGAACATGTGATATTTGGTTGGTGAGTGCAGCTCAGTTGTGTCAATACCATACTAACAACTGTGTATTGGTATTTAAAGTGGTGTTACCATGTTAACTGAAACTGTAGCATAACATATTCTTAAAATGACAATAATATTGTTTATTGCATTTATTTCTTGGACAATATATCGTCCAATGAAAGTAGTTATTGCGACAGACGTACTTGTTCGTAGATCAGTTCATTCAAACATGAGATTTGTTGACAAAATTTTTTAAATCATATCTGGACAAACTACTTCACTTTTTTTTTATCTTTCTATAAGAAAGTTAAAAATAGGAAATCATACCAACCTCCACTCAAAAACATGTTCTTCCTGTTCCTTCAGTTGGATGTTCTTCTCTGTGCAGTTCCTCTGAGTTCACCTTAAATCTCAGTTTAACACGTGAACCAACCGCGGATGTATTAAGGAGAACTGGGCACCACGTTCAAAGATGGCGCCCACTCATTCCTATGAAAGTTGCTCAGTGCCAAATGAAGCCAAGAAAGTCTTCTGCGTTTCCAGAAGACTTGAACTGAGCAAAGACTCAGCAGCCACACATTTCTCCGTTCTCTGGTTAGCATCGTCAGTTTAGGCTAACACATTGTTGCTAACTTTGGAGCTAACCGCTTCTCTTTTCCTGCATTTGGGGAAACAGTTAGTTAACTGACACATTGTAGTCTGTACTGTACGTTAACCGCCAGATTTACAACATACTGCTGAACTTTTCCTCCGCTTTCATCCACCGTCACGTTTCTGCCGCTTGCTCACTGGCTGAACCACACGCTCACTATGCATCACGCGCTGCGCTATTCCTTAAAAGGAGCGACGCTACCAAGAGATTCCCAGGCAGCGACACAGAGGTTGACTCATGTTTTGGAGCAGCACTACACAGAGACCCCAAATGCTACTTATTTCCTATTGACGCTATGATTTGATGAATATTTGATGTTATTTTTAGCGTTAAAAAGATATTTTTTGACCTGACGGAGGTTCTCATTGTCTGGCCTGTACAATTATAGGGGAAACACTGATATGTACATGTAAATCCATTTATATTTTCCAAATATATCTGAATATATTTACTACTTCTGTATGAGACTGACATGGAGACAAATTTGAGGAAAAATCTGAATAAATGAGTTAAGAAACCTAACGATATGGGACAAGAGATTATCTTTGGGAGGTTTTGATATTGATTTAGGGAATCTAAGTCTAAAGCTGTTCTGAATGCCATGTGATCCACCCAAATACATTTAACATACAACACTTGTTGTGGAATCAGAGAACAGATTTTGTTTGTATCATGTTTTAATCAGTGTTTATCACAACCATTCCACAGACTGAAACAGGCCTCAGTTATCGCAACATTACACGGAACAAGACGAATCCCCCAAAACAACGAGGGACATTTAATATCCAACACTTTGTGATCTGAAAACTTTCCATGCTTGTTAACGATGTAGAAAATTTTACAACAGCAAGACATGCAGACACGCCTCTTAGCGAGACTCACAATGTGTTGTTGGACAAAGAGTTTGTGCGACAAACAAACGTCTAAGTGATGCTCAGGTTTGTCTGCAGTCTTTGGTTCCTGAGAGTTTTTTTTGTATCTTTTAGGTTTTGGTTGTGTCTTTTCTCTGGAAAGGCATGAGAAGCTTGTGTGCGCGGAGCCTGAACTTCTGATCCCAAACGCTGTAAATAATCACATTCCAGCAACTGTTGGTGGCCAAAATCCAGAAGGCGAAAAAGGAAAAGTTGCACCACTTATTCCCCAAAACGTTCCCCACCACAAAGACGGCGATGGGTGTGAACGAGGCGGTGAAGGCCACCGTTAGCGTCCCAATAGTCTTGGCCGCCTTGATGTCAGAGAACGTAGGCTTGGTGGTGCTCTGGCACTCGCTCTCCGCCAGGTGTTTCCTGCGTTTCGAGTGCTGCCTTATGCTGGACAGAGAAATCATATTAATGACCACAGTGCCGCCGAGGAGGGTGAAGTCAAAAGCAGGGAAGAGGAGGAGGATGTTCCAGGCCTGGCTGGGGAACTCGCCGATGGTTCCCAGAGCGTAATTACACATCCGGCTGCAGGAGTTGTACTCCAGAGCGATCTCGCTGCTGAAAATCATCGGAGACACCGCCAAGAAGAAACTCCCCACCCAGGAAAGGACGATGAGGATGGTGGTCCTTTTACGTGTAATCACTGAGTCTTTATGCAGCGGTCTCAACACGGCGATGCTGCGCTCAATCGTCAGCAGGAAGATGGTGGTGATGGAGACCAAAGTGCACCCTGCGAAGATCGGGCCGATGACGTTGCACGGGTGGAAACTCACTGACTGCGAGTTGTATGAAGTCCACTCCGGCGCTGAGTCAGTCGCCATGAGATAGACCTCGGCATAGACCGACAGCGGCACCACAAATATCCCCACCGCCAGATCGGCCACAGCGAGTGACGCCTTCAGGTATCCCTGCGGCGTGTGGAAGTGTTTGGTCCCAAGCACCACCGCCAGAGTCACCAAGTTCCCGAACAAGGTGGCGAAGATCAGCAGCACCATGAAGAGCACCATCAGGATTTTGTTGACCAGCGTGCAGCAGCACACGGTGCAGTGTGCCGGCTCGGTTCTGTCCAACATGGTCGGTGTGCTGGTCTCAATCATTGGATTAACTGATGCCGCACATTCACATTATGACCTGAAATACAAACACAGAGGGACGTCAGGTTGGATCATTCCAATTACAGTGAGAGAGTTACAAGAAGGAAGTGATTTAAATACAAAACACTTGGCTTCAAGGGTTGCATGGACTGAAAACTCGTCAGTACAAAAGATTAAGAACTGTGAGAATAAATATCTGGTTCTGTGATTGGAAACGTCAACGATAGAAGCCTGTGGACATAAAAACATCATGGGACAAGTTAACTACAATTCCCAGGATGCATTTTCTCATTGATTAACTCTAGTAATATATTGTCTGATTGTACTATTATTAAATGATTATTAGTACAAGAAGTTGTGTTACATTTTCACCAGTTTTTCAATCTTATATTTTTTATAGTTCTGCTATGTATGAAGTTTTTTGAACAAAATAAATCTATTATTGTTAAATTGTCCGGGTAACTTCTTTTTACAGGAATATTGAGAGTTTAGTGATTCAACAATGTATCACAGGCAGGCGTCACTTCACCTTCTACTTTAGTTTTTATAGAAATTAACAATATAGTATAAAGTCAAGAAGTTTTGATATGAAGCACAACAAGCTAGCAAACCTGTAAATGTTTCCGCACATGCTCAGTAGCGTCTGCTTTACACAGAACTGCTCTCTGGAGACTGAAAATGCAACGCTGTTTTTAGCCTTTGGAGCTTTTTCTAAACAAACTAAAGAGACCGAACATGTCACTGTGGCTCACTGATGTTTTTAATAGTTTTTCAACACACACAATACTTTCGTTAGTAGATAATTTCATTGTTGGTTTGGATCCAAACATGAGATTTGTTGAAAATAATAGAAAATATATAAAATAATGAGCCTTATCTTTTAAAAACTCCACCTGTTGCTGCAAAGTAATTATCCCACAACTCATTTAATGTTCAGCAAATTAACCTATTTTCCCCTCCTCTGATGTTCCCGCGCTGTTCAACCACATTACGTCAAGGATGTGACATAATGTGAGTCATGGCGCGCGAGCAGCAGCAGCAGCGGCAGCAGCAGCTGGAGTAAACAGAACTGACTCTGCACGCGCGCACTGCGCCCTTGCTCGCTCACGTGAGGGCGGACCAGGCACGAGATGGATGGACGGATGGATGGATGCTACTCACTCCAACGGCAGGAGAGGTGACGTCATAATCTACTCGGACAGCTGTAGTAGTAAACAAACCCAGCTGGTCTTTAATCCGCAGAGACACACAAATATTTAAAAAGTCTTATGTCAGGTTCCTAGACATCCTCCTTCACATATACTGAAAATATGATGCTATTATTGTTGTTGTTGTTGTTGTTATTGTTGTTGTTGTTGTTGTTATTGTTCAGCTAAATAGCAGGAGGCGCTTCTAAAGGGTTAAAACATGCACAGTTACACCCTGTGGTCACTTCTCAGAGATGCGGTCAAGCTGAAACCTCCCGCATGCAAACTAACAGAAGATCTATAACATGGTGATGATGATGATGATGATGATGCGAGCGCAGAAAATGTTCCTTTTAACACTTTTGACATTTATAAGCGACATACAAACATATAATAAACGGTTTATAACGCACTATAATGTAGTTTTAAAGCAGATGTACTTGTTTATTAATGTGTTTGTGTGCATCTAAAAGAGAATGAATGGCGGTATAGTTGTAATAATAATATAAAACATGTATTCAAAGGAGAAATTATAATTGTTTACATTAATATTCACTTAAAAACGTCTTTAAATACCTACTTTATAGTGTATTATAAACCATTTTTTAAATGTTACTCATATATAAATGCTAAAATAAGAGGACTTTAATTAACGTGTTAGTGTCACTAATGTATCTCCAGATTTTCTTGTATAAATGTTGAATAAAAATTCAGTTTTTCGGGATGCCAATGTGGAAAAACGCTGACATAAACGCGGCTGTCCTCTACTCTGTCATTACTTATGTCTCCTCTCAGTATCAGATGCCATGTCCTCAAGCTTTTTTATTTATTTATTTATTTTTTATATCTTTCTCTGTATATCCATCTACAGCGCGCAGTCATGCAGAAACCTCCCGCATATCCAGCCAATAATCCTCAGGATGCAAATCCATGAAAAAAATATGTAAAAAAGTAATAAATAAAAATCACTTTCCAGCGCGCACAAGATCAACTGAGTCCAGCAAGACTGTGCGCGTCTTACAGGACAGCTTTTGCAAATATATGTATATTTATCTATTTAACATGCAGCTATTGTTGCATCACTCTGTTTTGCAAAGATGTTGGATTATTTGGGGTGTTATAGTTTAGGGAAAACGCGCACTTCCAGGAAAAAAAAAAATTGCGGGAGGTTAACTCATCCAGTGTGTCACTCTCCAGAAGTCAGATATTCACGCTGTGATAATAACTGATAACTGCAGGTAACTCTACTCACTTTGAGCTTTAAATTCCCTTCAAGACGCGGAAGCCAGTGATCCGTGAGAGCAAAGCAGCATCTCTCCCTGCTGGATATCCACGCAGCAGGTTCCTCGCTGCAGCTTTAAAACATTCCTCAGTGCTCAACATGAAACTGGAGAAGAAAACGAGTCCATAACCAGGTGCAGGAAACTCACTTTCCAACGCGCAGATGTTGGTGCGTGCACGGAGGAGGAGGAGGAGGAGGAGGAGGATGGATCCGCGGAGCAGGACGCTGCGCTCTGGTCCGCTTCGCTCCGGAGAGACGGTTAAAGTGTCTCCTCCGCTGGTTTCTCCATTGGCTGAGGAGGTTGATGACAGAGAAGCCCCCCCTCCCCTCCTCCTCCTCCTCCCCAAACCCCTACCCCTTATAGTTTGACGTGTTGAGGATGCTATACATCCCCTCACTTTGTCCAAGTGCTTCAATTATCTGTCAGGAAATTCTTGGCTGCAGAATCCCCCCTCCCTCCCTCCCTTAACAAACATCTACTCTTCCTCTAAAAGCTCATATTCTTATTTTGTATTATTACCTTTCATTGAATCATAATTTTAGGCATGAGTCAGTTCAGTAAATCAGACTTAGCACTGCAGCAAGCCTGAGTCAGAGCTGCACGATGAAAATAAGGTCCTGAGGCAGCCACTTCCAGCTCTCAGAGTGACAATCAGATGATGTTTTTGTGGTATTTTTGTTGTTGTTGTTGTGCTTTTATTCACAGTGAACATTAGAGGAAGAGATGCAGAGGGAATGAAACACAAACAAAGGTTGACACTAGTGTTATTGTCTTGGAACATTGTCTAATCAATATTGCAATATGCAAATGTAATGCAAAAAGACACGTCTAATAACAGGAGCTCATCTGAATACAAGATAAACCTGCATCCAGCAGTTACAGAGCAACATTATCATTCATGTGGAGTCGTGTTTCTGTGTTTCTGTCCAGTCTTCTCTCTCTTTTAGCTTCTGTTTCTGCTCTCTACCAACTCCTGAGGGAAATATCTGGCTCTTTAGCTGCTAAATGCTACCAGCTAGTCTACAGCTAACAGTTTTTCAGTTGATGTGTTGAACTTGTTAGCAAACAGCTGCTTTATTTCCACATCCAGCAGTTACAACATGAACATTGATAATGTCGATATTTACTTGTGGCGTTCCTCAGGGTTCTATTCTTGGTCCTTTGTAGTTTCAATCTGGTTAAAGCTGCTTGAAATGATGTTTTTTGTCCACTTGTTTTCAGCAGAATAGCCTCTAAACACGACTTCTGTCATGTTATCAGCTTATAGAGTAGTTGTGGCTAACATGTTAGCAAACAGCTGCTTTTATTTCCACATCCAGCAGTTACGGAGCAACATTATCATTCATGTGGAGTCGTGTTTCTGTCCAGTCTTCTCTCTCTTTTAGCTTCTGTTTCTGCTCTCTACCAACTCCTGAGGGAAATATCTGGCTCTTTAGCTGCTAAATGCTCCACTATGTTCACCAGCAGGTAGTGTACAGCAGCTTCTTCTTCTCTGAAAACGACGCTATGAGAGCCGCTGAGAGTGAACCAGAACAGTAAAAGTTGCAGCCGGACAGATAAACAATGAGCTGAAACTCACTATAAAGCTGCAGAGACTCTGATAGTTCAACACACTGACAGCTCATATGTTGTTCTGATGAAATATATTGATCATAACCACTTTAAACCAGATTGTGTTGATTTATTTTCCATAAAAATGGTCGGTAAATAAGCTTGCAATGTTCAGATTTGAAGAGAAAACCATCAACAACAACAACTGACAAACCTGATAAAGCTTTTATCATCCAAATGTCTTCTTTGTTTATAGATGTTAATGTCTTTATGAAGCTGAGATTCTCTGGGACAGTGTGTTGTTTTGCTTTTAGGGGGGTCTCAACACTGGGACAACATAACCCAGCTGTGTGTGTGTGTGTGTGTGTGTGTATGACTTAAGTCACCTTCAGGGACAAGCATCAGACTTAAGACCAGTTAATTGGGAACAGCTTACTGGGGACTAAAGCCGTGTCCTCAATCGGTAAAACGCTGATTTTTGGGTCAGTGGTTATGGTTCGGGGTCTCCAGGGAATTAATGCAAGTCTATGTGAATACCTATATAACATATAATATAGTCTAATGTGTGTGTGTGTATATGTCTACTGTTCTGGGATTGTAGCAATAAAAAAAGATAACTCTGTAAACAAGTCAAAAGAAATCTAGATTTTAAAAAGTTTTATATATTTTTTGCATCTATAATTCAAATATCACATTTCAACAGCATTTACATGATTATCTGTCAGCATGCGGTCTGGATCTGCTTCAGACTGAAATATTAAAATACTGCTGAAGCTTTGAAGATTCAACACTTTTGCTTCTGCACACATAATATCTATTTCCTGTCTGTTAAAGGGTTTTTTTTATGGAGTTTTAGGATGTTGTGTTGCTGTACGGTTTGTAAAGCAAACCTGAGGGAAATGTATGATTTGTGATATTGGGCTATACAAATATCGATATCTCAACGTAGCTGATGGGGAATTTCCTCTGGTTTGCTCACATCAAACAGCCACCAACAACAAAGATCCACTGCTGGGATCGAGCCATGTTGCAGTCATGTGGTTCGCATCTTAACGAGTAACAGGACGAGCACTGATTGTTTTGTACCAGCTGAGGCCCGAGCGGCTGCCATAATGTGCGACTGTGTGTCTGTATCATTAATATGTCACATCGACCTGTAAACCATCGACAGCAGTGATATCTCATCATTTTTAAAACATCAGAAATATAATGAAAGATTAGTTTAGACTTTTTTAAAATGATAAATACGTCTCTGATTGACGTTTTCCAGGTCAGTTCGGTTCGTTTCCGACTCCACCAATGTTTTTAGATTCTGTCTCTCGCCTTATTTTATGTTTAATAGTAGCGTAGCCTGGAGCTGCTCGCCTCCAGCAGAGATGAGGAGCAGACTGCAGAGATCCAGTGACCTCACTGCTTTCTAACTTCACACCCCCAGATTTCACAGAGTTCCCTCTGGACACACAAAAAGGCTTCATACTACTTTTTTAACACACCTGGAAACACAGTAAGATGTGAGAAATAGCTGGAGTTCCTCTTTAAAGGGGACTTATAATGCTTTTCCTTACTTTCAGTCACATATATATGATGTTACAATATCAGATGTTCATATTAAATATGGACAAAGTGTCAAATAATGAGGTAAATGTATGTAGCATTATTTATTACTGACTGCTAACGAAGCTCTGCTAATTCATGTTTCATTTCCTGTAAATTCTCCACAATAAAAGTCTCCAGTTATTTAGTCATTCAAAAGATTTTAATATGAAGCAATGAAGTAAGAAACGTTGAGTTTGCATCGGTGGTAACTTAACACAACTCTGATAGGGCTGCCCCTCTGAAAGCTGACCAATCAGAGCAGAGCGGGCTCATCAGGAGGCGGGGCCTTAAAGAGACAGGAGCTGTTTCAGACAGAGGCTGAACTGAAGGGCTGCATAAAGGATCAGTAGAAGATAAATAAGGAGTTTTTAACTGTAAATCATGCAAAGATATTCCAGTAGAGCTCCAGAATATAAATATAGAGCTGGAGATGTGAAGAATATGTCCTTTTTAATGACTCAAAACCAGGAGTTTCCCTTAAAGAGCGTGTTGCAGGTTGGACACTCCTTGAATCATCGTCTAGGAAAATGATGTTGGGACTGAAGTTTCATTTAAATACACATATGTATACACACTACAGTGACCTCTGGAGATGTTTATGTGATATGATTTTACTTCCGCATTTGAAAAAGCTAAACAGGAAGTGATGTAGTGGGAAGTAGTAAATTCGAACAACAGAGAATAATCAATCTAAATGCTTATTATGACACTGAACACTGAATGATACCTCCTGCTACGTCACGTCTGGTTTAGTTTTTCAAATGCGGAAGTAAAATTTTATCACAAAAATGACTCCAGAGGTCACTAGTATATATGCATATATGCCTATTTCAATGAAACTTCAATAACGAAACTTGAGTCATGTAAAGCTACTCTAGTGAAGCCCCAGAATAAAAATATAGAACTGGAAATAAAACATAAATCATCCCCTTTAAGTGTTGCTTGTACCATCAAACCCACTGAGAATAACTACCTCTTCTCCTTCTTCAAACCTCAAAATGTCCTTTTTTATTTTATTTCTTCTGCTTTGACGCTTCAGACAGAGCAGACTGTAATAAACGCTGCCTTTGTAATGTAATAGTATCATTTATCTACAGGTTTGTCTGGCAGTTCTGCACCGGCAGCAGCAGCAGTGGACACAACAAAACAAAAGCATAATCCCGTGTTTCTCTGTGTGGGTAATCCTTAATCCAGGGGTCACAGCGGGCTGCGTCGGTCCGACGCTTCACATCACAGCGTGGTGAGTTTGTCTCTCTGGAGCTTAAATCGCCCGCAGAGCTGCATGAAACCTGTCAGCTGCTTCTTCCTCGGGATTTGTTTTCTAATTAAAAGACCCTCTCCTCGTTTGACCACCAACACTACTGCTAGTGTAAAGATTAAAGGGGAATTCCACCCGGTTTTTTCTTCTTAAATCGATATTTTAAATACAGTAAGATAACATGGAACAGCTGCAAATAGAAGAATACAAGGTACACACAATATATAGGCACATAATCTCCACTACACTGTATACTATACACACTATTGTACTCTGAATACATAGAAAACATCCATCCTGCTTTTATAAAGTTAAGAAATAAACAGCAGCATTAATAGTGTAGCTTCATACATAGTGAACCTTGATTTTCTCCTTAAATGACAAGTTCATAATTTTTCTGTCAAGGTAAGATGAAACTTTATTGATTCCACGAAGAGAAATGTAGGAGCATCAGTTTTTCCCCTAAAATAATACAAGCCTGGTGGCTTGTTATTTTTTAAATCTCAAATATTCATTCATTCTTAAATCAGTAGCGTTTGGGAGCCGTTGAGCAGCGCTGTCTCGAAACGTCAGTTAACGTCTGTGTCGTTGCCATGGGAACTGCAGGTAGCGTCACTCCTTAGCCAGTGAGCGGTGAAGCGAGAGAGAGAGAGAGCGTCTGAAATAACGGCTAATGCTAACGGAGCAGAGGAAACGGTTAGCAGCAGCAGTAAGTTGTCAGTCTGGCAGTAAATGTACAGTACAGACTACAGTGTGTCAGTTAATAAACGCTGCAGCTTGTCAACACCATGAAAAGTCACGTCTGTTGTTTCCCAACTGCTGGAAAAGTGAAGGTTAGCTCCAAAGTTAGCAACAACGGGTTAGCCTAGCTTGACGATGCTAAACAGATAAATAGAAAACAGAGAATTGTTAAGCTGCCTGCTTTTTTGAGTTGAGTTGAACTATTTGTGCTTGAGTGTGAGAAAGGATGCTACTCCTCTGTCAGAGTAGAAACGGCTTCACTGAAGAGCAGCTGGTTTGACATATTAGACAGGAATCAATGGTAAAAAAAAAATACACCTTTTTGTTGTTAAAGATCCTCTCCAGACATGTTTGAAGACATCTTAAAATACCCAGCTTTCACCCTTCATTTACTATGAAGAACCTGAGGACGTGTGAACAGTGGCCCTTTGCAGTAAATAATATTATATATTTATGTATGACATGTTTGTTCAATGTATGTAATCGTATTACTTGATATTTCTTTGTTATGTTGTGAAAACGTCATTTTGCAACAAAAAAAATCAAATTCCGCCTTTAAAAATTGTTAAAATGAAATCTATTCCTCTTTCATTAATAAATCCAGAGTCTATGAATGATAAAAGTCTCGTCCTTCGCTGTTCATCATCAGTGTTTGTTCAACTGGAGGCTTCAGGTCTCTGCATCACTTCTGTGAGTTGAACGGGTCCAAAAAAATCATTGTGATGTCATAAATCACGTCCTAAACTCACAGTGAAGGTGAGCTCAGAGGAAACTTTTCCTCTTTCCAGCAGATGAATGTGAAAAACTCTGCACATACATCATTCTGCACAGAGAAGAGAAACACATTGTAGAATCACCATCATTTAATATAAATGAAACATAAATCAATAGCAGAAAACATCTAAAAACAGACAGTTTCTGTAAAAATGTGAACTGGGTTTAAAATTATGACATTTTACAGAAGATTGTGTGTAAATTTACCTAAAATTCAACCTGACATTAGTTATTCCAGGAACTCTCTGAACAATGCAGGACAAACAAAATGCTTTTTTTTAATGTGACAGCAAAACTCAACATCTCACGTCTCTACAGTTTAGGCATCCCATTTATCACGTGTCGAGTTGAATCATGAAATCGAGGGAAAAGAAAAAAAAACATTCAGTCAAACCGGCAGAACTGATGAGATCAGAAATCAATCAATTTCAATCCCCCTTTTTGTCCGTTTGTTTCTCCTTTCATCGCTTCCCTGATTGTCTTAAAAACTGTGAGTGTTGCAGGTTGTTCATCGCAAATGAACGGCCGCCTCATTAAAAGCAGAGAGAGAGAGAGAGAGAGAAACGCTGCTCTGTCAGGTTTATTACGCATTTAATTTAAAAGTCAAGTAGGCACACGGAAATGACAGCAGCCTTATTAATACTGCTGTCAGACTGAAATGTCAGGATGAATTTTATTACTTATTAGGTTTTAATGGAGAGCTTTAGTGTACCGCCGTCAGAAGCTGCTTCTGACTGGGTTGTTTTTTTTTTTTTATACTTCAAAGTATCAGCAGGTAAAAACACAGTTATTTTACCTGCATGAAAACATTTGAATGTTTGTTCTCAGCAGCGGCGGTTTCAAATAATGACTCATGCTGAGTAACTGATACATTAAAAAGGTGCAATAAATGAAATTCAGCCTCACCGGATGGATGTCAGCAACTATTTTACTATGTAAAGTAAAGTAAAGGCGTCCTGAGCAGTGAATGAAGTCACACTCTCTCTCTCTCTATGTGTGTGTGTCTCTGTTCCCTGTTTTGGTTGCCGCGCTGCATGTTAGTCACTCTCATCCGTTTCCAAGATGGCAGCCGTGTCATAAACCTACAAAAAGAGTTAAACGGTGTGTTACTGGTGTGTGGGGCCACAGCGTGGTCCTCAGTGTACTCAGAGAGCTTGTGTGTGTGTCCAGACACATGAAAAATTAAAGGGAACCTTGCTCATGATGGCCAAAAATCGTGAGGAAGGGAAAGAAAATAATGATTTAATTCGGGTATAAACATTTCCACTGTAAACTGAACCAGAGCATCTGTCTATTACATGATGATATTTAAACACACAACATGTAATTTCAGCCGCTCGGCGTCTCAATCAAAACAATAACAACAGCTGGAGTGTGATGACGGTGTGAAGCAGCAAGGGATGATGGGAGTTGTTGTCTTGGTTGTTAAAGCAGCAGCTTCAGTGGGATAGGATTACTCCAGTGTTGATGGTTCAGGATGTTTTTACCCGCAGAGGTCTCCTCCTCTCCAGAACAAACGGACCCGCTGATTAAAATCATTCAAATACTAATTAAAGCAGATTTCATTGTAGACTTGAGATTGGTCCCTGTGTCTAGAACCATGGGATGAGAAGGCTGATTGGTTCCCAAATGGTTGGGTCCAACCCCCAGCTGAGTACTAACTCCTCCCTTGTATATATGAGTGAACTGAACCTTTATACTTAAAACGCTCTGAAAAAAGGCTCTGTGCCCAAACGTGGAAGCGTTTTTCTAATGTGATGTGAGCCAAATAAACAAGAGAAATGTTCATATTTTGTCCTCCTTGACTGGAAAATTGAGATGTGCTACCATTTTTTCTACATTTTTGGAACAAGTCTGCTGGATTTTGGGTTTAGCTCTCCACCGAGAATTGTTGAAGCGCAACGTCCTTCTTCAATTCACTGAATAAAGCAGTTTCAGCTAAAAAATCAGTGTTTCTCCACCATGTTGGGCGAGCAGCGGACTTCCTGGAGGGGCTGTTAGCCGAGCTGCTGCTAACGTTTGCCCAGTTTATTTCTCTGATAACTTAAGATCCAGACGTCCAATGACTAAAATCCTTCTTGCGGCTAAAAGATCAAGTTAAAAACCAGCTAAATTTATCATGAAAATGTGGCTTCAAACTGAATAAAAGTCCATTTCTAACAGTTTGTGTGGAACAAGCACAACAAAGCCCATGTATTATCTTGTATGTGTGTAAGTTACTCTTTGCTAGATGCCATTGTAGCGGACAAACACGGCGCCAACGCATGCATCTTGTGCACTATACTCTTTGGTAGAGGAGGTATGACGCCAATGACAGGCCACCAAATGAAACGGTCCGTTACTTTGATTAAAATGACAGATTTCTCTGGGTTTGAAAACTGTTGGAAACATTTGGGATAATGTAAGAACACAACTCAACAACATATAGAACATAGGTCTAGACGTGAGTGACAACAACCTGACGGTTTCAGGTTTCTGTCTGGTTTAGTTGTTTTTACACATTTTAATGAGGAATCATTACAGATTAGAGCTTTACATTCACTGTTAATTTCATTATTTAGAGAATTAAGGTTTGATATATAAGATCCATCAAACTTCCTGTCTGGTTTCAGCTTTGTAGAGAAAGTCATTCTCTGTATGCAGCATGTTGCGACAGCTGCTGCGACTCTCCAAGCATGAGAACAATGTTCACTAGATGACAGCAGTGACACATATTGTCTGGTCCTCCTCCTCTTCCTCCTCCTCTTCTTCCTCCTCCTCCTCCTCCTCTTCTTCCTCCAAACCTCACCTACAGCAATTCAGAAAGCTTTTGTCCTCCTTGTCAGAGAAAAAACCCAAAAAGAGAGAGAGAGAGAGAGAGAGAAGCGATGGGCTTTTGTGACTCTGTGACAGGCTTCAAGGTGAGAAAAACTGCTGCTGCTGGTTACCAGTGTGAAGAGCTCTGATGACCTTCGACCTCTGTCAGACCAGTTTAGAGCCTCTCTGGGGGCTTTTAGGTCCGTCTGTAGTCGAGCAGAATTACCTGGTAAAATCTGTCAAAAGCATCCAAAGAAGCACTTTGATCTGCAGGTAAAAAAAACCCCAAAATGTTGAGGTTGAAACCGCCGATTTTGTTGAAAAGTGATTTTTTTTAAAAAAACATCTTGGATCTTGGTTACATAATGCTGAGATAAAGATTAAGATTTATGACAGATGAGAGCTGCAGGACTCATCACTGTGACTTCTACAAGAGTGAAATACATACAAACAAGAAAAAAATCAATGTGCAGCGAGAGGAAGAAAAGCCTCGTAGGCTTATTGATGAACTGAATAATGTAAATACAAACATGAATATTCAAGAAAAACAAAATCAGACTGTTAAAAAAACAAAAGAGATTATATAACCAAATCTTCCAGGACGGAGATTAAAATTAGTTTCATAACTTCACACTCGTGTATCTTCAGATGATTGTCTGAGAGACCTGAGACGATCCAACGCAGTCGCAGAACATTCCATCGCCATCCTAGGAAATGAAAACTCACCTGGCAGCGTGACGTGAGGTTCATGTTTTTCTCCTGTGGGACGCCGAGGGAGATGAGGAGCTCTATGTGGGCTACTAGAGGGCCGAGTGGGCTGAAGTGTGTGAGAGGCTGTTTATTCTGTGATGGTGAAGTACGACGGGGCAAAGCTTCCAGACCGAAATGTGTTTGCGTGGAGCGTTTTGAGTGTATATTATGTGTATGTTCAGATGTATGAGTCAGATTACTTAATGTTATCCTTGGGGGAGTCAGAGTGGAGTGTTTATTAACACCTGAGGACCTATGCTGTTATTTTTAAGGGGTATAATGTGCTGAATTTTAGAGTGACTTGCTATAAAAGACGTACTAGACGTTGTGATTCGATTAAACTTCAACACAACCAGACTTTCTTTGCATTTGCTGGCTCGATTGTCAACTTTCTTTCCTTTGTTTTCTTCATCAGGCTCAGTGCACATTCCCAATAAAGAGAGGTATTAGTTCTTCTTCTTCTGCACAAAATGGACCAATCATCTGCTGCTGCCTGCTTCAGTCAAGAGGAACAAGTCGTATATATATGACAGCAAAAAGAAACAACTGCTAATCGTGTAAATTCACAAGCTCTAACGTGACACCTGCACAGTGTAGAGCTCTTAAACTTTAAACCTTAAACAGTGAATTTAAACATTATACTCAAGAAGTAAGTACATGTGGAAGTTTCTGCCCAAATCAAAGTGAAACATCAGTATTATGTGTGATGAATAACAATCTTCTAATCAGCGTTCTGGCACCACCAACAGTGTAAAATACCTTCATCATTCTTTTACTCTGTAGAAGCTGTGTTAAAGTTAAAGTGTTAATATTACCTGAAGCAAAGAGAGGAAAAATAACATATGAGAGGAAGGCTGGAGGGAAACCAGCTACACATTTTCAGAGAGGAGCCGACTCTCTCTGAACAATCAGGGTCGGCCGGTAATGGAGGGGATCCGATGGAGTGTCCGACCTGACCCCGGCGCCGGCAGCTCTCAGCAACATTTGTTTGTCCAGGAGGGGGGGTTGGTGTGTGTAAGTGGTTTGTTGGCGGGTAAGTACGTGTTTGAAGTGGCTGTCAGGTGTGAAAAGTCTTTATCTAATTTACAGCTGGAGGAGATGCTTCTGCCGGAGCCGCCAGCACATCGTCGACTGCTGTTGACCCCCGCAGAGGAAGCTGTCATGTTCTCTTATCAAGTGTTGAATTCACTTTATGCAGTTCTGTGGAGATCGATGACGAGGAGGTTCATTTATCTTTATTAGATGGTGAAGTTGTGGACCTAGTATGCCTAATCAATCAATCAATCAATTAAAGGCTTGTGGTAACTGTGTAGCTTCCCCGTCAGTCTGTGGCCTCCACTTCTAGACCTCAGCGTCTTTAATCAATGAGATGCTAAGAAGAAGATGTGTTAGTATGAATTTTATCTGACCCTATGTGCTTTGCTGATTTTGTACACATGACAGAAATATCTTATAGCCTGCAGGTCACCTGAGGTAACAGGTTATGACTCTTTGAGGGGCCTTTTAAATATAAATAATGAGCCCAGGGTCCAGGTGGAACGTATTCCAGATGTTATTGTGAACAATATTCAGCAAGGTATCAGTCAATCACCTGACAGGGGACCCGGATGAATGACAGCATGAGGAGAACTTATGGTATTCATGTGATAACCATCTAATGGACCCGATGGCCATCGTCTAATAAACGTCTTCAAAATAAGATCTTCATCATCTCTTCCTTTGAAAGATACATCATCACAAATCCTTTCAAGATGCTAACTCCGGTTTATCTGCTTTTGCATTTGAATGTGACAGAACTGGAGTTGTGTCATCACCGGCTGGGTTTACATGGACTCTAATATTCCACTGATAACCAGAATAAAAACGCCCCCATGTAACCACCTCGATCGGAAGAGACTGATCTGATCAATCAGGTTGAAAGAAGGTTTGATGTAAACCTTTGATAATACGTTCAATAGGAAACTTCTGTTCTTATATTTTACTGTCAAGTCAGTTTTACATACAGCACAGTGTCCCAGACTGACTCCACTGACTCTGCTGCAGGGCTTCTTCTGCTTCTTCTTGATGAAGATAGTTCTTTATGACTCTGGCTGGATGTTTGGGCTCATTGTCATGCCGCAGATGCCTCCCTGAAGCTGTTGCATTATAGATAAAGATCTAAACATCTAAAGTGCCTCAAACTTTTGCAAAGTGCTGTCTGTATACACCCCAATTATCACAAATCACAAATTTGCCGCAGGGGGATTTATAATCTGTACAGCATCCTCCGTCTGTCCTTAGACCTCCGATTCAGATAAAGAAAAACTTTTTAATGTGGGGAAAAATGGAAGAAACGTCAGGAAGAGCGACAGAGGAGCGAACGGGACGGACCGACAGGAAATAGACGCTGTGTGAACAGAATAATAGATGGATCGATAACAGAAAGAATCTCATCAGGAAAGATGTCTAGGAACTTACAGAATAGGACCTGAGTTTCCATCACCATGGAAACCTGGAGAGAGGATAGACTACACACACACACACACACACACACACACACACACACACACACACACACACACACACATTTTTTATCCTTATAAATGCTATTTATTTATAACATATCTCTGATTTTACACCAACGCAAAGTGTTTCTGCCCTCATTGGACCATCCTGTATAAATATACAAGGTTATATATATATAATATATGATATATTTAAGGTTGACTGAATGAATGACTGAAAATATAAAGGCTGTTTCAACATTTCACTGTTGATATTTCAACACGTATTTCAGCCAATTTTTGCAGAAATATAAAAAAAATATTGTTCTTGTGTGATGAGAGGGTTTTTTTTCAGATACTATAATACTATTATTAAAGGAGAATTACACACATATAGTTTTAACATTTAGTCGTATCGTCTCTTTAAAGTTGGGAACTCATGAGACTCAATATTTTTAAAAGATATTAAAAATTGAAGCAGCAGATGCTGAAATATCCCGACTGTCCGTCCAGTCGTAGCGTCAGACTTTAAAAACAATGGATCCTACGTTTCCCATAATGCAACTGACAGCTTCTCACTGCTAACATAACAATGAATCTACTTCTATGTTTTGAGTTTGTGAATCATATGTGCAGTTTATTTTTTTGTAGCCTCCTATATAAACTGATTCTGCTCCCAGTTTATAGGGTTCATTGCATCAGCAGTTTTTTTTGCTTTTGTCCGAGGAAAATTGACTGAATGTGACATCGTCTCGTACGTCACACCCCCGAAGTAAAAGACAGCGTCGCGTTCACTCTGATCAAAAAAAAAAACAACAAACTGTCGGCGGTTTGGAGAGACCGTTTCATTTTCAAGCTTTTACGTTCTGTTGCAGTTTAATAAAAGAGAACAAACAGTGGTTGTGTTGCAGTTGCTAAGAATTTCTTCCATTTTTTCCCAATTAAAGGTTTTTTTGGGGAGTTTTTAGCTCCTCTGAATGGAGGTTTAATGCTGTATTGCTGTACAGCTTGTAAAGCCCCTTGAGGCAAATTTGTGATATAGGGCTGTGTAAATAAAACTTGACTTGACTTGACACATAAGTGAAACAAGAACCGTCGTGTTGTCGGTGTAGACGGCTCGGCTGTGTTGACTGAAACTGAAATGGACGAATGAAAAACATCCTGTCAGCTGAAAACACTTAAAAGACACAAGACATTCAACATAAAACTGAACTATAAGACAGATCATTCAGCTATCACCAGACACACTCACAGACGCACCGCTTAAAACATTCACAAACATTATTAATTCACATTTCATCATGTGGCAGACGCTTTTTATCCAAAGCAACAAACGTTAGAGAGCTCAGGAGTGTGGGAGTGCTGCGCTGACATTTGATTGACAGTTCTGGCGACGTAAACAAACAATCACTCAACTGTCTGCCATCAGATTCTCGCTCATATATTGCTAAATTCTGATTGGTGCAGGGAAAATGTGACATCCATCCTCTCAAAACCAGTAAGAAGAATAAAGAGAAAAAATCAAATATAGAAATCTCTCGTGTCAAACAACCAAAAACCCGTCACTCACAGGAAGAACTTACTTGTGAAATTACATTTCAGTGCCCTTAAGTGCAGCATTTATACTCCGATAGCATGACGAAGGAAGGTGAGATGTATTTTTAATGCTCCACATAAACTCCAGAAGAAAGCACATGCAGATGATGATGATGACAACTCTCCAACTGCACCTCATGACTTATTCAAGCAAAGAACCTCCCACGTTGTTTTAATGATGTCTCCTCCAGGGATTCGCATGTTGAGGCTGATTTCAGCTTCACGTTCCTGCAGGTTAAAGCCGACTTCATGTACGTTTATCAAAGGAAATGTCTGGTGATTTTCTATTTTTTTTCTTCTTGTCAACAAATTTCATGTTTGGATCCAAACCAACAATGAACTGATCTACTAACAAGTATTGTGTGTGTATCAAAGCCTGGTATATCTTATTATTTTGTGCCGTAGAAACGGCTCCAAAGACGAATAACAGCATCACATTTTCAGTCTCAGGAGAGTAGTTCAGTGTAAGGAAGACACTCCTGAGCATGTGCAGGAACATTGTTCTGTTCACAGCTTCACTGGCTTGTTGTCCTCTTGACTTTATACTATATTATAATTGTCTCAGTGAGCTTGAGTACAAAGCCGTCGGAGCCATTTCTAAACAAACTAACGTGAAGGAACATGTCACCCAGTGCAGCCGTCTGGCTCATTAAATAGTTTTTGGACAACAACGGAGCCAAAGAATAAAATATATCAGACTTTAGATACACACACTTGTATGTAGATCAGTTCATTGTTGGTTTGGATCCAAACATGAAGAAAAATATAGAACATCACCACTTTAAACTGACAAGCAGCATCACATGTTTAATCAGCCAACTAGCTGCATAACAACCACGTATGACCTCCAAATTAAAAGTTTCAGTCAGTGTTTTAAAAATAGGGAACATTTTATTCTGACAAACCTTTTGTGGTGACAATAATTGGTAATCTGTTTCAAACCAGACTCTAACATGATGCCTTAAAGGACCGGGCCACAGTTTTTCAAGTGTGTCTTAAAACCACAGACTGTATAAAAATATGGACGTGGTTACCGTGACGTCACCTGTTCGTATCTGAAGAGCAGCTTTGAAGCTCAAAGTTAGCCGCCCTGGCCGTCGCCCTCTTGGCAGTGTGTGACGCTGCCTAACTCCCAGCCAATCAAAAATGGGCAAAGAGGCGGGGCCGAATGGTTGAAACAAGCCACCAAGCAGCTGGCGGACCTGTCACTCAAAGCAGCCATGTCCTTTATTATGCTTAACTTTACGGCTTCATAAAATTTAAACAGATGAGTTATAAAATAATTCACCCCCGTACAGTCATCATGAATGACGAAATTAGCTTTAGAGACTGTAAACTTGTTTATTTCTGCTGTAAAGTTTGGCATTTTAACATGGAGGTCTGTGGGGAATGACTCGCTTTTGGAGCCTCAAGTGGCCGTTAGAGGAACTGCAGTTTCTGGTGCTTCCTCATTGGCTTCATTGTACAGCCTCAGAGGTTGCCGCTTGCTTGAAACCAGCAGTCAGGTGTCCGTATGAACAGTGAAAGAGGTTTTCCTCGCTGTAATCATTCCTCCTGTTCATACTGGATATTAAGAGATCTCCTTCAAATGTGCTTTCAGTGCAGCCTAAAGCTGCACTCAGACTGCAGGAGTTTTAAAATCCTAACTGATTTGGAAACTTCACAGATGTTCTTCTCTCTAATCTGAAACATGCACGCACTACTAGATCTGTAAATAACGGTGCATCACACACTACAGGATATTATATAAATTATCGTGCCAGAGGGAGTAACGCACCACCTCAGGTGATCTCTCGTGATCTCAGGGGGAAGCAGATGTGAACAAAATGCTCTGCAGTGACAAAAAAAAAACAAAACAAAAGCAGACGGCTAAATGAGTCTGGATGAAAATATGTTTGGGGAGACGCAGTTAACACGGGTCGTTGCTCTCATGGGAACAGACGAATGAATCAGAGCTCAGAGAATCATATGTGAGATTAACATGCTCAGATTATAAAGTCAGACAAAATACAACAGAATCAGAAGAAAGAAGAAAAGCTCTTCAGTGAAGCTAAACAGTTGTTTTAACTGTCCAGTTTATCTGCTGCTGCTTTATATTACAGTAATGTTGCTGATTCAGTTCAGTTTTATTTATATAGCGCCAAATCACAACACAAAGTCATCTCAGGGCACTTTTACATGGAGCAGGTCTAGACCACGCTCTTTAATTTACAGAAAGAGAAACCCAACAGTTCCCCCCATGAGCAGCACTTGGCGACAGCGGGAAGGAAAAACTCCCCTTTAACGGGAAGAAACCTAAAGCAGACCCCGACTCTGGGTGGGCGGCCATCTGCCTTGACCGGTTGGGTTGAGAGGGGGGGGGATTAGAAAGCACAAAGAACTCCAGGGAGGAAGTAAAGTTAGTAACATGCATTAATAGTAATAAAATACATAGAAATGGAGAAAAGAGAAGCTCAGTGCATCATGGGAAGTCCCCCGGCAGTCTAGGCCTATAACAGCATAACTAAGGGCAGTCTAGGCCTATAGCGGCATAATTAAGGGCAGTCTAGGCCTATAGCGGCATAACTAAGGGCTGATCCAAGGCGAGCCTGATTAGACCTAACTATAAGCTTTATCAAAGAGGAAAGTTTTAAGCCGACTCTTAAACATAGAGAGGGTGTCTGCCCCTCGGACCAAATCTGGGAGATGGTTCCACAAGAGAGGAGCCTGATAGCTGAAGGCTCTGCCTCCCATTCTACTTTTAAATACTGTAGGAACCAGTAAACCTGCATACTGGGAGCGCAGCGCTCTAGTGGGATTATACGGTGCTATGAGCTCTGATGTGTTCCCGCTGTGTGTTGTTTGTCCACAATTAACTGTAATTAACAGCGTACGAGTTCTGCTTCAGGCGCTGTCAGACTTTTAAGAGTGAGCGAAAGGAATCAGGAGGGAGGAGACAGAGGTGAAGTGAAGTGAGGAAGAACTGCAGGATGTTAATGGTGCTGAAAGAAAAACAAAAAGGGAGAAAGTAAAGAGCTGAATTAAGATTTCAAAGAAACAGTTTAAGACAGACGTCAGCTGATGGAGAGACATAAAAAATCTGGTAGAGTCTGACTTCCACCTGTATGTGGATGAATTATTGATCAGTAAATGTTTTTAAAAGCACAGTCTGTTATCCAAAAGTGAACTAAAGGACAAACAAAAGTCAAAGCAGAAGAATAAAACCTGCTGTAACAGATCAACAACTTCAGCTGTTAGAAGGTTGTTGACTTCAGTAACATTAAAGCACTAAAACTGACTGATAGTTTCATTTATTAGGAAACAAAATACAACCCCGATGAGTCTGCAAGTAGCTCTGAAGGTTCTGTAAACCCCTCACATTACATGCAAAAATGCATTTGTGAATTTTATATCTGAGGCTTCATCAGTCTGAGTTAGTCATATCAAGTGGATATCTGACACATTTACAGTCTTTTTAGCATCAAATTCTCCTCTTTGTGTTTCCCTGTTGAGCTGTAGGTAGAAGTATAGTAACAAAAGGAGGCTTCATATTCACTTCATTTGCACAGAAGGAGGACTGTGGACTGTAAGTGCATCATGAAGGGATCTTCTAATGGTCAGTATGAACAGGAGGAATGATTACAGCGAGAAAAAAGTACCAGGACAGACCCTAAAACATTGCGAACTCGCCCTTTAATGAGCAGCGAAGACGAGTCAGTAAAAGCAGAAAAAAGTTAATCATTTAGTGTGATAGCGTCCCACGTTATTAATACACACAAAAAGACGGATTATGTAACACATATAATGCAGCAGCAGCAACTATGAGAACAACTTGAATAGAAAAAGCTCAGAAGTACAAACAGCAGCAGGACGATTATAAGTAATGATCTTAAAATCAATTGTAAAAATCCGATATGAGACAGTGGAAAGGATGCCAAAAATGAGAGCTTTATCATCTAACTTCCAACTTTTTTTTAGCAGCAGCATTTAGAACCAGCTGGAGACAAAAAAAAATAAAGTTTTTCCAGCTGCGACAAGAAAACAGACGTCAATATTTTCACACTTTAGCGAGGAGAGAAAAAAGGGGGACTGTGAAACTATGATTGGTTACCAGCTGCAGTAGCTCGGTCGAGTTAGTTGGCCTTAAGAGAGACGGCAGGGCAGGAAGACGACAACCTGAGCATACCAAGGACATGTTACATAAAGCTTATCTAACCAGGTTGGATGACTAAGAACACACACTTTATTTACGGTAACACCCTGAAGCAGCAGCAGACTTCCGCAGGCGTCCACACACACACTCATGACAAATTGGTGATGCTCTTAAAAAATGAAGAAAAATCTCCTTCACATCTTTTCACATGGTTTATTTTATTAGTTTACTTATTTAAAAAGGGACAGTGAACATTAATAAACATGGCTGTAAATGTGCCAGAGTTCGCCAAGAGGCTATTTTTCATCTGTAGTCGCTGGACAGACGTTACAGAATCACCCTAAAAAACAGAATATGAAAATGAGATTACAAAGTTAAGGAGGTCATTTATAAGCATGTGGAACAATTAATAAAATGAAGAACATATCTAATATTAATAAAAAAAACACCATTCAGGACATCCTTCAGCTCAATTTTATTTATTTAAAGTGTAGAATCACCATGCAACATGGTCCCAACACACTTCACAGTTAAAAAGAAACAACACACAGCAATCAATTTACAATAATAACAATCATAAAGTGGAACAACCACATTAAAAACATCAGTTTTAAATAAATGTTAAAAGGTGGTAGGCCCAGCTAAGTATTAGGGGAAGCTGTAATGTAGAGAATAAAGGTGGGTTTTCAGCTAAAACATGCAACACAGAGATTTGTGATACAAGATATGCAAGACAATAAAAAAAATGAGGATATTAATGTTAATAGAAGAGAATAAGAGCACATTGTTAGACACTAACTAGAACATGCAAAGCAGAAGCAGAGACACAAAAAGCATGCACAGTATGTAAATAATAATATACATGCTATAAATAATAAGGCGTGCATGCAGGTACATGAAGGCAGCAGACAGCGAGGGGAGTTCAGACTGAGCACAGCGAGGTGAGACAAAGTCTTCATGCTGACAGAGCTGAGTACTAATGAACCATTTCACTAACTGAGAGCACACTAAGAGATTTCAATAGATTAACTGAAGTAATGAAAGAGCTGATGTGTTGATGGATGGATTGGAGAAACTGATGAGGTGGTTAGGAATGGAGGGACGAAGCAAAAGGAGCGAGGTGTGAGAGTTGAAGGATGGAGGGTTGAGGGTCGACGATGGATGTAGCACGTACTCACACTTAACATTTTGAGTACATAAGTGCGTTCACACCAAGAAGTATGGAAAAATGCACTGTGAGTAACTGGATGGTGCACTCAAAACGGTCAAAAATTTGAGTGGGGAATTATGGACACTTCTCACCCTCAATGGCCGCCATCTTGGCTACGTAGCAGAAGGGGAGGGACCACTTTTCAAACTGTGACTACAGTGAACATCGCCACATTATACAAATGTTATACATGTGTTTTTACCACTAAGCACCACTATACTGCTGTCAGATAAAAGCCATCAGTATATTTTTTGGGTTGATTCAGCGGTCTGTAATGATTTGGCAGCATGAACAATAGCACAAATGCTAACGCTAGCATTTCGGGTAAGTGCACAACGGCAGTGTTTAATCTGAGATGACACTACCCTGTCAAAATTTGTGCTCTACACCAGTGTACTACATGACAGTGTACTAACAGAAGTATGAGATTTGAGACACAGCTACGGGTTTCCACGGTGGGAAGTTAGGAGGGAAAAGGGGGGAAGAGGGTTGAGACTCTGGGTGGGGGTGCTATCCCTCCAGTCCGTCGTCTCGATAGAGCCCGGCTGTTCCTGTGTTTAAACAGAGGGGAGAGAATGGTTGATGAAAAGAGAGGGGTTTAGGGTGGGATGTGTACTTGTCCTGGTCTCTGTTCTCGAACTTTGTTTACAATCTATAAACTTAATTTCTTTAAATGAGCTCTAAATGAAGTCCACGTGTCCAGTTCTCTAATCGTTGCTGGGATGGAGTTCGTTTTAGTGCAGCTTTAACGGAGAGTGCAGACTGACTGAAAGTACTTTTTCACCTCTTGTGAACCCACATGTCGTTGTTTTTATGTTGGAGAGGTAAATAAGACAAACATCTACATATTTAAATCCAGTTTTCCCAACTCAACAAGTTGTATTTTTTATAATATTGGGCAATGATTAGTTTGCTCTCAAACTGTTAAGAGCGAGGTCGCAGAATAATGTTCACATAAAAAAAAACTGCAGCTCACAGAAATCAATAGAAACATGATTTATTTCTTCTGCACCTATTTGACTTTTGACCTTGAGGAACAAGGTCACTGCTGTGTGGCTGTTATCAACCACCAGCTCCTCTCCACAAAACTCACATTTACCTTCATCTCATGTGGAAAAAATCACAACAAATCAGCTTCATGTGTGATTTTTTTTGTCATTAAAGGACGAAGTTGCTGATTCATTGTCAACAAATCCCATGTTTGGAGCCAAATCAACAACGAACTGATCATTTAACACAACACGAATGTGTTTAATACACTGGTCCATCGTGTCAATGTCACGTTTTGCCTCATCCAAGTACATGTGTGTATGTTAGGAACATTTTCTAATATGGCTCCTCTATCGACACCAATCAGCAGAATAACATCATCTGTGCTTTCAAAAACTGTTAAAAAGTAATGATGTTTTATGATGTGACAACACTGTCGTTAAGGTCTGCTCATGGTTAGGCAAAGATCATGGTTTGGGTTAAAATGATCACACGTGGGCTAAAGTTACCATGTCCTTAAAGTTAGACAACCCTTGTCATCATAGCAACAGTCAACGCCATGGCAACCGTTACACTTGTGGTTGGAAGCGGGAAGCTGTAGCAAAGTCCTCTTTTCTGCCATCCAGCTATCTAACCATCCACCCAACACGTCTCATCCTAAAATGGAAATTTGTCACTTTATATATCCTGTGTCACTTCACCGGGTCATAATTACTACGGCCACTAGATGGAGTTGTTGGCATTGAGTATACGAGCAAAACGTGACACTGACATGTTGGACCAGCGGGTGTATTTAACGCTTTAGTGTGATACTGGGCTGACTAACAAGTATAGTGTGTGTATTAAAAGCCTGATAGATCTTATTTCTCCGTTGTTACATCACATTTCATTTACATTTTTTCATTTACCAGATGCTTTTATCCAAAGTGACGTACATATGAGTCTGATACATCACAGTAACAACAGTAAGCGCCATACAGCTTCAGTTTGGGCGTAGATGCTAACAGGAAGTGCAACAAGACAATGATATGAGTGCATAGAAGCATGTTTTTTTTTGTTTGTTTGTTTGTTTTACTTGTTTTTTCTCTTCCTACAGTCCATCAAGTGCAGAAGTGTTCGCGAAAGAGCCGGGTCTCTGATCTTAACATGTGACCCCACTGCACTGGGTCACATGATCCTTCATCATGAAGAGTTTGATCACGTTAGTCTGTTTAGAAATGGCTCCAAAGATGAATAACGGCGATAATGTTTTCAGTCTCCGGAGAGTAGTTCTGTGTAAGGTAGACACCACTGAGCATGTGCAGGAATGCTGTTAACATTTGAGTAAAATGACAAATAAAACAAATATTTCAAGAACTATTTAAGCGAGATTAAAAAGGCTCGTCTAAGGAATTCACACAAGTTGCTTGTCAAGACTTTCTTCGGAGTTCACGTGTGATATCGTGTCCAAAAACCCCACATATGAATTTATTCTGACAGGAAACGACGATAACACAGATCCTGGAACTGATGTGGTCCAACTATCAGAACAACACCTGTAATGTATTTTATTAGTTGGAGTATTTATACTGTCAGAGTTGTTATGTGAGTTTTGATGCTTTAATGAACCGCCAGATGGGCCAAAAACAATTTCCTAGTTTTGTGGAAAGAATTGATTTGTAGTCCAGTATGAGTAATCGCACACTGAGAGGAGCATATCAGTGTTGATGCAGATCAGATGAAGCCTGAGGCAAAATGTGTTGTTTGCACTTGTAATTTCATTAATCAACATTAATTTATGTAGAATAGTGACACAAACCTCTAAGCGTACAAACATTATCTTTTTATTAGTATAAAAATAAATATAATATACCCATGTGTTGCATCAGAGCAAATAGATGTAAGTTCACTTTAAAAAGTTTGCTTTAGCAGGAATGGAACTTGAATTTAGCAAATGATCAATCATGAGACAGAAGAACAAGCCACTGCAAAAAAAACAAAAACCTTTTTTTGAAATATCTTGAAATGTTTTGGCCTTCAAAGAAATAATATATTTGAGCAAATATTGGGTTTGCTGTCTTCTTGACTTCGCACCAGATAAAAGATCGATCATTTTCATCTTCTTGGCTGCAGTAGATGCAGAGATGAAAGTCTGGAGGCAGGTGGGGAAACTGCGAGCTCCATCAAGGTGAAACAACTTCCAACAAGAAAAAAGATGAATTACAGGAAGCTGGTGACCAATCCATCAGAGAGTTTTAAAAGAAAATCTGAAATATTGTTTCTCTCAAACAACTCGAGAGAAAGAAGAAGGCTTGTCCAAACTTGTGTGTATCTGTATTTTTTCCACGTAAAAACCTGTTAAAACCAAGATGAGCTGAGCTGATGAAGGATTTCTTTTTTTCCAGCTGGAGTTTGGCTGAAATATCTTCCAAATGAAGGCTCACTGCTGTGAAATTTACTCTGTATTCACTCCTGTTCAGCCCAGATGATGTGAAAGGGGTTTTCAAACAGTGAGACAAGTAATGAATGACATTAGCACAAGCATAATATACTTATAAAATGAGACCAAATATGAAGTTATTTGGTCTCATTTTTGAGTTGGCAACTGTAAACAAGAAAAAGAAATGTAATTATAGAGAAAAAATAAGAAAAAAGTAAATCACAGGAGGATTATGTGATAAATATGACTTAATATACAAATTTCACACATTAAGTGAACTAAAATTTGCTTAAAGGACAAGTTCATGATTTTTCAAATCTGTCTTAAACCAACAGTCAGGAGCCTAAATAAACATTGAAACCCGTTATTCTCGCTGTAATCATTCCTCCTGTTCATACTGACCATTAGAAGATCCCTTCATAATGACCTTACAATGGAAGTGATGGAGGACAAAATCCACAGTCCTCCCTCTGTACAAAAAAATGTATTTAAAAGTTTATCTGAAGCTAATATGAAGCTTCAGCGTCCAAATGAATCAAATCCAGCAGATATCTTTCAACGTTACAGTCTTTTTAGTGGCAAAGTCCCTCTTTTTGTTTCTATACTTCCACCTGCAGCTCAACAGGGAAACACAAAGAGGAGAATTTGATGCTAAAAAGACTGTAAATGTGTCAGATATCCACTTGATATGACTAACTCAGACTGCTGAAGCTGAATAGAAGCTTCACACACACTTTAAATGCATTTTTTAACCAAATCTGGATGAATTTTGGCCTTCATCACTTACATTGTAGAGATGTGCAGAGAGTCCAGTATTTGTTGAGGCAGCAAAATTATTTGTATTTGTCTTTGTATTCAAATAAAAGTGGAAATAGGCGTAAAAATCCAGTTTTCTTTTAAATTTTAGGATATTAAGGTGTTAAAATAAGGACTGATGTCCAGATAAGGAAATGTGCGTCATGTAGCAGGTGGATGTGACCTGCTGATAGACGTCACAGCGGAGCAGAGGAGAGACACTGAGATGTAACCGACCTGCATGTTTGGTGTTTGAAATGCAAATAATTAAAAAAAAATTGTACAAAATAAATATTTGTCATACATTGATGACAAATGATGATGATGATGATGTTGAACACATTTGAAGGGGATCTTTCAACAGTATGAACAGGAGGAATAATGACCAATAATACATATGGACACCTGACTGCTGGTTTAAGACACACTGGAAAAATTGTGAATCTTACTTTTAGATGTTTGGTCATGAGAAAAGAAAGGGAAACTGCATCTGAAAGTGAAAACAGTGCAACTTTTCTGTAGTGATGGTCAAGCTGCTTCCTCTTTCTAGTCTTGTCTTGTAATGTATTCTTATTTTTAATCATGTTTCAGGCAC
Source organism: Euthynnus affinis (assembly GCA_029490765.1). Lineage (NCBI taxonomy): Eukaryota > Metazoa > Chordata > Actinopteri > Scombriformes > Scombridae > Euthynnus > Euthynnus affinis. The sequence goes on from CM055847.1 coordinate 3,109,205, forward strand.
AGAACACGTTTTCGTTTTAAAGATGTTGGGTTTCATGATATTTCGTAAGACATGGATGTTTTTGCAGGTAAGTCTGGAGGCACAGTCAGGCGTAGTGTATTGCTAAATGGAGCAGTGAAGGCAGAGCTCGCTTCTACATCTCAAACTGTGAAACCGGAAAAACAGAAGAGGATTATCTCGCTCGCTTTCACTGAGCCGAAGCTTTCTCTCTCTCTCTCTGTGGCTCTCGCAGGGATCGATAGAAAGCTTTGATGTTTTTCTCTCTCTCTCTCTCTACATGTCATGTTTGCACTTTGTCCCCGCAGCAACACATTTAGCCTCTCAGTCTCAGTTTGTCTACTGTTTCACGGCTGAAAGGGGATGTGAAACTCTGTAAATGTCAGACCTGGAGGTATCAGTTCAAACTTTAGAGGCTTCAGAGCTCAAACTGTCGCTGTTGACACGGCATCACAAAGGTTCAAAACAGTCAAGACCCTACTGCTTGTGCACACTAGGACTAGGGATGGGGATTGTTAAGATTTTATTGATACCAATGCCGTTATTGATTCTGCTTATTGGTCCAATTCTTTATCGATCCCTGATTGTTTTCTGTGTGGATAAAAAGTAGGTCTACACAGGGTTTTAGTGTCCCTGGCAGAATCTGAACCATTCATAGTGTCTATACATGTGAGCATAAAGTTCAATTTTGGTCTCATCACTCCAAATAACTTTGTTTCAGAGGTTTTGAGGCTTGTGTAGGTGCAGTTTGGCATAGTGTAAGCAGAGCTGTTTTGTGGTGTTAGCACAGCTTGACCACGCGGCCCATTTTTGTTTAAGTACCTCCTTATTGTGTATCTTGAAAAAGCCACATGTAACTTTCAGCTGAAGTTCTCTGTGGGTTTTTCTTTGCAACCTGAACAATTTTTCTGGCAATTGTGGCTGAAATCTTTGTTGGTTTACGTGACTGTGGCTTAGTATCAACAGAACCCTTCATTTTCCACTTCTTCTTTATCAGAGCTTGAACACTACTGATTGGCATTTTCAAATCTTTGGGTATGTTTTTACATCTTTTTCCTGATTTATAAAGTCCAACTACCTTTTTCTTTTGCTTTCCTCATGACTCAGTGTCTGGATGAAATGTGCAGAAACTCATTGACTATTTATACACAGACACTAATTACAGTTAAGCAAGTCACAGGTGTGGAAACTGACCCTTCATGACCATTTAAACCTTGTGTGTTTATTATCAGATCAAACATTCAAGGGTATGTAAACTTTTGATCAGGGCCATTTTGGTGATTTCAGTTATCAGTTATGATTTAAAAAGGGCAAATACAACTATGTGAGAATAAATGGCTTCATGTTAAAACTGACCCTAAAAAAAACCCAAAGATTTCAGCATAATTAGTCATATTTTCCAAATAAATAACCGATATTTCACCAATTCTACCAGGTGAACTTATGAGCACAACTGTATCTCCAGTGTTTATCAATGAGCTTGAGTGATGATGAATAAATTAAACCAGTAGATAAGATAAATGGTCCAACAACCAAAAGCTAACTGCATTAATTAACAAGTTCATTTGCAAGCATTTTACAGTCTTCTGCCTGTATGACAATAACAAATCGAGGGGAAGGCGGTCTGCTCTGCTGCGTTAGTATTAAGGTCATGTGTCCAGCGGAGGAGAGCGGCCGCTCTGCTGCACCGTTAGCTCAAAGGAAAGTCATCGCTATCCGAGACGCTGAGGGTTTCTGAGGTGAAAAGGACTGACTGACAAGAGCACTGAGTTATTTTCTTCTTATTTTCTGTTCTCTTTTCTTTTTCTCACCTCAGAGTCGGTTCAAGTTGTTTAATGCTGCAGTGTGTGTTGGTCAGACGCTCTTGTTTGTTACTGCTGATTGCTGCCCTATCGACGCTAACGTTAGTCTCTGAGAGACGGAGCAGAAAGTTCACAGTAAACAAAGGTAATTGTTTATTGAATCAAAAAATGCTTGCAACTGCTGCCTCTTTTTTTTTTGAAGATGAAATACAAGATAGTCGAAGATCACTCTACTGGTTCTCTACCGTCCCAAATGCAGACAAATGTCAACCATCACTGACGCACAAGACTCTCTGGCTCATTTTATCTACTACTTTTCATGTTATTCTGGGATATTTTGTTGTTTTTCAGTAGCAGGTGTCCTTACTCTCCTTTTCCACTGCTGCCAAACTAAACTGTCAGTGATAGTTTCAATCAATGAGCCATTGTTAGATGTGTACATTTTTCAAAATAAAGGACCAAAATGTTATTTTCTACCTTTTTTTTTCTTTCTCTGTACTGAAATCATACTGAACTGTGACCATAAACCCAAGATACATACCAAACCATGAATTATGTGTACAGTTACACCCCATACTAGATGCCAATTTTGATTTTTTTTAACAATAAACCAAATTTAACGTACTTTATTCATTTTAAAGCTTGTAGCTGTCATGTCTGCTCCCCGTTAAAACAAACTGGGGTCACAGTAAATCTGTAAATTTGTCCTTTTGCAGCTCAAACAACGAGTCTGATTTTTATCAGAAATCCTCAGAGCTGACAGTTTTCTGACATAAAATATCATTATCTCATAAATATGGAAATCCTGCTGCATATATTTGACATTTAGAGCTGTTTATACATATATGATAATGATGCTTTTGTTGCTTTGTTAAACACTGGGCCTCACAGAGATAAACACACCACAAGTTACTATATATAGAGAGTTATAGCGCTTAAATATGATGCTAAAATTAACTGTGATGCTCAGAGAAATTAATCCATACAGCTAAAGAACTATTAAACCGGATTTATTCCTCTTTGTCAGGCAGTACAGCGGTCATTTTCATAGATACCTCTGCTGCACCACACGGACGAGTTTTACATTAACAGACTGTGCAAAAGAAATCTTCAGCAAATGCAAATATATTCACAAGAGAATGTGACAAGACTGTATAATCAGTCAAGTTAAGTAACCTCGGTGCATGGAAACTACATTTTATATGTGAACTCATACAATTATGTCTCTTCTGACTTTCAAGAGGTTGTGCAGTTTAAACACAAATCACTTGAGATAATGTCAGGCTCGGTGAGAAAATTATTCCGGATGAGTGATCTTAATATAGAAAGCAACCTCTGTGAAGTAAAAAAAAAAAAGAGTCTCTATTCTTCATGCCTTTAAACCCTCAGAGAGAGATTAGATGTTATCACTGTCTATTGTTATGTGATGTTTTTATTCTTTATTTTGAGGATTTTCTGGCAGAGTGGAGGCTTGTAACGGTGTGTGACCCACAGCTTATAAATGTTTTATTTACTGCCGAAGAAGAAGCTGCAGACTCAACATAAAAGTGTATTTTTAAAAAATGAGTTTATATCGGTTTATATTGAATCTTCTCTTTATACTGGCGAGAGTAAATACAGATATGCGTGTTTTGTCCTCCAGACGTAAAAGCATACAGCAGTTTTTCCATAAAAAATGTTCAATTACTTTGTTGAAAATCCTTAAAATTACACCTCCTTCTCTCTCATGTAAAAACAAACTCTGCAGAAGAAGAGGAGAGAATAAAATCCAGCTGAAGGAACAAGAAGAAGAAACATGTTTTGGAGTAGAAGGAGACTTTAAGTTTCTGGTGTTTTCAATTATGTTTTTTCTTTTATGTGCATCTGCACAAACACAGAGTGGAGACATCTCCACCGCCTACAAACTCCTTTAATCACAAAATATGTAAGTTGTTACTGAACATGACTAAGAGTCTGCAGCCACGGTGGCCCTGAAGTTGTTCCTGTTTTTATTTGTTTAGCACTTTTCATTCAGTGGTTGTAACTCAAGGTGCTGTACACATAAGAAAAAAAAACATATAAATAAGACATTAAAGTGCACTTGTGTGATTAACATACATGGCTGGATGTTGGGAGGAAGTTAACTGAAGGCGAGTTTGTACAGGTGGGTTTTTACTCGGCTTTTAAAGGCTTGTCTTGTTCATTTCTGCTGGTAAAATGTTCCAGATTTAATATGTGCTGCAGCGTTTCTCCTATAATAGTACAACGTGAACCCCCGCCAGGCCAAAAATATTTTTTAAATGTCAAAAAATAACGCCAAATATTCATTCATTCATAAATCAATAGCGTCTGGGAGCCGTTGGGCAGCGCTGTCTCGAAACGAGAGTTAACGTCTGTGTCGTTGCCATGGAAACTGCAGGTAGCGTCACTCCTTAGCCAGTGAGTGGTGAAGCGAGAGAGAGAGAGAGAGAGAGCGCGCGTCTGGAGCAGAGGAAACGGTTAGCAGCAGCAGTAAGTTGTCAGTCTGGCAGTAAATGTACAGTACAGACTACAGTGTGTCAGTTAATAAACGCTGCAGCTTGTCAACACCATGAAAAGTCACGTCTGTTGTTTCCCCAACTGCTGGAAAAGTGAAGGGGTTAGCGCTAAAGTTAGCAACAACGGGTTAGCCTAGCTTGACGACGCTAAACAGATAAATAGAAAACGGAGACACACACAGACACCCTCTCTCCCTCCCTCCGCCAGGCCAAACTACTCAACCTAGGGGAAACACTGTGCTGTAAGCAGAGAAGGTTCAACCAAATGTTTTTGGTTCAGTCAAAGCAGCAGCAGAGATGTCTGGTTTTAGCTGCTGCCTATTTACTGTAGACACACAGTGATGCTTTGAGCTAAATGCTAACACTAGCACAGCAACATGCTCACAGTGACGACGCTAACACACCGATGTTTGCCAGGTAGAGTGGGGGTTAAGAATTGAAGATGAATCAAGACACTGAGATCAGACAGTTGAGGGGACAACCAATTTATTACAAAGAACGTACAATTCACAGGAAAACCAGCAAACTGTGCACTTACAATTCTACATATACCCAAGGTGGACGTGACGGCACTTTCATGAGGATTCTAGTTAATCCAACTAATAAACATTAAATCTTATTTAAAATATAAGGAGGAGGTTGAGGTGATGTGCTGATTCGTTGGGATCTCTGACATTGCAACTGCTGTCAGTCAGATCGGAGTTCATGTGGCGTTTTTTTCTCTTTAACGCCTCACTTCTCTGCACGCCGCCTCGTCATCCATCATTCGGCGACAGCGCCTCAACAGCCCGGTAAAAACAAACACGGAGGAGAAAAACAACAGCGACAGGAGCTCAATGGAGAGATGAGGAAGTTTCAGAAAAGTTTCTGAAACCAAATTTTGTGCCAACTGATGCAGTAGACGTTGAGATATATCACTGATTAAATGAAAGGTTGGACCTGCTGGCAGCACAGGATGAAAAGTCAGCAGATCATCGAGTTCAATCTGACTCATCCTGACCGAGTGAGACTAAATCCATCCCACTGTTGTCAAGATAAGTTTAACTAAAAGCTTGAAGTTGGGGTTTACAGACAGCTGCTGCAACCGGCTCCTGTTATTAAAAGTTTTTCCCCAGAAACATCGGCGAGGACACGACCTCGGCGTGCTCGACGGACGCTGAATGAACCGGGCAGGAAGATTTACATTTTTTAAAAACTTTTCTTTTCTCTCCCACATAAATCAAATGGACGTTGAGGCGAGGTCGGGAGCGAGCGAAATGTTTCATGAGGGGGCGAAACTCAAACAAACGCCTTCAAATAGGAGCGCCGACAAAGCCGAAGATGCAGAGAACAACAACAGAAGAGGAGAGGGGGAGGAGGAGGAGGAGGAGGCCAGCCAGAGGGGAAATTATACAGTATTCAGAGTGATGGAGATCATTATTATGGGGGAGGAGGGGAGGAGGAGGAACGGGGGGAGGAAGGGAGGAGGATGACACAGCAGCTCACAGGGCAAGGGCGCCTGATCCCACGGCGGCCGTCACATCACCACCGAGGGTTGGATTAATTCACTCTGACCGTGACATGACTCCCTTGTCTGTGGGGGGAAAGACAAGCACTGTCACCCCCTTCCTCCTCCTCCTCCCTGCCTCCCCCCCCTCCCCTCCCTTTCCTTTACTCATAACTTCCTTCTCCCCCTCGCTGGGTCAATCTCTGGAGGGCTGATGAGGCTCGGCTGGGGGCTGATGCTGTGGATTTCAGGCGACAGATGGGCGACTTTGCGCAGGCAGCTGAGCTGAGCCGAGCCGAGCTGAGCTTCGTGGCGCGGCCTGGCTCAGCCGGGGCCGCTCTGAGTCACGTTTGTCAGCGGTTTGCGGTGATGTCATCTTTGTTTGGACTTGCGTGTCCGAGCGAGCGGGGTTGGAGGAGGGTGGAGGAGGGGGAGGTTTGGGGGAGGAGAGAGGTCGTCTCAGCTGCAGCTATAAGATCATTAGAAGAGACGCAGCCGGGCCTGAACAGCTGCACGCTGCACTTTAAATTTATATAACAGTGTTTTATGGTAAAGCAGAGCCTTTATTCTCATTTTATCTTGTCTTATTTCCTTTTTAGCTTCTTTTTTATTTCCAAATGTAACACTTTTACTTGTGTTGCTTTTATTTATTCTGTTTTAATGCCTGTTATTGCTCTGTGTAAAGCATTTAGCTGAAACATTACACCCATTTAAAGATAGATAATAAGCAACAATTCCTCCAAATTAACACGTAAATGACAAGATATACTGTTGGTCCATGTAGTCCAGAATAAAACCATTAAGAATAAAATATGTCTGCATAGAAACCCACATGTTTAAGTTCAGGGAAAGCTTGAGTTTTGGGTTTAAATCACCTTAAAAGGAACGTCTCGTATCCATCTGTCTGTCTGTGCTGATAAGTGCCTTCGCTGCTCAGCTCTTGTCGGCTCTGGTGATCTCTGTGATGACGCACTTTAGCCTTTTCTCAACTCTCTCATTTGGACTTTTATGGACTGCACACAAGTCACTGGTTTGTGTGTGAAAACAAAACAAAACTGGAGATGAAGAAATGAATTTAGAGATGTGTGTCAGTTTGTTATGACAAAGACTTCTCATCTCATTGTTTCAGCTTTGAAAGATGTTTGTACTCTATAACTGTAACTCATCTGTGTGTATGCTAAACTACAACTGAAGAAAAAGTAATGCTGCTTGAAATGTTGTTAAAATAGTTTAAATATTCCATATGCTGAAAAGTCCCATTTGTATGATTCAGAAATCGGTATATTTTGGGGTTCTTCTGGAATATCTGTCCTTTATTATGGAGATATTACAGAGACATTTTCACTAATGAAGTTCAAACAGATTCTGCAGATTGTTTTTATGCTTGTAATGAATCGATAATATTCATTTAAGATAACAAAGATTGTTTTTGAGCAGAAATGAGCAGAGACACAAAACATTAAAACAACCTGAAAAGCAGGCTGAAAGAAATATTTAGTAGAAACTGTTGAATTTAACATTTTATTTCATCACAAACAGTTAAAAACAAAGTGTGAATGTTTGTTTATAAAATGCAGATTGACACTAAACTGCCACTAAAATGCTAAAAAGGTTCAATGTGGAGCAACATTAACCATTAATCACCTCCCAACTATCAACACATCAACACATAAAACAAACACATCAACTAATAACTGACCTTTGACCTCAACTTCACCAAATATCTTCTGAAAACCTCTAAAAACGAAATAAAAACCACTCAAACATGAAATTTAAAGGAAGCGTCTCTACTGGTTAACCATAGACGCTTCAATCAGGATGACATCCTCCTGACGTGTCTCTTGACCCTTTCTGACCTCCTCTAACATGTTTACTGGCCTCTCACTGTTAAGTTTCTATCTGTGCAAGTTACAAGAACAAAACAGAAAGAAGAAAGAAAGAAAAAGAGGCACACACTCAGTATAATCCTGATTTTTATAACACAGATATCTCACATGTTCCCGCTGACGTTGGCAGGTGCAACCTTTAAACAGATTGAACTGCAAACTAGAGTCTTTCATTCCTCTCCGAGATTCAAATCGTCTTCTGCAGATATTCAGGAAATTTGGTTAAAATTTGCATCCACATTCGGACGGGAAACCCGACTTTAGATTCACGTCGGGCTCGGCTGCATGTTGTCGTGACGCGGACGCAGGATCAGCTGTGCTTTCAGCGTCGTCGGCGGCATTTAAGGGACGAGTTTTTTTAGCTGACCAGAACCAGCTCTGGATCAGTGTGAGGTTGTGATGTCAGCTCACAAAAACACACAACTGCTGCTTTGATGTTTTATGTTTGTGGATATAAAGTTTTAATTTTTCTGTATGGACTCATCCGTCCACCCAGACCTCGTCTCTACATGGACTTATATATATGATGACGTCTCCATTGTAGCTCCTGTGCTCACTAGAGGGCGCTGTCACTCGTCACACGTTCTGGGGCGACAGATTGTGTTAATTTTCTCCTCTGAGAAGGAACGTAATCAGGCGTTTGCTGGTTTATTTACCAGAAGAGTCTCCACAACATTTTGAAACCTGCCACTGATCGATCGACAGAAAATGAATCAGCAGAAACTAACCGTTGTTTAATGAAGCAGAAATAGTATCTGTTCTCTGGTTCCTGCTTCTCAAATGTGAACATCTGCACGTTTTCTCTGTTTTATATCACTTCTATTGAATGTTTTGGGGTTCTCAGGACTTCACTTTTATGACTTTTTACAGACTAAATAACTCAATGATTCATCAAAATCCAATTTAAAGGATAATTATCATCAACAGATTAAAATAATAGTTGGTTACAGTTTTAAAAGGCACCAGTGAGGTCAGACACTGATGTTTGGTGATACCATCGAGGTCTCAGTCGGTGTTTCGGTTCATATCAAAGCTGTTGGAAGAGGTTAAAGTTCATCCACACCAAACTGGGAAAACTGGTTTCTTTATGGATCTGCTTTGTGCAGCCGGAGGCGTCGTCGGCATGCTGAAACAGAAAAGAGAAAACCTGCAAACTAAAATATAATTGTGTGCTGGAGCATTAAGATTTCCTTTTATTGCAACTAAGAGGCCCAAACGAGGAGAAACAACCTCAGACTGAAAGCAAACCAGTATTTAGGACAAAAGATGTCCTCATACTTTTGTCCGAGCACTCTAACTGGATCTTCATACTTTTTCTTTCCTAACTGGTTTATAAAAAACATCACAAGCTCAATTAAACATATAAAGAATTTAAAACAACAGCACCTTTGACTAAATATCTGACAAAACTTTAACACTGAAAAAACACACTTATGTACGCAAATAATCCTGCTTTTGATGCTTTCAAATACAATAAATACATAAATAAATAGAAGTTTTATTGTGATTTTTAATGTATCTTATCTAACAGCTTGTAGGGATACTACAGGAGAAGACCTTCTATTCAAATATATAACAAATAATATTGAAATTTAATCACATGGTTCTGAGGAAGCACGTTCTGCATAATCAGCCTCCACAGAAATAAACAACAGTGGTCGTCTCCCCCCGTCGGCACCACGTGGCCTTCCAGCTGTCAGTCAAACAGGGTTTGAGTGGCAGCTGCACTGATGCATCATGGGTCTGCAGAGTCTGAGTCAGCTCAGATCTCTGACCTGACAACCAGACACAAGTAGAGCAAAGAGACAGAGAGAGAGAGAGAGATAAGATGAGGATGATAGTTTGTTTGTTTTTTAAGGGCGCTAAGAACTCTGCAACGAACTGAAACCTTTTCCTGGCAGAAATATCAAATATTTGGATCTTTAGCTGATAAAATATTCCACTTTCTTCACCAGCTGGTCACAACAAGAGCAGAATGTGAGGATTTTAAGAAGCCTAACCCTAAGACTAAATGTTGCTTTACTTTATCCAATATCAACCACTAGCTAAACAGGCTAATGCTAACTCATCGGCTGGACTCTCTCTCTTGAGGTCCCCAACTTTTTTTAGCGCCACAGACCAGTTTCACGGACCGACCGTTGAGGTGCGGCGGATAAATACAACAAACTAAAATGATACGACCAGCATAAAAACTGTAGTGTTTTCAAAATATAATATCAATAAACCTGAATCCACTCTGTACGCGTATGCAACTTTATTAGCAGCGTCCTCGTAACATTGCGCCAACAACTTAACATGAGTAACGTCCTCTCTGCCCCCTTAACCATGGATGTATAAAGAGAGCTGGAGACAGTGTTTGAGGCCTCGTTCATTCCTATGAAAGTTGCTCAGTGGTGCATGAAACCAAAAAAGTTTGACTTCTGCGCATAAAATTACCGGATCTTCCGGATCATTGAGCCCGTGGAACATGAGCACTAGTGACTTCCGACGTCTGTTTCACAATGTAAGTTTACGGGAAAAAGTCTTTTTGGACCAAATAGCGTCACGTGTTGTTGTCATTACACGGTTTGGCCGCCATGTCAAATTGGATTCACAGCTTGGTGCTGTTCTTGGAGGCTTGCCCGTAACACTCTCTGGTCACTATGGTAACGTTAATTTTGGTAACGTGTCACGTGACAAGCGTCGGATGTAATGGAGAGAACTCGGTAATTTTTCAAAATAAAACACCATTCAGACTTAGATAATGAATAAAACGGAAATAATGTTATTTATTTATTATCATTTAAAGTTATTTATTGTTTCTGTGCAGCCCGGTACCGAATGACCTACGGACTGGTACCGGTCCGCGGGCCAGGGGTTGGGGACCACTGATGATGGGCATCGACTGGCAGAGAGTCCATGAAAGAAAGAAAGAGAGAGAAGAATTTTCTTATTGTAGATTAAGATTAAGAGGAGCTTTATTATTATCCTGGAGTGGAATTGATTTGCAGTGTGCGCACCAAACTCAACACAACACACAATAAAAGAAACACACACACTAAGAAGAGTGAAATTATATGTAATTATTAAATAAATTATGTATGAAAATATTCCAAGCTTTCAAGAAAAAAACATGCAATTTTAGTCCTGAGCTACAACAGAGAGAAAAATATACTCACAGATTTTACCTGGCTCCGTGTGTGGACGTCCGCTGAGTCAGTATCAGGTCTGCAGGTTCAGAGAATATCTGCTGGACTCCCGCGGTGGATCCTGGAAGCCGGTGATCCAGCTCCTGGCAGGAGGCGTCGTCCTGGATGCGGCTCCTCTGGAAACAAACACACCGACACAGATTCTCTGAACATCACAGACTGATCTGTACATGATGTCTCAGGTGACAAAAACGCTTCCTGTGATGTTAATATTTTACATTCCTCAGGGTGATAATAGTGAGAAACAGCTCATTTAGCTCGTGTCCCGCTGTCCTTACTTCCACATTGTGTTTTGGGGCGAATGAAACGCAACACTTCGGGTTATTAAATATCACACCAAAGCCACCAGAGCGCTGCATCGATTACATATTTTACTCTTAATTCAAACTGAACAAAGACTCTCACTGTTCAGGAAACTCCTTGTCCTTCTCCACAATATGTATCTGCAGAGAACGAGAGAATCAGATATGATGGTTGTAAGATTTAACATTTAAAAAAACAACATGTGGCTTTGGCAGCATAAGCCTCAGTTTCTACAAAACTCTGTTTATCATGCTCACACAACAACAACAACAACTGAGTCTGTGTTTTCAGATTTACACACTCTGGAGGTCGTTTTTGGAAAACCCCCGTTTTCAGTGGAGATAAAACACTGTTTTAGTCTGTTCAGAGGTCCAAAATGGAGAGAAATGATGCATTTACAAGGTTGTTTGGTGGCTCGTTCAACAAGTTAAGTTGCAGGACAAGACGTGACAAGGAGACTTTAGCAGGAAAACTAATGTGGGTTGTTGTTCAGAGTCTGAGTCTCGTGTTTTGCGGAGCAGGATGCAATCAGGCTCAGTGTGACCGTCTGCTGCTCTGCTGATGATAGACCTTTTTTCTCTCGGCCCACGCAGGACCCCTTTACTCTCCTGTTCACTGAGAACTTCATTTGCATTTAGATGACATGACATTTGTATCAGGCTGAGCAGGTTTCGGGGGTGGGTTGCCCTGTGCGGGGTCACAGAACTGCTGATGGACACTTTGGCTGTTGCAAAAGTTTGAACCGGTGACCTCTCTGTTACAGCACATGCTTTTTATATAACACCGGACCAACCTGCCAACAGTTAAACCTGCCTCTACAGTGCAGTCAGAAAGCTTACATCCCTCTAACTGTTTACTGAGCTGCAGTATGTTTTTCTGAGAAAACAGGTTCCTTCTTTAACTTACTGTCAGCCAAATTGTAGAGACGCGATCTCATTTCCATACACATCACAAGACCAATCTGCCGGTGTCAGACTTAACTACAAACTTCCAGCTCTTGTCTGACGAGCTGAAAACACAAGTGTCCCACAAGACAAACAAAATGATCTAAACTGCATAATGTTTCTGTCAGTCACCTGATGACAAACTGAAATTATAATCACTCTAAAATATCACTTTCATGTCAGTTTAGAGACGGCGAAGTCCACCTGTCTGTCAGTCCACCACTTTGGTCCAGACTGAAATATCTCAACAACTTTTATGGATGGGCTGCTATGAAATTTAGTACAAATAACCATAATGACCAGAGGGTGAATCCTAATTACTTTGGTGATCCTTTGACTTTTCTTCTCGTGCCACCATGTGGTTGACATTTGTGGTTCGGAGTGAAATGTCTCTGCAACTATTAGATGGATTTCCATTGAAATTGGTAAAGACGTTCATGTCGATCCTTTGACTTTTCATCTAGTTAAAAATGAATTTGTCTCAGAGGTGGCGTCTGACTCCTATCTTTAAAGGTGCTATATAGCACTAAATGGTGCTACATCGAAGCGCTGGCAGTGCCATATAGCACCTCAACCACCCAAAGAAGAACCACCACCATTTTTTTTGTGTGTACAGTGATCGTGTAAGTTTATTGCACATCACATTGTGCGAGACACTTATAATAAAACGATCTAAACTGCAAATGTTCCTGTAAAACACCTGATAACAGATTGAAATCAAAAATACGTCACCTTCCAAACTTATTAGCGATGCTAGCAGCATGTAGCTCTGTTGGTCTGTCCAACACTTTTGTCCAGACTGAAATATCTCAACAACTATTGGAGGGATTCATATGACATTTAGTGCTGATGTTCATGGTTCCCAGAGGATGAATCCTAATTGCTTTGGTGATCCTTTGACTTTTCCTCTCGTGCCACCATGTGGTTGACATTTGTGGTTCAGAGTGAAATGTCTCTGCAACTATTAGATGGATTTCCAGTGAAATTGGTAAAGACGTTCATGTCGATCTTTTGACTTTTCATCTAGTTAAAAATGAATTTGTCTCAGAGGTCTTTAAAGGTGCTATGTAGCACTTCTGCTAAATGGTGCTACATAGAAGCGCTGGCAGTGCCATATAGCACCTCAACCACCCAAAGAAGAACCACCATTTTTTGTGTGTACAGTGATCATGTAAGTTTATTGCACGTCTCATTGTGCGAGACTCTTTTAAAAAAACAATCTAAACTGCAAATGTTCCCGTAAAACACCTGATGACAGATTGAAATCAAAAATACGTCACCTTCCAAACTTATTAGCGATGCTAGCAGCATGTAGCTCTGTTGGTCTGTCCAACACTTTTGTCCAGACTGAAATATCTCAACAGCTATTGGAGGGATTCATATGACATTTAGTGCTGATGTTCATGGTTCCCAGAGGATGAATCCTACTGACTTTGGTGATTATCTGACTTCTTTTAGCGCCACCAACAGGTTTTTTGTCTTTTAGTGAAACATCTTGACAACAACTGGATGGATTGTTGACAGATATGTGTCGCTGCCTTCAGCTCTAAACTCTTCTCTTCTCGGTGTAAAGGAGCCTTAAGTTGTGATAAAAAAAGAGTTCTGACACTTGAAAATAAAAAAAAACGTCTGTCAGTTTTTCAAAGAACCCTCAAAGTTCAAAGTCAGGAGGATGCATCATGCAGCACGACGGAACCACGTTTCCGCACACGCACAGCGGCGAGGTACTATCTTATAGCTATTTTTACTCTTTGAAGCCGTTTCTAAACGAGCTGCAGTAACCACCGTCTTCAGGGAGGAAGGAACCTGCCGCCCAGTGCAAGCAGAGTGACTCACTGACATGTTTGACATCGACAACAGAGATCTACAGCACAGAGGAATATGATATAACTTCAGACACACACACAATAGATTTATTGACAATAAAAACATTGAAAATCCGCCAGACTTATCCTTTAAAACCAAGTATGGAGGGGGGAGGGATTTATTGTATTGGTTTGTGTTTAATTCAGCTTATGGTGAGTAATATTTAAAGTAGTGTGTGCATGGATAATGACTGATCCTGCTCAGACAGATTTTGGAGGGCTTATTTATTCAAGAGGAGAATTCTTGTTTGTTAAAGGAGGGGGAAAGAAGGACGAGAGAGTATGAGAGCGTAGCTGTGTGGATGTCAAGACAAGACAAGTTTGATTTAAGTGTTTGTTGATTTTCTTTCCATTTTATTTCGGGAGTTGTGTGTGGGGGGATTTTTTTTCTTTCTGTTGCATTGGGAAAATACTTTAAATCACCTTCTATTAGTCATTCAACAAGTCTGAGTCTGCCTCACTCTGCATCACCTTTCCTGACATCCCCGGCTTAAGCTTCCCCTACAAAACGCATCATTCAAACTGGTTGTTCTGGGCGAAGTGGTGATTAGCGTTGCTATAACCGTTGAGGTCTAATCTGGTCTCTTCCACAGCGTCTCTTAAGCCCTCGGCTGCAGTAATCACCTCCGCTTGCATGACTCTCTCGTCAGTTAGAGATCTATAGATGGATTCAGGAAGTCGGCGCTGATGTTTGTTTCCTGATCTTCTTTCTTAGGTCATCTGGGACAGGTTCGCTTCGGCCAAACACGCATGATTATTGCCTCCAGACTAAACACGGAGCTCCTATGCACCACGTATCTGCTCCAACTCTCAGTTCTTATATATTAAAGTATAAAACTTTTGCTCTTTTCTTAAATTAAATGAACTATTTGTTTTCTATTTGCTGCACTCTAAACGTTTTGTGATTTTTATCCTGTTATATTCCATCTTACTTAACGTTATCTTCTGTTTTTCATGTGTCATTTTTATATTATCTGATGTCTTTTATATTTTCTCTTAATGCCTTTCTTATGTCTGGTGTAAAAAGGCATAAAAAAGGCATTTATCACTCTGAATGTCCTCGTGTTTCCAAGTATTGTGGGAAGAAATGCAACAGTATAAAAGTCAAGTCAATTTATTTATTGCACATTTTAAAAAACCACAATTTTCTTTCTTTTTTTTTGTTGCCAAAGTGCTTTCAGAGACTGAGAATCAAATAAAAACACAGAGATAATTATGAGAATCAAGGGGAACATTAATAAAAGCGTGGAGCAAAACGAATAGAATTTGGATAAAATCGTAAAAACAGGACAGAGAACAAATAAATAATAGAAAATAAAAATACATGACGACATAAAAACCATGTTTGTCTTCATGATGACTATTAAAAGGCTAAAGAGAAGAGACCGATCTTTATTATAGGTTTTAAACAGATAATCTAATACTGAGATTTTAACTGGGAGCAGAAATGAAGAGTTCAGAGACATTTGGTGCCGGTCCATGCGGTGCTTTGAAAACAAGTAAATCCATCTTCAGCTGTGTGTTTCACTGGTAACCAGTAAAACGTGTCCAGTACAGATGAGACGTCGTCTGTCTTCGTGGTTCCACTGACGAGCGTCGCTGCTGCATTTTTAAGTGAAGCTGCAAGCGAGATAACACTGACTGACCTCGAGTTATCTTCTCTAACATCATCCTACTGAAAAAAATCCAAACTCACCTTAAAAGATATGCAGTTAATTGGTTAGAAAATGTTCTCCTTACATCTATATCTCCACTTCTTACAGGTGGAAATATTCTTTCAGGGCCTCTAAGTGTGTAAAAATGTTGAAAGGTAAATACGCTTTTATGTGAAATGTAGTTTTTTTAGCTACTGAAACATTCATGAATCCACAAACCTTTCAGCAAGAACAGAAATTTCCTGTTTGTTTGTTGTTTGTTTTACCCCGCAGCACTTTGAACTGCTGAATGAGACGACGCTGCACAAACAAACCCGAGCTTGAGGTTCTGGTGATATGTTGACTTTCTGTCAGTGATTTTTTTTAAAATGTGCATCATTTTAAACCTGTTGATCAAATACTGTGCAGGAAATAAGATTACAGCATTCGATCCTGACCTTTCAACAGCATCACAGAGTCTTTATCTGCACGTCGAGTTTGTCCAGAAAGAGCCTGGTGACGTTCAAACTCAGGAGAAGAATGATACTAGTAAAAAACTAGTGAGTGAACTTTGAGATTTTTGTCAATAATACAGTGAAAGTCTTAACATTTCAGAGGGAAATATTGTATTTTCTACTCCACTACATTTATTTGACAGCTTTATTTACTTTTCAGATGAAGATTTGACACAATGGATAACAGTGAGTAGAAGGTAGATCTCAACAGGTTGATCTTGAATAACAACAACCTGCAGGACTCAGAGGAGCAGCTGCTGCAGACTGAAAAAAAAAGATTAGAGAAAAAGTCCAAAAACTGAAAACAGATTTGTGTATCAGAACTTTGTTTTTTCTTCTTTCCTCTCCCATTAATCATCTCACGACCCCTCAGATTTATCTGCTGACCCTTGTGACGACCCCTCCGTTCCACTAGGTGTTCCTGTGTTTCAGTTTGATGGTTTCCTTTTGTATTGCAGGATGCGGGGCACGGCGGAGGATCGTCATTGCTATAGTGGGCCACACCTGGGCCTGGTGTGGTCTCCATTATAAAGCCTGGCCTTTCCACAGAGCTTCCCTCTCTCTTCTGACTTCCACGTTTCTTCCATTCTTATAATATTTTGTAAAATACTTATCCTGAATGGTGAAACTCGTCTGGTATTTTGTCGCAACCTACGGGCTGGGCCGTGACACCCTTTGGAGGGCCCTGACCCATAGGTTGGGAACCAGTGGACTAAACTAGCTAACTGTATATAAAGTAGTGTAAACTAGCTCCACCTCCAGCAGCTACAACACTAACATGCTGCTCTAACACTGATGCTTCAGTATTAATAATCTAATGATGTCATATATAATAATATATCAGTCAGAGGGACCAAACCACTACTTTTACTGCAATACTTTAACTACATCAAGCTCATAACACTTATGTACTTTTACTGTAGCAGTAGATTTTTCCTGCAGGTATTTTACTTGTAGAGTATTTTTATGTTGCAGTGTTGGTAGTTTTACTTCAGTAAAAAGCATCTGAGTGGGAGGAGGTCAAATCAGATTCTGCTTTTTGGCCTCAACAAGTCTTGAGTTGACTGATGTGGGAGTGATCTGGTATGTGAAGCCACTGCCTTGCTCAAGGGCGCAGCATTTTTGTCTCTCTGCCTGCTTTCCTGAAAAGCTTAGATTCAAATATGTTGCCTGGAGCAGCAGGAGGGGGAGAAACATGAAGAAAGCATGATTTGAGGAAACTAAAGATAACAACTGATTGTTTTAGAAGATGTGACTTTGCGTTTTCTGCCTGGGAAGCCGCAGCATGTCCCGTCCTGTTTACAACTCTGAACTCAGAGACGGGTCTCCTCCCAACAGCTCAGCTTCTGGCTCTGCTCACGATGCCTTCACTGCACTGTGGGAACAACCACATGAACGCCTTCAGCTGTGGGAAACAAAACAAGGCGGTTGGGTCACAGCCGCTTGTTGAAACTCGTTTGAATGCGTCAGGATGGAAGGATTGGAAGATGTTAAGCTTTTTTGCACACATGCACATTAAGTAATACAAAGTCATGTTGTGGCCTGAATAAAATTTAGTATTTACTCCCTGAAAGCTCATATGATGGATATAAAATTATGTTTATTACCTTCTCTGGTTAAATCACCAAAAATCTAAACTAAAAGATTTTTTAGTTTAGTTTGGTTCAGATTGTTGAAATAGAAAACATTGCGTGTCATGAACCACAGACAGGGAAAAAAAACTGTTCTGTGAGAGTTAAGATAATAAAGAAGACAAAAACAAGACAAGTCAGCAAAGATATATAAATAGACAACAAAAATAATCAGCATTGACATACAAAACCCCCCAAAAATAAGACAAAAGTAAGAAACAAATGACACAAAAATGACAGAAAAGCTCAGATGGTGCATGCAAGTATATATAAGGTATATACATATATATATATATATATATATATATATATATATATATATATATATATATATATATATATATATATATATATATATATATATATATATATATATATATATTGCATTCTTAGTCAGAATGAGCTGCAATATTTGTGGTTAGTGGTGGTGAAAGAAGTATTCAAATCTTTTTAATGAAGTGAAAGTACCAATATAGCAACGTACAAATTACAAGTAAAAGTCCAGCAGGAAACAACCTCCTACAGTAAAAGTACATAAGTGTTATGAGCTTGATGTAGTTAAAGTATTGCAGTAAAAGTAGTGGTTTGGTCCCTCTGACTGATATATTATTATATATGACATCATTAGATTATTAATAGTGAAGCATCAGTGTTAGAGCAGCATGTTACTGTTGTAGCTGCTGGAGGTGGAGCTAGTTTACACTACTTTATATACAGTTAGCTAGTTTAGTCCACTGGTTCCCAACCTAGGGGTTGGGGCCCTCCAAAGGGTCAGCAGATAAATCTGAAAGGTCGTGAGATGATTAATGGGAGAGGAAAGAAGAAAAAACAAAGTTCCTGAATCCTGCAGGTTGTTGTTATTCAAGATCAACCTGCTGAGATCTACCTTCTACTCACTGTTACTGTTTACAAGAGGAAAGAAGAAGAAACAAAGTTCTGATATCTTTGATTTTTGCTGAAATATTGGATCATTTGAACATTTATTGAAATGAAAGCATGTGAGAAGTTTAGAGGGAAAAATCACTATTTGGTGGAGCTGTTAACAACTCATAGCCATGTGAAATGTGACCCCGACTACACACTGCTTTTTGTAAGACGTCAAAAGACAAAAAGGTTGGAAACCACTGGTTTCATCTTTAACAATGTGTTGTATTTTAAAAGCTTGTTATATTATCCATTGTGTCAAATCTTCATCTGAAAAGTAACTAAAGCTGTCAAATAAATGTAGTGGAGTAGAAAGTACAATATTTCCCTCTGAAATGTAGAAAGTAGCATCACATGGAAATACTCAAGTAAAGTACAAGTAACCATGGTAACAAGACTAAACTTTTTCAAAGTTCACTTACTTCCTTTTTATGAAGCTTTCATGCAGTCTTTATGAGCAGTTTTCTCCATTTGCAGATAAAGACTTTGTGATACAGTTGAAAGCTCCAGAAAAAGCTTGTTAGAGGACCTTTAGCTCAGATTAGTTTGTCAAACTACTAATTTCAAGGTCAGGATTGAGTGTTGTAAACTTTTTTTTTAGGTTTAAAATTACTAAAATATGCACACTGACTACATTTAAAACGACTGACAGATAGATCATTGTGAACTCCAACTCAGATTTATCTGTGTTTCTCCATCTCAGTTCAAAGTGCTGCAGGGTAAAACAAACAACAAACAGACAAACAAACAGCACATTTCTTTGCTTGCTGAAAGGTTTGTAGATTCATGAATGTTTCAGAAGCTACATTTCTGATAAAAGTGTATTTAACCTTTGACATTATTTATTTATTTATTTTTTACAAATGTATGGCCCTGAAAAAATATTTTCAACTGTGAAAAAAAGTGATATGAGTAGAGGAAGGAATTTAGTTTCCTGATTACTTTTTTTTTTATTATTTAAGGAGGATGACACTGGAGAAGATAAAACAGGAAAAGGGGAAAATAAATGAATGAAAATGGGACCAATGAGGGAGAAACATGCAGACAGGCAAGAGAGAATATGAAAAAGAGACATTTTTAGGAACAAGACGGTTCAATGTTGTAATCATTAAAAGTATTTGTTGATAATAATGATAATTTACTTGAGTAAATGTGTTTAGTTACTAATTCCCATCTTGAAGCGGGAGTTATCCGCTGACCTGAACAACTCTTTTTCCCGACTGTCCGGTGTTCCCTGAACGCGGCGCTCAGCTGCCATATTGTTGTTGTATTTTCGGGCAGCGGCGGAGTTTCAGCTGCTTGAGTGAGAGTTGGTGACACTGCTTTGCTCACTATCTGGACTTACAACTGAGCTTCAAGTCACTGTAAAAGTCTCCGGACAACGACAAGTCCCCCTCGGGTATGTAGTTCAACTGATTTAAAAGTTATCTTCTGTTGATGTTCTGTCATACTTTTGCTAGCTTAGCTGAAGCTTGCTACTTTTTTTTTTCTTCTTTTCTCATTCGTGCTAACAGCTCGCCAGCTGGCTAAACTTACTGAACAGTAGAAACTGTACTTTGACTTTCTCAAAGTCATTACTCAGCGTCAAGACAGACGCCTGTTTGAAGTGTTAAACATTTGCAAGAAGAGTTTAGTTAACCTCGGGAGAAGTAGCTGCAAACGAGCGGTGTTTTGAAGGCTAACTCCTGAGCTAACAGGCTAAAAAAGCTACCGACTGACTCCAGAGCCAAACTTGGGAAGATAACTTCAGGAGTCTTTGATGTATAATAGAGGAAACTTTAAGTCATGCTGTGAACAAGAAGTGCTTTAATATGAAAGGGAGAAAAGTCACAAAGCCTCTGGTAGGCTCTTTGAAGCCTGTGGGATAAAAGTCATTTGAGCTTTATTTATTTATGTCAGGTCAGGACGGACTGGAAACGCACCATTAATCAAGTGTCCCCAAGTTATGCAACGTTTGGTGGATGTATGAGTAATATATCGCACGTTTCCAAGTAGTGGAAAGTGTTAAAAAAAAAAAAGAAGTGTGGTTATGGTTTTTTTTTGCCCCACCCACCTGTGCAGATAACCTCTCATCAGCCAGATGTCCTGACTCAGTTTTGTGGAAGTGAATATGTGTGATCCTGACTGCCAGTGAAACTGCTTCTCCCACTGAAAAGGGGAAGTCTGACTTCACTGTGTCAGGTTTGCAGCAGGGTCACACTCACACACTGCTCTGAATGTGTCAGGAGCCTCTAGAGCTGCAGCGATTAATAGATTAGTTGACTGACAAGGGAATTTATTAGCAGCTAGTTTGCAAAATAATCCTTTGTTGGGGGGGAATACCAAATATTTGTTGGGTTTCTTTCAGATTTTGGACTCTTTAGACTAGAAAACTAGAGTTGCAACCATTAATTGAGTAATCTGTAACTATTTTAATGATTTAATAATTGTTTTAATCATTTTTTTTAAGCAAATGTGTTAAAACTGCTGGTTTCAGCCTCTCAAAAGTGATAATTTCATGCTTTTTGTTGTTATACGTGACAGTAAACTGAATATCTTTTGAGTTTCGGACTGTTTAGACTAGAAAACTAGCGCTGCAACCATTAATTGATTAGTCTGCCAATGTTTTGATAATTTAATAATTGTTTTAGTCATTTTTTTTAACTAAACGTGGTGAAACTCAGCTAGTTTCAGCCTCTCAGATGTGATGATTTCATGCTTTTCGTTGTTATACGTGACAGTAAACTGAATATCTTTGAGTTTTGGGCTGTTGATCAGACTAGAAACTAGAGCTGCCAACTATTAATTGATTGACAGAAACTTAATTGGCAACTATTTTGATGATCTAATTTTCTAATTTATTTTAGTCATTTTTCAGCTGCTTTAAATGTGACGATTTCACACTTTCGTTGTCAAACATGACAGTAAAATGAATATTTTGGGCTTTAGATCTTTGATGGAAATAATAACTTTTTCACTATTTGATATTTTATTGACATTTATTTTATTTTATTTTTTAGTGTTTGTGCCTTTTTTAAGGTTAAAGGTCGTTCACATGCAGTCCGCCCCGCTGCTGTTAAGCTTATTATCCGTTTACATCCTGAAACATGCGTCTCAGTTCCAGAGAGGAATTCTTCACCCTTTACCCTGTTTTTTTTAATTTTAATATTATATTTTTATTCCTGTCTTGAAACTGACAGTTTATATAAGATTAGAGCTGCAACTATTAGTTGTCCAGCAGAAAGTCAATCGTAAACTGTTTTGTTGAGTCTCTGAATGACTTCAGACTGTTAATCAGAGAAAACTGAAGCTGCAACAAGTAATTCATTGATTAGTCTTTGGTCGTAACTCCTCAAGTGTGATGACTTTAATGTTTTTTTTCTGTCATATGTGACTGAATAACTGATTATTTTTGTGGTTTTGGACTGTTGGTCAAACAAAACAAGACATCTGATAGATAATTAATAATAATCTTTAGCTGCAGCTCATTGATTTGTAGATTTACAGAAAATTAATCACCAATAATTTTGATATTTAATTTATTTGAGTTGTTTCCAGAGATGATCTCGGGCTATAACTGATGATTATTTTCATTATCGATTCATCAGTTTGTCTATTAAATGTGCCCGTTATGATTCCCAAACATCTAAATTAACATATGAAAGTGTTTGATTCTACAGAAAGTTGAATTCCCCCCAAATACCCCGTTTTTATTTAGATTTATTGATGAGGAAGCCGCTGTTGGTTACAGCTCAGGTTAAATGACTCAACAGGAAACCTCACGAACTTACAGCCTGAAACGCCGGCGCCTTCTTTAAACTGTGATGATCTGAGAGGAGATCTGAGAGCAGAGGAACTTTCACAAGCCGAAGTGATACTGAAGTGTGAAGATTTTTCTTCACAAGGGCGGTTTGATGAATGTCTGAACACACTGTATGAGCACATCAGCGACAACCTGATGATCCGTTTGATGCTGCAGCAGATGGAAATAAAGTATAAAACACGCGTTTCTGATCTGCACCTCACCTCCAGGAATATTTAAAAAAAGTAATTTATAAATACTTAAACAGTCTTTTTAACTGATATGAACAACCATTCATGCTTTCAACAGCAGTGCAGCGCCTCTGCTAAACGCTGATATTTCACATTGTACATAATAATCCTGACAAATGGAAACCAGCAGCTGACTGGAGCTGCTGTGGAGGGAACGCTGTAGCTGTTTGACTGAAGGAGGGGCTCAACTCCTCGAAACACGAGGGATGAAGTCAATTAGTTGGTAGATATGCTCTCCTCCGACCAAATTCTCATTGAACTCTCCCAACCTGATGGAGATTGCTGGGTCTGAGGCCGTATTCAGACCAGATCAGGCGGTGCGGCGTTCAGCAGCAGGGTGGAGCAGAGGTGTGGGGGGAGGGGTGTGGGTGTGTTTATTTGTGCTTTAGGGCGTAACCGCTGTGAAACAATCAGAAAATAACAATCTGATTCACCGGCTTTCTCTGCTACCGGTGCTCCCTCTCTCCATTCACTCTCTAGCACGCTCGACCACAGCTGCTCGCTCGTCTTTGGCGGCCAATCACAGCCGGAGATCAGCGCTGTAAACTCCGCCGTGATGGAGGACGAAGACGTTACTAGGACGAGAGGACATTTCTCTTTGTTTGATGATGTTAAAAGTAAAGTTAGACTTTGCTGTCAGCTTCACTGACTCACTCGCTAGAGACTGAATGAAGAGAGGGAGCACTGGTAGCGGTAAAGCCGGTGAATTAGATCAGTAAAACATAATTAATTAATTAACGTTCTCAACGTTTACTAACTTTTACGATCCTATAATTATAACAGCAAGAACCTCCACCAGGCCAAAAACAGGTTTAAAAAATGATGACAAACATCCGTTCATTCAGAAATCAATAGCGTTTGGCGTCTCTGTGCAGCGCTGTGTTGTTACCTTGGAAACTATCAGTAGCGATGCTTGGTTTAGGAATGCGGCATTGCGTAGCGAGTTGGACACTGAGAAAGTGACGTCGGATGCGAGCGGAGCAGAGGAAAAGGTTAGTGGTACAGTGCGGTGTGACGGTTAATAAATGCTAAAAAGTCACGTCTGTTGTTTCCCAAAGTGCTGGAAAAGTGAAGGTTAGCTTCAAAGTTAGCAACAGTAGGTTAGCCTAACCTGAAGACGCAAAACAGAGAAATGTGTCTGCTGGGTTCACTCTGTACATCCAGCCCCTCCCTGACTAATCGATTCGTTGAAGATTATCTTCACTTTCAGTTGACCTAGATCTCTCCTGGTTCACTACTGAACACACACAGGCAGCAGCAGAGAGGTCAGTGGAAACAGGTAATCAGGTGAAGTGAAAGATAAAGTTGATTACAGCTACGTTTATTACTGTATGTACAATAAAAACCTTTTACAAGTGAAAAGTAAATGTGTAATTAAAAACGCCTGTTCGATGAGCATAAAAACTTAGAAAAGAGATGCTTTCATCAGTCTGCCGGTATGTCTTACACAACCACAGCACGCTGGATGAGCTTATAGTGAACTCCTGTATCTTAATATGTGGCAGTTTCTGGTAAAATTAGCTACTGGTTGAGATAAACCAGTGACTCCTCACCAGTGAATCACAGCAGCAGCAGCAGAGGGAGGAGGATACTGACTGACTACTTTCTAAACTTCAGTCAGTGTTTTTATGTCAGAAATATTCCTATTTATTTTTATTGACATGTTGTTTTTTTTGGGTTTCCAGTGAGTTTATATTGTTACTTTGCCGTTTTTAAACATTTCTGTTGCTGCTCTGCCAACAATATTTGGTGATATTTTAAATATAAACCGATTCTAATCCTGTTTTTTGAATTGGGATTACTTTCAGGATGTAGCGTTTATTTCATCAGTGAGCTCCGAAATGATGTGAAAATGCATCGTTTTTTTTTTTTTTTTTAGTTAAATAACATCAGATTTTCCTGGCTGAGAACCTGCACTCCCACTGTGTGGAGGCATTTTATTCTTTTGATGTTCAGTTTCTGGTTCTTTCTGGTGTCAAACAGCTCCTCATCACACACATGACTCGACGGATATAAATAAACCTTTCTGGAACATTTCTAAAGTTATTTCACTGCTCATGTGTGTAAATATGTTTCCGTGCATCGCGGACACACCTGCTCAAACATCGCTGCACACAACAGTTTCAGACTTTGATGTGGAAAATAATGCTTGTGTTTATATTTATTAATGTAGAGGTGAAACAATTAGTCAATTATTGGTATATTTCATATATCAGTATATTTCCAGTTATTTTAATGTGTTTTTCATGTGTGTACAGCACATTGTGTTACAACCACTTTATGTAAAATGCTGTACAAATAAATAAATAAATAAATAAATATTAGCAGATCAATAGACAGTTAATACTCAGCTATTTTGATAATTGATAAATTGTCTCAAGATTTGCTGGCTCCAGTCTTTGGACTATTAATGATATAAAGCAAGCTGTCTGATCATCTATAACTTATTACTTTTTGGGCTGCGGGTAATTTTAACAGGTATTTTCCACCATAATTCCCCATTTCATACATGATATTAAACACAATATACTTCACATTCGTCTCGTAAAGCTTGCATATGCCGTTTTAAAAGATGAACTACAAGATAACGTTTTTGTTCTCTTACAGTCACGTTATTAAAGCTCTAATCTGTAATTATTCCTCATTAAAATGTGTAAAAACAACTAGACCAGACAGAAGCTTCTCTCCTGAAACCTTCAGGTTGTTGTCACTCAGGTATAGACCTATGTTCTATATGTTGTTGAGTTGTGTTCTTACATTATCCCAAATGTTTCCAACAGTTTTCAAACCCAGAGAAATCTGTCATTTTAATCAAAGTAACGGACCGTTTCATTTGGTGGCCTGTCAATGGCGTCATACCTCCTCTACCAAAGAGTATAGTGCACAAGATGCATGCGTCGGCGCCGTGTTTGTCCGCTACAATGGCGTCTAGCAAAGAGTAACTTCCACACATACAAGATAATACATGGGCTTTGTTGTGCTTGTTCCACACAAACTGTTAGAAATGGACTTTTATTCAGTTTGAAGCCACATTTTCATGATAAATTTAGCTGGTTTTTAACTTGATCTTTTAGCCGCAAGAAGGATTTTAGTCATTGGACGTCTGGATCTTAAGTTATCAGAGAAATCAACTGGGCAAACGTTAGCAGCAGCTCGGCTAACAGCCCCTCCAGGAAGTCCGCTGCTCGCCCAACATGGTGGAGAAACACTGATTTTTTTTAGCTGAAACTGCTTTATTCAGTGTTTTTACCTGTAATCAGCGGGTACGTTTGATTAGAAAGTTGACTTTTTGACATTTACAAATTGATCGAGAATCGTAGGAGGAAAAGACTCAAGACTTTTATATGACTCGATTTGTTTTTTCACTCATTGCCTATTTTCTTGACGATTTTACAGACAAAACAATTACTGATGAAAACATTTTGCAGATGACTCCATAATGTGAATAATCGTTAGTTGCAGCTCTTAAAGTTACGAGGCCAAACTGAGAATCGTCTACCTCCACAGGAAGAACAGGTGAAAGGAAACGTTGGCTGAGATAAGATCTTTAAAACCGAACGTGTTTACACCAGTTATCAAGTCAGTTCATCTTCACTTTTATTTATAAAGCAGCAAATCATAACTAAAGTCATCTCGCAGATTTGTCCTGGAGGCGTAATCGGGTCAACGAAACTGAGATTTACTGTGAAAAACTCAACCTGCTTCTGGTCAGAGTTGGGTTTTTTTTTTTTGTTGCCGTTTGGTGTTTTTGAGCGATGAAGTTTTTTTAATCTTGATCGACTGTAAAAGTGTTCAGAGGCTCTTCAAGCCGGATGCACATGGCTCTTAATGAATGTGAAACTTGTGACCTTTATGGCGCTGAGGTGCTGCTGCTGCTTCATATTGCTGAGTGTCAGATGTTAATCAGAGTGTCAGATCTTCATATTGAAATGTGTTAACGCCCCCCCACATCGTAGACCCGTGTTTAGCGGGGGATGTTTAGAGGGAGATGGCGGGTCAACAGTATATGTCGCATAGAAGTGTTGATGCATCGTCTGAAAGCTGAGATTCAGCTCAACACAAATGTGTCATAAATCTGTAGTAAACGCTGTGTTTTGATTTGACGCCTGTTCAAATTCACCTGCTCAGTTATGTCTCATAAGTTGTTGCAGCAATTTTTGGGTCGATACCATTTTGTTACACAGATTTGGTGCAAAATTTAACCGTTTTTGACCAGTCGAGAATTGATAAACATGGTTTAAAGTCCTTCAAAATACCACATTATGACACCAAGACCTTTAGGAACACCGTAGAAAAAGTCATGTTGTGATTTGGTATCAAAAACTTTAGAAGTGTTGATGCAGCTCAACACTGTGTGTCATAAATCTGTAATTAACGCTGTGTTTTGGTTCGACACCTGTTCAAATATTGAAAGTTTAGAGTGTATAAGGTCTTAGAGCATTATGATGGAGGTATGTGATGGTTATTCACCTGCTCAGTTATGTCTATTTAAAGTTGTTGCACCAATTTTTGGGTTGAACCATTTTGTTTCACAGATTTGGTGCAAAATTTAGGCATTTTTGACCAGTCGAGAATGGATAAAAATGGTTTAAAGTCCTTCAAAGTACCACATTAAGACACTAAGACCTTTAGGAAGACCAAAGACTTCAAAAAACTTTTGATATTTGGAGATTTCTGCATTTTTTCTGCGATTGAATGGTGACAACTTCTGTTCTGGAAACCGCTCAGACATGACTTGTTATTGTCAGTATGTCTATGAAAGCCAAACATCCTCTGACTGTCCTCGGTCTCTAGTGTGTTGTACTAAAGTTTCATGAGGCTGTGATTATCCTTGAGGTCACTATAAGGTCATTTTATACATTGAGTTTTTTTTGTAGGGACCAACATCATCACACATGAATACAACTGGGCTCAATGTGAGTCTCAGCTTCCCAGTCAGACCCAATTTATGCAAGTCCAAGACTCTTCAGGGACCCCAGTATGTAAAAATATTCAAATAGAACAGGTGAAAGTAAAATATTTATACTGCATGCAAATAACTGCATGGTTTATGCTCAAAAAACTGCATGAGATTAGCATAAAGTGGGCAAAGGTCTGTAAAAGGGGGAGGCTTGTTGGTAACCATAGAAACCATTTCCATTCAGATTATCTTGAGTTGAAAGGTAAAGAGTCAGTGAATCATTTCAGCACTAAATGGCACTTTTGTGTTTAAAAATGGAAGGTTGAAAGTAGAGCTGCAACGATTAGTCGATTAATCAACTATTTTGATAATCAATTAATCTAAATTCTTTGATTCCAGCTTCTCAAATGTGATCGTTTTCACATTTTCTCTGTTTTTATATCACTTATAAGACATTAGAGGACGTCGTCTCGGACATTTTCTGACATTTTATTGACCAAACAACTAATTACAACTCAAGATAATGAAAATAATCATTAGTTGAACGCTCGGTTGGATTCTTTTCTTAATGTTTATTTATCTTGAAACAGTTTATCAGACGTTTATCTTACAAAACAAACAGTGTTATCAGTTTGGGGCGGAAATTATTGCGAAATCCAGGGATTGGTGCCAGTTTTTTTTAAAATAAAATGGAAATATACCCTGCTGTGTAGTTCCCTAGAGGAGTGAAAGTGGGAGTCTGACACCCAGTCGATTGTTCCTGGGTGGGAAATAACCTTCAGCTTTACTCAGACGTAAATGAAGAACTGACGGGGAACCTCCAGATATCGACTCCAGGAAAGGAAACTTGTCACTTTCCATTTCTAGTGTCCCGACCTGAGCAGCTGGGACTTTACAAAAACAACAACACTGCACGTCTCTGGCAGGTCAACCGGCTGTTCTTTGTTGATCTATCGGCCGCTTTTAGCTGCTGGAATGACGCTGAGAGCTTCTTCTTTGTGTCTCGGCGTAGTTAAACTAGTTCTCCTGGAGCTGACGAGGGCGAGGCGGAGATCTAAATGGACGACCTGACAGGTATCGCTCACCGCCGCCTCCTCCTTTCCCCTTTCTCTAAGTACAGGATGTGTGGTCTGGGTTCTTGTGTAATCCAACACCCAGCCCTGTAATCCAATGTCTCTTGTTTATAAATGGATGCAGATTACAAGCGTAAGAAGAAGAAGAGCAGGTTACTTCCTCTGCGACACGTCACGTAGCTCGCAGCTTATCTGTGAGAAAGGGGAGCGCTTGATTTTGAGGTCGTGTTTTTTTCAAGGGAAGGTGACAGATATTGTGTGGTTTCAGCGCTCCGGTGTGAAGGTTTTCTGCTTTTCTTTGGCACATTACGTCAATACCTGACTATCTTTTGGTTTTTGGACTTTAGGTCCCAGCTGGTCTCGCTTCAGGGTTCAGATTTTCTCTTTTTTAGATATCAGGTCATGTCCACACATTGAACTTAACACCCTCTCGGTATATTTCCTGTTCAGGCTCAGTAAAATAAGAAGCTTTGCAGCAAATGAGTGACAACAAGGATTAAAAACGCTGCAACAACAGTTAATTTAGTCTGATTTAAACCTGTTTTTGACATGTAAACAGGCTGAATATAAAGAACTAACGATCTGTTGGTTGTTTTCTCAATTAATAGATTAGTTGATTGGTCTTTAAAATGTCAGTTATTGTTTCCCAAAAAGCTCGAGACGACCTCCACATCTCACAGACAACCAAAGAAACCATTTTTATCTTAAAAAATGACTCCAAACAACCAATCGACTATCAAAATAGCTGGTAATTAATGTAATAGTTGGCAGCTAATTGATTAGTTGATAGTTGCAGCTCTGTGAGGCTTCAAGCTCGGTAAAATAAGCGCTGAAGCGAGAGAGAGCGACGTCAGCGCTTAAAAACCAACAACAGAACATGTAAACGAAAATGATAAAAGAGAAGAAGAAGAAGACGAAACAAAAAGCTTCTTCTTCTTTTGTCGTGTTCACAGACGAGCTGAATAGTTTCATTCTGCCTTTTTATGGAGAAAACTTCTTCTTCTTCTGTCTCTGGAAAGATCTCTTCGGTCACCTGACGCGAAAAAGACGTCGGGTCACATGACCCACAAAGCCGGCATCGATTGGTTACTTGTACTGTAAAGCCGCTCGTACCGACTAGGAAGCAGGAAATGGTGCTAAAAATAAAATAAAAGCGTTCCCTTTTGGAAATTCGCTGCTTTTTTTAAAGTAATTTATTCACTTTTTTGAGGAAAAGTTGAGTCACAAGTCGGGAATAACTGCTCTAAGAACTTGTAAGTGGCATTTTTTCATAGTTTTTATTAACTAAATGATGAATTGTAAAAAAGTAAGGCTGCATTGTTATTATCGATTCATCTGCTGATCACTTTCATAATGAATTTATTGGTCTAGAAACTTGTGAAACCAACACACTTTTTACTGCAATGTTAAGATAAATAAAGGCAGAAAATTCTCAAATGTATAAGAAGCTAAAACCATCTAACGCAGAGTTTCTCATGTAAATATAAATATATTTATTCTGCAGCGGTGAAGGTTGGCGGGAAGGAGAGGAAAAGGTTAACAGGAAGTTATCAGTCAGTAAAATGTGTCTGTTGATAAACTCTGCAGTTTCTCAAGTCCAAGAAAAGTCTGTTGTTTCCCCACAAATGCTGGAAAACTGAAAAGTGGGTTAAAGCTTAACCTGACCAGGGTGAGTTAAGGTGGACTGGACTTTAAGGTGGACCAGTCAGTTCTCATTTCAGCGTCTCAGCAGCTCTTAAACAGAGAACAGAGAAACGTCTGGCAGCCCCCCCGGCTTCCCATATAAGGACAAGCAGGAGTGTATGTTTAGTTTCTACTCTCAACATCTACACTTCTCTCTCTGTCTTTTTTTTTTTTTTTGGGCCACGTTCACAATTACTCAACACTTTAATCTAAAATATGCAGCGTTTCATAGTAAGTCAAAGTTTCATTTCTCCGTTTCTGTCATGGCCTCAGGAGAGAGTTTTTTTTTTTTATGTGTGTGTGTGTGTGTGTCTCCTGTCAGTTGTTTTCTGCTGATGCGCACACCGTCGCCTGTTTCCTTTCATCGTTTCTCTCTTTCTTCGCCTCCTCTCTCCTCTCTCTGTTTGTTGGCCAACAAAGAAATGACTTTTTAAGCATCCGTGTGGCTTCACTGGATCTGCACGACGAGACGAGACGACAAAAAAAAGTAACCGGGATATGAATGTCATGTCATGTAGAGTTTTCAAAGAGACAGACGGAGAAAAATGCATCTTTATTAAAGAGATGGGAGGAAAAATGGATTGTTTTTAAATATGTATTTTTATATTATGCTTGCCGTAATGAGTCCAGTATCTATTTGTTTGCATATATGAGGCACAAACAAAAAGATTACAGAGTTTAAAGTGAATAAAAAGTGCTCACCTGTTGTATTTTTGTGATCATATTCACATAATTAAGTGAGCATATCAGCTGCAACTATTACTCCATCACTAGAAGATTAATTGGAGACTATTGTAGATGATCAAATAATAGTTTTAGCTACTTTTTAAGCAAAATTTCCCCCAAAAAAGCTTCTTGAATGTGTCCTACATGACCGTAAACTTTTAATTTGTTTATCAGACTAAACAAGACATTTGAAGGTGTC
Organism: Euthynnus affinis; assembly: GCA_029490765.1. NCBI lineage: Eukaryota > Metazoa > Chordata > Actinopteri > Scombriformes > Scombridae > Euthynnus > Euthynnus affinis. Next base: position 3,140,509 of record CM055847.1, read on the forward strand.
ACCATGAGCTCAAATAAATAACATAACAGCCGTTTTTCACCATTTTCTGACATTTTATAAGCAAAACAATCGATCGATTAAATCGGGAAAATAACCAGCAGATCAATCGATGAAGAAAATGATCTTTATTTGCAGCCCAGTCATCATCTGACTGAAAGTGTTTTATAGCCGTTTGTGTAAAGACTCATCACAGAAGAGGAATGACATGTGATAATCAATCCAATGTGGACTCTGAGACCGTCTCTCCTCATAAGTTTGAACCTTTGCTCACCTGAACGATCGCTGTGATTGTTAGTTTGGTTTAAGACATTCTTCACCATTTTCTGACATTTTATAAGCCAAAAGACTGATTGATTAATTGACAGATGAATCTAAAATGTAAATAATTGTTAGCTGCAGCTCTTAGATTCAACACTTTTTCTTTTTCACATGATAATAAACTGATTATCTTTGGGTTTTACGTCCACTTTTATAATTTCTTGACACTTTTGTAGATAAAACAGTTAATTAGTTGAAGAAACAACCCACAGATTTAAGCAATAATGAAAACGGTTGCAGTCCAAGTCAAACACTTTTGAATCTGACCTTTCATACATTAAATATCACGATTAAAATCACACCACAATATCACACATTTGACTATAATTAGCCAAATCTCTGATGTCAGTCTGGTTCCCTGTGTGATGTGACACTGTAGGAAATTAAAAATAAAATCAAAGCACAGGGTGAAGGAAGTTAAATAACGAACTCTTGATGTTTCAACCAATAGAAACTCTTGTTTCCTGAACTGGAGAAACCTGCAGTAACAGGAAGTTCATCTCACACATGACTACATCTGCCTGTTCTTTCCTCTGAATTACTTCAGCTGTGACTGTAACAGCAACTCTGGATCTGTGTCGTACAGAGTTGACTAATCGAATCAGTCTTTAAATGATTGAAAGGTTGCCTGGTGTTGAGCAAAAGTCACAAACTGAACTTTATTATTGTTTAATATCTCTAAAAGAACAGTGAAAAATGTCCGCCAGAGTGTCCGAGAGCACAAACTGATGTCTTTGTGTTTAGTTTTGACCGACTAACAGTCCAAAAACGCCAAAATATTCAATTTAAAACAATAAAAGCACCACGAAAAGCAGCACGTTGGGACATTTGAGAGCTGTGAAACCTTGAAAAATTACTTTAAAAATTATTCAAATATCAAAATGATTGCCAGTTAATTTTCTTTTGATCGACTAATCGATTAGTTGCAACTCTAGCCAACTGCTCCTCTCTCTCTTTAGCTCATTGCATTGTTTAATTTTAGGACTCAGTTCTCCTAAAATTAACTGAAGCCAGTGGAATAGTAAGTGGGTCGTGGTGAGGAGGCGTCAGACCGCAGCAGCCTGACATTCGTTTCCTTTCTCTGGAAGTGGAAAATCTTATTTTGAAAAAGGTGTGAAGTGCTGTTGGTTGGTTACAGCAGATCGTTCTCTGAGATAAAAGTTTCTGTAGTTTTAGTTTTCTTTCTCTAGTTTTTTTTTTTTTATTGTTTAATGGTTTGACTTGAACAAGGAGTTAAAAATTAAAGAGAGAAAGAAGATTCAGTAAAAAATAGTAAATAGTAATTTTACTGATTCACAGCATCAATAAAAATATAAAGATTTGTGTGATTTTTAGTATTTCACAGACGCTGAATAAACATTTTCTGAGGGTGAGAGAGTGGATAATCAGGATAATATTCTTAAATGCAGTTAGAGATAAATATCACCATATTTTTTTTTTTTACCAAACTCAATGAGATTTTTGATAAATAATCATCAATAATGTGGATATAATCACTTTGTAGGTAAAGATAAATAATAGAAAAGTCTGGTAAGTTCAGAAAATTACAAAACTTTTACGTTAAATCACTAAAAACAACACTTATTCCATATTACCATATCCTAAATCTAAGACTATATCTACACTCATATCACAATATCAGTATTATATTGATATATTGACCCTGACCCTAATTGCAGTTAATTTATCCAGAATAATTATTACATGAAATTTCCACTGTATTTAATACCATAAAATACTCTAGAATTTCCACCACAGAGCAAAGACTGGTTGATTTTTCACCAGTAAAATGTTCCATGTTTTTTGATGAATAATCATCAATAATGTGGATATAATCACTTTGTAGGTAAAGATAATTAATAGAAAAGTCTGGTAAGTTCAGAAAATTACAAAACTTTTACGTTAAATCACTAAAAACAACACTTAAGCTGTATTACATGTTAAATCTAAGATGATATCTAGTCTCATATCACAATATTAATATTATTTTGATATATTGCCACTGACCCTAATTGGAGTTATTTATTTTATTTTATTTTAATTATGACATGAAATTTATACTGTATTTCATACCATAAAATACTGTAGAATTTCCACCAGAGAGCAAAGACAGGCTGATTTTTCACCAGTAAAATGTTCCAATTAGCTGCATCATGGTTGCAATTATTTATAAAAACAAAGAACAACCAAATCTAAGTGATCAGTATCAAGATTGTTTGTTTGTTATGTATTTACATTTTAAAACATGTTATCAGCTGATTACATAGTTCAGTATCAGTCTGGCTTTAGTTGTCAGATCTTTAATTTTAAAGTCAACAGTGGAGCTTGTTGCAGGTTTAAATATCTCTTTAATCATCATGTTTATCTTCAGCTGCTGTAATTATTTGTATTTTTACTTTCATACTGAAATCAAACAAATTTAATTGTCGGTCTGTTTGTCAGATTAAATCAGCGGTTTGAAGACGAACCTCCAGGCTCTCGGCTCAGATGGACAATTATCATTACTTCTGAATAAACAGTGAATAGATTATGGAAATAAATATTAGTTACAGGGTTGAACATAACATATTCCCCCCACTGGTCTGATTGGACAGGAGATCAGAGCTTTACTGGACCAGCAGCCAAAAGATGAAATAACTCTTTTACAACAGAAGTTCCTTTTTAGATTTAGTTGTTTACCTTTTTAGTTATTGAAATATGCAAAATATAAAATCAGGCACATATTGGATCATTAAATGGTGTGTAAATGTAGGTTTCTCCATATTTTGTGTAAATCTAAAGAGAATTTAAAGGAAGTATGTATGACCTGCATAATAAACTCAATGAAACAAGTTATTATTAACAACATTAACAGTTAAATAAATGCTGAAGTGAGAGAAAGAACATAATGATGTTTGTTTGTGTTCATTATGGGTTAAACCGCCTGTTAGTTACTTGAGATTTAAACCTTAAACCACAGTTCATTAAATAGCTGTAATATCTGTACTATAAGAGAGATTTCAGCAGTAGACGTTGATAAATGTCATAAAAACCTTCCTTTATTGGTTTTAACTAAACTGTTCATCTTGTCATTGATGAACCTTTTGTGGTTAACACTCGGACAGAGAGCTGTGTGTCTCCTGCTGAGGCTTCTGCTGTCAACATCACACAGAAAACAGAAACATAACTATGTGGCGAGGATGCTAACAGGCTAGCGAGTTAGCCAGCAAACTGCACAAAACAAACCACAGTAGCTGTTTTCCACCCAGGAGGATTCTTGCTTCCATGAAAGTTTAAAGCTCCACTTCCTTTTTGTAGCATCGTAAGTTTGTTTCGCTGACATTTTTTTTTCGAGCATCAGTGTTACACCATATTTGGTGACCCATCAGATTCAGCAGTAAGAGGCTAGCAGGTTAAGATCGCAGCCTTCCTCTCGTGTATTTCAGCAAATAACGATGCATTTCTTCTTAAACACATCTGCGAAAATATGCTCACGTCTGATTTGCCGCTAATTAACTTGCCCGTCATTAACCTTTACTGGCTCCGGGCCATCGCGTTGTCGGTTATGTTGAACCCCTGAGTTGCCGCTATTAAGACCAAACACTGAACATGTTTTATACAAGTTCATATTCTGATAATCAGAACTCTGTTTATGTCTGAAATCAAAGCCTCCAGTTGTGTTTTGATTGAAGGGGAGTCGACGAGCTTTGAAGGGTTGAGCGGAAAAATATTTGTTTTCATGGTGAGAGCAGAAACACTCCTGAAATGACCATAAAGTGGTGGTCCAAGCTCCCTCTCTCTCTCTAGCTCTCTCTTTAGCTACCTGTTGGGTTATATTTGCATTTGGAAAAGGCTCAAAGTCTGATCTGCTGCACAGAGAATGAGGGAAACAGATGGAGGTCTGTTCAGAGCACATTCCTCTGAAACGCCACCCTGTCAGTCGTTTCTTTTTCTTTTTTTAACACACACTGAGCTGCAAGCTGTGCCACTTTTAATATTGTTAGACTGTGTGTGTTTTTAATCACACACCAGGAAAAACACTTCTGCTCTGAAAGGTTACAGAGGCTGCTAAGTTTTTACCAGACGAATAGCTTCCTTTCATACCTGGAAATCGCTGTGACATCATGTTCAGCTCTCTGTTTAAAATGTCAGATTCATTCTTGACTGAAATCTGTATATTTAAATACGTCTGGACAGCTTGAAGCACAGATCCAGTAACAGTAGGACTCAGATTAGTAATCAGGTTTCTGGGTTTAGATAAAGCTTTCTACACTAAACTGATGATTATTATCTCTTCTACCTCAGTTTTCTACATTTTTCTGCTCTCTACCAACTCCTGAGGGAAATATCTGGCTCTTTAGCTGCTAAATGCTCCACTATGTTCACCAGCTAGTCTACAGCTAACTGTTTTTCAGTTGATGTGTTGAAGTTGTTAGCAAACAGCTGCTTTATTTCCACTTCCAGCAGTTACAACATGAACGCCACATTTATAATGTCGATATTTACTTGTGGCGTTCCTCAGGGTTCTATTCTTGGTCCTTTGTAGTTTCAATCTGGTTAAAGCTGCTTGAAATGATGTTTTTTGTCTACTTGTTTTCAGCAGAACAGCCTCTAAACACGACTTCTGTCATATTATCAGCTTATAGAGTAGTTGTGGCTAACATGTTAGCAAACAGCTGCTTTTATTTCCACATCCAGCAGTTACGGAGCAACATTATCATTCATGTGGAGTCGTGTTTCTGTCCAATCTTCTCTCTCTTTTAGCTTCTGTTTCTGCTCTCCACCAACTCCTGAGGGAAATATCTGGCTCTTTAGCTGCTAAATGCTCCATTATATTCACCAGCAGGTAGTGTACGGCGGCTTTTTACAGCTTTTTCTCTCTGAAAACGACGCTATGAGAGCCGCTGAGAGTGAACCAGAACAGTAAAAGTTGCAGCTGGATAGATAAACAACGAGCTGAAACTCAACTATAAAGCTCCGTGAAGTGTCGGAGGAAAGTAGTTATATAGGAAAACACATAGTACACACCCAAACACACAGAAAAAGATCATTTTTTGACAGCTGTTTTGTATTTTTGCTGAATTAGAGTCAGATTTATTGATCTGTCATCAAGTCTTTCGCCGGTTCTCCTTACATGTCAGTATTGTTGAGCAGGCTGACACAGTTTTTTCTATTTCTGGTAAATACTGGACAAAACTTGCAACACAGAATATTCTCAAAAACTCTTGAGAACTCACATCACATGACCTCTGAGAAGCTCTGTGGTTATCGGACAGACTACACCCACCCAGTCTTCCTGGGAATCCTCTACACGTTTAAACATGTTTGACCAATCAGATTGCCACATTGCCTGGCTCGTACAGTTAATCTGTTTGAACCTGTGTGTGTGTATATATGAGTGACTGATTAATCTGCCCGGCTGCTGCTGACAGTGAAAACAGAAGTGAGATCGGGGACTGAAGGACTTCCTGCGCCGGCTGAACTACAATCTCGCTAGATCACTTTCATCATTTAGCTTCTTTCCCCCTTAAAACCTGCCTGCCCTAACGCTCAGCACTCAAGTTACTGTAATGATTTAAGTGTCCGGAAGGCATTTGTGTTTGCCACCACACCCTGAAACTGAAACTAACAGCTGCCTTATTCTGATATTTGCAAATTTCTGTTAATAACGGAAGGATTTTCATACTAATTTTGAGCAGGAAGACAAAAAAATAAAATCAGATGCTACAGCTTGTGACCTTCAGACAGCGAACGATTCTTTTATCGATTTAATTTGTTGATTGTTTTCTCAATTAACAGATTAGCTGTTTGGTCTTTAAAATGTCAGAAAATGGTGGAAAGTCTCAATCACTGTTACACATTTCATCCCGACCGACAACCCAACAACCCAATGACGACTTATTATCAAAGACGACTAAAGAAACCAGAAAATATCAGAGATGTTGCAATCGGAGAAAAATGGAAATTTTCTTATTCACTTCATTCAAAATGATTCATTTGTTATCAAAATAGTCGGTCAGTTAATTTAATAGTTGGCGAATAATCAGCTAATCGTTATCTGTGTGTGTTTTAAAAGTCAAATCCGACAACGATGAATCAATCGGAAGCAGTTTGCATCAATAAACGAGGGCTTTATTGCCTCCTGATGTCATTTTACAACTTAATAATCAATTTGATATTTTAAGTTCCAGCCTCTGAAATGTGAATATTTGCTGCTTTTTCACTCTTTTAATATCGTTTTAAGTTGAATATCTTTGTGTTTTGGACTGTTGGAGACATTTGAAGGCATCAGTTTGGTGATGTACAATTTCTAAAATCATGTAAATTAAACAAACACAAATAATTGACAGATTGATTTTAGGAAAATAATATTAATGTATTCCAGTATTAGTCTTTTGTCTAGTGTGGGAAATGGATTATATATTTAAATGATTGGAGGTTGGAAGAACTTTAAATTTAAAATGGTGGCAAAAAAGTCAAATTTCACAGAAGTAGAGACAGTTGTGACCTTTTCAGATTTCTGAGTGACATTTTGTGTTTTAAGTCAGTTCAGACAGGAAACAAGCGCAACATGTTTTAAAACAATGACGCCAGGCGCTTTGTCACAGAAGAGTTTAAGCAACCACGTCTTTCATCAAGAGTTGAGGTAAATATGAGTCCACTTCCGGTTTCCTCATGTCACGCCACTGGAAGTCACGGTTCTCATGAGGTCGGTGTGTGACCTTTTTCTGAAGGAGGTGAAATATTTCATTAAGGAGGAGTTGTTTTTTAATCATGACGCCGGTCAGCGTTCAGACAGCTGAGGTCATTGAAGGAGCAACTGCTGTTAACTCTTGACAAATGTGTATTTTTAACCATACATGCAACTAATGAGTGCTTTCATTATCGATTTAATCAGCTACAGATCACATAATTAATTATATAATTACTTACAGCCTAAAGTCATCAAACACTCCAAAATTTAAAGTTTATTAATTTACTATAACGACGGATTTAAAACCCAGAATCATCAAAAATGGCTTAAACTATGATGTGAATAGTTGCAGATTAATTTTCTATACATGGATTAAAGCTCTGATCTGTAATAATTCCTCATTAAAATGTGTAAAAACAACTAGACCTATGTTCTATATGTTGTTGAGTTGTGTTCTTACATTATCCCAAATGTTTCCAACAGTTTTCAAACCCAGAGAAATCTGTCATTTTAATCAAAGTAACGGACCGTTTCATTTGGTGGCCTGTCAATGGCGTCATACCTCCTCTACCAAAGTGTATAGTGCACAAGATGCATGCGTCGGCGCTGTGTTTGTCCGCTACAATGGCGTCTACCAAAGAGTAACGAGAGCCTTTTTACAGAGCGTTTTAAAAATATAGGTTCAATTCACTCATATATACAAGGGAGGAGTTAGTACTCAGCTGGGGGTTGGACCCAACCATTTGGGAACCAATCAGCCTTCTCATCCCATGGTTCTAGACACAGGGACCAATCTCAAGTCTACAATGAAATCTGCTTTAATTAGTATTTGAATGATTTTAATCAGCGGGTCCGTTTGTTCTGGAGAGGTGGAGACCTCTGCGGGTAAAAACATCCTGAACCATCAACACTGGAGTAATCCTATCCCACTGAAGCTGCTGGTTTAACGACCAAGACAACAACTCCCATCATCCCTTGCTGCTTCACACCGTCATCACACTCCGTCTGTTGTTATTGTTTTGATTGAGATGCCGAGCGGCTGAAATTACATGTTGAGAGTTTAGCAGTGATTGTGTGTTGAAAAATGGCGCTAAAGGGATTAAAACGTGACACTGGGGGGAGTCGTGACCAAACGTCGATATTTCACAGAAGATGTTGTTTCTACAGTAGCCCAGAATGGACAAACACTGGCTCTAGAGAGGACCTTTCATGGTCTACAAGGTTTGCCACTGTAGGGCCTTAACGAACGATTATTTTCATTATTGATTACCACCCAAACCCTCCCAACGTGCCCTCCTGCTCCTCCATGAAAGATAGCGTGAGACCATTTGTATCAATTATAGTTTGATGTTGCATTAAAGCTCACATGCAGTTGGTCGACGTTTACTTTTTTTATCAATAGGTTATGAAAAACACTTGCTAACTAACTAGCTCGTAGCAGCTCGCGTAAACACAGGCGGGTGTTTTAACTGTCTTGTTTCTCTTCGCACTCACTTCCTGTCTTGAGTGTGCGGTCTGTGGCTCCGTCTGAGGCCGCCGATTGGTTAGATTTCCTTTTTTCACAAGACCTGTAAGGGATGTACTTATGTGGCTGCACAGGAGGAAACACTTCACCTGGTAAACAACCCACTACGTTGTCAGAGGAAGTAGGCCACTTGTTATTTTTATCCTGTTTACATTTTTATTGTTATTTGCACCGCTGCGTGTTTTGTTAAGTTCGAGAGAAGAACCTGTAATTCTTCTCTATTTCAATCAGCCTGTTATTGTAGCTGAAAACAACTGAAGGAGCGTCTAGTCTTTCCTTAAATGTGGGGCCTGTCCTCCTCCAGCACAGACACCGTCACTTTGGATTGATTAATAGACTGCTCCAGTATAATTTGCAGCATTTATTTTGTAGGAGACATTGGGAGCATTAGAGGTGAAATAACTGACATGGTAATTATTCCCTTCTTACAGCCCATATTACACTAACAACCCTGACATTTCAGGAGTAGAGCGAGAGAGAGAGCAGGGTCTGTTTGGTAGCTGAACTGTCATTTATCATGAGGTTTGGTCTGTTATTACTCTTGATTATTACCCTGGACCTTCCCCACATCACTGCGGTTTTCAACCTGCCTTTTTTTTTTTTTTATTCCTCTGCGGACTCCTTTGAGAGCCGAGTGTTAATGTGATCCGAGGCTGAGAAAACCGTTCTCACTACTGGTTCCTGCATACCAGCACGGACTGCGACAAAAGTATGAAAACAGGTCAGGAACTGATTAGAGTGAAGAGAAAACCTCGTGTCATTCTCTCTCTCTGTGCATATATCATAACTCCAGATGTGTGTCTCTCTCACATGTTTCCCCCAGACCTGCCCGCAGCCTAATATCCTCTTAATTGAAACCTTTCTAACAGGTTTAAAGGCAAAGAGGTCGTTTAATTAAAGAGTCAGAGCTGTGTGTGTGTGTGTGTGTGTGTGTGTGGAGAAAGATGTGTGTTGTTTTCCAGAGCGGGGGAATTACCTCTAACCAGATACCGGTAAATGAAACATGTTGGCTTACAGCAGGAAGACTTGATCATGGTTGTTAAGAGTTCATGTGAAACTGGACAGATGAGAAGAAATGATCTCTTCCTGCAAAGTTCTGATTTTCTGCATATATCTGATTTTTCTGACCGCTTGTTTACATCAAACCTACTTATACAAGTGACCGATATCTCATACTTGTGTTAACAGTTGCTTAATGTGCGAGTTTGGCTACAGAAATCAAAGTAAACATTTTTCTAAAATGCCAAAAAACTATAAAACGGTCGCATTTTCAGTGACGTGTGAACATCTGATCTGTCCGCTGTAGATGACGGTTGCATCAACAGATATCAGATTAATATCATATCACATTTACTTTCCTACATATGATTGTCTTGATGCCAGGTTCCACTTTTCTGCCTGTTTCCATCTGGCTGATGTCCCATACTCGTGTTCACACCACAACAACCCGCATGTGTAAACAAGGGTTTGGTGTCTCTAGTTGTAATTACAACTGAATATGATGCTGCTTCTGATGCATAAATGTAATGTTTTTGTTGGTTTTCCTTATAGTAGCACTAATAATAAGTGGTAGTAGTAGTAATAATAATAATAATGATAAGTGTAGCAAACAGTCACATTTTCAGTGGTGTCAGTCACATTGACAGATATCTGGTTACCGTCACGTTTATTTCCTACGTATGATTGTCTCGATGCCAGGTTCCACTTTTCTGCCACAGATATCAGATTACTGTTATATCACATTTATATCTGATTCATGTGCTTTTTTTGCTGCTTATTTCCTGTTTACATGCTCGTAGTACATATCAGATCTGAGCCACGTGTCTGCACAAAAAAAAAATAGGAATCAGGTCACTTGTAGGCAGAAGTGCATCGAGAGAAAGACTGCTGTAATCTAAAATAAATATGAAGCTGATCTTGATGCATAAATGTAATGTTTTTTAGATTTTGTGCCACTAGTTTCTGTTATTTGTTGTGTTTTTATTTAATTTTATATTTTAAAGAATCCAATTCCATCTTGGTTAACAGGTGGGAACATCGGTTTAGTTTTCATACCATCACCTCTCCCAGCAGATTAACCTCCAATCCGTTTATCTGCAGCCGTTACTCTCACCGCAGCTGTGTAATCCCGTGTGTAGACGTTGTTGTTGACACATTGCGGCGGCGGTGGTGGCGTGTTCGGGTCAGTCACACGCTGATAAGGAAGGCTTCTTAGAAGAGGATCTTTTCTGTCTAGATTCATTTGAGTCAGAAGCTGCATGTTTGTATATCTATAAATACTTGACCAGGTGTGAGATACTTCATCAGTAACCATAAAAAGTCAAGTAAATCCCCTCCGTGGAGAATAATGCTCCTTTTATTCTGCCTCCACAGCAGAGCAGCGACTCTGGAAAAACCTGTTTTTTTTAATCCATGCTGGCAGTCTGCACACTTTTAAAAATATCCCAGCAAATGTTGGATTTATTATCATGAAACCGGGCACCACAGAGTGAACTGTAATCACTTTGCAGCTGAATTTTTGACCTGATGACCACGAGACGGAAAGTCAATTTGCCCGACACCCAAAACTAATGACATCCTATTACTTAATTAGCAAATGTCAGAGTAAATCCTGCAGTTTACCAGAGGTCTTCACGGGGCTACGCAGCGCTGAGAAAATGAGAAAACGGGGAATGTGAATGTCACACGTATTAAAATCAGTTAGAAGATTATTATCACCAGTTTGTTTACATGCATGTAAGCGACCGGCTTTCTCCTCAGGTGGATTTCTCCGTCATGTTTACAGATAAAGGGGTTCCTAATCTACTAATCTCCTAAACCCACATGTGCTTAAGTAAAGGCAGCAGACAGAGGGGGGGGGGAGCATAGAGGGTGAAATGAGAGGTAATAGACCCGAGCACAAGTGTAAATAATAAGACTGAACGACGGCATGCAGTCTGAGTGTAGCTGTCGTTGAAGAAATCACATTAAAATAAATAAAAACAAAGACGCCAGATAAAAATATACAAGGAGAACAGACATAAGAGACACATTAAAACATAAAAACACCAAATGCATGTCAGAACAGATGAGTTCAAGGACCTTCAGCTTATTGGGAGACTACTCCGAAGCTGACAGGAAGTATGATCTCCCCTCAGAAAGCCCTTCAGAGGAGGATCTAAGAGGTGTAAGGGGCGCTGAAAGGTCCGTAATGTACCGTGGAGCCCGGCTGAAATTTTGGAGATGAATTCCAAATTTAACTGGAAAGCCGGCGCGAGGCAGCGAGCTGAAAATAGTGAGTGATGTTCGGATGGTGTTTAAGAGCCTCGCAGCGGCATTACGGGCAGGTAGGAAGAGAATTTACAGGAGTCCAGACATGATGAAATAAAAGCATGTTTTAACACAACAGAGCGGCGTGCTTTTCCTGCTCCGACGAGTCAAGATGTACGCCATGAAGCATCCTTGTGTCATCATCACATCCAAAGCCAAATAATTCAATTTCCACTGCCGAACATTTGACTGTTATATTCAGACATTCGCTCCGATAGAGAAAAACTCTCACTGCGACTCAAAACGATTAATTTATTATCAAAATAGCTGCCGATTAATCCAACTAATCAGCTAATCTGCACTTCCTTTATCACCCTAGTAGGTTTTATTCTTGGTGGAAGAGGTGAAAACAACACTTATATTTATATAAATTAGTTTTAAACATATATTGGAACCAGTTTCTATGATTTCACATTTGTTCTGAGAACATTATTATTATATTATATTAGTTTATTTCTACTTATTTGCAGCTTGTTGTGAGTTGCACAGCATGCTGCTGCCGGTGTTCTCACAGGGTTTGTGCAGAACAACAGGTCTAATTATCCTCAGCTTCCCTCTTCGGACACTTCAGTTCAGGAAGGTTTTTTCCGTCGTATCCGACATTTTGGACCCGCGACAACTGAGTGCTTTGGCAGAGAAAAATGTGCAGTGTCCATGATGAATAAATGATAAGAGGTGGGAATACTCTTCAGCTTTATTGTCTTGTGTTTTTGTCTTTTTAAAAGTTAAGAGTCTTCACATCGATCAAAGCCGTTTCAGAAGTTTAGTTTTCTTATAAAACGAGAGCAGCAGCCTTTAAACTCAGAAACGAACAGAACAGAACAGAAGAGACGAGAACAATGACTCTTCCTCATCCTCGACAGCATCTGCCCTCACATTACCTCCTCAGGATAAATGGGTGTCCTTGTTTTTTGTTTTTTTTCTGCGGGCCGCTGTTGACAACCCACAGAAACGCTCTTACTCTCTGTCATCGCCGCTTTCTCCATTTGTCGTCCGACTGACTCATTGCTTCCCTTCCTCTCCTCTCCGGGCCTCCCAGTGTGTGTGTGTGTGTGTTTGCTGCTGCTGGAGGTTTAACTGCAGGTCAGAAGTTTCTGTGATGCCAGAGCTGGATTTTCACTTTTGTTTATAGGCAACAGTAGATGTGTTTTTTTTTTTTTTTTTCCTGATTGCCTCTGTTCTTATTAACTTGTCAGGGTTCGGAGAGCGACACGCTTGTGAAGCAGAGATTGTTCTTTACACACAGCGTTTTTCTCTAAATTCATTGCACACACGATCATTAATATCAACGGACTGATTATTTTAACTCAGAAGCTGTATGAGTATGATGATACTTGACTTAATGTGGCATTTAGGGCCCAACAGATACTGGACTTTTGGGGCTGTTGCCAATACCGATATTAGGAGGTACAAATTCTGATATTTTTATATATATAAACACACATAATGGTTATGAGGCACTTGTGACAAAGCTATGTAATGTGCTGAGATTGTTAACTTTTGGGAATTTGAGATTTATAAATTATTATAAATAAAAATAAACAAACAAAACGTGTGTATACAGTAGGGTCAGGTGAAGGTCAGGTGGTCTCAGACTTTTGGACTCTACTGTTTTATATTCAACTTGAATTAAGAAAACATGAAATGCTGCTTATATAACTAAAAAAAAGTAATAGTTGAGTGTCTCTTCTCTTTTTCCAGGCCAAAAAATACTTTTTAAATGTCAAAAATAACACCAAATATACTTTAATTCGCAAAACACTAGTGTTTGGGAGCCGTTGAGCAGAGCTGTTTCAAAACTTGACTTTTAACGTCTTTGTCGTATCCATGGAAACTGTAACTCCGCGAGTTAAGGGAGAGAGCTAACAGTGAGAGAGAAATAACAGTGAATGTGAGCGGAGCAGAGGAAACGGTTAGCAGCAGCAGTAAGTTGTCAGTCTGGCAGTAAATGTACAGTACACACTACAGTGTGTCAGTTAATAAACGCTGCAACTTGTCAACACCATGAAAAGTCACGTCTGTTGTTTCCCCAACTGCTGGAAAAGTGAAGGTTAGCTCCAAAGTTAGCAACAATAGGTTAGGCTAAATTGACAACGGTCTGGCTGCTGAGTGCACAGTGAACTCAGCAGCCACACATTTCTCTGTTTAGCGTCTTCAGGCTAGGCTAACCCATCGTTGCTAACTTTGGAGCTAACGTTAACTCCCTTCACTTTTGCAGCAGTTGGAGAAACAACAGACGTGACAATTCAGCATTTATTAACTGACACACTGTAGTCTGTGCTGCACATTTACTGCCAGACTGACAACTTACCGCTAACCGTTTCCTCTGCTCCACTCGTATCCACCGTCACTTTCTCTGTTACTTTCTCTGTGTCCGACTCGCGCAAACATACTACGCTATGCCTTATTACTTAACAGAGTTATGCTCGTTTCCCAGGCAACGACACAGAGACTCCCAAACAATATTTCCGAATGAGTGGATATTTGGCGTTAATTCTGGCATTAAAAAATATTTTTTTTGGCCTGGCAGGGGTTCTTGTTGATATAATTGTAGGAGAAACACTGATCCATTAAACGTTCAGTAAAATTTAATACAGTTACACTCAGAAATCTCCGTTTGTTTGGGCGAGTCCAAAGTTGTGAAAACAGCGGGGGTGTTTTGAATACACCCCCGTTGTTTTCACAGGTAGTTTGTTAGTCTGTCCCCCCCGCCGCAGGAAATAATGGATTAACCCTGGAAAGCTGCTGATGTAGCACTTTTCTCCTAAAACAATTATCAACATTTTGCACATTTTATGGACCAAAAAAAAAACAATTGATGAATCAAGTAAATAATCAACTAATTAACTGAAGATGAAAAATAATTAATAAAAACCCACAACAAACAGGCTGAAACGTCTTCCTTAATGAACTCTGGTGCTGCTGGACGGTGTCAGACCTCTACTTAAAGCACCTTCTCATGTAAATCTCAGCAATATTTCCCCAAAATGTTGAACTATTTGAAGTAATAATGACGCTGAGGGAAGAGCTGAAATGTGTGAGTTGTTGTCTAATAGAAATACAAGAGTGAGGAACTTGTGTAAATGTAATCGTAATGTTTAATTTATTGACTTTGAGATTATTTTATTGACATTCAGCAACCCGACTGAGGAAGATGAGCATCCATGTAGCTGCCTGGAAGTCTTTTTTTTTTTTTATTCATAGTACAGCTCTGCAGAGAAAAACCTTTCTAAAATGGACAGTTGATGAAAATCTTGTTCTCTTTTTCGGTCTCTTTTAGCGCCTGCAGGTAAACTGAATGTATTGTGGGAACATTTTTGACCCAGCATCCGAAAAAACTGGCTCATCACCAGCCAGGTTTTTAGAAAGTTTCTTGAGGGAACAGAGTCAGAAAGGTGCTTTTAGTTTCCTTTTTATAAGTGACTCAGGTTAACAGACTCTATCCTCTTGTGCTAAAAGTCAACTTATTCAAAGCGACATCTCTTCTTTTCCCTCTTTGTTGGAAGAAATCTTTGTCTCGCCTGTTTAAGGTGAAGAAATCTATTATCTCCGAAGGTTTTTCTTGGGTTTTTTTTTTTTTTTTTTTTTTCAAGGTTTAATGTGACTCTGCTGTCCTGGCAGTAAATGACTGGACCTTGAAAGCTGTCGGAGCTCCTAATGAATTAATCATCGGGGTTTATCTAAAGCCGCTGCTGTCCCTGTAACCTAAGGTAGCACAGCACAGCACAGCCAGTCGTCTGGACCACATTAACATTCAAAACAACAAACTCCAGCTGAGCGTAACTGAAACTACCCACGTACAGAAATAGTCTTTCATTCCCTCCGCCTCTCTCTCTATCTATCTCTCTCTCTCTCTCTCTCTCTGATTGATTTATATGCAGCGTTTCCTGATCATTCGTCAATAATAGAGTCAGGGTCAGACTTCTGTGATGCTTCATGAAAGCAGCTGAATATCAAATCGGTGCAGAAACAAGAGAGAAAGTTAAACCTCAGTCTGGTGTTTATAATATGTATAATTGATAAAAATTGATTAGCAGATCAACTGAAAATTAACTGACAGCAGTTTGACAGTTGATTTTTTTTAATATATAATTTGCTTTTTTCAGTTTTTATCGTTGTAACATGGACTCTAAGTGACTTTTCACGGTTTTCTATATTAAACAAAAAGTCAAAAACAACGATTGACAGATTGATGGTTGAAATAATAGTTTGTGTAACACTTATAGCTGCAACGATTAGTCAGTTAATCGATTAGTTTCCAACTGTTAACTTGATCGACAACTGTTTTGATAATCGATTCATTGTTATGAATCATTTTTTAAGGGAAAAAAAGTCAAAATTCTCTGGTTCCTGCTTCTCAAATGTGAAAATTTTGACAGTAAACTGAATATCTTTGGGTTGTGTACAAAATGAGACATTTAATGACGTCATCTTGGGCGTTTTCTGACATTTTATTGACTGAAAAACTAATTGATTTAATTGATTGATTGATACTACGTGATAAAGCTTGTGCACATGTTGATCATTTCTAGAAGGTTTGCTGGAAAGAACCATGTAAAAACTTATAATAGAGTCATTTATGTAATTTACACAATGCTGCCATTGAAATAATAGTTGGTGTTATGTTTACAGCTGCAACGATTAGTCAGTTATTGATTAATTTCCAGCTATTTCAGTAATCGATTCATCATTATGAATCATTTTAAGCTTCTCAAATGTGAATATTTTCTGGTTTCTTTGAGTTGTGGACTAAACGAGGCGTTCAGGGACATCAACTTGGGTGTTTTTTTACAGACCAAACAACTAATCAATTAATTGAGAAAATGATCAGATGAACAGATTAATCAATACTATGTTGTAAAGCTTTCATTCTTCTTCTTCTTCTTCATTTCTAGGAAGTTTGCTTGAAAGAACCGTGTAAATATGGGTGAAATAGACAGTTGGTACAATTCCAGTTAACTACTTTTAAAAGAGTAATTTATGTAATTTACACATGCGGCCATATTGGCCAGATGGTTCTTATAAACAAGAGACTTCCTGGTTTAATTTAAATAAACTAACTGTAACATAGAGAGTATTTTGGACACACGATTCAACATATATGAAAATTCTGTGTTTTCAAGTATAAATGAATAATAAATCAGTATTTTCTTGGCTTTAAATGAAGCAGGAAATGTGTCTGTAAGTCAAACATCTGCTTTTAAACAGCGAACCAGAAAACTAAAACATGAGTCTCAGAAGTTTTTCTCTGCTTTCTTTGTAATTAGTATGAAATTACAGACATTTACAACAAAGCTTTACAGTCAGTCAGCAGCAGCAGCAGCTCTGTGTGAGAACATCATCCAAGACGACTCCGCTGATGGAAACACTGATGAATGATGTATGAAATGTTTTGGCGCTGACCTGGCTCCCTTTTAGCCTTAACATCTGTTTGTGCGCGGCGGCCACAGCTGGACGACTGCTGCTTATTTTTTCTTAGATTACACAGCAGCTGGTGAAGGTTCGGTCCGCACAGACCCGACGCCGCTGGCACACGGTCCCGAGTCCTCCACCGGCCAGCTGGCGGAGGAACTCTAATCTGTCCCCGAGGTGGGAAATTGACACCGAATGACCGACCTGATACGAATAAATTATTGCCTCTGACTCGAGTTTATCTCCGAGCAGCCGCGGAGTTCGCTTACCTGTCGACAGATTGTTGAATGAAGCTGTATGGAGTCAATACAATATTTATACTGTTATACTGTTGAACATTAACAGTCTTAAACACCTGAGTTACCTTCACTTATGTTTATATTTACAGTTCATCTTTAAAGGAGTATTTTATTTTAGCACAGAAGCAGAAAGCCTTTTAAATCCCGCTGAGATCAGACTTAATTGTCTCTTGATCGACTTCGTTTCCGGAGTTCAGTAATTAGAGCTCGGCTCGGAAATTACATCCATAATCAGTTCAGTGTTTTAAGTTTAAAACGATCTTTACGTTGGACATTTTATTGTGTGTGTGTGTGTGTGTGTGTGTGGACGTCTGCAGTATATCAACTCAGGAAAATAAAATCAGGGACTGTTTGTTTGATATTTTTGCTTAAATGAATGAAAAGGTTATTGATTATCAGAATAGTTTTTAGCTTGACTATTGATTAAATGACTAATCGCCACAGATCTACTGTGAAATACAACCGAATAGATCAATTGATTGATCATTATGGGGTCGACAGAAAATGAATCTCCTATTTTGATAATTGATTTATCATACTAGGGAATTTTGGCATTTTTTCTTTAAAAAATTACTCAAAATACTTATATTTTCTGGTTTCTTTCATTTTAGGTTGCGTCTTTTTTATTTTTTTTTTTATCTTACACAAACATAAAACCTGTGTATATAATATTAATATTATAATAAAAGACATAGCTCACATCACAAACACAGAAACAACAGACATACCATAGATATATATATATATATATATATATATATATATATGGATGGATATAGATATAGATATCTGGCCAATATGGCAGCATTGTGTAAATTACACAAATTATCTATTAACTCTATTTTAAGTTTTTACATGGTTCATTCCAGCAAACCTTCTAGAAATGATCAATATGTGCACCTGAAACATGAAGCTTTACTATGTAGTATCAATCAATCTGATCATTTTCACAATATACACACACAAACATAAATATATGTACATACATGTCAAGCACTACATATATATGTGTGTGTGTGTGTGTAATTGTGGTTCAGAAACATTCACTTTTACAGTCATTTAAATGAAATGCATCACTTTACAGGCCTCATAATTCACCACTAACTAATCAATAATGAAAATAATCATCAGTTGCAGCCCTGGAATATATATATGACTTTATATATGTTCTGAAACATTTCACTGCAGAGCAAAGAAATCAGTCCTCCTGTTGTGTATTCAGTTCATGTTCAGCCTGATTCATCTCCGTCTCGTTGTGATTACTAGTCAGGAACCTCCAGCCTGTATTTATGCTTCTCTCTCTCTCTCTCTCTCTCTCTCTCTCTCTCTCTCTCTCTCTGTCTCTCTGTCTCTCTCTCTCTCTCTCTCTCTCTCTCTCTCTCTCTCTCTCTCTCTCTCTCTCTCTCTCTCCGGCCGGTTCCTGCCTCAGCGGTGGGCCTGGCGCCCTCGCTAACGGGGCTGACATGTGAGCAGCCTCTGTGTCCTCGGCGGGGCTTTCAGCGGCGGCTCTCTGGGTGATTAGTGTGCAGATCACTGGGGAGCTCGGTCCAGGCTGCGCTGGCATCTGCCGGCTAATTAGCATCGTTTCTGGCTCTGTGGTTTTTGTAGAGGGGAGCGGAGGACCGAGGGTGTAATCACACGTACGCTTTGTTTTCTTTGTGTTGTGGTCGGCTTAGTTGTGGGGGGTTTCTTCAGTGGCGCTCCATTATTACAAACAAACAAATAAACAAACAAACGCTGGTGGACAAAAGTGACATCATGGACTCAGGAGTAGTTTGTTTATTGGACGACTTTCATCTCATGAAGGTTGGAAAGTTTGATAATGAACATTCACCTGCGTTTTATCCTAATTTACAGTATCAGTGAGAGAATTAGTTGATTATATGACGACAGAAAATGAACGATTTATTGTTTGAATCCAACTAAATACACTTATTAGTAGAATTTATGGCCAGTAGATCTCAATTACATGAAATTTTTGAGTTAAAAAAAGGAGCAGAAATTAATAATTATTTTAATTATATTTAAAATAATTGGAAAATATGTTGATTTATCACAGACTGGTGTATGTAAAAGTTTAGACTGGATACTTTTATCAAACCATTAAAAAAAAAAAAAAATAAAAACATGGCAGCACAGAAAGACACCTGTTGTCCTCTCGGGTCAAAACTGACCCGTTCTCATTTTACTGTTTATAAAGCATAAAGTATAAATTATCAACCAAACCTGTGTTACATCTTTTTATCCAACTTTATTTCATCTCATTACCACAAGTTTTACACTTATATGTGGAATTTATGGCCAATAAAACTCATTTACATGAAATTAAACAAACTTTTTGGGTAAAAAAAAAAATTGAGCAATAATTATGAATTATTTTAATTATATTTAAGAAAAATTGAAAATATGTTTATCACAGACTAGTATATGTAAAAGTTTAGTCTGGAAACTTGTTTTTTTAAACCATTTAAAAAAACATTTAATGACACCTGTTGTCCTTCCGGGGTCAAAATTGACCCGTTTGCATTTTACCGTGTATAAAACATAAGTAACATAATAATAAAAGTATAAATTATCAACTAAAACTGTGTTACATCTTTTTAGCCAACTTTATTTCATCTCATTACCACAAATTTTACACTTATTTGTGGAATTTTAGGCCAATAAAACTAATTTACGTGAAATTATACCAAATTTTTGGGTAAAAAAAAGCAGAATTTATCATTTATTTTAAATCATTCGTTGAGCAAAACAAAACAACAACTTTTCTCTGGTTATAAAGTGACAAATTTTCACTATTTTTTTGACATTTTATAGACAAAACAATTGATTTTTTTGAAGAAAATACATTAAAAATGAAACACTGAAAATAAGTATTTGTACAAAGTACGTTTTGTTTTTTTTATTACGGTGATCCAGAGCAGCGAGGACGAGAGAGAGACAAGTCAACAAGTCAACAAGTCACAGTCACGACCTCAGCAGCGTCAATAAATAATAGAAGAAGAAGAAGAAGAGTAAACTTTCACCTGCAGGCTCGTTTCCTGCTTCAGTAGCGTTTCTGTTATTTCACCTTTGACATCATCGTGCATGCCGAGCGTCTTTCTGCGGTCACGACTCTGTACTCGACCCCTCGGGGGGTTCCCCGGGGAGCTCCAGCACGCCCTTCCATCTCTATCATAAGTGACCTTTGACCTCCTCTGTTATGCTGTAGTGATAACGGACGGACGGGAAGGGGGAGGGGCTCTGCTGCCATCTGGGTCAAACTTGCTGGTATTTCCTCTCCGGGTTTCATAATTGTAATCTCCCTGGAAGGCTTCAGAAAGGAGGAGGGGGGGGGGGGGGTCATTCAAACTGTAGCTTTATTTATACAGAACACACAAACAGAAAGTAAACAAGGTTATAAAAGCTCGTTAAACGTTCAGGACTTTGTCTTTGTGGCTTCAGAGCAGAGATGATGAGCGATGAAGAGCTTCTACTCCAAACAAACGCTGACAGACTCATAGAAGATAAAATCGCTCTGTCTCTTTTTACCTTTTGTTTTAGTTGTTGTGGCGGAAACTGGACTTTTATTTGTTACTTTTAGTGATTTATTACAACTTTAAATCCACTTTAAATGGCAGCATGTGGAGCTCAGGTGTTAAAAAAGCTTATTCGGGTTAATGTGCAGCATTTTATGTCCCATTTAGGGTTATATTGGGTGTTATACAAGTTGTGTTTCAATGTGATGGAGTATTTTTTTTATTTGTCAGGTATTTACTGTAATAAAACAGACATTTCTGTCTAGCTATTTTATCCATCAGTGGTTTCTTCTTCAATTTTCTCTGTAAGTGTCAGAAAATACCTGTTTATAATGTCTTAAATCTGAAGCTGATGTCTTCAAATGTCTTGTTTTGTAAGATATTCAGTTTACTGTCATGTATGACATAAAAAAAAAGCTTCAAATCATTGCATTTAAGAAGCTGCAACCATGAAATATTTGACATTTTTGCTTTTAAAATGATTATTTGATTATTTAATTAGTTGCAATCCACTAATCTCTGCAGCTGTACAGCATACTACGTCTTACTTACATGTACTATAACCACATTTTCCATTCGTTCCATATAACGAGAAGCAAATTATATTCATTTGGTCCCAGAATTAAAAGTAATTGATGATAAAATGATGAAAGAAATCATCACGCTGCAGCTTAAAGTGACTTTTTTTTTTTTTTTTTTTAAACCTGCACATGTGACAAAGATCAGATGTTTTCCGATCAGCAGAGTCCTGCGTGACATCACATCTAAAGCACTTAAGATACGGTCGGTGAAAACCAGGTCATGTGGCACGCAGCCATGTGACGCTGCGTCTGTGGATGTTTAACATGTCAGCGACCTGAGACGGATGTGTTTGCCTCTGAGGAAACGAAAGACAGAAAGACAGAAGAGTGACTGAAGGTGTGAGTTCAGTAGAAGAACAAACAGACACAGACGAATAGAAACTAAATTTACGTTTGATATAAAAGATTCAAACTGCATCTTGTTTTTTAATGAAGTGATAAACAGGAGTATCATGATCAACAACATTTCTCTTTTGCTAGAAGGAAGTAAAAAGCTCTGACTGCTAATTGGACGCCAGCAGCGATCCCTCGAGTCATTTCGTATTCCTGAATGTTCTTACTAGATATCCTGCTTGTTTATTAATGTCTGAGGTTTTTGATGTTTTATGTAAAAGTCATGTAAAACACATCAGAGGTGCAGAAATATTTGAGGCTTGTAGGGTGGAAAAACATGAAATGTTTGAATTCTAGTTTGTCAGCGGAACACGCATCGCCTCGGAGAATTTATTTATAATTACATGTAGGAGGATTATTTATCGGCTGCGGCATACTGAGCGTCTCGTAGGTGCATCATTCGGCAAAACACAATTAGTGGGTTTTATATGTTTATTTGTTTCAGACAGATACTTTAAAAGGTATTCAAACAGCGTGCAGGTCGGTTACATCGCCGTGTCTCTCCTCTGCTCCGCTGCGACGTCTATCAGCAGGTCTTAATGAGGGGAGTCACATCCACCTGCTGCATGACGCACATTTCCTTATTTTGGGCGTCACTCCCGGAGTTTGGGGGTGTTCTCCAGAGATAAAGCTGAGCTCTCCGTATCCTCTTGTTCCCCTTCAGCTTTCCACAAAGTTAGGTTGTAAAAAAAGGTAATAAATTAAAAGTGCAAAGCAAGAATCGCCTTTAAAGTTCTTCTCTACGTGTTGTACGCTGTGCTGTCTCTGTTACGGGTGTGTAAATAAGAAAAGGTTTGTCTGCAATGGGGTGACGAGTAAAGTTTTAGTTCAGTAGTCAGCGCAGCCGTCTGATCTGGAGACCCGGTGTGTTGATCTTCTTCTTAAGTTTATTCAGGATCATTTTAATATCCTGAAATTAAAAGTGTAAACAAAAAGACTAAAAAGATTTATTTGAATACAAATACAAATAATTTTGCTGCCTAAACAAATACAGATACTGGACATCTGTAGCCTTTTGGTTTCCAAAGCCAGACCGACCGCAGTGAGCTCGACTCCTCTCCGGCAGCATTTAATGTCCTCTGATCTGTTGTTCTGTTGGTTTCAGTTAATACATTTACGTCCTTAAAGCTTCATCAGGCTAAATTCATACATGTTCGTATGGACAGTGTGCAGATTCTTCGGTTTCTGTTTCTGATCCCACAAACCGGAACTTCTTAAACATATAACTCACTGGAGTCTGCAGCAGCTTTCATGTGTTCATCTCCATCATTCTCTCTTCTTAATGTCAGTCAATAGGACATAAAACCATGTGATCATCCACCTGAAGTCCAAAACAACAACCCTGCAATAAAATAATATTTAGTTTGTGTCAAAAAAACTAACAAAAATATCAGAAAGTAAACATCTTTAACTCTTCTCTGTTGAAATGTCTCAAACGTTTCTCTCTCCTTTGTCTTCCAGGTGAGGTTAAGATGGTGGACCGGCTTGCGAACAGCGAGGCCAACTCCAAGCGCATTGCGGTTGTGGAGAGCTGCTTTGGCGCGGCGGGCCAGCCGCTGGCCATCCCGGGCCGCGTGCTGATCGGCGAGGGCGTCCTGACGAAACTCTGCCGCAAGAAGCCCAAAGCGAGGCAGTTCTTCCTCTTCAACGACATCCTGGTCTACGGAAACATCGTCATCCAGAAGAAGAAGTACAACAAGCAGCACATCATCCCGCTGGAGAGCGTCACCATCGACACGGTGCCGGACGAGGGCGACCTGCGCAACGGCTGGCTCATCAAGACGCCCACCAAATCCTTCGCCGTCTACGCCGCCACCGCCACCGAGAAGTCCGAGTGGATGAACCACATAGGGAAGTGCGTGGGAGACTTGCTGCAGAAGAGCGGCAAGGCGCCCACCGGCGAGCACGCCGCCGTCTGGGTGCCCGACTCGGAGGCGACGGTGTGCATGCGCTGCCAGAAGGTGAAGTTCACGCCGGTCAGCCGCCGCCACCACTGCAGGAAGTGCGGCTTCGTGGTGTGCGGGCCGTGCTCGGAGAAGAAGTACCTCCTACCGAGCCAGTCGTCCAAGCCGGTGCGCGTCTGCGAGTACTGCTTCGTGCAGCTGACGTCGGGGAGCCTCGCGCCGCGCTCAGACTCCATCAGCCGGCCGGGGTCAAAGTTCAACAACCTGTCGGACGATGAGGACGAAGACGACAGCAGTGACTGAGGGGACGCCACTTCCTGTCCCGAGCAGGAGGAAGAGGAGGAGGAACTCTGCTGATTCTTTTCCATTTTCTGTTTTTTCCTCTCAGATCGATCGATCCGCGCTCCGCCGTGAGGATTAATCCACTTCCTGTCTCCTCTAAAAACCAAAACATATATATATATATATTTTTTTTCCTTCTTAATTCCAGCAGGGATAAATATTCTCCTTGAACATGACGATGATTTAAAACAATGAAATGTGGAATTAACCGGGTGAAGAGCAGAACTCTGGGAAAAGACTGTTCATGGTTTCCTTCTGCTCAGTCCGCCCCTCTCTCTCTCTCTCTCTCTCTCTCTCTCTCTCTCTCTCTCTCTCTCTCTCTCCGACTTTCTTAATTAGGCTGCAATTAGTCACTACAGAACACAACGAACGGTGCTAAACGAGAAACGTCCCTTCTGTCCCTTTTTTTTTTTCTCTCTCTCTCTTTTAAGTTAATTTCATCTCTGAGGCTTTTATTTTCTTGAACTTCTTTTTACAAACAAGGTGATTGCTTGTAATAATTTCTGCAGGGAAAATCAAATGTTTGGGCTCTAATCTTTGTTTTTTTTTTTTAATCTCCTCTTCTTCTTGACCTTCAGGTTATCACACCAAACACAAGACATTTGATATTTTTCACTGCCCTCTACTTTTTGTAAACTTTGGCGATGATCTTTTTTTTTTTTTTTTTTTCCATAAATAACAAAACTGTAGAACTCAAGAGCTTTTTTTTTCTTTTTTTTCTAGTTGACCTTAATATACTGTAGTTGCTTCTGACAAATCAGCTAAAGTGAAAACACACTTCCCCTCCTCCCCAAAAAAACAACAACTAACTCTACCTTTTTGCCTTTTTAATGTCACGTAGTGCCTTGTAGGAAAGAAAACGAGCGTAGTCCCTCCACAGTAAGAAAATGAAAGTAAAGCTGCATAAAAAAAAATAAATAAATAACAGGAGAGTTCATGATAAGTTGACTCTGAAGCACATTCACACAGGATGGAGTTGTTTTGTCAGCGACCGGCCGACAGGAAGGGTTCGATTTGTCGCCATCGACACTCGAGATTAGAAGATGTTTGAGTTGTTTTTAAGTAGGAGAAAAAAAAACAAAAAACTAGGTGCTTGTTTTCAGATTTAGCTGCTAATTTTAGGTTGTTGTTGTTTGTTTTTTCCATTTGCAGGAACGAATAAAACCTGTAAGCTTCAGTGACGACCTAAAAATATGTAGTTTATTATCACAGAAGACAAAATAAACTATAAAATATTCACATTTAAGAAGCTTGAATCAAAGACTTTGGGCTTTTTTTTCTTCTTAAATGACTCAAAATGATTAATTAATTTATAAAAACAGGCGTCTGTTTGTTCGCTGTTGCAGGATAAGTGGCTCTAAAGCGGATAATCTGTTTTTTACGTCTACCTATAATCTCTTTTTAAAACTTCATTATCTTTAAATGAATTGAAGCAGATGGTCGACGGAGTGAAGGAGACAGACTCCAGACAGACAGACGTCCCTCTGGACCAATCGGCTGCCAGATCCAGCAGCTCGCTCTCTAGTCTCTAGTCTGCTCGACTCTCTTCAAATCCAGACTGCAAGATGCTGTGCAATCATTTTTTTTTTTTAATTTCAGAGAAAGTCAAACAAACAGAGAGACGCAGCTGTTGGAAACATTAAAAAAATTATTTGAAAATACCCCCCCAAAAAAAAGTTGAAATGAAACTAATAGCTGACTCGCCCACACTGTGCACACACAGACAAATAAACAGCGAAGGCAGTAAAACACTCTTCCTCCTCGCAGTGTTTAGTTTAAACAGGTTTTATTCACTCGGAGTACCTGATACTTTAGATTTAGTGCCACCTCCGGAGCAGCAGAGATGTAGTTCCAGTGGAAAACGATGTCAAAGCTGCAGGTTTTTAAAGTTTCTCTAGTGGAAAAAAAAGGC
This sequence comes from Euthynnus affinis, assembly GCA_029490765.1. Taxonomy (NCBI): domain Eukaryota; kingdom Metazoa; phylum Chordata; class Actinopteri; order Scombriformes; family Scombridae; genus Euthynnus; species Euthynnus affinis. The sequence goes on from CM055847.1 coordinate 3,166,695, forward strand.
TGAAATGTAAAAAAGTTGTTTTTAAAAACTGATCCTGATGATAAAAGAAGTGAAGAGCAGCAGTTTGTGTGTGTGGAGATTCAACACTTTGCTTTGAATGAATGGATGAATGAAAGATGCGATAATCAGGAAGATGTTTTCACTCGCAGTCACATGATTTATACGTTGCATCACCGTGTGTGTGTGTGTGTGTGTGTGTGTGTGTGTGTGTGTGTGTGTGTGTGTGCGTGTGTGTGTGCAGAGTAGTCGAGGTGGTTTTACTGGAATGAAAAACAAAACATAAAAAAAAAAAAAAAACCAGTCAGGAAATCAGTGCAGCAGCGCTCGCCTTCCTGTCAGCGACTCTTCGGTCAGAGGACGACGCCGTGTCACAAAACAAACACACCCCTCCTCCCCCTTTTTCTCTCTGCCTTGAACTCTGCTCCTCCCGGCTGGTGGAGTTGTGTAACCTCACAGGAACACACACACACACACACACTGACACACACACACACACACACACTAAACATGGCCGTCCTTCCTTTTTTTTTTCTACTCCAATTTGCGACAACTTTCCTTTACAAGCCTGCTGATCATGTGACACATGTGAAGTCATGTGATCAGCCCCTGAAGAAGCGGGAACTGAGAAAAAAAATAAAGGGTTGTTTGGAAAGAGGAGGGAGGAGGTGGTGGTGGTGGGGGGGGAAATAATGACGAGCTACCTGCAGCAGCAGCCGGCGGAGAATTCAGGTTGAGTTACTCTAACAGATGTTCATGTCATCAGTTTCTCGGCGCGCTGACTCTGAAGTCTGAAGAGTTTCATTCCCTTTTTTTTCTTTTCTAAATAATTTGCAGGCAGAAGTGACTCATCAGTTTAAAAAAAAAAAAAAAAAGAAGGAAAAATACTTGACCTATATTCCTAAAAGTGTAAAAGAAAAGTGTTCTTAAAGCTGATGTCGGCAGTTTTCTGGAAAAACACAACAAAAAGCCAGAATTTGAAAATCCCCTTCCTCCTCCTCCTCCTCCTCCTCCTCCTCCTCCTCTTCTGTCCGACCGAGTCCCAGAGCGACGAGCAGCTCCTTCTGCAGTTCATGCTGTCTCCCGTCACTTCCTGCCCGTCAGTATCTCTCTGCTCATCTGGCCTCCAAAACTTTCTGTTATGTCGACAAGCAGCTGGAAGACGAGCGGCTGCCTGCAAACAGACAGATACCGGAATATTTCCTCCTTTAAATTTACACTAAAATAAACTTCCTAGCCAGGGTTTTAAGAGTTGGAACTTTTATTTTTCCTCATTATAACTTTAGAAAATGTTTTATTTCCATCATACTGGTTGTTTTCTTTAAGTAGTTTTAGTTCTTTACACTCAGAAACGGATGAAATTAAGAGGATCAGGTGCGGCTCGATCCAGGACTCGGACACACAGGGGACCGTCACAGTTTACTCACCAGAAAGGAAAACCACTTCATCACATTCACAGTCCGATTACTGCATCTGAAAAACATTCGGTCGGACTGTAAACAGGCTGCATCACCAAACTGCAGAGAAAACGTCTGCAGCTGTTTTATAATCCTCTGAGACGCAGCGGTCATTTTATCTTTCCTTTTCTGTGGCGAGTGCAGGTTTTAAACGGTAGAAATTCAATAAAGTGATCCAGCAGGAATGTGTAACTAACAGACATTTTCACTCTCAGTCAATCTGCTGATTATTTTATTGATTAATTGTTTAGTTGTTTGGTTTATAAAATGTTTCCTAAACCCAAAAATCTTCAGTTTACTGTCACAGAAACTAAAAAAAACCCCAGAAAATATTCACATTTAAGAAGCTGAAACAAGAGAATTTGGACAAAACTAATCAATTAATCATTTAATTGCTGCAGCTCGGATGTGCGTCACTCACTTTTATTTAATTGATCAGTGCAGCAGCAGCAGCTCAATGACAAAAACTGACCCTGGTTCAAGGTTTTTTGCCAAAAAATGCTGCATATTTCTATGTTAAAGGTGCAGTTTGTAGAATTTAGTGACATCCAGCAGAGCAGGCTTGAAATGGAATATAATTTAATATTCATAAGTGTGTTTTAATTAGTGTTTAATCACCTGAAAATAAGAATTGGCTTACTTTATATCTGCAGAGGGAGCAGGTCCTCGTCCGCAGAGCCCGCCATGTTGCACCGCCGTGTTTCTACGGTAGCCCGGAGGAATCGGAGGCGGCTGCGTTTTGACCCCAGCGGTCCCTCGTTATCGTTTACACGCACTGAGACGAACTGGATGCGTTTTAGGTCGACTTGAAGCGTTGAAGCTGCTGCGTGTTGACGTTGATTTAAAATGTGAGTTTGTCTTTTTCCGTCGAGGCGAGACAGTCGATTAACGGCCTTCAGAGAGAGAGAGAGAGTGTGTGTGTGTGCGTGTGTGTGTGTGTGTGAGAGAGTGTGTGAACTGTGAACACGGGCCGCTCATTAAACCGTCTGAACATCTCGCCGCTGTCAGAGTCGCTCCGTTTGCTTTTGTTTGATCACATTTCGGATCGAGTTTAATTAGCTGAAAGCTCGTTTTCTGACCCCGTCTGACTGTCCTTCATGTCTCCGGATCACCTCTCTCTCTCCCTCTCTCTCTCTTTTTTGGTGGGAAACTAATTAATGTAACTAGAGTCTGGGTAGGTTTACACAGATTGATTTTAAAGGCATCGTCTCCAGACTTTAACCAACTAACTCGAGCGCTTCAGGCCTCAAAACGTTCAGGTTTAATGATCTGAAAGTGTTTTTCTCACCTGCCTTTCTTGTTTTGGATCGAGGCTCTTCCTTGTCTTCAGATTATTTCTCTGAGTTTAACCAACTAAACTTGAAGTTTAATGATCAGAAAGTGTATTTCTGACCCATTTGACTGCCTTCTGCGTTTCTTTGCCTCAGTTAAAACAGACTAATGAACAAAAGCAGAGGTCAGTTTGGGAATGAAACTCTTCAGAGGAGCCGTTTCGATCTTATTTCTCCACCTGAGATGAAACAAACTTCTACATTCGGACCACACACACACACACACACACACACACACACACACACACACACACACACACAGTAAAAGCATTATTAGTCAGTCAGTACTTTGCATTTCCTACCAGGTTAAAGTGAACTGTTAAAAGCAGCAGAACAGGGAGAAGAAAGGGATCATTTTTTCTTTATTTTATTGTCTTTTTGATTATTTTTTTTCTTCTGTTTTAACGTCTTTGTCGCTGCGATAGATGCAACCTAAGTGATTTTAGAGGAATGAAGATGTTTAATGATCACTAATCAGCTGTCCTTTATATAACTCGCTGTGGCCGATGTGTGGACGGAGGAGGAGGAGGAGGAGACGACTTCCTGAAGCACAGCCTCAGGTTTGCTGTGGATTGCACTTAACATAAAGTTGGCACATGGACTTTGATCCAGGTTGAAGTTGTTTTACCACATACTGTCAGATCCACACTGACTCTGTTGGATGTTATTTTTTAAAAATGAATCTTTTCATGTTTTAATCCTGTTGATTTTTTCTTTTTTTTTGTACATTTGTACAGATTTGTTTTGGGGTTGTTTGTTTTTTTTTGTTGTTGTACAGTTATGATCAGTTCTGAAATGACGCTGTTTCAGGTCTTCAGCCCTTTTGTTTTTTTTTCTTCCCGTCAGGTTTTTCTCACCTTGATTTTGTTTTATTTCTTAAATAAAAAGTAGAAATTCATCTTCATGCAGCAGCCAGAACATCAGGTGGGGTTTTCCGAAGCTGGTTGAGCAGCTGGACACATCTGTCAGAGACGCTTCGTTACCGAAATACTAAACGACCTCCAGATGTCGGCTGAATCTGACACATTTTTAGAGGGTGTGAATGTTTTATTTTTCCAGCTGTTTGCTCGACTGATTTTCAGGCTTTTTTGATTGCATGTTGTGAAGCTTGATTTGTGGCAAACAAAGCTTTTGATTAGAAGAACGAGTCGCTTGGAACAAATCTGACGTGTCATGATTTTAGTGTTTTAATTGTCATTTGGAGGATTGTTTTAAAATAAAAAAAGAGCCGGGCGGTCAGACGTGCTGATGAGTTCAAGCTAATGAACGTCAAAACAAAAGGAAGTAAAGTTCTGAGCTTCTCGTCGACCCCGAGAGTCGAGTTTTCTTCCTTCTTCTTCTTTAAATTTATTGCGTTTCTGGCTTTTTTTGCTTCTGAATTTCCTGGTGAGAAAACCGACGCGGATCCTCCTGAGACGGCTGAACGAGATCAGCGTGTGTTGAGAGTTTGGTTTTGTTGTCATGTCTCTTCATGGATCTGTGATGTTCTCAGCGGCTGTTTGATGGGGTCGATTTTTGGTGATTTTTGTTTCTTAGGTTGTTTTTTTTTTGTTATTTTGATTCTTTAAAACAAAAAAAGGGCTTCAATCAGAATGTAACCCAGCATATCATTGTTTAATACTAATTCCTTCAGAAACCTTTAAGTATATATTATATATAAATAATGTATTGCTTAAAGTCGGCTTGTTGTCTTGTGTTGTCTTCATTCGGCTCGTCTGGATTCTTCAAGAGAGGAAAAGAATATTTCAAACTCACATTTGCTCAAGTAGAAACTTTAAGAGTTTATTTCTATTTATTGTTTGAAATAGATTTTTAAAAGTCATGTTTAGACACTGTGGAGTCTCTGATCTCTAGTAGTGCTGTGAAGCAGCTTTTAACTCATTTCTGCCTGATTTTTTTACATCCATTTAATGGTTAATAACTCGTCGTATAAACATCACAGAATGACTGTTAATGGTTTAAATCCAATAAGACACTTATACCATTAAATACATCAATATAAATTACTGAATTTATTAATCTTCATGAAAATACAGGACATTGAAAACACATTTTCCTTCCAGAAATAATAAAAACAATTAATTTTGTTGTTTTTTTAACAGTGAACATACTACAGTATAAATTATATAAAAGTTTTATTTTACATTTCCTGGCTCCTTCACTCCTGGTCCATAAATGTAATAACTTGCACATTGATATCTAAAAGTTATGAAGTTTTACAGGACAAATAGTAAGCAGTGAACCAAAACTATAACAATATGGCTAAAATGTGTTTTTTACTATATACTGATTTCAATAACCAGCTTTGCAAATGTTTTATGAAGGAAAAAAAAATGCATTCAGCACTTTTTTTTAGAGCTCATTACATTTTGATGAGTAATAATGTGATGTGAAGATAACTTTTGTTTGTTTATAAAAAATTTTTTTAAAAAACCCCTCAAATTTACATCAACCTGCACTATTATAAAGAAAACCAGTGGTGGAGAATTACACTGTAATTTCTGTACATATAATAGATAAGATGTGAGAAATTTGTTCTTAATTACGTCACTGTGATGCTACTTTATACTTTCTACTCCACTATATTTAAATAGTAAGTTACCCTCTGTATCATTCATAAGCAGTTCATAAACCTTTAAAGATCCCCTGCAGACATATTTTAAGACACATACAGTAAAAATCTTCTGATCGAAATAATAAATTGTGTCTGATATGATTTTTCCACAAAAAAAAGTTTAATTATGTTATCAGAAATTCTTGAAATTACATCTCCTCATCCTCCTTTTTATTGAGAAATTCAGAGGTATGAATATTTATAGTTTTCCTGCTGGACACCAGATGTTTCCTGCTTCGCTGTAAAGTTCAATCAGGAGGCTTCAAGTCAGCTTCAGTAAGTTCATACTGAACCAAACGAGCTGTGATGTCATAAATTCACATGTTTGAAACTGAGATTTTAAGGTGAATTCAGAGAAACTTTCCTCCTTCAGCTGATGAATGAAAACAAACTCTGCACAGAGAAGAAGAACAAACATCCGACTGAAAGAACAAGAAGAAGAACAAACATGTTTTTGAGTACTAAAGAGTTAACGAATATATAAACGTGGCAAACGGGGATTTTTGCAGCATCGCTTAAATGAGTCACAGTCTCTGCTGCAGCTGATAAAGATAAATAAATTCATGAATAAGCCACAATACGGATGACTAAAGAGTTCATTCATGTGTCTCCTGCATCTCTCTGATGAGAATTCACTGGTTTATCTGGTAAATGTTATTAATGATGAACATTTTTTATTGATCAGCTCTAGAAACAGCATGATAAGAAGAGTCTGTTCTTTACAGCAGATTAAACTGATATGAAGAAATGTCACGAAGCAGTGATGGAAAGTACAATTCTGAGGTGTTTGTACTTTTTAAAATACAACACATTGTTAAAGATGAAACCAGCGGTTTCCAACCTTTTTGGCTTTTGACGTCTTACAAAAAGCAGTGTGTAGTCGGGGTCACATTTCACATGTCTATGAGTTGTTAACGGCTCCACCAAATAGTGATTTTTCCCTCTAAACTTCTCACATGCTTTCATTTCAATAAATGTTTAAATGATCCAATATTTCAGCAAAAATCAAAGATATCAGAACGTTGTTTCTTCTTCTTTCCTCTTGTAAACAGTAACAGTGAGTAGAAGGTAGATCTCAGCAGGTTGATCTTGAATAACAACAACCTGCAGGATTCAGAGGAGCAGCTGCTGCAGACTGATAAGACCTTCAGAAACGTCACAATTCAGCGAAAAGTCCAAAAACTGAAGACAGATTTGTGTATCAGAACTTTATTTTTTCTTCTTTCCTCTCCCATTAATCATCTCACGACCTCTCAGATTTATCTGCTGATCCTTTGGAGGGGCCCCGCCCCCTAGGTTGGGAACCGGTGGACTAAACTAGCTAACTGTATATAAAGTAGTGTAAACTAGCTCCACCTCCAGCAGCTACAACGGTAACATGCACACAGCAGCTTCACTCCTGAATCCTGCAGCTTGTTTCCACTCAGATCCAGCTCTCTCAGATGGGAGGGGTTGGACTTCAGAGCTGAGGCCAGAGAAGCACAGCTGATCTCTGACAAACTGCAGTCACCAAATGTCAATAAAGAATAAATTATGCAGATAAAATGTAATTTATAGTCCAACTATGTCCTCATCAATGAGTTTTTCTCTAAAATGAGCAGAGTGACTTTGTCATTGTGTTATTGTGGATCATCATAATGTCAGCCTTCTACTGTCAAATCTGTAATTGGATGATCAATGTGAAATCAGACATCTTGGACTAGAACTTCGTATCAGAACTTTGATTTTTCTTCTTTCCTCTCCCATTAATCATCTCACGACCCCTCAGATTTATCTGCTGACCCTTTGGAGGGGCCCCGACCCCTAGGTTGGGAACCAGTGGACTAAACTAGCTAACTGTATATAAAGTAGTGTAAACTAGCTCCACCTCCAGCAGCTACAACAGTAACATGCTGCTCTAACACTGATGCTTCACTATTAATAATCTAATGATGTCATATATAATAATATATCAGTCAGAGGGACCAAACCACTACTTTTACTGCAATACTTTAACTACATCAAGCTCATAATACTTATGTACTTTTACTGCAGTAGATTTTTCATGCAGGATTTTTACTTGTAATAAAGTATTCTTACATTGTTGTATATTTTACTGCAGTAAATTATCTGAATATTTCTTCCACTTGCTATAAGATGCTTCGTGTTGTTCTGTATTAAAATCTTTTTCAATCTGTTTTTTTTACTCTTAATTTTAATGATGTAAAAACTATGAACAACAGATGGTTTTACAGGTATCATGGAACAATAATCGCTGATAAATCTGTTCATTCATTCTCTTTATAATGCGATTTCCATTTAGTGTTAATTAATGTGCATATTAAGCGACATCACAACAGGATCCAATCAGCTGCTTTATGTAAGAAACCTGGAAGGCGTCGAGGCTGCGGGCTTCACACAGAGATTCATTTCAATCACAACATCAATCCTGTTAGAAATTCAAAGAAGAAAATGAATTTTTCATCAAAAACACCAATCACAGTGACACACGCTGTCAGCAGAGCAATTGTGTCACATGATAATGAATAAATTATCACGTGTTGAAAGACATTTTGGATACTTTTATCAAAACAAATCCCAGACACGACAAACACACCATGAAACTATTAAATATTAATAGTCTCTTAATTATATACGGTCACGTCTATCAAACACCTTCCCACCCTGGAATCTAATGAAGGTGGAGTTCAAAGTCTTGAATGTCTAATTTGAGAGATATAATTATCAGCAGACACAAAAAGCAAAATGTTGCTCTCATTTTTTAAAGCTTTGAGGCCTATAAAGACTAAATATTTATATAATTCCTGTCTGGATCACAGGGGGAAACAAGATGGTTCATCTCAAGGATTTGTTGTTAACACTTGTGGATTAACTTTGTTTTGTTTCATGATTTTGTAAGAAGTGAAAATGTCAAAACTTCTCATAATAAAGTAGATATATATATATATTATGAGTGTTGTTGGAGTCTTCACACTTCTTTCCTTCTCCGCTCAGAAACAGATGAAACTCTGCCAGAAATCTCTTCACGACTTTGGAAGTGGAAATTTTCTGAAAGCTCCAAAATTCACAAGTTGAGACGAGCAAATTTGGAAAGATTTACTCAAGTTGCGTAAATTATTATATTATATTACTGTTGTAATTCCTGCTCTCTGGCATCAAGACTTTTAGATGTTTTATTACAGCAAGTGCATGAAACTTCATTCATGCTTGTTTCTCTTTTCTATAAAGTGTCTTTGGGTGTTTTGAAAGGTGCTATATAAATCTCAACTATTATTATTATTATTATTATTATTATTATTATTATTATTATTATTATACTTTGAGAACCACTGGCTTAGTGAATGTAGTTGTCGACGTGTTCTCAAATCTACGAGTTTCACTTGAAGGCAGCACGAGATGAACAGTAATGACTCCCGCCGCCGCGGGGAGGCGCTGCTGCTGCTGCTCACACTGACATAAATTAAATGAGATTAAATTAGATTTAACGCGACGAAAACGTTTCAAAAAGGCGGGAAACAAACTCCTGATTTGATACATTAAGAGTAAAAAGTGAAAATATAGATTATAAGAAGCCTTCAGCGGGTGAAAACAGGATGTGACGTCACGTAACTGCCGCCACGTGAAGCTAATAAGAATCAATCAGCTCACCTGTCGACCTGTTGCTGGTTTAACGCAGGTTAGTTGTTTTCAGCTGACATGTTGGATCCTGCTGATGAAGGTGAGACAGCTTCTCTTAAACTTAACTGTTGGTTTGATTAGTCAGATCTGATCGATCAATATCGTACTGATCAATAATCATACAGTTTCAGTGTGTGACTGGTAGCTGCCAGGGTTACTTCTACTGATCAAACATATTTAATATGGACTCATCAGATAAATAGTGAAAGTCTGATGAGTTTACAGCAGATTTAATTTATTGATCAGTGCAGATGTGGGAATGTTATTTTACTGATTTACTAATAAAAACATTCAATATTAATATCATTGGGGCTGCTACGAACGTTTGTCATTGCTCAATCTACAGCTGTAACGATTAGTTGCCATTACTATTAAATTAATCAACAGATATTTTGATAATCAATTAATTATTAATTTTATTTAAGAAAAAAGTAAAAATTCTCTGATTTCAGCTTCTTAAATGTGAATATTTTCTGGTTTCTTTAATCCTCTGTGACAGCAAACTGAATATCTTTGAGTTGTGGACAAAAAAAACATTCAAAGACATTTTTTTTTTGGTTTTGGGAAGCAGTTTTTGACATTTTTCACCACAATCGTTAGTTGCAGCCTTAGATTAATCTGTCAATTATTGTCTAGATTAGTTGTTCGGTCTATAAAATGCAACCTGAAATGTCTTGTTTTGTCTACAACTCAAAGGTATTCATTTTACTGTCATGGAGGACTACAGAAACCAGAAAATATTCACATATAAGAAGCTGGAATCAGAGAGATCTATCTATCTATCTATCAAATACCAAACAATAATAAGAGATGAGAACTATAAATAAAAAAACAAAAACAACTATAAAACTTGATTTTAGACTTTCAGAACTCACTTTTCGTCTCATTATTGTTTGAACGGTGAGTCTGGTTTTGCTTGAATCGCTGTGATATATTTGTTTGTTCTGCATGAAGCTGCTGAAGTTTGTTGTTTGAAGAAAGTTCAAAAAAAAAAAAAGCCATTTGAATTTATGACCCTGAGGGTCGAGGTTTATTGTAGAGAAGTGTGAAAGTGAGAGCTGCTCCTCTCAGCTCGGCTCATCTCAGACGATCGCTGCTGCTGATGATGTGTGATGACATTTAAATGAACTTCTTTTCTTCTACGATTGGAGAGAGGAAAAAAAAAAAAACACAGATAAACGTTTATTTCTGTCTCTGCCTCTCTTGGCTTCAGCTTCGGGGCCCTCGGCGCCGCTTTCAAAGTTCAACCTCTCGCTGTGTCCTGATGAGAGAGAGCCGGCCATTAGTAAAGCTGATAATGGAGGATAATAGCAGTAATCACAACGCTTATTTTAACGGGATACTAATCGTACGTTACACACCGGTGTTGGATGATGGTGCTGCGGGTCAGACCGAGACCTCACACTCTGATTATTATCTGCTGCTTTCAAGTTTGAAAAAGTGCAAATTGTGTCGTTTTCTTTGTAGTTTTTAACTGATTTACTACAAACTGCTTGTACTTTACATTACTGCTGATGATTTCTAAAGCAGCTTAAATATCTTGACTTGAGCTGCAGCGATTAATCAATTAGTTGCCAACTGTTAAACTAACTCAGCTATTTTGATAATCAATTAATATGTTTGAGTCATTTCTTTAAGATAAAAATGAAGAATTCTCTGATTCCAGCTTCTTGAATATGAATATTTCCTGGTTTCTTTAGTCCTCTGTAACCGTAAACTGAATATCTTCAAGACATTTGAAGACGTCATCTTGGGTTTTTAGGAAACACTTGATGGACATTTTTCACCATTTGGACCAAACAACCAATCGATTGATCAAGAAAATAGTTGACAGTTTAATCGATAATGAAAACGACCGTTAGTTGCAGCTCTGATCCTGACGACTGTTCAGCTTGTCTTTTGAATTTGTTGTGTATGTTTATGATTCCCAGCGGATTATTAACGGTTTTCTTCACGCTAAAAGCCTCCCTGAACCGATAACGTCAGATAATGGTGAAAAATGTCGATAAGTGCCGAGATGACGTCCTCAAATGTTCTCGTTTTGTTCACAAGATATTCAGTTTACTGTCATAGACGACTGAAGACACCAGAAAACTACAACTAATTGATTAATCGACTAATAGCTGCAGCTTTATTTCGGACTGTTGACAACACATTTAATGACATAGTGGATAATCTTGTGGTCCTGCATGTTGTGATGAGTATTTATTACTGTCCTCTGGTGCTTTATTGACTAAAAGGTTGGTAGAAATGGGAGAAAATAACTGGCAGATTAATCAATAATGAGAATAATTGTCAGTAGCAGCCTTATTGGAGACTTGGAGTCATGCTCTAGTTATTTACCTAACATAATAAAATAGTTTCCAAACAATAGCTCTGATAAAGTGAGTTTTGTTCAGCTAAACTGCTAAAATGAAGGGTTATTAAGTCTAACTTAATAAGAACAATCCTATATTTTCTGTTTTCTAATCTTCTCTCGCTCCGAGTCAAATTAATCTTCTTCGCAGCGTTCTGCCGTTTTTATAAAAAGTTCAACTCGAGGATTAAAATGAATAAAATCTTCACAGTGCTGAGTTTAAACAGCCAAATTAGAGGAGCTGCTCCTCTAATTTAAATGATTTAAAGCTGCCGAGTGGAGAGTTTCCATCAGTTCAGCAGCCTGGAAGAAGAAGAAGATGAAGAGACACCACAGTAACGAGAGGACGTTTAAAACATCATGAATTATTACAAGATACAGAATGCAGCATGAACACTGACCTTTATAGTTTCTTTGCTCGACTTTTCCTAAAAGTTATGAAGCAGCTTTGTTTTCTATTCATCAGTAACAACAATGGTAACACTTCTCTATACAGTTCCTGTTATTTTATACGGATTTTATAGTAATTTGAAGGTATTTAATAGTTCATTTTTAGGACATTTTACAGAGAACATGGTGCAATTTGGTATAAATTATAAGAGAAAAAGTGTGAAGTTGGTTTAGTTGGTTTAATGCTGATTCATTCTCAATACATTCTTCATAAATGAGACTCTTTAACCGAACTTAAGTAAGTAAACTGTATTCGTAAAGCGCTTTTCACAGACGTAAATTACAAAGAGTTTTACACAAGTTTTATACAACATACAAGAGAGAAAACGTAGAAACAGCTGGAGACATGGACATCTGCTGCATCATCTAGGCAACTAAATGATGAACTATAGTAGTCTGGCTGGGAGGAAATGAGGGTGTTCAGCTGTGTTTTTGGGGAGCGCTGGTTTGACTTTGTCAATATCTCTGATTTGTAAATATCGGGACTGAACGAGACTGATATTTAAGTGTAAGTACAGAAGTATGTGATTTGAGACACAGCATTAATGTGGTGATTGAAGTTTAGGCACGGATCAAAAACAACTTCTACATTTATAGCTGAGTGTTTTGTGTTAGTTCTCAGTAGTCTGAGGTGTTAGAAATATGATCAGGATCAATAACCAGGACTTCAGTCTAATCTGTGTTCGATGGGAGGAAGTTGGAAGCTGTCCGGTCCTTAATGGCAGCAGTGCAGAGAATCCAGATTGTTACGATGTTCAGGGCTAAACGAGACGTATAACTGGGAGTCATCAGCATAACAACGGTGGCAGTGAAACCGTGAATAACATGACCAACAGGTAACGGATACAAACGGAACAAAAAAGGACCGAAGACGGAGCCCTGTGGGACGCCACCTGACAGGAGAGCAGCTGAAGAAGTGAAGTTGTAAACAGATACCAGTTATGAGCAGTTTCACCAAGGCCGACCCAGTCCCTGAGTCTGAGTAGAATTATAACATTATATTATAATATTATAATAACAACACACTGAAAACGAAATATTTCCAGTCAGTTAGACAAATGTCAGCAGTCACACCTGAATATGAACCTGAATATATTGAAAGGATATTTACCAACTAAACCAACTTCACTGTTTTTCTGTTTCTACCAAATTGCACCAACTTTCTGTAAAATGTCCTTAAAATTGACCTTTAAATACCTGCAAATTAGTATATATTATGTTAATGCTAAATCTGTGTGCAATTAAAGTACCTGTAAACTAAACTGTTACCACATCAACATATCTTTTAGAAATGATTAAATCTACTCTGACTGCTGTTAAAGTCAGATGAAACCTCGACCGCAGTGCGAGGTTTTAGATTATAAGTTATTGAATGTTGTCACAGTTGGTGAAATTGAAAACCATGGCTGACACTTAAATGCAAAATCTCATCAACATTCAGTCAAACAAAAAAAAAAGAGACTGAGAGAGAAAAATATGTTGTTTTTTTTTTTAAGGTTCAGAGCTACAATTTAGATGTTTTTCTCAGTGAATGAATGTATGAGTGATGATCTGCTGCTGCTGCTGCTGAGTCACCGCAGCAAAACAAGGAGAGAGAAACAGTTTTAATGGTATTGTGGCTCTTTCGGGGTCAGAAATGTGAACTGATATCGATGTTGCTTCTTATTATTTTTACATGATTGTTCTAATGGGGAGGAGACACAACTGGTCCAAACACTGGTCCAATTTTCATAAGGAAACTGGAAGGAAAGTGCATTTAATCACCTCTATGGCAAAAACAACAAAACAGAGCCAAACCAACAATGAACTGATCTACTAACAAGTATTGTGATATCTTTATATTCTTCCGTTGTTGCTCCAGAAACTATTTAAAAACACGTCAGTGAGTCACACCGCTGCTCTGGGTCACATGTTCCTTCACCATGAAGAATTTGGTCATATTAGTTTGTTTAGAAATGGCTCCAAAAGTTAATACCAGCGATGAGATTGTAACTGTCAGGAGTGAGGTTCCTTGAAAGGTAGATGCCACTGAGCATGTGCAGAAATGCAGTTTTGCTTCGCTAGCTTGTTGTGCTACCCGGTCACTGGTTGGCATCGAACGTTTCTGCAAACCACAGAAACACTGAATATATACATTTCAACGCGTTGAATATGTATCACATCAAGATTTCTACAAATGTAGCATATTAATATTTCTACCTGTTGAATAATGGTGTTTTATGGTTTGACAACGCTGTGGTTCAGGTCTGGTTAGGTTTAGGTACAAAGACCAATGGCTGGTTTTGTCTTGACTTGTTTTATTTATCGTAGTGAGCCAGAACGCAGCCTGAGATCTTCGGGCGGAGGTCTTTGATCCGTTTCCCTGAGGCGCCGCCGAAAACAAGAGGCGACAGATCGTCTGCAATCAGAGCCCCGAAGATACAGAACAAGCTGCTCGAGGAAATCAGGTCAGTAGGAACCAGTGACCTGCTTTTAAATCTTCTTCTTCTACTTGTTTCTCCTCATTTTCTTTGCTTTTTATTGACTGACCTTTTACTGGCGACACTGTTACTGGTTTTATTTGCTTATTTGCTTATTTGTCTTGAATTAAGCATTTTATGACGTGGGTTTAGAAAAGTAATTTATGTTATTATTTCTATTTATTGGGCTCGTACGTCTCTCAGCTTTCTGGTCTCACTCGCAGCTTCGATCATGAAGCTGCAGCTGCTGAATGTAAAATTAAAAAACCCTGACAGATAAACATAAACAACAGATCAATATGTTGCTAAAATATCAATTCACGTCGTTCTCCCCCAGAGATGCTGTGAGTAGATTATTCCTCACTAACTCATAGCAGCCCTGAAGCAAGTTTAGAAAGTGAAATGTGTTTTTCTGGCCAGTAAAGATGACTGTTTGTATGTGGTAGTAAAGAAAATTATGATTTTTAACCAAGTTAGCTTTGTTCAGACTGCTTTTCCAGAGAGGTTGTGCCCCTAAATTCATAATTCATACTAATTCTAAGCAGTTTAGTGTCTTTACACTGAAAACATGACTCTAAAAAGTCATCTTTGATTATTTTTTAATGGGTTCCTGATGGACGACATTGTCCCAGAAAGCACTGAACAAGGGAAAATGCTGCTCACAGCTAGAAAAACGTAAACTAATTACAAATAGATGTGATGAAGATAGTTTGATTTCTCTTTTATGAAGTTTCTGCAGATTTCCAGCCTCTATATTTATATTCTAATAATAATTGGCTGAAGCTTATTCATTCTGTAGCTGCATACAAACCACTGAAATCATGACATTTTTAATTAGCTTTCTAGTTAGCAGCTCACAAGTATAACTTTTAGATATTATTAACGTTTAACCCTTGAGGAGTCGCTGATCACGCCGGCGTGATCGAACGACGTGTCAGGTTCAGGACGTCGTAGCGTAAAAACAAAGTCACATTAAGCGCTGCTGTCAACTTCTGTCCAAAATGCTGGCTTGAAACTCTGTGCCAGCTTTTGTTTGGTGTTGATAGACCGAGTAAAAACGGAGATACGTTTATATAAAAATTATGTTTATTCATGCGGAAAAGCGTGCGAGATGGGACGGTGGCAGACATCGTGTTTATTTTACATCTCCCTTGAAGAGTGGTGTAGCTAAAAAGTAAAAAACGCATCTGCTTTTTATTGTAAATAAATGTATATAGACTGATTTTATCTCATTGTTACTATTATATGTTCACATTTGCAGACTTAAAATGCTTCGTTGAACATGTTTGTGTTTCTTATAGTCAAAATACAACAATTTTCCAATTCAGATTTTATGTATTTTGTGTGTTTTTGGGTTCAATATGATGATATAGTGTGTTAAAGTGGAAAAATAATAGTCTGGTCATATAGATGATGGAAAAAAAAAAAATACCAAACATCAGCATGTTAAACATTCTTTAAAGTGATATATAAAGGCAAATTCAAATATGCGGAAACGGCCAAAATAGCCCAAAACTCCTGAGGGTTAAAACTCTAAAACTCTGTATCGCCTGTAAACGTGTAAAGCTGATAAACTGCTGGATAAAAGTAAAATGTTTCAAACTGCAACCATTTTTTTTGTGATTGAACAATCTGAAAGCAGAGAAAAATATAAAAATATAAAAACCTTCAAGACACAATACACTCGTATTCAAGCCTCTGAAGAAGAAAGCAGACGCCTACTCCGCCAAAATAAAAGCCCTGAATTGAGGTTATTCTCTCTGGGGGGACGGCGAGGCTTACGGACAAACAATGAGTCGTTACCGAGGCGGAAGCAAACTGTGAACTCCGGGAGCGGACGCGGTGGTTCCTCCAACAAACATTCATATTCATATTAAAGCGTTATGACACCGAGGCCGAAATTATTATTGATAATTGTATGAAAAGCTGTGAGATAACCGCTTATTACTCACACACAGCTTAGTTTTCCACTTCACACCCTGCTGAACGGACTCTAATCAGGAGCTCATTCACAGACGCACCACAAGCTCTTCGTCTTCTTCTTCTTTTGTGGTGTTTTTTTGCTGCATTAGTCACTTTCTCTCCATCCTCAGCTGCATTTTTCTCAGTTTGACCCCAATTAAGTTTAAAAAGCAGCTTCTTCTCCGTTTAACCCTCCTGCAGTTTTTAACTTTTAGAGTCAAGTGGGGATAATAACAAAAGATTTCCTGCCTCTTTTTGTTTTTTTTAGACACTACACGGCCAAATTGCCACACTTATAAAAAGGGGCCACATGTAGGTCAGAAGAAAAGCGTCGCCACTAGAAATGTAGTGTTTGAGCTCATGCAATATGTATTTTGAGGCAATTGTGTCTGAAATTTAAAGGGGACGTGTCATGATTTTTGTGGTTTTCTGTCATTTATATACTGTTGTAATGTCAGAAGTAAAGTCAAAAGTCAGGGCTTCAACCTGCTTTGCTTTGTTTGCGAAGTTACCTCTACTTCCTCCTCCTGGTGATGTCAGATTGTCCACAAACGACATCCGTTCAGTAGTTTTTGTTGCTAAGATTGTTCACGTTGTCCACTCGCATATTTCAGATCCATTTAAAGCAATTTAATGTAATAATTCATCATTAAAATGTATAAAAACAACTAGACCTATGTTCTATATGTTGTTGAGTTGTGTACTTACATGTTACCCAAATGTTTCCAACAGTTTTCAAACCCAGAGAAATCTGTCATTTTAATCAAAGTAAAGGACCGTTTCATTTGGTGACCTGTCAATGGCGTCATACCTCCTCTACCAAAGAGCCACAACAACACAACGACAAAGTCACTCTGCTCATTTTAGAGAAAACACATCTGATTGGATTATAAATGGATTTTTATCTACATCATTTATTCTTTATTCAGATTGATTAACTGCAGTTTGTCAGAGATCAGCTGTGATTCTCTGGCCTCAGCTCTGAAGTCCAACCCCTCCCATCTGAGCGAGCTGGACCTGATTAAACTGGGCAAACGTTAGCAGCAGCTCGGCTAACAGCCCCTCCAGGAAGTCCACTGCTCGCCCAACATGGTGGAGAAACACTGATTTTTTTTAGCTGAAACTGCTTTATTCAGTGAATTGAAGAAGGACGTTGCACTTCAACAATTCTCGGTGGAGAGCTAAACCCAAAATCCAGCAGACTTGTTCCAAAAATGTAGAAAAAAAGGGTAGCACATCTAGCACAATTTTCCAGTCAAGAGGACAAAATATGAACATTTCACTTGTTTATTTGGCTCACATCACATTAGAAAAACGCTTCCACGTTTGGGCACAGAGCCTTTTTTCAGAGCGTTTTAAGTATAAAGGTTGAATTCACTCATATATACAAGGGAGGAGTTAGTACTCAGCTGGAGGTTGGACCCAACCATTTGGGAACCAATCAGCCTTCTCATCCCATGGTTCTAGACACAGGGACCAATCTCAAGTCTACAATGAAATCTGCTTTAATTAGTATTTGAATGATTTTAATCAGCGGGTCCGTTTGTTCTGGAGAGGAGGAGACCTCTGCGGGTAAAAACATCCTGAACCATCAACACTGGAGTAATCCTATCCCACTGAAGCTGCTGGTTTCACAACCAAGACAACAACTCCCATCATCCCTTGCTGCTTCACACCGTCATCACACTCCGTCTGTTGTTATTGTTTTGATTGAGACGCCGAGCGGCTGAAATTTTGTGCCTTTTAATATAATTGTGTTCTTCTAGACACAACCTTGAATATTAACAATTTGGGTCCATCAGAATACTTGTTCTCTGTATCTCGTTTCTTTCTTGCATTGTCAAACACAGCAAGCCTGTTATTCTTATTAAATAAACTGATATATTTTTTTATCTGTTTGAAAGAAAAAAATCTAATTAAAGGAGATAAAGTTTGCTAAAAGTTTCCCAAAAGTCTCCCACACTGCTTTTATTTTAGCTGCGTTTCTTCACCAGCTGTCAGATGCAGGATGTTTGCGCTGCGTCGCCCACGTTCAAGTGACAAATCCAAACATAACCACTCATGAAGACAGAGCTCTGAAATTGGCAAAAAAGTAAGATTCAAAGTACCTCTGTGGAGTTTTTGAAGACTTGCAGCATTTATTTTATTGAAGGAACTTGTGGTTTTAAGTTCACCAAGAGGCACCCCAAAAACGGCTGTGGTATGCCCGGGATATCAGAAATGGATTTAAAGAATAGCTGCCAATAATTAGACAATCTAGTGCATGTCCAGAACATATGTGTTAGGTTGCAGGGCGTCTGGGAGCATCTGTCACACGCTTCTGTGGTCTTATCCGGGTTAATTTTGAAAAGTTTATCTTTTCTGTAGTGTAGTCTAAAGAGAACTTTAAATTGGAGAAGAGAAATCGAAATCTTTTTACTCTCAAATATCGGTATCGATCCCAAAAATCCAGTATCAGTCGGGCCCTGGTGCTGCAGTGTAACTCAGTGATGAATTACAGATGATAATCAGGATCATGTGACTCTCAAACAGTTCCAGCTTGTAGTTGCTTTAACATATAATATGTGACGTAAACCGTCTCTGCAGGTTTACTGTATAGAAACCAGCTGAAACCAGCGGCTCTAAAAACTCACGGACAGTTTGGAAAATACTCTGCGTTTATATGAAGTGTGTGATTTGTAGTTAATGGACTTAAAGTGTTTGGGGGTGAAGCAGCACTGTGGTCCGTTTAATCGTAGTTTAAAGTTGTCAGTCATTCTCCACCTCCTCAGCGGAGTCACGAGTCGCCTCTTGAACGTAGCCGTCACATTTTCCATTTGTACCGGTGTTCATGATGCTTCAGAGGCAGGTTTTTATCTGAGAGCAGAGAGAGCGGTCCTGACTCATCCAGCTCGCTGAGTGAGGATCAGTTATAATGGCTCCGCCGTCATCAGGCCACGAGAGAGTTCAGCCTCAGAACTCACTGTTCTGTCAGTCAATATAATTACAGCCTCTTGTGTCCTTTCAAAAGCTTCTTTGCTTTCATCCTTCGCAGTTTAGCTTGCAAATCTCCCAGAGACACACACACACTCTTTCTATCTCACACTCTCTCACACACACACTGCAGCGTTTCAGAAGTTTTCATCATGTCTTATTTTTGTTTACATTCTCGTTTCGTGTGAACAACAAGATCGTTTATTCCCAGAGCTTCGAGTTCAGCTGAAACTCACATTTTGCTATGAAATTAAAGTAAATCTCTTTGGTTCTTTATTGTTAAAAGTTTTGTTGCGATTAGATAAAAAAAAGAGGCAGCAGTGAGATCATTTCACACTTGGAAACATCAAAC
The DNA here is from genome assembly GCA_029490765.1 of Euthynnus affinis. Classification (NCBI taxonomy): domain Eukaryota; kingdom Metazoa; phylum Chordata; class Actinopteri; order Scombriformes; family Scombridae; genus Euthynnus; species Euthynnus affinis. Next base: position 3,186,324 of record CM055847.1, read on the forward strand.
TAAAGCTTAAAATCTCACATTTCATGTTGTGTAGTTGTACAACGTTACATATTACTCATTAAAAACGTTATCACACATTTCACTTTCACACATCACTTTACTAAATACTCAACAGCAAACCTAATCGGTTGCGTTACTTGTTATTATGGCTGCAACTACTGATTATTTTCATTATCCATTGATCTGTTGACACATTGATTAATCGTTTAGGGCTCAGCAGCAGTTTTCCTCTGCTGAGAAATGACTAAAAATGTTTTAAATATATTTTTAAGTAGAATAACATTTATGAATCAGCAGAATAGCCTCTAAACACGACTTCTGTCATATTGTCAGCTTATACAGTAGTTGTTGCTGACATGTTAGCAAACAGCTGCTTATTTCATTCATTCATGTCAACATTATCATTCATGTGGAGTCGTGTTTCTGTCCAATCTTCTCTCTCTTTTAGCTTCTGTTTCTGCTCTCTACCAACTCCTGAGGGAAATATCTGGCTCTTTATCTGCTAAATGCTCCACTATGTTCACCAGCAGGTAGTGTACAGCGGCTTCTTCTCTCTGAAAGCGACGCTATGAGAGCCGCTGAGAGTGAACCAGAACAGTAAAAGTTGCAGCCAGAGTCGCTGATAATTCTCGAGCCAATAACACACTGAGGGCTCATACATCGGTATTATAAAAAATATTGATTGTAGCCATTTCAAAGTGATTGAACACCTGCATTACTACACTAACATTTGTTTTGCATTGTGCGGCTTTAAAATAACAACGCCTCTACTTGTTTCTATTCCAGTCACATTGATCAGACAAAAACACTCTCATGTGTTTTGATAAAGCTCTTATGAACAACAACAACAACAAACATGCTGCTTTCTTAATATTAACAAGTTCTTAAGTGAGTCTCTGGAAACTAGCCCTGTTTTCCCAGAGTTGTCTTCTGTTTGGAAAAAAAAACAGATTTGTGATCAATGAGCTCATCGGCTTCAAAAATTTTTTCTCTCAACTTGCTTTCAAAGTTTCTGATGCGTTGAGTGACTTTCATAAACTTTTATTCTGTCGCCTGTGAAATGTGTTTCCTGTAAGAAGAAAAGTATTTTCTTCCAGAACTTTTTTTTTTTTTTTTTTTTTTCTGACAAACTGTGTTGTGTGTCTGATAACGAACAACATAATGAAGTGAAACTATTCTGTAGGCTGCCGCTACACTGAGAGCCCCTCCAGGTTTAATTAAATGGTTGAACAGACTTTGTCCTCTGCTCGGTCCCACAGCTGATCTTTGTTCTTCACTCTCTGCAGCTCCGGCTGTCCTTCAGCCTGAGGCTCTGTGCCCGCAGCTACTCCGTGTTTTGGTTTTACTGGAATCATTTAACAGAGTTTTGTTCATGAGTAACATAAATAATTATGTAATTTCCCAACTGAGTGCATCTGTTGTTATTAGTCAGCTTTCCTAATTTGGGTTTGGCTGAAAGAAAACAAAGACGAGAGAATAATTATAGATTAAGTAGATTCATGTTTGTATCATTTACAGTATTAAAAAAAAAAGAAATTGTAAACATTGTGTTTTGTAAGAACTTGTTTTGAATCTGGCAGCTCAACATCGTGATTATATTTCCTACAATGCAACAAGTGTTTATAAAGATGCAACGATTAGTCGACTGTCAGAAAATTAATCTGCTGCCGTCCTAATAATCAATTAATCATTCCAGCATCTGGATCTGAGAATTTGCAGCGTTTCTTTTGTTTTATGTGATATTAAACTGAATATGACTGCAACTTACGGTTATCTTAATTATTGATTAATCTGTTGGTTCTTTTCTCAATTAATCGATTGGTTGTTTTGCCCATAAAATGTAAATCAATGTTTCCCTTAATGACTTAATTTAATAGTTGTCAGCTAATTGATTAATCATTGCAGCTCTAAAACTGAATATTTTTAGGTTTTGGACTGTATTTGAGTTCAATTTTGACATACTTTACTTGAGTATTATATACTTTCTACATTTCAGAGGGAAATATTGTACTTTCTACTCCACTACATTTATTTGACAGCTTTAGTTACTTTTCAGATGAAGATTTGACACAATGGATAATATAACAAGCTTTTAAAATACAACACATTGTTAAAGATGAAACCAGTGGTTTCCAACCTTTTTGGCTTTTGACGTCTTACAAAAAGCAGTGTGTAGTCGGGGTCACATTTCACATGTCTATGAGGTTGATCGTGAATAACAACAACCTGCAGGATTCAGAGGAGCAGCTGCTGCAGACTGATAAGACCTTCAGAAACGTCACATTTCAGCAAAAATCAAAAATTAGAGAAAAAGTCCAGAAACTGAAAACAGATTTGTGTATCAGAACTTTGTTTTTTATTCTTTCCTCTCCCATTAATCATCTCACGACCCCTCAGATTTATCTGCTGACCCTTTGGAGGGGCCCCGACCACTAGGTTGGGAACCAGTGGACAATGTCATATATAATAATATATCAGTCAGAGGGACCAAACCACTACTTTTACTGCAATACTTTAACTACATCAAGCTCATAATATTTATGTACTGTCACTGCAGTAGGATTTTTCATGCAGGACTTTTATGCGTAATGGTGTGTGGGGTGTTTTTATATTGCTGTCTTGGTACTTGGCAGGTTCTCAGAGCCGAAGTTAAAATCTTCAGTTGTCTTGTTTTGTCTGAACAACAGTCCAAAACCCCAAAATTTTACAACGCTGTAAAACAGACAAAACAGAGCAGAAAAGCAGTAAATCATCACAGTGGAGAAGCAGGAACCAGCAAATGTCAGCTGCTCTTTGGAAGCTGCAAAGAAAAAAACAAAACAAAACAAAAAGAAAACAGTGAAATTTAATGAAGCAGCAGCAGCTACAAAGGATTCTATGTCTGTATCTCCATCCTGTCGCCTACAGACGTCCCACAGTCCTCGATGTTAATTGTCATTCTTCACGCTTCGCACAAGACGCTGAGACGGTGAAAATCCTCCCAACATGCATTCCTTCCCGCAGCTTATGAAACCAGCTCAGGAGCTGCTGGGAAAAGTCTTAGAGGGACTTTGGGTCAGCTCAGAGCGCTGACAGACAGTTAAGACCTGCCGCTTGAGACAGAAACTCTTCAGTTTCCTCACAAGGAAAAAGGTGTGAAATGAAACTGTCACGGGTGCAGCAAACATCCAGGAGTGACGGGTGTTCAGTACAATCCTGCGGGCAGATTATTTTGACGTCTTTGTGTCATAAGGGAGTGATTCTTCTTCACCGTTTCTGGAAGTGAAGGAGGAACAACTCGACCTGACATAAATGTGTAGAAGTTGTTGTAACAATGCTTCAGGTGTGAGAAGAGTTGTCAGACAAGGGGGGGAAGAAAAAAAGCTGTTGATGCATAGAAAGAAGGTTGCAGAGGTGGAGGTTGGAGGGTTTTTCAGGTTGCAGCTGTGTGTGCATTTTAACAGCAGAGTGTCTGAATGAAGGATATTTGCACAGCTGGGTCAGAGAGCTGCGCCAACATGCCGACTGTAAAATGGAAAACTTGGTTTAATAAGCAGTCACTCAGAGAGGCAGAGTGAATGTAATTCTTGGTGACTGTAGTGTTTTGAGTAAAGTCTAACGATGCGTCCAAGAGGTGAGAAAAGAGCCAGCAAAGTATGAAATTGAGTTTTCCCCCTTTTTTGTGTGCATGTGTTCGATTTCTTAGAATCAAAGAGCCAGGAGGGAAGAAGCTCAGTGCTGTATGGAAATATTCAGCGTCAAAGGTGCTAGTGTGTAGAAATTTACATATACTAATCGCTTTTTTATCACCAGTGAGTGAACAGTTGGTAACATAACAAATGAAACTTTCTGAAACAGCCTGTGGACTTCTATGTGAAGGTTGGTTTTTCTGTGAAAATCCAAAGGATGTGATGTTTTTGCACATTCGCAAGTGTCTTGCCTCTCTCCTGCTAAGATTCAACATATGACAGCACTCACCACAACAAAAACACCCTGCTGATATTAACGTATTTCTCTGATAACTTAAGATCCAGACGTCCAATGACTAAAATCCTTCTTGCGGCTAAAAGATCAAGTTAAAAACCAGCTAAATTTATCATGAAAATGTGGCTTCAAACTGAATAAAAGTCCATTTCTAACAGTTTGTGTGGAACAAGCACAACAAAGCCCATGTATTATCTTGTATGTGTGTAAGTTACTCTTTGGTAGACGCCATTGTAGCGGACAAACACGCGCCGACACATGCATCTTGTGCACTATACTCTTTGGTAGAGGAGGTATGACGCCATTGACAGGCCACCAAATGAAACGGTCCGTTACTTTGATTAAAATGACAGATTTCTCTGGGTTTGAAAACTGTTGGAAACATTTGGGATAATGTAAGAACACAACTCAACAACATATAGAACATAGTGAATGATGCCAAACAGAAAACAATTTTCCAAATGCAAAGAAGAAACACATCTGACAGAATAAACATGTCTTATTAGATCAGGCAGGCAGCTTGAAACAAGAGAAGGAATAAAAACATTTTTTTGTGAGATATTCCAACTGTGACAGGAGTTAGATCAGGTGAAAGACAATAGACAGGTTGGGGAAAGGGAGATTTACCAGTTCATAAATCTTACTGACAGAAAACACAGCAGCTTCCTTTTAAAAAAATATGTGTATGGAGTGTTTTAGGAACTTTGCTCTGACAGTCAGTAAACATCGAGCACAAAGCGACCAGTGTTGGGAAATCGTTTGATCCTGATCTAAAGTTTCAAGAACTTCTGACATCAGAAATTTCACCAAAACCGCTTTTTATCGTCTTGGGAATAGTGCAAGAGTTCAGCAAACTCGCAGCCAGACACTGAAAGATCACAGCATGTTTTTATGAATACTCCGTTATCCTCTAATGTCCTTTTTTTTGCAGGCTATAATTTAAAAAAACTATATGTGGACTAGTTAAAAATGCATTAATAAATAACTATAAATACCTAAATAACAATCTAAAGACTGTAGAAGCATAAAAAGAAATTAAAACAAATAATTTAAAATCACATTGATCATTAAAACAAGAAAAACAGCAAAAGAAGCTGAACATAAAGATCGGAAAATAAGTGAAATGTCTGTGCGTACAGTATGAGGTTCAAAAAATCACAATAAGCGAGTTTATTAAAAGTGTAAAATCACAAGTCTCCGTACACTTTACAAGAAGGAGAAGGCAGGAAAATACAGGTTTTACAGTCAAGGACTGAGAGGTTGTGGCAGGCTGGATAGTGCTGGTTCATGAAGGTGATAAGGAGTGAAGAGGGAGCCAGTGAAGTGAGGACAGATTCATTGTTATGTGCTCAAATGTTTGAATCCCTGTAAGAGTTCTGGCAGCTGTGGGTTTTTTTTTGTGTGTGTTGCAGAGCAGAAGACCTGAGAACAGTATGTTACTATGAGTCTGAAGGTGAGAATTTCTACATCTCACTGTGTTAGAAACTCAGGCAATGTTGTGGGGATGGAGTAAAGCCACCTTTGTGATGTCATTGATGTGTTTTTCAATTAAAAGCGATGAGTCGAAAGCGACATTTACATTTTTGACCGATGAATTAGGAAGAATGGTTCTGTCCTCAAGGCTGATGGATAAATTTGATGTATTTTTTCGGTATTTTTTGGCCCGACAATCAAGATTTCAGTTTTGTCTTTATTTAAAGTTCTTGGACTACATCAACATCAAGTTGGCTAAATTCTAAAATGCAGTTTTCAAGCCCAAAAAAAACCCCCAAACAGGCAATCATCCTCCTACTGGGCATGTGCGGAGTACAGACGAACAAGTCAACTACAGAAAACCAGCAAAGAAGAAACTGAGTGCTATTTCCGTTTCTATGGCGGCTTCCTGATATTTAGTTTATTGCGAGCAGATTACGACAGTTTGAGCAGAGAAAGGTGGTGGATAGCTACGTTTAACTCTAAACAAGCTGTCGAAGTAGACTATAAAGAGAACAACACTTGCAAGAAGCCGTCTGATGATGTAGTTGTTGTTGTTGTTGTGGTGTTTCTTCTCCTTCTGTGTTCCTCCTTCTTCCTTCTTCAACGCTACTGCCATCATTTGTTCTGTCAGCGATATGACAGCGTTTCTACAAAGCTCTGTTTTCCCCCGTAGTAACTACAACTCCAAGCCGGCGTTTTCACATTTACACACTCTGGAGGATGTTTTTTAAAAAGCTCTGTTTTTCAAGGGAGAGAAATTCAATTTTGGTCTGGACGGAGGCACAAAACCAAGAGCAAAAGATGCGTTTACAAATTTAGCCAAGATCTAGCAGTAGATAAACAGTTTTCAAGCCTGGGGAGATGACCAGGATCTTCTGGTAGTGTGGGAATATAAATCTGAGCGTCATCTGCGTATAACAGTAAATTAACATGTGATTCATGGAGGAAGTGGGAGCATGTATAATGAGAAGAGCAGAGGTCCTAATACGGAGCCTTGGGGAACTCCACAGGGGAGAATCTGATTGGAAATTGAGTTGTCGTTGATGGTATGTGTTTGTTTTTGTTCTCCAGGTAAAACTCACTAGGATTTGCTTACTTACAATCTTTAGGAGAAGGTTAAGTGGATTTTCTTTAATCTGTAATGATCTGTTTTATAACTGTATGTATCCTATTTAGTGGAATAAAGTTTCAGTATCACAGTTTTTCAGTCTGACAAGAAACACTCAATGAGAGTGTTCATGCCTCCACACGGACATATGACGCACTTCAGTGCATGAAAAATGTCCTTCAGTACTGGCAGTAATATAAGTGAATGGTTGGAAGATCAAAGGTTAAGGTGACAATGTTGTTACATGACATGAAATATTCTCTTGTGGGAGGTAAACTGTCAAAGAAAAAGTCAAGTAATTATTTTTATTTTTTTTACAGTGAAAGCCTCAGGAATGATTGTACTTTCATAATTAAACTCTTTTGCTCTTGTAGTCGGCGTCTGGAGGCTGGAAGGAAGAAACCAAGGTCGGGCAGACTGTTAGTGAATGAAGCAGAGCTGCAATTCTTCCACATGTGTTTTGACACATGAGGTTGTTCGTTCTGTTCTGTTCAGTCTCTGGGTGGTTTTGGTATGAAGTCACAGTTTGATGTCTGTTTAAAGGCAGCCAGAGAGGAGAGGAGACGATGATTTGGGCTGCAACTAACGAATATGTTCGTTATGAGTGAATCTGCTGGTCATTTTCTTCATCAATTAATTAATCTTTTGGTCTATAAAACATCAGAAAACAGTGAAAAATCACTATTCCCTAAAGCCTAATTTGACATTTTGTCTTGTTTTGTCTGATCAACAGTCCAAAACCCCCAAATGTTCAAGTTACTATCATGAAAGACCCAGAAATGCAGCAAATTCTTACACTGAGAACCTGAAAAACCATAAAAATTTTAAATTATTTTTTGCTCAAAAATTTGTTAAACAATTATTCAGCCATCAAAATAGTTCATATATTTTCTGTCAACTGACTAATCGTTTCAGGTCTAAAGATGATAAATGAAAGGTTTAATTTAACTGGAAGTTGTACTTGTCATATAGTACTGAGTAGTAAATTTTTATATTGTAAAAATATAAAAGTTTTGCAGGGTATGCAACAAAAAATTAAACTTTTGCAGTTAATATATTATATAAACATGAAAAGACATTTCTCCCTGTTTTTCTTCTGTTTGTCTCCACATTTTTCTCCCTGAGGAGCCTCTCTGTTTGTCCCTATCGCACCTTTACAGAGTCCTGCTGTTGTCAGGTGGGTGTTTTGATACCAGTTTTTCTTCTTCTTCTTTTTTACATTATTCCTTCATATTAAGTTGAAGTGAAAGGAAATTAAATCATAATCGGTGGACAGAAAAGTCAGATCTGCGAATCCTGAGGTAGGCTCATGTCAGATGTAAAAAGCAAAAAGAAAAGGTTGTAGGAGTTTTGAGGACATTGTGTTGTGTATAAATTTCGGAAAAATAAAGTAACTGACAGAAAAAGCAGACTGGGCAGCAGACCAGTGATTTCAGACAGTCCTGGTTCAGACATCAATATGTGTCTCCTTACAGGACCCCAAAACGAAGACCTGAGGAGACCTCAGAGCCTGCAGCAGCAGCCACAAGGTAAATATCTATTTAATACATCATTTTCTAGAATTAGTATCTAATTTGTAACGCTCCAAGTGCTCATTTCCTTCTTTCAATTTAGTAATTTTACCCTCAAATTACCTCCGTTGTGCTTTGACTCATCTCACCTTCATTATAGGCGTCGTTCCTGTTGCCCCCTCAACACTCTCACTGTGTATTTTATCATGATAGTGGGCATTAACTTATGTCAGATTTGGCTTTTAAACACAATGTTGTGTTTTATTTGACATAAATTAGATGTGTTTTATAGTCTTGGTGTAAATATTGATACTGTAAGTCACGAAAACACAGATACGGTACAAATTGTTGAATTATCTGCTAATTTTCGTGTTTTTTGCGTTATTTTTGCTGCGTGCCAACCTTCAAATAAACACACAAACTATACTAATAATGCTGAAGAGAATTAAACAAACAAACAAACAAACAGGGCTCTTAATAAAATCCCAAACCTCTACATCTCTTACAAACATAATCTGTATCAGACCAACAAAAAACGAGCAAATAACTGCCAGACCAAATAAAACTGTCAAAAGTTAACAAACCAAAAAGGATTAAATGGGGAGGAGAGAGAGAGAGAGAGAGAGAGACAGAGAGAGGTAGTAATAATGAAAAATGAAAGTAAATACACTCAAGAATAAGTATGTTTGAGGTAAAAAAGCAAAGTAACAGTCTGAATCTGGTAAATGGTTCCAGTCTGATGGAGCTTTAAATTTAAAAAGCACATCTCACAGTTTCTTCACAAATTGTCGGTTCAAAAATGTCTCTTTTTTTAATGTTTTAATACATTATGTAAAAACAAGAAAAAACACACAGTCTATAGTCAAACAGCAGAGAAGAATTTCACTCATCAACATCCTGGCTACAGTCAGATTCCCGCCACAAATGATTGAATTGTGTCTGGATTGCGACCGCTTCCTCTAAAATGTCTCTGTGCCGCCCAAATGAATCGAATCAAGGAGGAAAACACACTGGAATGAACTACAATGACATACATATGTTACTCAGCAAGAGACACTTCAGAGACACCCCATCAGTGTTCAGTTCATAGAGATGTCTACATTCCAGTGTCGACTTCAGGCACATACATGTCGGTGCTATTTGATGTTACCAACCAACTACCAAAACTACCCAGATCTCCGTAATGACTTTAATCTTGTGCTGAGAAGCTCTGTCTGGGTTATGGACATAATCTAAGTTAAAGAAAGCAAACTAAGGCAAGTTTAATTGTGCAAAAAGAGTTTATTGTTAGCATATTAATGTTATCTGTTATCAAGTTTCACAAATTGTGTTGCACTATGTAAACTGTAAAATGAAATCAACTCAGTTTTCCATCATACTACTCGCGGAAATGACAATGATAATTATCTCGTGGCCACGCCGCACATAATGAGTTAATATCTTGTGGCCATGCATTATTCACCAGAGGGGCTCCGTAGACGTCACACTGTAATAATGCTATTTAAATATTGAAAAAAGAGCTTTAAATATGCACTGTTGGAGTTTTTTTTTTAAACAGTTTATTGTCTCTTATAACATTCAGTCATTGTTTAAAAGCACAAAATCACATTTCCAATACAGTTAAAATGTCCCAAACTCTGTCAGAGGAGGGAAACACATTTGGGAATGTTTTTATTTCTATAAACCAACATTTGGAAACTCTTCTGACCTGAAAACTCTGCAGCAGCATCCTGTCTGTGACGCAGAAACAAGAAGTAAAGTGGCTTCAGGTCAGCGAGTCCTCGCGTGTGATGAACCGGGACCTCGTTGTTCTCTGATACAGACGCTCGTTTGTTCGTTTCAAATCACACAGTCACAGTTTTTTTGCTGCATCACTGCGTCAACAGATGTGTCATGTTGCCACAACAGATGTTTTCATGCGTCATGTACTTAAAGGGGTCGGGGTCACCCTAATAATCTTCCCCCCTCAAAAAGATACCTCACTTACTCCCCAGTGGTTTCTCTCTTTAAGTTAATGAGCTTGGTTTCAATGTGCCGACGTGTTTGAAACATCTGCCTCCACCTCTAGAAAATGGTGTTTTTTAAAAATGACCTCACTGTGGACTAGTTTTATTCGTTTCCGTGAAGAGTTGAAGTGAAAATTGTCCACAGTGGATGATGTTTTCAGTGGTTTTTATGACGTGCTGTTCGACCACGTCAGAATCCCTCAAAGGAGACACGATGTCGTCGTTTAAATACGGAGATGGAAGTTTCTCACCTTCCTCACCGCTGACGTATCGCCGCGTGAAGCTGGAGTGGATGTCAGGTAGTCTGAGAGACGGCCGAGCACAGCTGGAGGAGGTTTAATGGGCTCCTCCAGCGTCCAACAAGTACGTCTGAAGTCTCATAAAGCCGCCGTTAGAGACGAGGGGGGGGGGGGTTAACCCTTTCAGCGTGTGAGCTCATACCTGCTGGATCTCACACACACGTCTTTAATGATGTAACTGCTGCTGCATTTTTGCTCAAACAGTGATTTAAATGATTAAATCGACTATCAGAATAGTTGCCAATTAATTTTCTTTTAATTGTTTCAGAGGATGAATTGTACATTAAACCTGCCAAACATCCACATGTTGGCATTTATCTGCTTCAGTGCAGAGCTGCCAACATGACAGATATTTCAATTTAAAGAGAAACAGCAGGATAAATGTTTGTTTTTTTTAAATATCCAGCCCGTTCTCTGTGTGTCTGATTGAATGTGTTACCTCAGTTATTACCTCACACTGTACCAGCAGCAGCTGAATGCATCATTTCATGTGTAATTTGTAGTCAACACTGTTTATTTTTCCAACCTTTTTTACAGAATCTGATCTGGAACATCATCTTCTGCTTTCTGAAATTGTTTTTACGGCAACAAGAAACGAATTCTGTTTCTCGCTCCGTTCATGTTTGTTTGTTCTTTTCAGTAAATTGTTTCTTTAATCACGCTCAGACGGATCTTTCATCTCTTTCATCCACACAGGAAGCTTTTCTGAAGCCACGTCGGACTCCGCGGCGGCTCTACTGACCCACATCGTCAGCTGGCGGCCGATTGGTCGACCCAGTCCCACACGTGGACGGAGCCGTCCGAGGCGGCGGACAGCAGCGTCCGCGGCCGCTCGGGATGCCAGACGTGAGAGGTGACGAAGACGGGGACGCCGTCGTCGTCGTCATCGGACTGTTGGGATGAAACGATGTGACCGCGGTGCTCGAACAGCGGCTGAGCGTCCTGCGGCTCCGCCGTCCAGACGGACGTGTCGTAGATCTGAACCGCTGCGCTGAAACCTGCGAGAGGAGGAGACGGATTAACGCACAAGAAGAGAGACAGAACTTCTGTAGTCTATTAATTATGTCAAATTGTTTCAACCGCTGGATCTGGAGGTCAAACTGTCGGCAACAATCCCTCATTGAAGGAGGAAAACTGTGCTGACAAGGTCAATTTAATTTTATTTATATCTTGCCAAATCATAACTGAACTCTTTAAACATTTCCTCCATGATCAGCACAGCGGCGAGGAAAAACTCCCCTTTAACGGGACGAAACCTCGAGCAGAACCGGACTCTAGTTGGACGCCATCTGCCTCGACCGGCTGGGTTGGATGTTTACAGTCAGACAGTCTGAGTAATAATTTTACTGTTCAGTTTCAGTCGTTTCCTGTTTCGTTTGACTAATCCGGAGATCTGTTGTGCTTCAGATTCATCCTTTTTTTTTTAAGTTCATAGTTTTCAAGTCGTTTTTAAAACAGTCAGGAGCTCAAATGAACGTTTAAAGCAGCTGGATTGTTTATTTTCTCGCCTCAGATTTGCTCAGAAACAGATTTCTGTGGTCTATCGGAGCAGCAGGATGGAGTCCCGCCTACGGAGAACGACTGACATCCTACTAACTGAAGACCAGCCTTGATGAGAGGACTGATTTGGATATTATCTGCTGTACAGAAGGTAAATTCTTTGAAAATTAAATATCAAATGCGGTTTTCATTTTTAAATTGTTAGAAAATTGTATTTTAAGTGTAACTGTAGGGCTGGGTATCGTTTTAAAACGGTTACGGTACCAATAAAGACACATGAAGGGAAGCGTTCAGTCGTCTCCATCCAAATGATTTCTACACAAATACATTTCCTGTTCAGATTATTCAAATATTTACATCTTTTAACACGTAGTTCCACGACTTTTAGACATTTAGAATGCGCTAAAAGGAAAAAAGCCTCATCACTGAAAATATCACTCCGCCTATAGACTGTGACGTCGCTCTATAAACAACAACAACAGTTATTTTCAGGTAAACGACTGGTGGTTAAAATGAATTGTGGAGACGTGAAACTTGTTTTTTTTTTCTGTTGTCTTCGTTTTTACACATTTTAATGAGGAATAATTAAAGATTAGAGCTTTTTTTAAAGGGAAAATCAGGTTACATTGTTTATATTGCATTTTAATGATAAATGGTGTGTGTGTGTGTGTGTATAAACTGACCTGACACCGAGACGCAGCCGTCCAGCGCTGGCGCCCACGACACTCTGACATCATCCGGGCTGCAGCGGCGCGTCCCCACATCCAGCTGAGCCTGACACACAGCAGCTCCTCCTGCAGGACTCCGCAGGTCTGAAACCAGAACCTGTCCGGACGACGAGAGTCGAACCAGCCTGCAGCCGGACGGGTCCGGACCGGACCGACCCGCCGAGGCGTCCGTCCACCAGAGGACGGGTTCGCCCGAAGACGCAGGCGGAGGTGAGAGCTGAGGAGCGGCGGCTGTCCGAGTGTCTGCGATGTAAACGTTGCCGTTACGGCAGCCGGCGAGGAAAACGCTGTCGCTCAGAAACTGTAAAGAACTCAGAGGGTCGGCCGAGTCCGTCGCTATGGGGACAAAAAAACACACAAGTGATGGAGACGATGATCCTGAAATAACTGAAACATCATAATAAGATGAAACTAGAATATTACTGCTCTCTCTCTTTAAAGCTTCAAACAACACCTAAAACATATTTCCCTTTTTAACCGAGCCTTTTTATAGTGTTTTATAATATTCAACATCATCAGCTCCAAACATTTAAATCCATTTCTAGACATATGGAGCTTTTCCCTGCTCTTTATTCAAGAGCGTAGTTTATAAATTTGAGAGCATTCATTAACGATTTTACGTTCAGAACTCTTCCCTCGCGCTCAAACTTCAACTCTTCTCCTCGCACTCGGGCTCCTTCTGCACGCTCGCGATTTTTTTTGTGTAGCAACAACCATGGCAACCACCCTGTCAAAATCATCCAAGGGACAAATTACAAAATTTGAATGTAAATTCAATAAAGTATGCTCTCAAATTTATAAACTACACTCTTGATTAAAAATAGGGGAAAAAACATTCATATTCTTTTCATAACCACTTGTCTTTTACTTTATATTTTCTGCTACGTTTTAATGTAACGCACGTATCTCTCATTTCTCTTGTTTATCACCTTTTATTCTTCCTGATGATCTCAATTACTGAACAACTTGAGCTGCATTCTGTATGAAAGGTGCTACACAAATACTGTTTATTATTATTACTATTATTAATAAATGTGAAGTGCTGAATCACCGTTAACTCGTCTAAAGCAGCTTCTGACAGGAAGTGAAGGTCAGACAGTGAAGTCGTAAAGATTCAGAAGTTTTATTTATTAAAGGACGAGTTCACAATCTGTCTTAAAAACAACAGTCGGGAGCAACAAATGAACATTAAAACATGTTTTTTTCTTGCTGTAATCGTTCCTCCTGTTCATACTGACCATTAGAAGATCCCTTCATGAAGCTAATATGAAGCTTCAGCGTCCAAATGAGTCAAATCCAGTAGATATCTTTCAACATTACAGTCTTTTTAGTGCCAAAGTCCCTCTTTTTGTTTCTATACTTCCACCTGCAGCTCAACAGGGAAACACAAAGAGGAGAATTTGATGCTAAAAAGACTGTAAATGTGTCAGATATCCACTTGATATGACTAAACTCAGACTGATGAAGCTGAATAAAAGCTTCACACACACTTTTAAAAGGTAATTTTTGCACTAAATGAGCATTTGAAGGAGATCTTTTAACATCCAGTATGAACAGGAGGAACGATTACAGCGAGGAAAAACTCTTTCACGTGTCCTTTAATTTAAACGTCTGTTGGTTCTGAAGCTTCTGTGTGTTTTTAAAAATGATATTTAACTCAAAAATGCACCCAGAAATATTAACAGCAGGTCTCCACACATCATTTTCCCTGAAGGGTTTGAAACCTGTCTGTACTTTTAATCATTTATAAGCCAGACAAGATAGTTTTTATTCATCTATATTCTCTCCTTGTCCTTTTTTTTTTTTTAGAAATTTTACTCCACACCTGCGACCCCCCGGTGCATAAAGAGGGAGATCAGGTTACACTGTTTATACTGCATTTTAATGTTCAAATTTAAATATTGTTAAAACTACATTTTGGATTCTGGGTGTGAAATTTATTCTCTAAGCATAAAAGAGCTAAAAGTTTTCAGTAATTTGACATTTACTGATTTATTTTCATTACCAGATAAAGTTTCCTGGATGTAAAACTGATTTATTATAATTTATCTGATCCAGCGAATCAACATAATTAAACCACAGAAGAAGAATCTGTCGGTGTTACCTAGTTTATAAAGCGTCCGTCCGGAGCTGAGCTCAGTCAGCCGGACGTCGGCGCTCTGAGCTCCGTGAAGAACGTCCGGCTGCGACGAGAGGCGAGCCGCGATCCTGCTGCCGCCGCCGCCGCCACCGGTCCTCGTCCCCTCGATGCTTCCTGTTCTCCTGATCACATCTGGCGTCGGACGACCACAGAAGAAGAAGAAGATGTTTCAGTTCAATCGATTTAGATTCATGTTTTTGTTCCTCACAGTTTGATTTTTGGATGAAAAACCTGCAAAGATTAAAGTTAAAGTCCTCTGCTACTGTTTTATCTCTAATATTATTTAAATTATAAGGACGTTACTGCATAAATTAATGATGTATTGACCTTATTTATGCTTTGTTGCTGCTGCCTTTTGGAGATAAATATAATATTTAATGTGTTATATTGCAAGATTTTTGATAAATATACATTTTTTTCCCTTTTTGAGTTGACTATTTTATCTCTACACTCTCTAATATCTCTTATACTATTTAAATTATATGGATATTACTGTATAAATTAATGATGTATTGACCTTATTTATGCTTTGTTGCCTTTTGGAGATAAATATATAATATTTAATGTGTTATATTGCAAGATTTTTGATAAATTTACACTTTTGACCCTTTTGACTTTGTAATAAAATGAGTCCTTTGCACTATTTTATCTCTAATATCTCTTATACTATTTAAATTATATGGATATTATTGTATAAATTAATGATAAATTTGCCTCATTTATGTTTTTTTTTTTACATCTTTGAGCCATTTGGAGGTTTGATTTTGAGATAAAATGAGTTTACTGTAGTTTTTTACTGTAATATGTTTAATAACACTAAGATTTATTTATTTATATATCAGTATTTTTGCTCTTAAGTCACTTTTTGTTTTCTATTTTTTACGTTTCTCAGAGTTTTGGGGTTTTATAGATGTTACTATAATCTACTCTAAGTTCTGTCTTTATGTCATTTTCTATTTCTTTAGTCTTTCTTTGCTTTTTTCCTGACTAACATGGACGGTGACGTAAATGTTTGAGGTGTTAAACAGTCAAACTGATCTCTGCTGTCCTCTGATTGGACGAGTGCTTCAGATGTTTATATTTGGAAGTTACGATGCGGCCTCGTAAACATGATGAAGGAAAGAAACGTTGTGATTTAATAAATATTCCAGCAGTCGGTCAGATCGTCTGTTACATCTTCAGGTGTTCAGAGATTTTTTTTTCTACAATTTAGATCCAAAAACTAAATCATGAAAGTTCAAATTAACAAAAAGATTTGATAGAAATGATCAAACATACTTATATAATAAATAACATTGAACATAACATGCTTTATTATTAAACACTTTACTCTTATTTTTATTTATTTTGTTTTCTGCTTTATATAATTTTATTTTCACTTCTGTCTTTTATTATTTTAACGACTCTTTTACCGTTTTATTCAATTAAAAACTTCAAAACATAACATCAAGGTTACAACTAAAGACGAACTAAAGATGTTCTTGACGAAATGGTCACTTATTATCTATTTTCTTTCCCTCTGAGGAGAATAATGTTTGCATTCGTCTTCTTATTTAAATGTGAAAAAAATCTGTTTATTTACTTATTTAATTAATTATTTTTATATACACATATATATGCATATTTATATAGTGTTTATATATTTTTAATTTTTAATTTAATTTAATTTAATTTAATTTAATTTAATTTAATTTAATTTAATTTTATTTTATTTTATTTTATTTTATTTTATTTTATTTTATTTTATTTTATTTTATTTAATTTAATTTAATTTAATTTAATTTAATTTTATTTTATTTTATTATGCAGTAATAATGGCTGTATGGATGATGGAAGGTGAAACAAAAAAAACATGTTTTTGGAGAGAGAGTGTGTGTGTGTGTGTGTGTGTTTGCAGGTGAATTAAACTCACCGCTGTCGTCTCCTCCGAGCTCCCACAGCTGCAGGTCAGAGTTCAGCCCGTCGTTGGTAACGACACATCTTCCAAAAAACAAACAAAAAACAGGAAATAAAAAAAGTTTAAATCTCATCAGATCGATCAGGATCTCACATGTCGGTACGACGATCGATAAGCAGCTTCAGAATATTTGCCTCTTTTTCTTTTTAATAAAAGCTCATAATCTTCATCTTTGAATCTCATCAGTCGCACAAAAGAGGAAGAAAAAAATCACAAAGTTCTGCTTTTATTAATAAAACAGATTCACAGTTTTTCCCGTTTGTTACAGTTTTGATGTTTACAGCGTCTTTTTATAATGTGTCTTTTAATTTGAGGGTTTTTGTTACGTTTTAATTAATTTATTCTTAATTTTTTTTCCATTTGTCTTTCTATTTCTTAATCACATTGAACTTATTCTAATTTATAATTGCATTGTGTATTTTCTGTGAAGCACAAATTGCTTTTGAAAAGTGTTTTATAAAAAAATGTGACGATACACAATGAACACAAGTCCAATTACTAAAGAAATTAGAGACACTAGAATTATTTCAGCTGTTAGTCGGACGGTAAAAAGTGCAGCTGTGATGATTTTTTGGAAATTTATCAACTAAAAGTTTAAATTATTCATAAAATATTCAATAATTATTGATGAGTGTGAGCTGCAGCCGTCAAACCTTTGACAACAATAAGATTTATTTTGCTCCTTTCAAGCTGTTTGTTTTTCTTCTTCTTTCTTTCCAACTTCATGTTTTTTTTTTCCACACCTGCGTTAATCACTTTATTTCAGCTTCAGTGACGTAAAGCTCCTGAAAGAAGCTTTGAAAGTTTTCAGCAGGAGACAGAAAGAGCGTCTCTGCGGGGAATAAATCAGCTCACCTGGTTCCTGGGACGTGTCTGAGGCAGCGAACCGGACCGTCTGAGAAACCGCCGTGGACAACTTTAAAATCCCGTTCTGCACAGAGACCCTGAACACATCACACAGACACAGCAGAGGCTCTGAGTGGCGTTCAATGTCGTGGGAAATACAAAAAAAACTGAACCTCAAAGTCACATTTAACATTTCTTACCTTATTTTCATCAGCGAAGAGTTTTAGCGGCAAACGAAGCTCCAAGATTTCATTCTTGGACGGACGGTAACCTGCGACGCAGACGGCTGCAAACAAACAACAAACAAACAAACATTAAGTTCAGATTGTTTCTTTGCTGCTGTGGAAATGAAATGAACGAGTGAGTTTATCTGAACTCATCATTAAACCATTAAATCATAAACAGCCTGGAAGCTTTTCTGTTTCACTGTGTGTGTGTGTGTGTGTGTGTGTGTGTGTGTGTGTGTGTGTGTGTGTGTGTGTGTGTGTGTGTTCATGACTCAGTATCTCACGCTGAAATCCTCCTCTGGCTGCAACTGACAATTATTTTCATTATAAATTAATCTGCCCATTACGGAGGCCAGGAGGCGCCACGTCTGTGATTTAATGGGATTCAGCTTCCTGTCGTTATCCGGACCGGCGTTCCTGCTCGATGCGGATCACTTTAAGCTCGGACTCAGATGTGTGGATTTACTTTAAGACACTGATCCTTTATAATATCCTGTAGAATATGAAAATGTTCATGTCGTCCATTGATAAAAACTATTATACCGTCCATGGATGTATAATAATTAATAATAATATAAATTATTAAATCAGGAGCATTAATTAGTTATTTTGCTATCTGAGGGCCCTCCCAATCTATGTAGCCAATTATTTTCTTCATTAATTAATTAACTTTTTAATCTATAAAAAGTCAAGTTAACATATTAAACAGACCAGAAGTACAGTTCAGTTTATTTTCCTACATGACAAACAAATGTGATAATAAACAGTCATTTAACAGTCAATTAATTTTTCTGATGATCAACTAATTGATTAATTGATTCACTGTTTCGTCTCTAATTAGGCTGCAACTGACAGTTATTTAAATTGTTATTGGACAGATTATTTTCTCCATTACTCAGTGTATCAAATGTTTAAAATGCACTGTTACTTTTACTCTTGTTTCCTTTTTATCTTCTTTTTTAAAAAAAATTTTCCCAAATTTTTAATCATTTTTGTCTTTTTACTTGTGTTGCTTTTATATTTTCTTTTAATGCCTTTTATGATCGATGTAAAGCACTTTGAGTTGCCTTCTTGTTGAAATGTTCTCTACAAATAAACTTGTCTTGCCTTAAAAAATACTGAAAAAACGGCTTCTGTTTGCTTTTTTTGTCCGATTAACAGAAGAAAATGTTAAAATAGTCGATTTACTGTCCTAAACGAAAAGAAAAAAAACAGCAAATCTTCACATTTCAGAAGCTGGAACCATCAAACATGCTTGAAAAATGACTGAAATGATTATAAAAATAGTTCCTGATTGATTTTTCTGATGATCAATGACTAATGGCTGCAGCTCTAATAGGTTGTATAACATAATCAATAGTTAGTTTCCTGCTGTCGTACTGTTTGTTTATCACTTCTGCTCCTTTTCTTTTGTGTTTTTCCAACAAAAGAAATAAAATAATCAGTTTGGATGAGACGGTTTCACACTGTTTCAATGATCTAAAGCTTTAACGCACCAAAAAACGTAGAAGAAGAAGAAGAAGAAGAAAACTGCGACTGTTTTATGAGAAAGGAAACAGATTTTATACTTCTGTTAAACCTCCACAGTCTTTCTTTAAACCATCCGACTGATTCACTGCACAGAACATTTATACTTTCTTCTCTGTGAGGTTTGAAACTCGTCTTGACTCGTTTCTTTTTTAGCCCGATAGATGTCAGATGTTCACGAGGAGCTGGACGTTCATCATCTTCATCGACGCCCCGGAAACGTCCATATAAGGCGACCTGTTCCGACATGTTTGTGGCCGACTTTCATTCATAAAAACGTTAATAATAAAGAATGAAAAGAAGAGTTCGAGGCTCTGCTGTCAGAAACCAGCAGACACATTTATCAGAGCAAATAAAACATCAAATATGAGAGGCGTCATGTGACCATCAGAGATATTAGAGGAGCTGATGTCACACTGAACCAGCTGTTTACTACTGACAGAAACATCATAATTTATCTATAAGACGTCAGAAAATAGTGAAATATTCCCATTCTAACAACAATAATAATAATCATCTTCAAATCCAAACATGTTCGGTTTGCTTTGCTGTCAGACAGAGAAAAGCTTCAAATCCTCACGTTTGTTACTCGATTATCAAACCAGAAGCTAATTAGTCACACAACACTGTTTCCATGTGATTTAATAATAATAATAATTCTCATGCCTCTTTATTCACATGTAAGTTTGTCTGATGAAGACTTTGATGGTCAAAACGTTGCTTTTTTTCCCATTTTCAGCTAATATTCAGTGTGTGTTCTGGTGATAATGACTCAGCCAGGTGATGATGATGATGTTATTATACTATAAATGAATTCACTCACTCTTCCCTGACGTCCACTCGATGACCTGCGTCGGAGCTTCCAGCTGATACACGTGAAGGTCTTTGTACCTGAAGGGAAAACAGACAGACAGACGAGTTCAAGCTCAAATGTTACAGCGACACTAAATTACTATAAACAACATGATATTATTTAGAAAAACTAGGAAAGTGTGATTCTCAGTGAAAATGTGTTTTACTGCTGATATTAAATACAGTCTATAACAGCAGCTGAAGCTTTACAGGGACTTTTAGTTGATTTTATTATCAGCCATGTGTGATAATAATTAAATTAAGATGTAATATTTACAGTTGACGATCCGTGTTATGTATTACTAACACTGCAACCGATGGTTATATTCATTATTGATTATTTGATTAGTTGTTTGGTCAATAAAATGTCAGAAAATGCTGAAAGAAGTCGTCTTTAAATGTCTTATTTTGTCCACAACTCAGAGATATTCAGTTTACTGTCAAAGAGACTAAAGAAACCAAGAAATATAAAATTGATTAATTGATGATCAAAAAAGTCAGCGACTAATTTAACAGGTGGAAATTAATTGGCTAATCGATGGACTAATCATTACAGCTCTACATATCACTAATATAAATATGTGGCTTTGATTAGCTACTCATAAGCGATATTTATATATATTATAAATTAAAAGACTTGCACCAGACTCCTTTCAAAAATTTAGATATTTAATGTTCATTATTTCAGCAACAAGCACACAAAACGTTGCTAATAAATATGATTTGGTTACATAAATTAAATGCAGTCCATTCTTCAATTCGGCGTTAAAATAAATCTGTGAGCTTTTGTTTATTTATTCATTTTTTTCATAAACTGTTGTATTAAATCGTGACATCCGGAGTTCAGCTCGTGTTTTCATTTTTTAAATTTAGCATTTTAGAGAAACAGCAGCTGCTAAATTAAAATAAAAAAGCGAGCCGAGTTGATAAACAGCTTAATTTAAAGCATGAAAATACTTGGTGATGTAATTTAAGAGTAATTTACACCTGCTGGTAAAACACGAGGACATTAAAACTTAAGAGGATTTTTAAACGTTAAAGTTTAAAAGTTTAACAGCGACTTTAATTTTCCCGCCTCTAAAAACTTTACAGTTCAAACGAAGAGTGAAAAGTTTTCTCACGTTTTCAGGGACTCGATGAACCAGTCATCTAAAATATCATCAAACTCTGATTCTTCCATCATTCAAGCTCTCAGCGCCGCGATGTTTACTTCCGGTTTCTCAATCTTCTCTCTTATTGGTGGATCATTCAACTGAACTGCTGACGTCACAGCGACACCTGCCGGCCTGGAGCCTCAACTGTAGTCTGATAATATAGGGATCAATAATCAGGGGTTTATTGTATGTTTATTCATATTTACAATATGAGGAAAACAGAAATATCAGAGGGAACAGTTTCTGTTTTTTATACTAGCAAAACTTTATTTAAAAATGTCAACAAACTTTATTTAGATAACTTTTAAAAAGCCTTTTATTCATGTTAGCAAGATTCACTCTCCTTTTAGCTCCAATTTGGTCTCCACCACCTCCTGAGTAAAAATATGTCTATCTGTAGCTGCTCGATGTTTGACTTTCTTCACCAGCTGCTCTTTAACTTTCTCCGTCTGCTGTTTGCTGCTGGGCAGATAGTGTACAGCAAGTCTATCAGATGTGCCTGAAAGAGAAAACGAGGAGCTAAAAGAGGCTAAAAGGCTCCGTAGAGCTGCAGAGCTGCTGAGATTTCATTGTGGGTTTGTCACTGAGCAAACTGTAGTCATGTGATTTGTTGTTTTTTAAATATAGATGGATGATTAATGCTTCCAAATATACTTATAACCAGGTGGCTTTTATAACAAAAACTGTTATATCATCTTTTTCTCAGATGCAGATATTTCTCCTCACAGCAGATACTAATTATCACGTAGGCTTACGTTGTTAAATATATCTCTTATTCAATCTGAAACAGAAAAAAAATTAATTTGCAGCTGCCAAGTTGGAGCATTAAGGAGCCGAGAACACTTAAATCATCTCCTGGGTAATTACTCAAGATCTCCTCCAGACATGTTTTGGGACACAAAAGTTCAATTACCTTGTTTGAAATTCCTAAAACAACCTCCTCCTCCTCTCTCTTATGTAAGAACCCAAAATCTGTGAATATGCAAATATTTGCTCATTTCAAGATGTCTCCTCCTCCCTCTTATTCCACGGATCCTTCTTCACTATTGAAGCCTGTCGCCTACTACATTACCCACAGTACAACCCGACCCCTGTCAGAGACTGTTAGTATGCATTTTTATCTTATATTTTATATTTGCCTAGCATGAACTGTGTATGAACTTCTACATATGTTTCCTTATGTGATAAAGAAAAAAGTAGAACAGACAACAGCTGGTATTTGAGGAGTATGATGAGTCAATGTATTTAGAGATGTTTAGGCAACCCCACTGTATGACAGCATGATGGAAGTGGACCCACACTGTCCCAGATGTATTTCTAGGTGTAGAAATGTAATAGATACCACATGTAGTAGGATGTATAAGACAGTGAAAGAAGACAAACAGGGTCTGACCAGATCACATGACCCAGTGCACTGTAATAAAGTCTCTAAGAAAAAGGAAACTTTCTTTCATCTCTTCTTTACAAGAACAACCACCAGGAGAAAACCTTCCTATCAGGGACCAAGCAGTCAGACTAAAGAACAACAGGTGTTTAAAGCAAAAGTAATGTATTACCAAAATAATATCAATTAACAATTCCCAAAATACAATTTCATAATATATAATTTCATAAAAAACTAGAGCCCTTTAACTCAAATTGGGGTCAAGTAAACAGCAACTTGAACTGAACTGAACATAACAGACATAATAAATGACACATATGGGAGGTTTATATAGACAGAGGCTAGATTACAGACACACAAGAGGGAGGGGCAGGAACAAATTACCTCTAAATTAGCGATAAAACTTAAACTCAACAAAGATCTAAATCAGAAACTGTTTACAACAAAACTAACTATCAAAACCAATAAAAAAATAAACTTAAATTCTTAAAGTAACTGAAGTTAATTGGATCCCGAAAGGCAGACTCCTGTTCTGCCACAGTTTAAGTTTCAACAGTCAGACGATATGACTGTATCATCTGTATTATGGGCTTCTGTTGTGTGTAATTATTGGATTTGTGCAGCCTGAATATAAAGGTGCACGTAGCGAGGTGTATCCTGCATTATAGAGCCAGACACCAAACGCAGCAGACATCAGGGCTGCTATAGGTCTTCACATCTTATTAACGGAGCAATCATTTCCAAAATGACCAGCAGCAGCAGCGCTGATTAGAGGGTCTGAACGTAGCGATTGAGATCATAATGACTTGTTGAGATAAAAGGTTGTCTCAGTGTTTCTACAGAGCTGTCGGATTCTCCTGGATTCATTTCATTTCTGCCCTGCGTTAAAATCTGAAAATATTCAAAATGTGTCAGTGAGTGACGAGTTTACTTATTCAAACTATACCTTAACCGGCACCGACTATTTTTGTCCAGAGGGAGGGGCTCGACATATCCATGAAGGACAAAAAATATTAAAGTCAGAATGTTAACTAAGATGCGTGCACTCATATCAGCAAACAAACCGTCAATAATAAAATGTGTGCTGTATGAAAACAGAAGACTATGTGTACTGTGATTACCTGACATGTTTGTAGCAGCAGCTTCCACATCTTGACTCTTGGCGTACCTTAAAGTGTCACAGACGGCTCCTAGAAAAGCTTAAACTTTTCTCTACAAACACTGAGTCAATCGTTGTTTTCAATGAGTCACTCTGGTCTCAATCTTTAAATTCAGACCCTCTAATAAGTGCGCTGGTGGTCATTTTGGAAATTATCGCTCCGTTTATAAGATTTGAAGACTTACAGCCGTGTGGGTGTTGATTGACAGCTGTGATTGACAGTTGGCTCACCTGCTGCTCTCCCCCGGATACATGATTATTATTATTCCTTTCAAAGACAAAGTATACAACTTATTTATTATAAGGGCTATAATTATGTAAGAAAACCTGCTCAACCAGTGTAGATTTTGCAGCATTTATCGTTTATAAAGATCTTTTTCTCATTGACGGTTTGTTCTGAAATGAACTGACTATTGTGGACGATCAATGTAAAAAACCTGCTGGTATAATTTGGAAGATTCTTGGCAGAACTGTGACACGTCTGAGTCACAGTGGGACGGTAAAACATGCAGAACAGCATCCGGTACGTTGCTTTATGTTCTGCGTGTTTTCTCCAGGACAGACAGGTTGAGTCTGGCAGGTGGTGACAACAGCTGACGCTTCATCCTTCCCCATCTCTCTCCCAGGCTGTTGTTTACCTTCCACTTCTTCTTCCTCTTCTTCCTCTTCTTCCTCCTCCTCCTCGGCAGCAGCTCTGTTGTTCTGCTCTGTCCTGCTGTCTGACAGAAGAACGAATGAGTCACACTTCTGTCACTGTGCCTTGCTCTCTCAGTCCGTCACTTCTCGTTTTTCAGGGACGGTAACGACAGAGACTCCAGCCGTGAGTCAGTACGGACACAAACGTGTACAGTGCATACACATCATTTATTAAATCATTCACAGATTTATTCATTCATTCACAGATTTAAAAATACAAATTTCAAGCGTTTAACATACTTAAAGGACCAGTGTGGAGGATTTAGTGACATCTAGCTGTGATGATGCCCTCCTCCTCCCCTTCCAGGAGAAACTAAGCTGGCAAAACTTGCGAAAACAGTGAAAGGTCCTCTCTAGAGCCAGTGTTTGTCCATTCTGGGCTACTGTAGAAACATGTTCTCACTCCCAACTTGTTAAATATCAACGAGTACCCCTTTAGTGTCATTTTTCAACACACAATCGGTGTTAAACATACAGCATGTAGTTTCAGCCGCTCGGCATCTCGATCAAAACAAAAACAACAGACGGAGTGTGATGACGGTGTGAAGCAGCAAGGGATGATGGGAGTTGTTGTCTTGGTTGTTAAACCAGCAGCTTCAGTGGGATAGGATTACTCCAGTGTTGATGGTTCAGGATGTTTTTACCCGCAGAGGTCTCCTCCTCTCCAGAACAAACGGACCCGCTGATTAAAATCATTCAAATACTAATTAAAGCAGATTTCATTGTAGACTTGAGATTGGTCCCTGTGTCTAGAACCATGGGATGAGAAGGCTGATTGGTTCCCAAATGGTTGGGTCCAACCCCCAGCTGAGCACTAACTCCTCCCTTGTATATATGAGTGAATTCAACCTTTATAACCTCTGAAAAAAGGCGCTGTGCCCAAACGTGGAAGCGTTTTTCTAATGTGATGTGAGCCAAATAAACAAGTGAAATCTTCATATTTTGTCCTCCTTGACTGGAAAATTGAGATGTGCTACCCTTTTTTTCTACATTTTTGAAACAAGTCTGCTGGATTTTGGGTTTAGCTCTCCACCGAGAATTGTTGAAGTGCAACGTCCTTCTTCAATTCACTGAATAAAGCAGTTTCAGCTAAAAAAATCAGTGTTTCTCCACCATGTTGGGCGAGCAGCGGACTTCCTGGAGGGGCTGTTAGCCGAGCTGCTGCTAACGTTTGCCCAGTTTATTTCTCTGATAACTTAAGATCCAGACGTCCAATGACTAAAATCCTTCTTGCGGCTAAAAGATCAAGTTAAAAACCAGCTAAATTTATCATGGAAATGTGGCTTCAAACTGAATAAAAGTCCATTTCTAACAGTTTGTGTGGAACAAGCACAACAAAGCCCATGTATTATCTTGTATGTGTGTAAGTTACTCTTTGCTAGACGCCATTGTAGCGGACAAACACGGCGCCGACGCATGCATCTTGTGCACTATACTCTTTGGTAGAGGAGGTATGACGCCATTGACAGGCCACCAAATGAAACGGTCCGTTACTTTGATTAAAATGACAGATTTCTCTGGGTTTGAAAACTGTTGGAAACATTTGGGATAATGTAAGAACACAACTCAACAACATATAGAACATAGGTCTAGTTGTTTTTACACATTTTAATCAGGAATAAATACAGATTAGACCTATAAGTCCTGCTATCAGGCATTTATAAGCAGCATATAAACAGATAGGTTTATGAAGTAAAATATCTCTTTTCATCACTGCAGAGAGCAAACTTGTGTTTTTAAATATAAAAGGAGTCACAAGTCAATTTTCAACTTTATGGCTGCCAGATTTCCAAAAACACACACAACACTGAACAAGTTTATCAGAGACAAACCACCAGCAGCGCTCATCTCTGGCGGAGTCAAACCGACAGAGCAAACAGCAGCGTTGTTTCATCCCAGATGTCACACCTGAGTTTATCACACAACAGAGATCTGACAGTCTCCTTCACGCTGCTGCTGTTTCACCCTCGCAGCAGGAAAGCGGCTGTTTTTTTTTTTTTTTTTTTTCCTCACATATGATAATTGTCGAACTATCTGTCAAACGAGCCAAAGCTCTGCCACCGGCGGAGCGTCAATAGGATCCCAGCAGGTAGGCCTACTAATATTTTCTGACTAAAAGCAAAGAGAACAAACGGTATGTAGACGTCCTCACGCCGCCTGCTGTGAGAGGATGAAGTGGGAGGTTTTTTTTTTGTCAGTATTCGCTAACAGGAATATAAATTCACATTGACAGTGTGCAGAGAGGAGAGGAAGCTGTTCTCTATACCGTCTACAGCTGTTACAACTCAAGTGATAATAATACTACTGTGTAATTGTTACACTACATTTGCTTCTGCACCATAAAGACATCCAGACTGAAGCAATGAATGGATTCTGGATGTGGCACAGATGCAAATGAAGACAAGAATGCAATGAAAGCAAATTGTTCTGAACTAAATTATCTCGCTTATCTTGATGCTTTATGACTATGACAGCTTCATAAATATACAAGAAGACGAGAAGGAAAGGGGAGAAATAACAAAAGCAACATGAGTTTCTGGTCTGAGTTGTCACACATCTGGACATTTGGTTCGGTCGGCTGTTTGCTGCCAATAAATACAACAATTAGATTTGCATAAATGAGACTTTGTGCTTTGTCCAGACTAAACCAACAACATTTGAAAACTCCCAACCGGTCAAAGCAGATGGTCGTCCACCTAGAGTCCGGTTCTGCTTAAAGGGGAGTTTTTCCTTACCGCCGTCGCCAAGTGCTGCTCTTGGGGGAACTGTTGGGTTTCTCTTTCTGTAAATTAAAGAGTCTGATCTAGACCTGCTCCATGTGAAAGTGTCCTGAGATGACTTTTGTTGTGATTTGGCGCTATATAAATAAAATTGAATTAAACTGAATTTATCTTTGTCTCTTTGTTTTGGCCGTCGACTCACGCTTGGCCATGTTTGCTGTTTGTCTGACACGCAACCAAAATGGTCTTCAGTAAATTTTGGATGAAACTGAAAACATCAGTTTTATTGTGTATGTGTGTGTAACAACAACTGGAAATAAAGTAAAAGTCACAGAGAGGCTGAGGTCGAGGGACACGCTACCAAAACAAAAAGATTTGCTGAGATCCCAAAAAATAAGTTTAATAAGTTTGTAACATGCACAAAGTAGGGGAGAGTGGGGTAAACAGAGCCATCTGCTTTATCTAGGTAACCATAAACAAAAGTAATCATGTGACCACAAATTAAGAGAGTATAGTTAAGAAAGTATAGTTCACATTTTGTCAAAATGGGTAAAACATGCCAGTGATGTTGGAGCAAGTTGAGTCAGCGGCTCAATTTACCCCTAAAACTATTACTATACCTTTGGGGTAAGTTGTGTCAAAGGATAAACTTTTTTTGACCGCTCATTGTTCTAAAACCATAATAATTAAATAACTTGTTTTAATTTCTATGGCTACACAATGACCTGATGTATATATAGTAACTATTATTTGAAACAAATACACTTTCATTTCACAGTAAAATCATTAATGTAAAAAGTGGCTCATGTTCTCCCCTACAATCAAAAATAAAAACAATGATCAGGTGTAAAACAGTCAACACTCCACTCACTCATAGGATATCACCACCCATATGACCTGATTATCAATCACTGTGATTATGCAATAATAAATCAACCAAAATAAACCAAAATATAAACCATTACTACTTTGCAATTCATTCCAGATTCACAATGAAACCATTCATGGCTTCTACAGTGTGGACGGTGAAAACTGAGCTTATTCGGATTCATCCGCCACTGAAAATAGTCCCAAACAAATGTTAATATTTTCTACTGTTTGTTGGTTAAAAACTACAAAAAACAGCTGTTTTAGGAAATTACTGAGCCACTTCAATTAATGAAACTATATGCAACATATTTATGTTTTTTTTTTTTTTTAAATAGTGGTCTCAGTGATCTTGGAGCGAAGAGCTTCAGATAATGCAGGTTTTAGTCTTTTCATGGGATTTGTTGACAATAAGAAAATATATAATATCAACCTTGATAACTTACCTTTCAGCACAGAGGTTTTAGGGATAAAATGTGGTAAAGATTAGGATTAAAACAAGCTGTAAACAAAGAAATAATGTCTTTAAGGACTACACAATGTGAAGAAAGGGAGTTTTGGTATCAGTCCACTGAGTCTGAGGTTTGGTGGTTTACCTCAAACCTTCACTTGTGTTCAATGTTGTAAACTTCTGGTTAAAAATTTAAAAAAAAAAGAAGAAGAAAATCACCAGCAAGTGATTTAATTGACCGCAGTTATCGACCCTCAGCAGAGAGCCAGAAAACACAGCTCTCTCTCTCCCCCACTCATCATTTACTGATAATTACACAGCTGCTGTTATGTTTGTGTTTGGTTAAACGGCCGAGTTTTAATCTCACTAAACTGTGATTTGGACTTCAGAGAGCTGAATGAATGAAATGACGCCAACTCAGCCGCTGTTTAGTGAATATCCACTTCATCACATCACAAAAAAACCCAAAACACAAAGGAAGAGCAGCTTCTTTCTGGCATAAACGAATCATCAGCGAGTAAAGAGTCTCTTCTGATTAACAGCAGGTCAGTTTAATACATGAGATACTCAGATAAAATACAGACTTTTACTGTAAATGTAAAAGTTGTCACACAGAGTCACAATATCTGCACCAACAGGCTAGATCACTTGATTCAATATATTGTGTGACAAATAAAACAATACAAACACTTTTAATAACAGATTTTGTATGAAATTACTGTATTTCTTTGGATACGACAGGATAGAACAGAGCTGTGATCAAGATAACTGAAGTCAAGTCAGAGACGAGTTCAAACAGGTTCATATGATTACAGCAAAGTTTTGGAACTTTGACTATGTTTAATATCTGAAAGTATAACGGTATACAAAAGACACAAAATCATCACAAAAAAGCATAATATGTGCGCTTTAATTAACAGGGACAATGTTACATCACATATATTTTACAAATACAAATTGAGTCTTTGATGTGTAAATCTGCCCAAATGTTGCATTCAATCCCAGAGAGAGAAATAAAACAATTACATTAGACAGAAAATGTACATGTAGGGCTCTAATTAACCATTATTTTCATATTAATTAATCTTCTGCTTCTGATTAATCAATTACATGACACCAAAAAAAAATGTCCATCATAATTTCCTAACATAACACAATGAAATGCAGCAAATACTCAATCCTCAAATATACAACTTCCTCTTTTCCTCCTTTTACAGTTAGATAATCACACACACAAACACACACACACACAACTGGGCCAATTTATCAAACTGCTAAAGTCAAAATCTTTCATTTTTACTCACAAATTTTGTGACAGTCATTATTATTCATTGTTATCATTATTATTTGTATTTGAATATACACTGTTTTGCCAAAAGTATTCGCTTACCTAATCTAATAATTGAAATTAGGTGTTCCAGTCACTTCCACGGCCACAGGTGTATAAAATCAAGCAAAAATTAAGGCAGACTTTTTCTACAAACATTTGTGAAAGAATGGGTTGCTCTCAGGAGTTCAGTGAATTCCAGCAGGGTACTGTGATGGGATGCCACCTCTCCAACCAAGTCCAGTCAGCTGTCCACAGTCAGCTATCAGTATTATATGGTGAACAAAGATCAGAGTCAACTCTGCCAGCTGCTGCTGAAGCTCCGCCCACACACACCAAAAACAATCTGGCCCAACCAAATAATCTCAAAACAAAAAGAAAATTATATCAAATATTAGAGCGAAACCACCAAATCACAGAGAGTACACAGTGGCAGAATATCTGACCACTGTGACTGATAGAAAATTGAGTAAAAGTTGACAATGTACAGACTGAATGGACACAGTCTGGCCATAGAAACAGGCTGTTACAGGCAATAGAGGCTTATTGTTTATATTTACATACACAATATTTTATTATTGTATAATTATTAATCATCTATCAGTGTTTATAATTTTCTGTGCTGCTTTGGTAATGCAGGTTTCTGATCTGTCATGCCATTAAAGCTTATTTGAATTTGAATCATAACAAAATGGAAGCGATTGTTAAGGACAGCAACTAAGCCACAAAGTGGTAGGCCACGTAAAATGACGTCATATTAAACATTATGGATCTTATAATATTTATAATGGGCTGTCACTTAAATTCATATGCAAGTCAAAGCAGGTGAGCCAATACTTTTGCATTGACATTTCTATATTTTCTTTTACATTTACCATGAATGCAACAAACATTAAGAACAAATCTGGAATTGATTCTATTTACAATCTAATCGTCTTCGTCATCGGCACAGGTCAGTGTGGAACTAAATTCTCATTATCATGTGACTTCTCTTACATACTTTGTTTCCATTTCAGTCAATTTCCTGTTATTTCATCCTTTCTATTTATATATTTTTAAATTATAAATACAGTAGGGTCAAGAAACGTTTACGAAAATGATTGTTTTTCATTTCACATGATGATTATTCCTGCAGATCTTTAGGTTTCACACAAATGAAATCAACTTTTCAATAAATAATGTTTTATGTTTTTACAGAATAACAACAACCAAATAAACAAAAATAAAAAATAGTAGTCATATATAATATTCAGGAAAGGTTCATAATTGTTCAAGTGTGTCTTAAACCAGCAGTCAGGTGTCCATATAATCATTCATCCTGTTCATACTGGACATTAAAAAATCTCCTTCAAATGTGCTTTAATTGGAAGTGATGGAGGCCAAAATCCACAGTGTGTCCAAATAGACATTAAAAGTGTGTGTGAAGCTTCTATTCAGCTTCAGCAGTCTGAGTTAGTCATATCAAGTGGATATCTGACACATTTACAGTCTTTTTAGCATCAAATTCTCCTCTTTGTGTTTCCCTGTTGAGCTGCAGGTGGAAGTATAGAAACAAAAAGAGGGACTTTGCCACTAAAAAGACTGTAAAGTTGAAAGATATCTACTTGATTTGACTCATTTGGACGCTGAAGCTTCATATTAGCTTCAGATAAACTTTTAAATATATTTTTTGCACAGAAGGAGGACTGTGGATTTATTATGAAGGGATCTTCTAATGGTCAGTATGAACAGGAGGAATGATTACAGCAAGAAAAACATGTTTCACTGTTCATTTGGGCTCCTGATTGTTGTTTCAAGACACAATTAAAAAACTCTGAACCCAACCTTTAAATGATGAACTTCAGGGTCCATTTTTTAATCAAACCTCTGTGAGAATTACACTTGAAAACGTTCTACAGAAAACTGTAAAAGTACATTTAAGAGCAACTCTCAAGTGATCACATGAAGGCCGATGAGAGATATGGATTGACCCTACAGCTGTTTGTTCTTCTTACAGTTTAACCAGTGATATATTTTTCTGCAAAAAATAAGTAGTTAACCTTGGAAATTAACAGGAAATTGGCTGAAATGGAAACAAAATTCTGCTTCAATCAAGTAAAATCAAAACTTCAGAAACAACTTTGGTGAATTTTTCTTTACAATTTGCTTGAAAGGAGCGGTTGTAACGGTATCTCCTGCTCTGTGGGTCCACCTGGAATCTCAGGAGCCGGAGAACCCTAAAAAACAGACACACACACACAAAAGGTAATTATGTAAAAACTGCATTCAAAGAAATAACAGTTGTATAAATAAAATGTACAAGTAAAAGTAATAAAAAGAAGAGAGCAGAGAAATCCTAAAAGGCTGTTTGCTATGTACAAACTGAAACCTGTTTTCAGAGGAGCTGGACCTGAATATCACTGATTACACTGAACTCTGTGTTTACACTGTAAAAGACCATAAAAGTAGTTTTTATCACAGACAGCTGGAGTCTCAAGGAGAAGATATCTCCTTCCTGTTTAAGAGCTACAGCCTGACCTGACGGTCCAGTTTCACTCCTACAGATGGAAAACACATCCACATATCAGATTACGCTGTTTGGCCAAATATGAATAACGGATCTCCGACAGACTGACTGATGCTGCCCCCTGCTGGAGGGAAACACTGACGCGTCCTAAAGTTCTGCTCCTGGAGGCAAAATGGAAGCAGAGCGAGACGTGAAGGACGTAATGGGATGAATGTTTTAAATAAAGTGTCAGGATGAGAAACAGTTTTACAGAAAATTTTAAATAAAACTTTTGTGAAAATATGAAGAAAAAAAAAACAAAAACAGAAACTTGAAGCGTCTGTTTCACCA
Organism: Euthynnus affinis; assembly: GCA_029490765.1. Taxonomy (NCBI): domain Eukaryota; kingdom Metazoa; phylum Chordata; class Actinopteri; order Scombriformes; family Scombridae; genus Euthynnus; species Euthynnus affinis. The sequence goes on from CM055847.1 coordinate 3,219,058, forward strand.
TCACTGATGATGCTCCATCACTCAGTAATCATCCAATCACCATCTTTATACACCAAACTGCTGTCTCTGAAGTTCCGCCCACTTTGTTGGAAACTCTGATTGGCTGAACGCTGTCTGATCATCAACACAAATGTTTCTGTTCTTTCTTCAACTCTAAAACTAAAATAAAGTGTTCCTGTCACTGTGATGTCACTGTGACATTATGAGATTTACGATTGTATGTATATATTGTATTGTTCAATGTGTAACAGCAGCATTGTGTCCAGGGGGAACTTCCTTCTTGAACAATAAAGTTTGATCTTATCTTAATCGGCAAGTGTGAAAGTGAGCCAGATGTAGTTGTTATTTTCCCGTCCAGCACCCAAATTATTTGAATAGCAAATACACATTTGGCCTTAAAACGAGGTACAGCAGTGCACAAATGCATTTTGTAAAATGTTTACAGCCAACAAGATGAGGAGTATAAGTAGAAAATCTGCTCAGATGATTAGAGAATGTGACGTGAAATAATAATAAGGAGGATGGAAGGATCACTGCAAATCAATACAAAGCTGTTCTGAGTGATCACCTTTATCCTCTGATGAAACATTTCTATCCTGGTGGGAGTGGTCTCTTCCAGGATGACAATGCCCAAATTCACAGGGCATGAGGAGACACTGAATGATTTGATGAAAATGATGTGAATCATCATCATGCTATGGCCTTCACAGTCAAGATCTCAACCCAGTTTGGCCTCCAAAGTGTTACTTTCAAACCTTTGATTGTTGAAGTTAAATGTTTAGAGAATTAGGTTGCTAGTTTGTTTTTTTTCAATTCATAAAATGTGAAAAATAAACTTTTGACATGATTAAGGCTTATAAACTCAAACAGTATCCTTGAAAAGTGAATATTTCAGTGACAAATGTATTCAAGTGCAAGAAGTCATACTATATTCACAACAATCTTATTTATGGGTGCATAAAAGTCCAAGACTTACTGACTTTCTCTCTATGCTTTGGTCTCCAACTCAGTTCAACAGCTAGCCACTAAATTTGTTTGCTGGTTGTTTGATGCTGTTATAGCATGCATTCAGTGGGTTTCTAAACAGGCACGTGCACCAGGAGATACATCTGTTGGGGGCATATTTGGTTTTCACTCAATCAGGTTATCATTTATCAAAAGTTTTATCTAGTATTGGTATCTAGGATACATAACTTGGTTCAGGTTATCTTTTTTTTTTTCTCAGCCTGATCAGAAATGTTCGTGGCCAGGGTTAGACTTTGTGGGTTGTGCCCAGGCTAACCCTAACCCTAACCCAGTGTTACGGGACAGGCTAACCAAATGTCTAGTAATTATATATTAATTGTATTTATGTTAAATAAAACAATAACATAAATTCAACACTAACAATGATTTATGTCTTAATATGCTGATGATGAAAAACATGTCTAAAGGTGTTCATGGTGTTATTCAGCAACTTTTGAAGTATATGTATCCCACAAGATGCGTTGCCAGATTAGAGTTAAAATAATTGGCCAATGTTTAGTGTTCAAAACTTCAAACCAGAAGAGTTAATTTCACTGCAAAAACAGATATTCTCATGCACAGGTATATACATTATGAAGGTATACCAATTTATTTTAGAATTTATTAGAATCAGTACAATTGATAGAACTGGATTGGAAGAAATCATTTAAAAACTGGTGAATGTGATGTTAATGACCAGGGAAATCAAATAAAACAAAATGTTTACCATTATGACCATTTTTATACCTTAATTGGGCAACGTATCCTGGGAGATACAACTCATAAAATGGAAATGTTTTACTTTGGTACAAATGAAATAAGTAATAAAATTAAATTATTTTTTATACCTCAGGTTGCTCTTCTCTCTGTTTAACAGTGAAGGTAAGCTCACAGTCGGATGAATTATGTATCTTAAAGGTATGAACAGGACTCTTGTTATCCTCTGTTTTTTCTTCTTTTTTTCCTTGTTCCCCTGTTTTCTTCCGGGAGTTCACCCACACATATACAGCAGACAAGGTTAAAACAATGAGCAGACCAAATCCGATTACCTAAAGAGTGGAGAATTGACATAATTTAGTATAACACTGAACAAAGACATTAATTATCACTGCCATATAATTAACCATGTTTGGTAGAAAACTGGTTCTCCAATTTTTAATCTCAAATTTTTGACATTGAGCACAAAGAAAAGGAAATATTTTTCTCACCTGAGACAGAACAAAATATTTCTCTGAAAAAGCCCTGCGTTCCTCTGATTTTGTCCCGTTGGTTGGTTCACACCATTTCAGATACGTTTTGTCAACAGAATAAAATGTGCCTGACCAGTATGTCACTGCACAGACAAAGTATTGACCATCAATGAAAAGGATAGCCTGCCACACCAAAGGGGGTAAGAAGCTGAACCACCATTTGTCAAAATCATTATTGTTGGAATCCTTTTGTCTTCTGCATCTATACAACAGCATCAGCAGCAGAAATGCTATGCCAGGAGGAATGACAAAAAATGCAGCCGCAAACAAACAGTTCCATGTAGGATTGCAAGGGCAAGCAAATTCTGCCACCAGTATCTTCTCTGCGACAGCCATGAGGAAGACAAAAACCACATTTGCCACAACAGGGCTGCGTTCAAGTGAATCCTTGATTCTTGATAACATGATTGGTTTTTGGTTTGGATTTGTTTCCATTATGAATTCTACAAAGAGAAAAACACAGATGTAAAGAGAGAGAAAACATCTATAGCAGCTTTTTGAGTTGAAAAGTTTCCTCCACAGTGGCAACTGGGAGGAACCCCAAAAGGTTTCTCCAGGCTCTTCTACTTCTAAGAGTGTATGTGGTAAATATTTATGAGAATTTATATTTTTACATAACAAAATTCAGTTTCCCCCCACTATAAACTATGTGAAATCAATCTTTTCGCACAGATCATTAGTTGTGCAGTAGGTGGCAGCAGAATGCTCTGCAGGGTTTGCAGAAATTACACAAAAGCAAAGACAAAACCTGAACACACCTTCAGAAATACTTACAAAGAGTCTTTCATTCAGTCAAAATGTAAAAATGATGGAATTGTTGAATATCATGTAGACCAAAATGGATTGAACTAATTAAATTTAATATTATGTCTAACAATGACAATGTTCTCGTGTATTTTTCATTTAATATTCAATAAATTTATATTTTTATTAGATTATAAATATATTTTAATGAATGATTAAAAACAAAAATATAAAAGAAAGTGAAAAATCTAATATTAAATTAATAAAAAGACAATAACCCACCTTCAGATTGATTTTGATCAGTCCTTAAGAGATGTGCTGTTGAAGAAGGTTGAAAAGTGAAACTTCAAAAACTGTGTTTGGGTTTTGAGTCTGTGTGTTTGTGTGGGTGTTTCCTTGTTTATTATCTTTTCACCTCTGACACTTGGTGTTTGTGCAACTACAGGTAGTTTTAAGTCCCAGCAGTGAAATTTATGTTTTCATGTGTTGCTAATTCATGTGATTCAATAAAATTTTCTTTTAATCTTGAGATTAATAGGCTAATACAATTACAATATGACATAATCTAAAATGAAATTGTTTCACATAAAATATATATATAATTTTTTAAATGTACCCACACTTCCGAGTGACACAGAACAAATACCACAGTAAAAGAAAAACAAGGTGAAGATAATCTTTTTTTCTGAATTATTAATTGTGTGTCCTTACCATGCAGATTAGTAATTGTGTGTTTTGAACTACACTTTAAAGATAAAAACATTTTAAAATTCATGTATATTAGATGCTAAGAGTCAACCCTAATGTAGCAGACCTTGCTAACTGCCATTTATCTGCCAATATTAGCAAGAAATTAAAGCTCTCGCACTCGTTGGGGCACAGCGTGGTCCAGGGGCTTCTGTCTCATACATGTAGATGTAGGCTATTCAGAGGTGGCCTGACAGGTCTGACTCTACCCATCCCCCACCAGTCTTCCACTCCTTCTCCCTCTTGGGTGGAGAGCAGGAGTTACAAGAAATCTTCTTCTGGAAAAATTGCATGAATCCTATGACTTTGGCCAAATCTGACATTGTAAATCACATTTTAGTCGAAATTTTCGTCTTGAATCCATTGATACAGGTTTGAAAGTGGTCAGACATACAGTTTAGTTATCAGATGGCTCAGTATGAGAAAAAGTCCATGCCCAGAGATTGCCTCTCTATTGGATTACATTTTAAGGTACAATGTCACACAGCAACTTTGTGGGCTCATAAAATCTAAACCATTTGAGTTATTACAATTTTTTTTTGTTTTTTTCCCCCTTTGTTTATTGTAATTTTTCAATAAATTGACATAGTGACAGTCTGGTACAAGAAAAATAATACAGGCATGATCATCAGTGTGTCAAGAAGAACAATTTTTGAGTCTTGTTAAGAAAAGACTTCACCCACCAGCAAGGAAAGACTGCCATGTGTCATGGAATCTTAGTGGATCCATTGAATGAAAACCTCCATTTTTCAAGTTTCAAATTATAGAGGATATCTTTAATCCAGCGATTATGCGATGGGGGGTGGGATAGTTTCCACCTAAGCAAAATCAGTCGCCGAGCCAGCAGGGTTGAGAAAGCAAGAGCCTGTCGTGATGCAGCAGAGAGGCCGGTGTCAGGGAAGGCACCAAAAATGTCTGACATTGGGTTAGGGGGAATAGGTTCACCGTAAGCCCTCTCTAAGGTTTCAAAAAAACTAGCCCAGAAGGTTGTTAATTTAGGGCACGACCAGAACATATGAGTGTGATTAGTGGGGTATTGGCTTGCAGGCATCGTTGACAGAAGGATAAATTCTAGCCAATTTTGCGTTTGTATAGTGAATTCTATGCAGAATTTTACATTGGATCAGGCCATGGCGGGCACAGATAGAGGAGGAGTCAACCACTTTCAGGGCATTGGCCCATTGTTGATCTGATATCTCCATAGACAGGTCATTCTCCCAGGCAGCCCTGACCAGATTATGAGGGGCTGAGATGTTCAACCAGTACAGAGATACATTTCTTTCGATCGGGGTTCACAGCCAGCATGGAGTCAGTCATGGTTTCAGGGAGGTAATTAGGGAAATGGGGAAAATTCTCATGAACGAAATCTCTTGTTTGGAAGAAACAAAAAAGGTGAATGTTAGGCAGGTCGAATTTTGACAAAAGTTCAGCAAAAGACCTGTTGAAACGCCTCATTGTACATGTCTTTGAGGGCAGGCGCCAGGAGGTCGGGAAATGTCTTATAATATTCGGCTGTGAAGCATCCAGGCCGGATGCAACTTGTAAAGATTTAATAGCCTCCTAGACTTCAGCAATTGTAATAAGTCCTCCTAGGCCCTCTGCAGTGTCAGTATATATCCGGGGACAGGTAATATTGTTGAGTGTGTCGCATGTAACCGAAGGATGGTCAGAGGTGTACAGATTGGTATAATATTTTGCAAACGTGTCATTAATTTTAACTGGATCTGTAAAAATCTCTCCTAAGTCAGAGCAGATGGCAGAGATCAGTCTCGAAGAAGCCTCAGCCTTGGCCTGGTGAGCTAAGAGCCTCCCAGATTTGTCTCCAGATTCAAAAAAGCTTTGTCTGGATTTGAATAATTGTAGTTTTGCATTGTCAGTTGATGTCCAATTAAAGTCTGTCTGTAGCTTAAGGTGTTCTTTGTAGGTGGTAGGATCAGGGACGGCAGCGTATTTGTCATCAATGTCTTTTATTTGTTGCAGCAAGTCTGTAATTGTCATGTCTGTCACTTTTTGCTCACTTCTTGTCTTATTTTGGTATCTTCACTTACTGTCACTGTCCTGTCTCACCTGTGTCTTGATTGTTCTCCCCACCTGTTTCCCCATCTGCTCTCGTTACCTTATGTATTTAGACCTGTGTCTCTCATGTTTGTCCCCTGGAACAAAACTTGAAGATTCACTTCCAGACTACAATTAAATATGTGGACTATATTTTATGCATCTTGTTAAGAAGGATGTGTCTGATTTTTGCAATATTTCATAAGTGATAAAGGCAGTCCTTGAAATGTGTTTTATGTGGGAGTTAAAGGACATACCCTGATCAAAGATAACAGTGGTGCTGGAGGCCAGGGTAATGCCATCCAGAGTAGCTTTATCATTGGTAATGTGTTTCTAAGGTGTTTAGGGCCAAGCACAATGATTTCAGCTCTGTCTGAGATTAATAGCAGAAGATTGCAGGTCATCCAGGTCTTTATGTCCTTAAGGCATGCTTGGAGGTTTGTTAACTGATTGGTTTCATGTGGCTTCATTGATAAATAAAATCAGATAGCATCTGTATATCAATGAAAATGTATATGTTTCTGAATAGTGTTACCTAAAGGAAGCATATATAAGTGACGATGTGGTAAACCTTTCTCTAAAGAGGTGATCATTGGAAACAGGAACCTACGTGTTTTCACACAAAGAAAAATGTGACTGCACATTAGCTGCTAGTGTTGATGGTTTTGTCGGGCAGCAGCTGAAAGTACAAAATGTTAGTGGGAACTGTTCTTTTATATGCTTCACATATAGAAGAAACATATATAAGTGACCATGTGGTAAACCTTTTTCTAAAGAGGTGATCATTAGAAACCAAAACTACATGTTTTTACACAAAGAAAAATGTGACTGCGCATGAGCTGCTAGTGTTGATGATTATGTTGGGTGGAAAATACAAAATGTTTGTGGGAACTGTTCAAGGGGACCCATTTCTTGCAGATTGTATGAAGTGTGAATAATTAGAAATTATCGTTTTCAATTTTTTAACAATTATTTACTGTAAAAATCTTTAAAAAGGAGGTTGCTTTAACCCAATTCTCACCTGGAGTTCATGCCTCCACATGTCCATTTAGTTTTTTCCTGTTGTAAAATATTTACAGCCAACAAGGTGCAGATGAGGAGTGAAAATCTGCTCAGACAATTAGAGAATGTGACGTGAAATAATAATTATAACAAATAAAAATGAACAAAAAACATCTCTTCATAGTTATTAAACATTTTAGTGATGTAAACATGCACATATTGAAGGAAAAACTGCTACAGAGCTGAATGTTTGACCCCTACTGTGAGGGGATCTGGTTACATTTTGCTGGCATGGTTTGGGTCCACTTGTCTTCTTAGAGGGAAGGATCACTGCAAATCAATACAAAGTTGTTGTGAGTGATCACATTTATCCTCTGATGAAACATTTCTATCCTGATTGGAGTGGTCTATTCCAGGATGACAATGTCCTAATTCACAGGGCACAAGGGGACACTGAATGGTTTGAGGAAGGAAGGAGAGTAAATCAGAAAGTAAAAGGCTACAGGGAAAACTAACAACTGGTAAACACTGATTTTGGGTGACAGTGCTATAAAAGATTTAAGAAGCATGTGCAGTAAGAATACCAAAATACTCTTTCCCAACGATATGGTCTCTGACATGACTGAGAGAGTCCTGCATATCGTGGCTGCACATCCAAATGTGAAAAACATCATATTGCACATAGGGACCAATGATGTTGTGAAACAACAGTCTGAAGTGCTGAAACGAGACTTTGGTGATCTGTTGAACAAAGTCAGCTCGCTGAATGCTGAGGTGTTTATCAGTGGCCCTCTACCGCCAGTCAGAAAAGGAGTTGAGAGATTCAGCAGATTGTTGGCACTGAACACATGGCTTTCAACTGCATGTACTGTCCATTCACTGCACTTCATTTATGGAGCTTTTCCCTATCTTTATTCAAGAGCATAGTCAATAAATTTGAGAGCATACTTTATTGATTTTATGTTCAAATTTTGTAATTTGTCCCTCGAAACCCTTCTCAAACATCCTCTGCTTGCGCTCAGATTTTCTCCACTTGTGCTCAAACTGTTTTCGACCACACCACAGCACTGAGACTGCTCTTGTTAAGGTCTCAATGACATACACCTTAACCTACTTAAAGGACAGAGACTACTTTATGTCTGTAGGTAATTACACATCTGAGTGAATGGAAATGACATGCGGAGTTCCCCAAGGCTCCATTCTGGGGCCTCTTCTGTTCAACATCTACATGCTCCCACTAGCTCAGATTATGGAAAATAATAAAATATGCTACAACAGTCCTGTGGATGACACACAAATTTACATAACTTACATAAATTTACATACAGCTTCAGTCAGTAATATTAAAAACCACAAACCAAGCCAGAAATCTTACTGTAGTCATGGACTCAGACCTGAATTTCAACAGCCACATTAAGACAATTACTAAATCAGCTGACTATCACCTGAAGAACATATCAAGAATTAAAGGACTTTTGTCGCAGCAGGATTTGGAAAAACTTTCATGCCTTCAGTACACTCGACTACTGTAACGCTGTCTTCACAGGTCTCCCTAAAAAATTGATCAGACAGCTGCAGCTGATTCAGATGCTGCTGCTCAAGTCCTCACTAAGACCAAGAAAGTGGATCATATCACTCCAGTTCTCAGATCTTTACACTGGCTTCCTGTCTGTCAAAGAATTGATTTTAGACATTGCTGTTGGTTTATAAAGCACTGAATGGTTTAGGGCCAAAATATCTGATCTGCTGCTACATTACGAACCATCTAGACCTCTCAGGTTGTCTGGATCAGGTCTGCTTTCTGTCCCCAGAGTCAGAACTAAATATGGAGAAGCAGCTTTTAGTTTTTATGCACCACATATCTGGAACGAACTCCCAGAAAACTGCAGGTCTGCTGCAACTCTCAGCTCTTTTCTCTCAGCTCAAGACTTTAATTATTTTACGCTGCACTGTTCTCTTCTTTTATCTGTCTTATTTCATTTTAAGCTTCTTTTTTTAAATTTCTAAATGTAACACTTTTAATTGTTTTTATGTCTTGCTTTTAAAGTCTGTTTAATGCCTTTTATGATCACTGTGAAGCACTTTGAATTGCCTTGTTGTTGAAATGTGCTTTACAAATAAACTTCACAGTCAAGATCTCAACCCAGTTGAACACCTGGTGTTCCTCAGCCTTGGCATTGATTCTACAGTCTGTGGACAGTTTGGCCTCCAAACTTTGGTATTTTGTGTGACTTTCGAACCTTTAATAGTTGAAGTTAAATGTTTAGAGAATTAGGGTTCTAGGTTTTTTTTTTCAATTCATAACATATGAAAAATAAACTTTGCTTAAACTTTTGACATGATTAAGGCTTATAAATCCAAACAGTATCCTTGAAAAGTGAATATTTCAGTGACAAATGTATTCAAGTGCAAGTCATACTATATTCACTACAATCCTATTTAGTGTAAAAGATTCAGAGATGAGTCTGTAACTGAAACTGAAACTGAAACATCAGCAAGTGTGATTGATGTAATCTCGTTATGTATTAGCCTCCTAACGCAAACGCACGTAATACTGCCTGGTGATATTTACATTCATTATTTGATATTTAAGACCATCACAGACATAACAGAGCTCATTGCTCTGTTATGTCTGGTTTATAGAGAAATAATTTAAAGCTTTATTATTATTTTTTTTATTTTAAAAGTCAGGTACAACTTCCTGAAGAAAACAACAGCACAAAAATGAAAACTCTATCTAATTTTTACTTAACATTCTATATAAAACAATATTAAACAAGACAGTTTACCACACTAAACATATGTGTTATAAGCATTAAAAACATTTGTGTGTGATTTATGTGTGGAAGCTACAGCGTATACATGGCAATGATCAGCATGCAATAGTTGAACCACTCTAATGTATATCATACTTAAAACTGTTATAAACCATCTTGTCTGTCTTGTCTGTTATTTCAAATCATGCAATGAATCATGAGAAATACAAACCTGTTTTTGCTTTAAAATAAATTCACAGCATTAAGCATTACATTTACAGCTCTATGTTTATGGTAATTCTTAACCATTTTGTTGTAAAAAAAAAATCAACTAACATACCAAATAATATGAAATGTCTGGTTTAAATTTTTGCACAGCAGACAGACAGGCCTGGATATAGAACATCCAACATTGCATTATTATTGTGTTTGTGGCCCCCTGGTGCATGAAAGTCCAAGATTTATTGACTTTCTCTCTATGCTTTGGTCTCCAACTCAATTCACCAACTAGCCACTAAATTTGTTTGCCTGTTTTTTGATGCTGGGATAGGATGCATTCAGTGGGTTTCTAAATAGGCAACGGGAACCAGAAGATACTGGTACAACAGATATATCTGTTGGGGGCATATTTGGATTTCACCCAATCAAGTGATCATTTATCAAAAGTTTTATCTGGTATTGGTATCTAGGTTACATAACTTGGCTCAGGTTATTTTTTAGTCAGTCTGATCAGAAATGTTCATGGCCACCAGTGTTACAGGACATGCTCACCAAATGGTAAGTAATTATATATTAACTGTATTTATTCTCAATAAAACAATAATATCAATTCATAACACTAACAATGACTTATGTCTTAATATGCTGATGAAGAAAAAAATGTCTAAAGATGTTCATGGTGTTATTCAGCAACTTTTGAAGTGTATGTATCCCATGAGATGCGTTGCCAGAGTAGAGTTAAAATGATTGGCCAATGTGTAGTGTTCAAAACTTCAAACTGAAAGAGTTAATTTCACCGCAAAAACAAATATTATCATGTACAGGTATGTACATTATGGCGATATACCAATTTGTTTTAGAATTTTACCAATTTATTAGAATCAGTAGATTTGATGGAACTGAATTGGAAGAACTGAAGCTTCTAGTATGCCTGTACTTTAATAGAAATTATAAAATCATTTTAAAAACTAGTATATGTGATGTTAATGAAAGAAGAGAAGAAATTATCACCTCTCTTCATCAAATAAAACATTAAAATGTTTACCATTATGACCATGTTTATACCTTAATAGGACAATGTATCCTGGGAGATATAACGCATAAAATGATTCCAAGGCAACTGGACTTAGAAGATGTTTTGCCTCTTATCCAAGCGGCTTCATAAGACAAATCTAAGTCCAGTTGCCTTGGAATCATCGTTTGCCTAGAAATAACTATGACCTGGACAAATGAGAATGTTCATAGACAACTCATGAAATGAAATGTTTTACTTAGGTACAAACACAATAAGTAATAACATTAAATTATTTTTTACAGCTCATCTTCGTCTTCTTGGTCCTCTTCTTGTTCCCCTGTTTTCTTCCGGCACTTCACCAACACATATACAGGGAGAGACATTAATTATCACTGCTATATAATCAACTATGTTTGGTAGAAAGCTGATTCTCCAATTCTTAATTCTCAAATTTTTGATATTGTGCACAAAGAATAGGCATATTTTTTCTCACCTGCGACCTAACAAAATATTTGCCTGAAAGAGCCTTGAGTTCCTCTGATTTTGTCCCGTTGGTTGGTTTACATCATTTGAGATACGTTCTTTCAACAGAATAAAATGTGCCTGACCAGTCTGTCATTTCACAGATGAAGTATTGACCATCAAGGAAATGATAATAAGCCACACCAAAGGGGGTTAAAAGCAGGACCAGCATTTGTCAAAATCATCATTTTCACAATTATTACATTTTCTGTATCTATACATCCCTATCATCAGCAGAAATGATGTACAAGCAGGAATGACAATAAATGCAGCCGCAAATGAACTGTTCCATTCAGGATCACAAGGGAAAGCAAATTGTGCCACCACTATCTTCTCTGCGACAGCCATCAGGAAGGCAAAACCCACATTTGCCACAACAGGACTCTGTTCAGTGAATCCTTGAGTCTTGAGAACAGCAAAATTGTTCTACATTATGAATTCTACAAAGAGAAAAATGCAGATGTAAAGACAGAGAAAACCAATTATACCAATTTGTCTACCTTTGACAAAGTCAAAGACTTTGTTGAATAAGATAAATGATGGTCATTTCATTTTATGAATCTCTAATCATTAGGACTAATTATAGATATAATTTTACGTAATATGAAGTAAAGATCTTGACTATTTTCATAGTTAAATTGTTGTAACTTTAACTTTATGTTGATTTATATGGTATTTATTTATAGTTTGTGCCCCTTTTCCAAGTTCTTTGTCTTGTCTTATAATAGCTACTTTTATGTGTTCATATGTATTTAAATACTCTGAGACAACCCTCTTCTTTTATATAACAAAATTAAGTTTCCCCCACTTTAAACTATGTGAAATCAATCTTTTTGCCAGATCATGAGTTGTGCAGTAGGTGGCAGCAGAATGATCTGCAGGGTTTGAAGAAATTACACAAAAACTCTGACAAAGCCTGAACACACCTTCAGAATTACTTACAAAGAGTCTTTCATTTAGTCAAAATGTAAATATGATGAAATTGTTGAATATCACATAGACCAGAATGGATTGAACTCATTAAACTATATAATATTAAATACATTTATATTTTTATTAGATAATAAATACATTACACATACAGAATGTGAAAAACTTTTCAGAATGAAAACATTTCAGTAACATGTTAAAAGAGTTTCTGAAATTTAAAGATTTTTAAGTGTGCAGACATGTCACTGGCAACAATACCACATTCATGTAAGATAAACAGTACACAATGTAATATAAACCTTAAGAATTAATTTTAAAAAGTCTGTATTTATACATTAAGAAAAAGAAAAATAACCAACCTTCATTCTTTACTCTCAGTCCTTGAGAGCAATGCTGTTGAAGTAGATTGAAAAGTGAAACTTCAAAAACTGTGTTTGGGTTTTGAGTCTGTGCTTTTGTGTGGGTGTTTCCTTGTTTATTGTCTTTTCGCCTCTGACACTTGGTGTTTCTGTAACTACTGGTATTTTTAAGTCCCAGCAGTGAAATTTATGTTTTCAAATGTTGCTAGATAAAAAATATACACAGTATTATTACACATCCTGACATAAAAAATACTAATTAATGTGATTCAATAACATTTATGAAGCATTTTGTGGGTGGTCTCAATCTTGAGATTAATAAGCTAATTCAATTACAATATGACATAATTTCAAATGAAATTGTTCAACATAAATATTACTTAACACCATATTAAATTATGTTTACTAAATATTTATATGATTTCTTCGTCTAAATACCCGCGTGTCTGAGTGACACAAAATAAATACCATAATGAAAGACAAACAAGGTGAAGATAATCTTTTCCTTTTAAGTATTAATTGTGTGTCCTTAGCATACAGGTTAGTAATTGTGTGTTTTGAACTACAATTTAAAGATAAAAACATTTTGAAATTCATGTATATCAGATGCGAAGAGTCAACCCTAATGTAGCAAACCTTGCTAACTGCCATTTATCTGCAATATTAGCGAAAAATTAATGCCCTCGCGCACGTTGGGGCACGGCGCAGTCCAAGGGCTTCTGTCACAAACGTGTAGATGTAGGCTATTCAGAGGTGGCCTGACAGGTCTGACTCTACCCATCCCCCGCCCATCTTTCACTCCTTCTCCCTCTCGAGTGCAGAAGAGGGGTTAAGAGAAATCTTGCAGAAAAATTGCATAAATCCCAGGACTTTGGCCAAATCTGACATTGAAAATCATTTCCTAGGAGGAATTTTCATCGTGAATCCATTGATACAGGTTTGAAAGCGATTGCCCCTCCATTGAATTACATTGTGAGAAAAAATGTTCAGAGCAGTCTTGCAATTCATGCATGTGTAAGTGTGAAGCCGATACCATTAATGCCCTAGGAGGAGATAACGTTCAATTCAATGTTCCAAAATTGGCAAAAAATCAAACTTTCATGGGTGTATTGTGGAGTTCCTGTTGGATTTAGGTCAGGGGTGTCAGCGTATGATTTTTGTAGGTCTTGATGAGATGAATAATTGAGTTTTGGTTTGATCTCTCTACAACATATGTATGGGCCAAAGGCCTGTTTTAAGGTACATAGGTCGCGATGTAGAGCCAGTTTGACACTTTGGTGATTAATTTCTACATTTTATCAAATCTTTCACCAGACCTGATGTGCGTGCCACGTTTGGTAAGTTTTTGAGCATGTTTAGGGGGTCATATTAAAGGCTGAAGTTGTGGAATGATAAAGAAAGAAGAAACAAACACAATATCTACATGCCTGTGACAGAAGCCCTTTGAATGCACCATGGCCGATATGCAACGCTGAAGAATCCTGCTTGTTTTGCTTGTGTGAACATTTTTACATTTGTAAAACATTTCTGTTTTGGGCACATTTATAGAAAAAAAGCATGAATGTACTGGGCCAAAAAAATATTTTTTAAATGCCTAAAATAAGACCAAATATTCATTCATTGGGAAATCAATGGTGTTTGCGAGCCTCTGAGCAGCACTGTTTCGAAACGAGTAAACGTCTTTGTCATTGCCTTGGAAACTGCAAGTAGCGTAACTCCTCTAAAGGAATACGACAGTGTGTAAGCGAGAGGTGAGCATCAAAAGTGACTGTGAATGTGAGCAGAGCAGAGGAAACGGTTAGCAGTAAGTTGTCAGTCTAGCAGTAAATGTACAGTACAGACTACAGTGTGTCAGTTAATAAACGCTGCAGCTTGTCAAGATCAAGAAAAGTGTCATCTGTTGTTTTCACTGGAAAAGTAAAGGGGGTTAGCTACAAAATTAGCAGCAATGGGTTAGTCTAACCTGACAATGCTAAACAGTGAAACAGAGAATGGAGAAATGTGCATTATGTAAATGACAATACGTATAAAATATACTACACAAGTAAAGCCTTTGATTGATTACATTCTCCACTGCCTTTTTTTTCCCTAGTGAAATCAGGGAATCTTATTACTGAACACCAGTTTCAGTTGTATACGTGATATGCTATTATTTTGATGTATTTTATTTTATTATACTTCAATTGATTTTATTGAGCTTTTACTGTTTTAAAATGTTATTTAAATGCTTCAACTTGTGTGAAGCACTTTGAGTCAGCTCTGTTTTAAAAGTTCTATATATACAAAGGTTACACAATATCATATGTAAAGTAACTTTTTTTACACATACAGTATTTATTCCAGCACTCACATTGGAGGAAAAAATTACATAAGAAATTATTATATTATTGTATTCATACTTTGATTAATTACACTTAGTGTAGAAGTGTATTCAATCAATCAATTTTTCCTTTAAAAGAACAAGATGCACTCTTGACCTTGTCTAGAGCCTTTTATATGCTTTAATCACATTGTTCTGTTTTATGTAAGATGTCAAGCACCTTGTTCTTGTAAATGAAATGAGTTTCTTGCTGGTAAGGAACGAAGAAATAGAAAGGTCATCTTTCTTTCTTTCTTTCTTTCTCTTTCTCTTTTATTTATACAGCACCAAATCAAAACATAGGACATCTCTTTCACATAGAGCAGGTCTACATTTACATTTTTCATTTAGCAGCAATTTTTATCCAAAGCAATGTACATATGAGACTGTTACAAGACAAGCAGAGATCTAGTCAGGAGACAACAACACCAGTAAGCTGAAGTTTGGGTCCAATAAGACGTAGATGTCAACAGGCACTGCAACAAGGCGACGATTAGAGTGCATAGAAACATGTTTTGTTTTTTGTTTTGTTTTTTTTTCTCTCCCTACAGTTCATCAATGCAGAGGTGTAAAGACCGTACTCTTTAATTTACAGCAACATTCTCCAATGAGCAGCACTTGTCAGCAGCAGCGAGGAAAAGCTCCCCTTAAATGGGAAGAAACCTCAAGCAGAACTGGGCTCTTGGAGGTCAACCGTCTGCATTGACCAGTTGGGTTAAGACAGAAAGAAGGAGAGAGGAGAAGAAGGAGAGAGACACAGAGAAGCAATATAACAACAACAACAACAATGATAACAATAGAGATATGATTAATAATACTAATAACAATAATAATAGCAGGAGACCTAAGTATAAACTTTATCAAAAAGGCAAATTTTAAGCCTACTCTTAAATGTAGAGAGGGTGTCTGTACCCCTGGAACAAAACTTGAAGATTCACTTGCAGCCTACAAATAAATGTGTGGACTATATTTTCTGCATCTTGTTAAGAAGGATGTGCCTGATTTTTTGCAATATTTCATAAGTGATAAAGGCAGTCCTTGAAATGTGTTTTCTGTGGGAGTTAAAGGACATACCCTGATCAAAGATAACAGTGGTGCTGGAGGCCAGGTTAATGCCATCTAGAGTAGCTTTATCATTGGTAATGTGTTTCTATGGCGTTTAGGGCCAAACACAATGAGCAGAAGATTGCAGGTCATCCAGGTCTTTATGTCCTTAAGGCATGCTTGGAGGTTTGTTAACTGATTGGTTTCATGTGGCTTCATTGATAAATAAAATCAGGTAGCATCTGTATATCAATAAAAATGTATGTGTTTCTGAATAGTGTTACCTAAAGGAAGCATATACAAGGTGATGATGTGGTAAACCTTTCTCTAAAGAGGTGATCATTGGAAACAGGAACTACGTGTTTTCACACAAAGAAAAATGTGACTGCACATTAGCTGCGAGTGTTGATGGTTTTGTCGGGCAGCAGCTGAAAGTACAAAATGTTAGTGGGAACTGTTCTTCTATATGCTTCACATATAGAAGAAACATATATGTGACCATGTGGTAAACCTTTTTCTAAAGAGGTGATCATTAGAAACCAGAACTACGTGTTTTTGCATAAAGAAAAATGTGACTGCACATTAGCTGCGAGTGTTGATGGTTTTGTCGGGCAGCAGCTGAAAGTACAAAATGTTAGTGGGAACTGTTCTTCTATATGCTTCACATATAGAAGAAACATATATGTGACCATGTGGTAAACCTTTTTCTAAAGAGGTGATCATTAGAATCCAGAACTACGTGTTTTCACACAAAGAGTGACTGCACATGAGCTGCTAGTGTTGATGGTTATTTTGGGCGGCAGCTGAAAGTACAAAATGTTTGTGGGAACTGTTCAAGGGGCCCCATTTCCTGCAGACTGCATGGAGTCAGTATGCATATATGCATATGCTTAAGTAATTTATCAAAGGCAGTTGGACTGCAAAAGAATACTGTCTATGTCTGTCTGTATCTATACCTATATCAGATGAAGGTGTTGGTGATTTCCAGCTTAAAGCATGCTATGTGTGTGTATGTGTCAGACAGAGCTCAGGGGCCCAAAGCCACTAACATGCTGCAAAACCAGCAGAAAAAGAAAGCACATCATACTCCTTTCTGAAAAGAATTTACCATTCCAATGTGATTCAACTTTGTATTTTATTCTTGATTCGTTATTCATCTCATCATGGTGCATTAACTACAGCCGACAAGGTGCATATGAGGAGTATAACTAGAAAATCTGCTCAGATGACGTGAAATACAATAAAAATTAACAAGAAACATCTCTTTATAATAATTAAGCATTTTAGTGATGTAAACATGCACATATTAAAGGAAAACCTGGTACAGATCTGAATGTTTGACTCCTACTGTGAGGGGATCTGGTGGCAATCACTACAAAGCTGTTCTGAGTGATCAACTTTATCCTCTGATGAACACCTGGTGTTCAACTGGGTTGACATTGATTCTACAGTTTCTGGAAAGTTTGGTCTCCAAACTTTGGTATTTTATGTTAAAGTTAAATGTTTAGAGAATTATGGTGCTAGGTTTTTTTTTTTTTTTTTTTTAGATTCATAAAATACGAAAAATAAACTTTGGCTTTTGACATGATTAAGGCTTATAAACTCAAACAGTATCCTTGAAAAGTGAATATTTCAGTGACAACTGTATTCAAGTGCAAAAAGTCATATTATATTCACTACAATCCTATTTATGGGTGCATGAAAGTCCAAGATTTATTGACTTTCTCTCTATGCTTTGGTCTCCAACTCAGTTCACCAACTAGCCACTAAATTTGTTTGATGGTTGTTTGATGCTGGGATAGGATGCATTTAGTGGGTTTCTAAACAGGCAACGTGCACCAGGAGATACATCTGTTGGGGGCATATTTGGTTTTCACCCAATCAAGTTATCATTTATCAAAAGTTTTATCTGGTATTGGTATCTAGGTTACATAACTTGGTTCAGGTTGTTTTTTAGTTGGCTTGATCAGAAATGTTCATGGCCACCAGTGGTACAGGACATGCTCACCAAATGGTAAATAATTATATATTAATCATATTTATGTTCAATAAAACAACAACAATATAAATTCACAACACTAACAATGATGTATGTCTTAATATGCTGATGAAGAAAAACAATGTCGAAAGGTGTTCATGGTGTTATTCAGCATCCCACAAGATGCGTTGCCAGATTAGAGTTAAAAAAAAAGTAGTATTCAAATCCTCAAACCAGAAGAGTTAATTTCACTGCAAAACAGAAATTATCATGTACATTATGACAGTATACCAATTTATTTTACAATTTTACCAATTTGTTAGAATGAGTAGAATTGATGTAACTGGATTGGAAGAACTGAAGCATTTTGGTAGGTCTGTACTTTGATAGAAATTATACAATTATTTTAAAACTAGTATATGTGATGTTAATGATCAAGAAAAACAAGAAAGTATCACTTCTGTTTGTCAAATAAAACATTAAAATGACCATTTTAATACCTTAATTGGGCAACGTATCCTGGGAGATACAAATCATGAAATAGAAATATTTTACTTAGGTACAAACGAAATAAGTAATAACATTAAATAACATTTTACATCTCATGTTCCTATTCTTCCTGTCTAATCTTTAAGGTAAGCTCACAGTGGGTAGGGATAAAAGGAGCAATTGATGATCCATGTATCATACAGGTACAGGCAGGTCTGTCTGTATCCTCTGTTTTCTTCTTGCACTTCATCGACACATATACAGGGAGAGACAAGGTTAAAAGCATGACCAGACCAAATCCGATTTCCTAAAGAGTGGAGAATTGACATAATTTAGTAAGACACAGAACCAAGACATTAATTATCACTACCATATAATTAACCATGTTTGGTAGAAAACTGATTCTCCAATTTTTATATCTTAAATTTTTGACATTGTGCACAAAGAAAAGGTATATTTTTCTCACCTGAGACTGAACAAAATATTTGTGTGAAAGAGCCTTGCGTTCCTCTGATTTTGTCCCGTTGGTTGGTTTACACCATTTCAGATACGTTTTGTCAACAGAATAAAATGTGCCTGACCAGTCTGTCATCGCACAGACAAAGTATTGACCATCAAGGAAAAGGATAATAAGCCACACTAAAGGGGGTAAAAAGCAGGACCAGCATTTGTCAAAATCATCATTTTGTCCTCTGCATCTATACAACACCATCATCAGCAGTAATGATGTACAAGCAGGAACGACAAAAAATGCAGCCGCAAATAAAGCGTCCCGTTCGGGATCACAAGGGCAAGTAAATTCTGCCCCCAGTATCTTCTCTGTGACAGCCATAAGGAAGACAAAAACCACATTTGCCACAACAGGGCTGTGTCCAAGTGAATCCTTGAGTCTTGAGAACAGCGGCCTTTCTTCCATTATGAATTCTACAAAGAGAAAAATGTAGATGTAAAGAGAGAGAAAACATCTATAGCAGAGTTCCTTGAGGAAAAGGCTCCTCCACAATGGCAACTGGGAGGAACCCCATAAGGTTCTTCCAGGTTCTTCTACTTCTAAGAGTGTATGTGGTAAATATTTATGAGGATCAAATGATTAATCATAAGTATTAGAGAGTGACTGTTAACCATTACCAGAATCTCTCCAGCTGTGTTTAGTGGGAGACAGGTTCATCCAAATCCAAACAAAGATTGTTCTCTACCTTTAACAAAGTCTGACTTTGTTGAATAAGATTAATGATGGTCATTGTATCTTATGAATCTCTAATCATTAGGACTAATTATAGATACAATTTTACATAATATGAACTAAAGATCTTGACTATTTTATAGTTAAAATGTTGTAACTTATTTATGTTAATTTATGTCGTATTTATTTATATTTTGTGCCCCCTTTTACCAGTTCTTTGTCTTGTCTAATAATAGCTACTTTAATGTGTCCATAGGTATTTAAATACCTTCTTTTTCAACCCTCTTTTTACATGACAAAATTCACTTTCCCCCCGTTACGGCCACTGATTCTTCTCTCGACCTCTTCTTCTGTGGAAGAGTGGGTGCATCCCAAGTCTCTTAAATTGCATCCACGTTTCCCTCACTTGCGTCTTTTCCTTGCGTCTTAGTCTGTGTGTTTCACTGTGTGTTTCAGGTCTTTCACGCCCTCCCCTGTGATTGGATTGCCTGCACCTGACCTGCATTCACTCATCAGTGAAGCTGTAGATCAACCCCCTTGAACCATTTTGCCACTGAGCTGCTGGATGGGCTGGTCCTCTGGAAACCCTTTGTTTGTACTCTGGTGCTATCAGCACTTTGGACATAGCTCTGTGTAACCGGCTGACTTTCTGGAAGCATTGTAGGGGTTCTCTGCCTTTTTTTTTTTACTGCATTTGCCACTTTGCTATTGGTTAGCAGCCTCCTATTTGTTGTTTTTGTGTACAGTGTTTTGGTCACCTAATTATGTTACTTGTCGTGTTTCTCCCCTAGACAGAAAAGGTCGTAACACCCCTACTATAAACTATGTGAAATCTGAAGATCATAAGTTGTGCAGTAGGTGGGAGCAGAATGCTCTGCAGGGTTTTAAGAAATTATAGAAAAACTCTGACAAAGCCTGAACACACCTTCAGCATTACTTACAGAGTCTTTCATTCAGTCTAAATGTAAATATGATGGAATTGTTGAATATCGCATACACCAAAATGGATTGAACTAATTACATTTATTATTATATCTAACAATAACAATGTTCTCTTGTATTTTCAAATAATAAATAAATTGATATTTTCATTAGATAAATATACTTTAATGAATGAATACAACAAAAAAAGAAAAGAAAGTGGAAAAATCTAAAATCTAATTAAGAAAAAGGAAAAATAACCAACCTTCAGATTGATTTGGATCAGTCCTTGAGAGACGTGCTGTTGAAGAGGGTTGAGTCAAAGTGAAACTTCCAACACTGTCTTCAGGTTTTGAGTACGTGCTTTCCTGCCCATGACAGAAACCCTTTGAATACACCGTGGCCTGACGTGCAACGCTGCTTGCAGATTTCATTTTTTGTGACCTTTGAGTAGTTGAGAATGAATTTCATGAGTGTTTCATTGCTTCAATGACCTGATGAGTCCACTATTTTAGCAAATCCAGCTGAAGAATCCTGCTTGTTTTGCTTGTGTGAACATTTTTAATGAGGATTTGTGTTTTTGGCACATTTATAAAAAAACATGACTGTACCAAGCCAAAAAAATATTTTTCAAATGCCTAAAATAACACCAAATATCCATTAATTGTGAGTTAACATCTTTGTTGTTGCCTTGGAAACTGCAGGTAGCGTAACTCCTTTAAAGGAATAGAGCAGTGTGTAAGCGAGAGGTGAGCATCAAAAGTGACTGTGAATGTGAGCAGAGCAGAGGAAAAGGTTAGCAGTAAGTTGTCAGTCTGGCAGTAAATGTACAGTACAGACTACAGTGTGTCAGTTAATAAACGCTGCAGCTTCTCAAGATCAAGAAAAGTGTCATCTGTTGTTTTCCCTGGAAAAATGAAGGGGGTTAGGTATGAAATTAGCATCAAAGGATTAGTCTAACCTGACAATGCTAAACAGTGAAATGGCGAACAAAGAAATGTGCATTATGTAAATGACATTGTGTATAAAATATACTACACAAGTAAAACCTTTGATTACATTCTCTGCTGCTTTTTTCCCTCATGAAATCAGGGAATCTAATTACTGCACTGGAGTTGCAACTGTATACGTGATATGCTATTATTTTGATCTATTTCATTTTATTGTACTTAAATTGATTTTATTGAGCTTCTACTGTTTTAAAAATGTTATTTAGATGTTTCAACTTGTGTGAAGCACTTTGAGCCGTCTCTGTGTTTTAAAAGTTCTATATATCCAAAGCAACGTACATACAAGACTGTTACAAGACAAGCAGAGATCCAGTCAGGAGACAACAACACCAGTAAGCTGAAGTTTGGGGCCAATAAGACGTAGATGCACTGCAACAAGGCGACGATTAGAGTGCATAGAAACATTTTTTTGTTTTGTTTTTTTATCTCTCCCTACAGTTCATCAATGCAGAGGTGTAAAGACCGTACTCTTTAATTTACAGCAACATTCTCCAATGAGCAGCACTTGGAGGAAAAACTCCCCTTAAATGGGAAGAAACCTCAAGCAGAACTGGGCTCTAGGTGGTCAACCGTCTGCCTTGACCAGTTGGGTTGAGACAGAGAGAAGGAGAGAGGAGAAGAAGGAGAGAGACACAGAGAAGCATAACAACAACAACAACAACAACAATGATAAAAATAGAGATATGATTAATACTAATAATAACAATAATAATAGCAGGAGACCTAAGTATAAACTTTATCAAAAAGGCAAGTTTTAAGCCTACTCTTAAATGTAGAGTGGGTGTCTGTACTCCTGGAACAAAACTTAAAGATTCACTTGCAGCCTACAAATAAATGTGTGGACTATATCTTCTGCATCTTGTTAAGAAGAATGTGCCTGATTTTTGCAATATTGCATAAGTGATAAAGGCAGTCCTTGAAATATGTTATGTGGAGTTAAAGGACATACCCTGATCAAAGATAACAGTGGTGCTGGAGTAGTGGTAATGCCAGTAGCTTTATCATTGGTAATATGTTTCTAAGGTGTTTAGGGCCAAACACAATGATTTCAGTTTTGTCTGAGTTTAGTAGCAGAAGATTGCAGGTCATCCAGGTCTTTATGTCCTCAAGGCATGCTTGGAGGTTTGTTAACTGATTGGTTTCATGTGGCTTCATTGATAAATGAAGTCAGATAGCATCTGTATATCAATGAAAATGTATATGTTTCTGAATAGTGTTACCTAAAGGAAGCATATATAAGTGACGATGTGGTAAACCTTTCTCTAAAGAGTTGATCACTGGAAACCGGAACCTACATGTTTTCAAACAAAGAAAAATGTGACTGCACATTAGCTGAGAGTGTTGATGGTTTTGTCGGGCAGCAGCTGAAAGTACAAAATGTTAGTGGGAACTGTTCTTCTATATGCTTCACATATAGAAGAAACATGTATGTGACCATGTGGTAAACCTTTTTCTAAAGAGGTGATCATTAGAAACCAGAACTACGTGTTTTTGCATAAAGAAAAATGTGACTGCACATGAGCTGCTTGTGTTGACAGTTATTTTGGGTGGCTGCTGAAAGTACAAAATGTTTGTGGGAACTGTTCAAGGGGCCCCATTTCCTGTGGACTGCATGGAGTATGCATATATGCATATGCTTTAGTAATTTATCAAAGGCAGTTGGACTGCAAAAGAATACTGTCTATGTCTGTCTGTATCCAGTGGCGGATCTATCGGGGTGGCAGCTGCCACCCTAAAATAATGCCTTGCCACCCCTGCTGCCACCCCACCGAATGCAGCACGAGAGCGTCAGAGCCACACTACTGAACCTTTTTTCTTCGTTTCTTTTATTTATCTTTTGAAAAACTGTGTGGCGCGAAGCAAAAGAGCAAGGAGAGAAGACACGAGAAGAAAGAGGTAAATAACGATTAATTATCGAATAATGAAAGTACAGTTGTGCTTGAATAGTTGCTATGCTGCTTTTATTGAAAAAGGTTATTTTGCTAACTGTACATGTAACTGTTACGTTAATATTGGCTATGGTCTAATTTAAGTTCTGTCACTGTGTGAAGTAAACGCTAATATTGATTCAATGTCTGTCATGGAAAACATTGTAAAGTTACTTTGAATCTTACAGAAATGAAGACGAAATTTAGCATAAACAGTTTTTTCGCACCGAAGAGAATAGCAAAAGAGATAGAAAATGAACAACTGAGCAAGGTAGACAGAGGACATGAGGCGAGAGGAGAGAGAAAAGATTAGGAAGGAGAGAGAGGAGAGGAAGACGAGGTGGAGGGAGAGGGAAAGGAGATGGAAGGAAAGAAAGAAGACAGAGACAAGGTGGAAGGAGAGAGAGAAGGGCAACAGAAACGCGACAGAGTGCAAGGTCAAGGTGACCAGGGACAGGAGGAGGTGAGAGTGGAGATGATATGGAGGGAGTGTGCCACCAAGATGAGGACAGAGAAAATGAGAGAGAAGATGATGTAAAGGGCTCAGAAAGAGAAAGGGAAAGGAGTGAGCCATCACCAGATATCTCCAGTCGAGCTGGTCCACATGGTATGGAATAATGCATAAGTTAAGTTACAGCAGAAAGTAGACAGTAAATAGAATAAGAGTAGAATACAAAAATACTCAATAATAGAAAATACTGTAATAAAGTAATAACCATGACACAATTTACATTATTTACAAGAGAAAATGTTGGTATCAATTAGTAATATACCACAAGTTAAACTCCATAACTAAGTATTGGCTATTATATGTTAATTAATGTCTTATAGCATTTTGCTATAGGAGACATTGCTTAGACTTCTTCAAATAAATATAAATATTCTTGTTAGTCTAAATATGAATAATTGGGGAACTTGTAAGTGTGAAAGTGTAATGAGATGGGGACAGAATTTTAATATTTTGTGTGCAATGTATTTAAAATTGCGTCAAATTCCAAAATTTAAACACATGAATCAAAAAATAAGGCTAAAATGTTAGTGTGTGTTTACACAATCTGAAGGTTATAACTAATGAATGACAGTTCTAAATGTATTGTGTTTTTTCTAGTTGTTATATTTTATGACTAGTTCATATGTAGTGCAGTTTTAATCTTTTCTCCCCTCCAACTTCTAGATCTAAATCCAGGTGTGAGGTGCCTCTGCAACCACAGCGAGGCAGCTTCCCCAAGACCCTCCAAGGAGGAGCCAGAAGGAGCTTTCAGAGTGACTGGTACAAAACCTACCCCTGGCTAGAAGAAGACACTTATTGCATGAGATTAAGTTTGTATGAGTTTGTAAATAGCAGCCCATGCCATTATATCCACATATGAGATACGTGTTTTAAGTTATGTATATAATCCTGTAAGCAGAAATGCTCATGTAAATTATGTCTACTATTGTCTTATCAAACTGTGATTTAATTCATTGCCACCCCTCAAAAATTCCTGCCCCCCTTTTGCCACCCCATAAATATTTTTCTAGATCCGCCCCTGTCTGTATCTATACCTATATCAGATGATGGTGTTGTGATTTCCAGCTTAAAGCATGCTATGTGTGTGAGAGAGAGAGCTCAGGGGCCCAAAGCCATTAACATGCTGAAAAACCAGCAGAAAAAAGAAAGCACATCATACTCCTTTCTGAAAAGAATTTTCCATTCCAACATAATTCAGCTTTCTATTTAATTCTCGATCCATTATTTTATATTTTCTTTGTTTATGCACATAATATTATAGATTTCTGTACTCCCTTATTAAAGTGATTTACACTTTTTCTGATAGTGGAAGCGGATTCAGGATTCATATCACAATTTCACTTCCACAGTGAACGAAGACAGGGAAAAGTGTGAGGAGGTCACATTTGTAAACATGAAACACGTCACCAGGATCAGCAGGCCTGTAAATCTCACTCCTACTGTACTTCACAACTACAATAATGGAGAATGTGGCTTTTCAAATTCCCCAGATCTCTTAGAAAAACATGTGGACAATGGTCTCCGTGTTTCTGTGTGTCAACTTTGGAAGTGTGAATAATTAGAAATGATCTTTTTTTCATTTTTTAACAGTTATTTGCTGGAAAAATCTTTAAAAAAGGAGGTTGCTTTAACCTGATTTTCACCTGGTGTTCATGTCTCCACATGTCCAACATTTAGTTTTTTCTTGTTGTAAAATATTTATAGCCGACAAGGTGCAGATGAGGAGTATAACTAGAAAATCTGCTCAGATGACGTTAAATACAATGAAAAAATAACAAAAAAACATCTCTTTATAATTATTAAACATTTTAGTGATGTAAACATGCACATATTAAAGGAAAAACTGGTACAGATCTGAATGTTTGACCCCTACTGTGAGGGGATCTGGTGGCATTTTGCTGGCATGGTTTGGGTCCACTTGTCCCCTTAGAAGGAAGGATCACTGCAAATCAATACAAAGCTGTTCTGAGTGATCACATTTATCCTCTGATGAAACATTTCTATCCTGATTGGAGCCCAGATAGCATACAGAAGTGGGTCACTTCAGGCAATGATACGGCACTGCTGGTCTTCTTCTGGCCTAAACAATACAGATGTGAGCCTGAAGTGGCCCATCTGTAAAATAACAAATATGGCCCAAATATCCCAAAACAAATGTGGGCCATTTTTGGCAAAGGTGCAGTGCTCTTTGATGTGACCCTAAAGTGACCCATGTGATACATAGTGAATATGGCCCAAATATCACAAAACAAATGTGGGCCACCTTTGGTAAAGATCTGCCACAGTCAATAATAGTTAAAATGGGTATAAATCAAATGTGGCCCACACATGGTGCAGCAAATGTGGCCCAGTTATCTTAAACATACCTGGGCCAGTTCTGGCAAATATATGACACAGTAAGCACTGCCTAATCTGAAAGTGAGCCTGAGGTGGCCCATATTTGAAATGGTGAATATGGCCCAAATATGGTTGAACAGTATCGGACCGCTATAGGTAAAGATGTGGCTCAATTGGTACTGACTAATCTGTGATGGAAACGCCCTATAGAAATGCATTTACTGATAGAGGTGGTTCTTGGAATTTTTAACTGAGATTCTCAGGGGTGGCAAAGGGATATCTAGATGTGGAAATAATGATTGATGTGTAGCACCTCTCAAGGGAAACACCGAAACAGGAAGTAATACCTAAAAAAGGTTCGAGACCAAGTAAAAAAAAAAAAAAAAAACATAAGTGAAAAATCTTAGCTACCAAGATTACAGACGTCGCAGCAGATTGAGGCCATGACCTTTGACTTGCAGGTGACATTTTTTCCAGATGTTCACCTCAAGTTTTGTAACTTTGACCATGTTTAACATTATTATGAGAATATATAAAATCATCACATAAAAAGCATAATATATTCCCTTTAATTCACAGGGGAAATGTTACATTACATATATTTTACAAATACAATGTGAGGCTTTGATGTGTAAATCTGCCCAAATGTTGCATTCAATGCAAAAATCATGATTACATCTCAGAGAGAGAAAAAACAATTATATTACACATGAAATGTACATGTAAGACTGCAACTAACTATTATTTTTATATTAATTAATCTTCTGCTTCTGATTAATTAATTGATTTTGCTCTACATGACACCAAAGCAGTGAAAAATGTCCATCACAGTTTCCTAGAGAGTAACATAAGACAATGAAATGCAGCAAATACTCAGATTTGAGAACCTTAAACCATCAAATTTTGGGGTATAGCCCCCCCCCACACACACACACACCTGTGTGCTAAAGTCAAAATCTTTCATTTTTACTCATATATATATAGTCATTATTATTCATTATTATCATTATTATTTGTATTTGAATATAAACTGTTTTGCCAAAAGTATTCACTTACCTAATCTAATAATTGAAATCAGGTGTCCCAGTCACTTCCACGGCCACAGGTGTATAAAATCAAGCACCAAGGCAAAAATTAAGGCAGACTGTTTCTACAAACATTTGTGAAAGAATGGGTTGGTGAACAAAGAATAGAGTCAACTCTACCAGCTGCTGCTGAAGCTCCGCCCACACACACCAAGAACAATCTGGCCCAACCAAATCATCTCAAAACAAAAAGAAAATTATATCAAATATTGGAACGAAACCACCAAATCACAAAGAGTACACAGCAGCAGAGTATCTGACTACTGTGACTGTTGACAGTGAAAGTTGAAAATGTACAGACTGAATGGACACAGTCTGACCATAGAAACAGGCTGTTACAGGCAGGAGAGGCCAGGCTGTGTTCAATTTGTCATAAAGGAGAAGTTGAGACAGAATCTCACTTCTTATTATACTGTGGCAAATATAAGGATTTGAGAAAGGGTTTTATAAATAAATCAGATATATCCTGAATTTATCCACTTCCCTGATCTTCAGAAACTGTTGTGTCTATGTGGGGAGAAAAGTCAATGTGCAGTAAAATCTGCAAAATATATGAAGTCTTCTCTTAATCTGAGAGAAACAAGCTCTGCAGTAAATGTTTCTGTGTGATTACATCTGTAAAAATGCATTTTATTATATTATATTTAATATTATTGTTTATATTTACATATTATTTTATAAATATTAATCATCTGTCAGTGTTTATAATTTTCTGTACTGCTTTGGTAATGCAGGTTTCTGATCTGTCATGCCAATAAAGTTTATTTGAATTTGAATCATAACAAAGTGGAAGCTATTGGGAACGACAGCAACTAAGCCACAAAGTGGTAGGCCACGTAAAATGACGTCATATTAAACATTATGGATCTTATAATATTTATAATGGGATGTCACTTAAATTCATATGCGAGTCAAAGCAGGTGAGACAATACTTTTGGTTGCTTTTTCTTTATTTTCTTTTACATTTATCAGAAATGCAACAAACATTAAGAACAAATCTAATCATCTTCATCATCAGCACCCGTCAGTGTGGAACATCATTATTATGTGATTTCTCTGATGTACTTTGTCTCCCAACAGCACAATTTGTTTCCATTTCAGTCATTTCAGTTATTTCATAATTTCTATTTACATATTTTTAAATTGTAAATACAGTAGGGTCAAAAAATATTTAGATTGTTTTTCATTTCACATGATGATTATTTCTGCAGATCTTTAGGTTTCACACAAATGAAATGAACTTTTCAATAAATGATGTTGTCTTAAACCAGCAGTCAGGTGTCCATATAATCATTCCTCCTGTTCATACTGGATATTAAAAGATCTCCTTAATATCTGCTTTCAATGGAAGTAATGGAGTGTGTCCCACAGTCATTTAAAGTGTGTGAAGCTTCTGTTCAGCTTCAGCAGTCTGAGTTAATCATATCAAGTGGATATCTGACACAACCTTTAAATGATGAACT
The DNA here is from genome assembly GCA_029490765.1 of Euthynnus affinis. Taxonomy (NCBI): domain Eukaryota; kingdom Metazoa; phylum Chordata; class Actinopteri; order Scombriformes; family Scombridae; genus Euthynnus; species Euthynnus affinis. The sequence goes on from CM055847.1 coordinate 3,247,970, forward strand.
TCAGGGTCCAATCAATTAATCATACTTCTGTAAGAATTACACTTGAAAACGTTCTACAGAAAACTGTAAAATTAAACTTAACAGCAGCTCTCAAGTGATCACATGAAGGCCGATCAGCGATATGGATTGACCCTACAGTTTGTTCTTCTTACAGTTTAACCAGTGATATATTATTCTGCAAAAAATAAGTAGTTAACCTCGGAAATTAACAGGAAATTGGCTGAAATGAAAACAAAATTCTGTTTCAATTAAGTAAAATCAAAACTTCAGAAACCACTTTGGTGAATTTTTCATTACAATTTGCTTGAAATATTAAAGTCTAAAGTATTAAAATCATGAAAGTCTCTCTCTTCTCAGACAGCGTGGACCGAAGAGAGTGGTTGTAACTCTATCCTTCGCTCTGTTGGTCCACCCGGCCTCCCACGACCCAAAGCAGAGCGAGGCGCATCATCTGCACGATTGTGACCCTAAAAAACAGACACACAAAAAATAAGTAGGAATGTAAAAAACTGCTTTCAAATAACAGTTATACAAATAAACTGTACAAAAATATGACACAACCTTTCCATCCACCCAGAATATGACATTTTTGATTCCTCAAATTTCACCAAAAATTACCTTTCATTTAAAGTCTTATTATTTCTAAAGAATTTAGAGTTAATCTGAAAAAACAATTAAAAAAAAGAAGAGAGCAGAGAAATCCTAAAAGGCTGTTTGCTATGTACAAACTGAAACCTGTTTTCAGAGGAGCTGGACCTGAATATCACTGATTACACTGAACTCTGTGTTTACACTGTAAAAGACCATCAAAGTAGTTTTTATCCTTTACATTTTATCAGTTATCATTTATGAGCATATATAATATTCAGGAAAGATTCATAATTGTTCGAGTGTGTCTTAAACCAGCAGTTAGGTGTCAAAATAATCATTCCTCATGTTCATACTGGATATTAAAAGATCCCCTTAAAATCTGCTTTCAATGGAAGTGATGGAGGACAAAATCCACAGTGTGGCCACATAGTCTTTTAAAGTGTGTGTGAAGCTTCTATTCAGCTTCATCAGTCTGAGTTTAGTCATATCAGGTGGATATCTGACACATTTACAGTCTTTTTAGCATCAAATTCTCCTCTTTGTGTTTCCCTGTTGAGCTGCAGGTGGAAGTATAGCAACAAAAAGAGGGACTTTGGCACTAAAAAGACTGTAACGTTGAAAGATATCCACTTGATTTGACTCATTTGGACACTGAAGCTTCATATTAGCTTCACATAAACTTTTAAATATATTTTTGCACAGAAGGAGTCCTCCATCACTTCCATTGTAAGGTCATTATGAAGGGATCTTCTACTGGTCAGTATGAACAGTAGGAATGATTACAGCAAGAAAAAACATGTTTCACTGTTCATTTGGGCTCCTGACAGTTGTTTTAAGACACACTTGAAAAACTCTGAACCCAACCTTTAAATGATGAACTTCAGGGTCCATTTTTTAATCAAACTTCTGTAAGAATTACACTTGAAAACGCTCTACAGAAAACTAATATTACACTAAAGAGCAACTCTCAAGTGATCACATGAAGGCCGATCAGTGATATGGATTGACACTACAGCTGTTTGTTCTTCTTACAGTTTAACCAGTGATATATTATTCTGCACAAAATAAGTAGAAATTAGTGGAAATTAACAGGAAATTGGCTGAAATGGAAACAAAATTCTGCTTCAAATAAATAAAATAAAAACTTAAGAAACCACGTTGGTTGATTTCAATTTGCTTGAACTATTAATTTTGGGCAACAGTGACCACATCATCATGAAAGTCTATATATTCCCTGACAGCGTGGCCCGGAAGGCGTGGTCGTAATGGTATCTCCGGCTGTAACTGTATCAACGGCCCTGTGGGTCCACCTTGCCTCCCGGGAACCAGAGCAGAGGGAGGCGCATCATCTGCACGATTGTGACCCTAAAAAACAGACACACACAAAAAATAAGTAGCAATGTAAAAAAACTGCATTCAAAGAAATAGCAGTTATATAAATAAAATGTTGTGAATATAATGACACAACCTTTCCATCCACACAGAATATGACATTGATTTCTCAAATTTCACCAAAAATTACCTTTAATTTAAAGTCGCATTGTTTCTAAAGAACTTAAAGTTAATCTGACAAATAACAAAAAGAAGAGAGCAGAGAAATCCTAAAAGTCTGCTTGCTATGTACAAACTGAAACCTGTTTTCAGAGGAGCTGGACCTGAATATCACTGATTACACTGAACTCTGTGTTTACACTGTAAAAGACCATCAAAGTAGTTTTTATCCTGAGTAATCTATGGTACGTTTTATCAGTTATCATTGATGAAATTTATGATTGTATGTATGTATTGTATTGTTAAATGTGCAACAGCAGCATTGTGTCCACGGGGAACTTCCTTTTGGAACAATAAAGTTTGATCTTATCTTAAACGGCAAGTGTGACAGTGAGCCAGATGCAGAGGTCATTTTCCCGTCCAGCACACAAATTATTTGAATAGCAAATACACGTTCACTCATCAGAGCACCCATGGGCATGTTGGCCTTAAAACGAGGTGCAGCAAAGCACAAATGCATTTTGTAAGATGTTTACAGCCAACAAGGTGCAGATGAGGAGTATAACTAGAAAATCTGCTCAGATGATTAGAGAATGTGACGTGAAATAATAATAAGGAGGATGGAAGGATCACTGCAAATCAATACAAAGCTGTTCTGAGTGATCACCTTTATCCTCTGATGAAACATTTCTATCCTGATGGGAGTGGTCTCTTCCAGGACGACAATGCCCTAATTCACAGGGCACGAGGGGACACTGAATGTTTTGATGAAAATGATGTGAATCATCATCTAGCTACGGCCTTCACAGTCAAGATCTCAACCCAGTTTGGCCTCCAAAGTGTTACTTTCGAACCTTTGATTGTTGAAGTTAAATGTTTAGAGAATTACGGTGCTAAGTCCTTTTTTGTTTTCAATTCATAAAATATGAAAAATAAACTTTGCCTTTTGACATGATTAAGGCTTATAAACACAAACAGTATCCTTGAAAACTGAATATTTCAGTGACAAATGTATTCAAGTGCAACAAGTCATACTATATTCACAACAACCGATTTACGGGTGCATGAACGTGAAAATTTACTGACTTTCTCTCTATGCTTTGGTCTCCAACTCAGTTCAACAGCTAGCCACTAAATTTGTTTGCTGGTTGTTTGATGCTGGGATAGGATGCATTCAGTGGGTTTCTAAACAGGCAACGTGCACCAGGAGATACATCTGTTGGGGGCATATTTGGTTTTCACCCAATCAAGTTATCATATATCAAAAGTTTTATCTGGTATTGGTATCTAGGTTACATAACTTGGCTCAGGCTATTTTTTAGTCAGTCTGATCAGAAATGTTCATGGCCACCAGTGTTACAGGACATGCTCACCAAATGGTAAGTAATTATATATTAATTGTATTTATATTCAATTAAACAACAATATAAATTCATAACACAAACTATGATGTATGTCCTAATATGCTGATGATGAAAAACATGTCTAAAGGTGTTCATGGTGTTATTCAGCAACTTTTGAAGTGTATGTGTCCAACAAGATGCGTTGCCAGATTAGGGTTAAAAATAATTGGCCAATGTTCAAAACCTCAAACCAAAAGAGTTAATTTCACTGCAAAAACAGATATTATCATGCACAAGTATGTTCATTGTGACAGTATACCAATTTATTTTAAAATTTTACCAATTTGTTGGAATCAGTAGAATTGATAGAACTGGATTGGTAGAACTGAAGCTTGATAGAAATTATAAAATCATTTTAAAAACTAGTATATGTGATTTTAATGACCAGGGAAAACAAGAAATTATCACCACTTCATCAAATAAAGCATTAAAGTGTTAATTTGTATACCTCACGTTGCTCTTCTCTCTGTTGAACGGTGAAGGTAAGCTCACAGTGGGTAGGGGTAAAAGGAGCAGTTGATGATCCATGTATCATACAGGTACGGACAGGTCTGTCTGTATGCTCTGTTTTCTTCTTGCACTTCATCGACACATATACGAAGAGAAACAAGGTTAAAAGAACGATCAGACCAAATCCGATTCCCTAAAGAGTGGAGAATTGACATAATTTAGTAAGACACAGAATCAAGACATTCATTACCACTGCCATATAATCAACCATAGTTGGTAGAAAACTGATTTTTCAACTTTTAAATCTTAAATTTTTGACATTGTGAACAAAGAAAAGGCATGTTTTTCTCACCTGAGACAGAACAAAATATTCGCCTGAAAGAGCCTTGCGTTCCTCTGATTCTGTCCCGTTGGTTGGTTCACACCATTTCAGATACGTTTTTTCAACAGAATAAAATGTGCCTGGCCAGTATGTCATGGCACAGACAAAGTATTGACCATCAAGGAAAAGGATAATATGCCACACCAAAGGGGGTAAAAAGCAGGACCAGAATTTGTCAGAATCATCATTTTGTTCTCTGCATCTATACAACGCCATCATCAACAGTAATGATGTAAAAGCAGGAATTGCAAAAAATGCACCCGCAAATAACCAGTTCCATGTAGGATCACAAGGGCAAGCAAATTGTGCCTCCAGTATCTTCTCTGTGACAGCCATGAGGAAGCCAAAAACCACATTTGCCACAACAGGGCTGTGTCCAAATGAATCCTTGAGTCTTGAGAACAGCGAATTTGTTGCCATTATGAATTCTGCAAAGAGAAAACTGCAGATGTAAAGAGAGAAAAAACATCTATTTGCAGGGTTCCTCAAGGAACCTTTTTGAGCTGAAAAGGTTCCTCCACAGTGGCAACTGGGAGGAACCCCGAAAGGTTCTTCCAGGTTCTTCTAAGAGTGTATATGATAAATATTTATGAGGATCAAATGAGTAATCAGAAGTATTAGAGAGTGACTGTTAACCATTACCAGAATCTCTCCAGCTGTGTTTAGTGGGAGAAAGGTTCATCCAAATCCAAACAAATATTGTTCTCTACCTTTGACAAAGCCTGACTTTGTTGAATAAGATTAATGATGGTCATTGTATCTTATGAATCTATAATCATTAGGACTAATTATAGATATAATTCTACATAATATGAAATAAAGACCTTGACTATTTTTATAGTTAAAATGTTGCAACTTATTTATGTTAATTTATGTGGTATTTATTTATATTTTGTGCCCCCTTTCACAGTTCTTTGTCTTGTCTTGTAATAGCTACTTTAATGTGTTCATAGGTATTTAAATACCCTGAGACAACCCTCTTTTTACATAACAAAATTCATTTTCCTCCACTCTGAACTATGTGAAATCAATCTTTTTGCACAGATCATGAGTTGTGCAGTAGGTGGGAGCAGAATGATCTGCAGGGTTTGAAGAAATGCAAAAAACTCTTGAGAAAACCTGAACACATCTTCAGCTTTACATACAAAGAGTATTTCATTCAGTCAAAATGTTAATATTATGGAAATGTTGAATATCACATACACCAAAATGGATTGAACTAATTAAATTTTAATATTATTATGTTTAACAATGACAATGTCTCATGTGTTTTTAAATAATATCAAATTAATTATTATATATTATCATTTTTATTAGATAATAAATATATTTTAATGAATGAATAAAAACAAAAAAATAATGAGAAAAATCTAAACTTTTCAGAATGAAAAAAAATTCAGTAACATGTTAAAAGAGTTTCTGAAATTTAAAGATTTTTAAGTGCACAGACATGTTACTGGCAACAATACCACACTCTTGTAAGATAAAAAGTATACAATGTAAGATAAACCTTAAGAATTAATAAAATCCTAAAACCAATCCACTATAAATGTATCTCAGTATGTATTTATACATTAAGAAAAATAAAAATAACCAACCTTCAGATTGATTTTGATCAGTCCTTGAGAGATGTGCTGTTGAAAAAGGTTGAATCAAAGTGAAACTTCCAAAACTGTCTTTGGGTTTTGAGTCCGTATTTTTGTGTGGGTGTGTCCTTGTTATCGTCTTTAACCTCTGGCACTTGCTAGACAAATATATACACAGTATTATTACACATGCTACACGCATATACATAATTGTTAATGGCCAGTCTTCTATTTTGCAGAACCTTCATAGTCAAATAGGCTAACATTAACAATGACAAATAAATATGACAGCTTATAATTGTCAAATTATGATGAAATTGCTGATGATGTACAAGAATGTTTTGTTAAATTCTGGAAACCACTAATATCCTCTTTGTAGTGACTACTAGATTTGTTTTCTCTCTGTGGGTTTGAGTATTGAATATGTGTTTTATGTTTGTGTATAATAGTAAAAATTTTGGGCAACAGTGACCACACCATTATGAAAATCTCTTCACTGACAGTGTGGACCGAAAGGAGCGGTTGTAACAGTATCTCCGGCTCTGTTGGTCCACCTGGCATCCTGGGAACGAGAGAAGAGCGAGGCGCATCATCTGCACGATTGTGACCCTAAAAAACAGACACACACAAAAAAAAGTAGTAAAGTAAAAAACTGCATTCAAAGAAATAGCAGTTTTACAAATAAAATGTACAAGAAGATAATGACACAACCTTTCAATCCACACAGAATATGACATTTTTGATTCCTCAAATTTCACCAAAAATGACCTTTAATTTAAAGTTGTATTGTTTCTAAAGAACTTAAAGTTAATCTGAAATAATAATAAGAAGAGAGCAGAGAAATCCTAAAAGTCTGTTTGCTATGTACAAACTGAAACCAGTTTTCAGAGGAGCTGGACCTGAATATCACCGATTACATTGAACTCTGTGTTTACACTGTAAAAGACCATCAAAGTAGTTTTTATCCTGAGTAATCAATGGCACGTTTCATCAGTTATCATTAATGAGATTTATGATTGTATGTATATATTGTATTGTTCAATGTGCAATGGCAGCATTGTGTCCAGGGGGAACTTCCTTTTGGAACAATAAAGTTTGATCTTATCTTAAATGGCAAGTGTGACATTGAGCCAGATGCAGTTTTCATTTTCTCATCCAGCACCCAAATTATTTGAATACAAAATACACGTTCACTCATCAGAGCACCCATGGGCATGTTGACCTTAAAACGAGGTGCAGCAGTGCACAAATGCATTTTGTAAAATGTTTACAGCCAACAAGGTGCAGATGAGGAGAGAATGTGACGTGAAATAATAATAAGGAGGATGGAAGGATCACGGCTAATCAATACAAAGCTGTTCTGAGTGATCACCTTTATCCTCTGATGAAACATTTCTATCCTGATGGGAGTGGGGAATGTCCCCCTGTCTGCGGATAGTTGTCCTCCAAACTTTGGTATTTTGTGTCACTTTCGAACCTTTGATTGTTGAGGTTAAATGCCTAGAGAATTATGGTGCTAGGTTTTTTTTTTTTCGATTCATAACATATTAAAAATAAACTTTGTCTTTTGACATGAAGAAGGCTTACAAACCCAAACAGTATCCTTGAAAAGTGCCTATTTCAGTGACAAATATATTCAAGTGCAAGTCACACTTATATTCACTACAATCCTATTTAGTGTAGAAGATTCAGAGATGAGTCTCACTAGATGAGGCTGTAACTGAAACTGAAACTGAAACTGCAGCATCAGCAAGTGTGATTTTTTTCATCTCATTAAGTGTGCTGCCTGGTGATATTTACATATAATATTTGATATTTAAGACCATCACAGACACTGTTAAAGGAATTTTACCTTTAAATTAATCAGGAGACTGGATTTGAAAGAATTAAACAAGAATTTATTTTCTTGTATACAAGGAGGCATTCAACAGTGCAATCAGGTTACAGAGTTTGAAGACATGACGCTCAGTGTGAAGCAGGTCTCTATATAGTTTATACAGAGAATGCGTCAGCTGTTCTAACATCACAATGAAGAAGTTGTCTGTTTTCTGCTGAAGATGGAATTTCCTCAAGGAAGCAGACCTTTTGACCTCCTTTAGAACTTAAAGAGTTAATCTGAAATAATAATAAGAAGAAGAGAGCAGAGAAATCCTAAAAGGCTGTTTGCTATGTACAAACTGAAACCTGTTTTCAGAGGAGCTGGACCTGAATATCATCGATTACATTGAACTCTGTGTTTACACTGTAAAAGACCATCAAAGTAGTTTTTATCCTGAGTAATCAATGGTACGTTTCATCAGTTATCATTAATGAGATTTATGATTGAATGTATGTATTGTATTGTTAAATGTACAACGGCAGCATTGTGTCCAGGGGGAACTTCCTTTTGGAACAATAAAGTTTGATCTTATCTTAAACGGCAAGTGTGACAGTGAGACAGATACAGTTGTCATTTTCCCATCCAGCACCCAAATTATTTGAATAGCAAATACACGTTCACTCATCGGAGCACCCATGGGCATGTTGGCCTTAAAACAAAGTGCATCAGTGCACAAATGCATTTTGTAAAATATTTACAGCCAACAAGGTGTAGATGAGGAGTATAACTAGAAAATCTGCTCAGAAATAAGAGAATGTGATGTGAAATAATAATAAGGATGATGGAAGGATCACTGCAAATCAATGCAAAGCTGTTCTGAGTGATCACCTTTATCCTCTGATGAAACTTTTCTGGTCTCTTCCAGGACGACAATGCCCCAATTCACAGAGCACGAGGGGACACTGAATGTCTCCCTGTCCGTGGACATTTTGGCCTCCAAATTATTTGTGTTACTTTTGAACCTTTGTTTGTTGAAGTTAAATGTTTAGAGAATTAAGGTGCTAGGTTTTTTTTTTCGATTCATAACATATTAAAAATAAACTTTGTCTTTTGACATGATTAAGGCTTATAAACCCAAACAGTATCCTTGAAAAGTGAATATTTCAGTGACAAATGTATTCAAGTGCAAGTCATACTATATTCACTACAATTCTATTTAGTGTAGAAGATTCAGAGATGAGTCTCACGAGATGAGACTGTAACTGAAACTGAAACTGAAACTGCAGCATCAGCAAGTGTGATTTATTTCATCTCATTATGCTGCCTGGTGATATTTACATATAATATTTGATATTTAAGACCATCACAGACACTGTTAAAGGAATTTTTATCTTTAAATTAATCAGGAGACTGGATTCGAAAGAATTAAACCAGAATTTATTTTCTTGTATACAAGGAGGCATTCAACAGTGCAATCAGGTTACAGAGTTTGAAGACATGACGCTCAGTGTGAAGCAGGTCTCTATATAGGTTATACAGAGAATGCGTCAGCTGTTCTAACATCACAATGAAGAAGTTGTCTGTTTTCTGCTGAAGATGGAATTTCCTCAAGGACGCAGTCTTTTGACCTGCTCCTGATCTGATGAGCTTCTCCATTTCACAACTTTGCAGCTGTCTGCGGATATTACTTGTTTATCTACAAGGAAGTGCAATACATCAAGACTCAACCTGTTCTCACTTGCAGCATGGACAGACATAAATATCATGATCAGATGATTAACAGAGATTTTTACAGCAACTTTTATAACAGACACAACAGAGCAATGATCAGGTTTATAGAGGAATAAGATGAAGCTTTTTTTTTTTTATTTTAAAAGTCAGGTTCATACTTTACAACTTCCCGAAGAAAACAATGGAGCACGAAATGAAAACACTATCTAGTTTATCTATCTAGTACTTAACATTCTATATAATACAATATAAAAAAGACAGTTTACTACACTAAACATATGTGTTACAAGCATTAAAAACCTTTGTGTGCGATTGTGGAAACTACAGCATGTACATGACAATGATCAGCATTCATTAGGTGAACCACTCTAATGTATGTCACACTTAAAACTGTTGTCTGTATTTCTTTAATAATAACTTTTCCAGTATATTCTCATATGCACAAATGTTTACAATCCTGTTATTTTATTGTTCTCAAATACTGAATATGGATAGTGGTTAAAGATTTTGAGCCTTTCTGTATTCCTGACATCAGTCAGATCATCATATTCACAGTGAACATTTCATGAATTTCAGCATACAAAAGTGCAAAAGCAAAAAAAAAAAAAATCTGCATATTTCAGGTGAATAGACAAACAAGTTGACTAAATTTATCCTTATTTCCTAATTATAATAATCATGCAGTCAATCATAAGAAATACAGAACTGTTTTTGCTTGAGAATAAATTCACACCATTAAGCATTACATTTACAGCTCTATGCTTATGGTAATTATTAACAATTTTGTTGCAAAAAAAAATCAACTAACATACCAAATAATATAAAATACATGGTTTAGACTTTTACACAGCAGACAGACAGGCTGTATACAGAACATCCAACATTGCATCATTATTGTGTTTGTGGCCCCCTGGTGCATGAAAGTCCAAAATTTACTGACTTTCTTTCTATGCTTTGGTCTCCAACTCCGGGATAGGATGCATTCAGTGAGTTTCTAAATAGGCAACATGCACCATGAGATACATCTGTTGGGGGCATATTTGGTTTTCAGCCAATCAAGTTATCATTTATCAAAAGTTTTATCTAGTATTGGTATCTAGGTTACATAACTTGGCTCAGGTTATTTTTTCTCAGCCTGATCAGAAATGTTCATGGCCACCAGTGGTACAGGACATGCTCACCAAATGGTAAGTAATTGTATATTAATTGTATTTATGTTCAATAAAACAATAATATAAATTCAACATTAACAATGACTTATACCTTAATATTCTGACGAAGAAAAAAATGGTGTTATACAGCAACTTTTGAAGTGTATGTATCCCACGAGATACGTCACCAGATTAGGGTTAAAAAAATTGGCAAATATGTAGTATTCAAAATTTCTGGAAGAGTTAATTTCACTGCAAAAACAGATATTATCATGTACAAATATGTACATTATGACAGTATACCAATTCAAAGATAATAAAAAAATGATAAAACATTTTAAAAACTAGTATGTGTGATGTTAATGACCAGGGAAAACAAGAAATTATAACTTCTCTTTATCAAATAAAACATTAAAATGTTTACCATTATGACCATGTTTATACCTTTATTGGGCAACGTATCCTGGGAGATACAACTCATAAAATGGAAATGTTTTACTTTGGTACAAGCAAAATAAGTAATAACATTATATTATTTTTTATACCTTATGTTCCTCTTTTTCCTGTTTGACGGTGAAGGTAAGCTCACAGTCGGATGAACCATGTATCTTAAGAGGTACAGTCAGGTCTGTCAATCCTCTGTTTCCTTGCAGCACTTCACCAACACGTATATAGCGAGAATCGAGGTTAAAGCAATGAGCAGATAAAATCCGATTTCCTAAAGAGTGGAGAATTGACATCATTTAGTAAGACACAGAACCAAGACATTTATTATTACTGCCATATAATCAAGCAAATTTGGTAGAAAGCTGATTCTCTCATTTTTAAATCTCAAATTTTTGACATTGTGCACAAAGAAAAGGCATATTTTTCTCACCTGAGACTGAACAAAATATTCGCCTGAAAGAGTCTTGCGTATCTCGAATTCTGATTTTGTCCCGTTGGTTGGTTTACACCATTTCAGATACGTTTTGTCAACAGAATAAAATGTGCCTGACCAGTCTGTCTTTGCACAGACAAAGTATTGACCATCAAGGAACATGATAATGAGCCACACCAAAGGGGGTAAAAAGCAGGACCAGCATTTGCGGAAATCCTCATTTTCTTCTCTGCATCTATACAACACCATCATCAGCACAAGTGATGTACAAGCAGGAACGACAAAAAATAGAACCGCAAATGAACGGTTCCGTTCAGGATCACAAGGGCAAGCAAACTGTGCCACCAGCACCTTCTCTGTGACAGCCATGAGGAAGGCAAAAATCATATTTGTTGCAACAGGGCTGTGTCCAAATGAATCCTTGAGGCTTGAGAATATCTGCACTGCTGCCATTATGAATTCTAAAAAGAGAAAAACGCAGATGTAAAGAGAGAGAAAAAATCTATAGCAGAGTTCCTCAAAGAACCTTTTTGAGCTGAAAAGGTTCCTCCACAATGGCAACTGGGAGGAACCCCGAAAAGTTCTTCCAGGTTCTTCTGCTTCTAAGAGTGTATGTGGTAAATATTTATGAGGATCAAATGAATAATCAGAAGTATTAGAGAGTGACTGTGTTAACCATTACCAGAATCTCTCCAGCTGTGTTTAGTGGGAGACAGGTTCATCCAAATCCAAACAAAGATTGTTCTCTACCTTTGACAAAGCCTGACTTTGTTGAATAAGATTAATGATGGTCATTGTATCTTATGAATCTCTAATCTTTAGGACTAATTATAGATAGTTATAGTTAAACTGTTGTAACTTATTTATGTGTTATTATTTACTTTAATGTGTTCATAGGTATATAAATACAATGAGACAGCCCTCTTTTTACATAACAAAATTCAGTTCCCCACTTTAAGATATGTGAAATCAATCTTTTTGCACAGATCAAGGGTTGTGCAGTAGGTGGCAGCAGAATGCTCTACGGGAATTAAAGAAATTACACAAAAACTCTGACAAAGTCTGAACACACCTTCAGAATTACTTACAAAGAGTCTTTCATTCAGTCAAAATATAAATATGATGGAATTGTTGAATATCACATACACCAACATGGATTGAACTAATTAAATGTAATATTATTATTTTCTAAGAATGACAATGTTGTCATGTATTTTTCAAATAATATGAAATATTATAATTAATATAATATAATATAATAAAGTAATATTAAAGTAATATTAAATAAATAATATAGAAATTATATTTTTATTAGATAATAAATACATTTTAATGAATGAATAAAAACAAAAAATAAAAGAATATGAAAAATCTAAAATCTAATTAAGAAAAATAAAAATAACCAACCTTCAGATTTTGATCGGTCCTTATGAGATGCGCTGTTGAAGAAGGTTGAGCCAAAGTGAAACTTCCAACATTGTCTTTGGGTTTTAAGTACATGTTTTTGTGTGGGTGTGTCCTTGTTATCATCTTTCACTCCCGACACTTGGTGTTTCGGCAACTTCTAGTATTTTTAAGTCCCAGCAGTGAAATTTATGTTTTCATATGCTGCTAGATAAATGTACACACAGTATTAATACACATCTTGACATTAAAAAAAAAACCTATTAATGTGATTCAATAAAATTTATGAAGCATTTTATGGGTGGTCTCAATCTTGAGATTAATAAACTGATTCAATTCCAATATGACATAATTTCAAATGAAATTGTTTAACATAAATATTACTTAAAACCATATTAAATGTGAAAAAGTTTTGTTTACTGAATATTTATATGATTTTTTCATCTAAATGTACCCACTTCCCAGTGACACAAACAAATGCTCTACATGACAATATTACATCAGTGATGCAAACTGGCTGAATAGTGCCCCCCTTTACCCCTCCACAACATTTCAGCCAAGCAGCCTCAGCAGCAGGCAAAATAGTGGACAAAGGAAGTGATGCATATCTCCTTCCTGCACTGTCCGAAAACAGCCTGGGTCTGAAGACATCTACATGCCGGTGACAGAGGCCCTTTGAATGTGCTGCAGCCTGATGTGCAATGCACATTTAATTTTTTGTGATCTTTGAATGGTTGAGAATGAATTTCATTAGTGTTTCATTGCTCCAATGACCTGATGAGTCCACTATTTTAACAAATCCAGCGGAAGAATCCTGCTTGTTTAGCTTGTATGACAAATTTTAATATGGCAATTGTGTTTTGGGCACAGTTATAGAAAAAAGCATGAATGTACCAGGCCAAAAAATATATTTTTTAAATGCCTAAAATAACCCCAAATATCTGTTCATTGGGAAATCAATGGTGTTTGGGAGCCTCTGAGCAGCACTGTTTCGAAACGTGAATTAACGTCTTGGTTGTTGCCTTTGAAACTGGAGGTAGCGTAACTCCTTTAAAGGAATAGGGCAGTATGTGAGTGAGTGAGTGGCATCAAAAGTGACTGTGAATGTGAGCAGAGCAGAGGAAACGGTTAGCAGCAGCAGTAAATTGTCAATCTGGCAGTAAATGTACAGTACAGACTACAGTGTGTCAGTTAATAAACGCTGCAGCTTGTCAAGATCAAGAAAAGTGACATCTGTTGTTTTCCCTGGAAAAGTGAAGGGGGTTAGCTACAAAATTAGCAGCAATGGGTTAGTCTAACCTGACAATGCTTAACAGTGAAATAGAGAATTGAGAAATGTGCATTATGTAAATGACATTATTGTATAAAATATACTACACAAGTAAAGCCTTTGATGGATTACATTCTCTGCTGCTTTTTTTCCCTCATGAAATCAGGGAATCTTACTAATATGCTGTAGCTGCAACTGCATACCTGATATGCTATTATTTTGATCTATTTTATTTTATTGTACTTAAATTGATTTTAATGAGCTTTTACTGTTTTATAATGTTAAATGCTTCAACTTGTGTGAAGCACTTTGAGTCAGCTCTGTGTTTTAAAAGTTCTATATATACAAAAGTTATCCTATATGTTATATGTAAAGTAACTTTTTTACCCATACAATATTTATTCCAGCGCTCACATTGGAGGAAATAAATACATTAGAAGTGTACTGTTGGAGAAATTACTATATTATTGTATTCATACTTTGATTAATTACATTAATCCAGTGTAGAAGTGTATTCAACTGATCAGTTTTGCCTTTAAAAGAACAAGATGCACTCTTGACCTTATCTAGAACCTTTTATATGCTGTAATCACATTGTTCTGTTTTACATAAGATGTCAAGCAGCTTGTTCTTGTAAATGAAATGAGTTTCTTGCTGGTAAGGAAAGAAGAAATAGAAAGGTCATCTTTCTTTCTTTCTCTTTTATTTATACAGCGCCAAATCAAAACAAGTCATTTGAGGGCATTTTTCACATAGAGCAGGTCTACATTTACATTTTTCATTTAGCAGACACTTTTATCCAAAGCAACATATGAAACTGATACAACACAAGCAGGGATCCAGTCAGGAGACAACAACAAGTGTCATAAAGCTGAAGGTTGGGCCCAATAGGACGTTTTTTTTATCTCTCCCTACAGTTCATCAATGCAGAGGTGTAAAGAATGTACTCTTTAATTTACAGAGACCCAACATTCCCCAATGAGCAGCACTTGTCAAAAGCAGCGAGGAAAAACTCCCCTTAAATGGGAACAAACCTCAAGCAGAACTGGGCTCTAGGAGGTCGTCTGCCTTTGCCGGTTGGGTTGAGACAGAAAGAAGGAGGGGGAGAGAGACAGAGAAGCATAATGACAACAAAAACAATAACAATAACAATGATAACAATAGAGATATGATCAATAATAATGATAATAACAATAATAGCAGGAGACCTAAGTATAAGCTTTATCAAAAAGGAAAGTTTTAAGCCTACTCTTAAATGTAGAGAGGGTGTCTGTACCCCTGTACCCCTTGCTTCATTCTTCACTGACAAAATTCAGAAAATCAGACAAACAGTCAGTTCCACCATATCAGGTGCAGGATATGTGTTGTCCCTGAATCCATTTAAAATCAATTTCAGTTGTATGACACAATTCCATCCAATCAACCATAAAAACCTGGAGGACATTATACAACATCTGAAATCCTCCTCTTGCTGTCTTGATATTCTGCCTACAGGATTTTTCAAAACGGTCTCAAATTGTATGGCCCCAGATCTCATACAGATTGTTAACAAATCTCTTCTGTCAGGTGTCTTCCCGCAAGCCCTGAAAACCGCCATCATCAAGCCACTCTTAAAAAAGAACAATCTAGACACATCACTAATGAGCAACTATAGGCCCATATCAAACCTCCCATTCTTAAGTAAAATCATTGAAAAAGCTGTTTTTCAACAACTGAATAACTTTGTGGCACTAAACAACTGTTTTGATGTCTTCCAATCAGGATTTCGACCACACCACAGCACTGAGACTGCTCTTGTTAAAGTCTTCAATGACATACACCTAAACACTGACAGTGGCAGAATTACAGTATTAGTATTACTAGATCTCAGTGCTGCATTTGACACAGTCGACCACAACATATTACTAGACAGACTAGAAAACTGGTTGGGACTTTCTGGCTCAGTGCTAAACTGGTTTAAATCCTACTTAAAGGACAGAGACTACTTTGTGTCTGTTGGTAATTACACATCTGAGCGAACAGAAATGACATGCGGAGTTCCCCAAGGCTCCATTTTGGGGCCTCTTCTGTTCAACATCTACATGCTCCCACTTGCTCAGATTATGAAAAACAACAAAATATGCTATCACAGTTATGCGGATGACACACAGATTTACATAACTGTATCACCAGGGGACTATGGTCCAATACAAACACTGAGTAAGTGCATTGAAGAAATCAATGATTGGATGTGCCAGAATTTCCTTCAGTTAAACAAAGACAAAACTGAAGTAATTGTTTTTGGAGCCAAGGAAGAGCGTTTAAAAGTCAGCACTCAGCTTCAGTCAGTAATGTTAAAAACTACAAACCAAGCCAGAAATCTTGGTGTAGTCATGGACTCAGACCTGAATCTCAACAGCCACATTAAGACAATTACTAAGTCAGCCTACTATCACCTGAAGAACATAACAAGAATTAAAGGACTTATGTCCCAGCAGGATTTGGAAAAACTTGTCCATGCATTTATCTTCAATAGACTTGACTACTGTAACGCTGTCTTTACAGGTCTCCCTAAAAAATCAATCAGACAGCTGCAGCTGATTCAGAACGCTGCTGCTCGAGTCCTCACTAAGACCAAGAAAGTGGATCATATCACTCCAGTTCTCAGATCTTTGCACTGGCTTCCTGTCTGTCAAAGAATTGACTTTAAGATACTGCTGTTGGTTTATAAAGCACTGAATGGTTTAGGGCCAAAATACATATCTGATCTGATGTTACTTTATGAACCATCTAGACCTCTCAGGTCATCTGGATCAGGTCTGCTTTCTGTCCCCAGAGTTAGAACCAAACATGGAGAAGCAGCTTTCAGTTTCTACGCACCACATATCTGGAACAAACTCCCAGAAAACTGTAGGTCTGCTGCGACTCTCAGTTCCTTTAAATCGCAGCTCAAGACTTTTCTGTTTGCCGCTGCCTTCCATTAAATAACATTATGGGTTATTTTACACTGCACTGTTACTTTTATTCTTATTCTTATCTTTTATTCTTATTTCCTTTTCTTTTTAATTGTTTTTATGTCTTTTTACATGTCTTACTTTTAAATTCTGTTTAATGCCTTTTATGATCAATGTAAAGCACTTTGAATTGCCTTGTTGTTGAAATGTGCTATACAAATAAACTTGCCTTGCCTTGCCTTGCCTTGGAACAAAACTTAAAGATTCACTTCCAGCCTACAAATAAATGTGTGGACTATATTTTCTGCATCTTGTCAAGAAGGATGTGCCCGATTTTTGCAATATTTCATAAGTGATAAAGGCAGTCCTTGAAATTTGTTTTATGTGGGAGTTAAAGGACATACCCTGATCAAAGATAACAGTGGTGCTGGAGGCCACGGTAATGCCATCTAGAGTGGCTTTATCATTGGTAATGTGTTTCTAAGGTGTTTAGGGCCAAGCACAATGATTTCAGCTTTGTCTGAGTTTAGTAGCAGAAGATTGCAGGTCATCCAGGTCTTTATGTCCTTAAGGCATGCTCAGAGGTTTGTTAACTGATTGGTTTCATGTGGCTTCATTGATGAATATGATCATAATCACATTTGTATATCAATGAAAATGTATGTTTCTGAATAATGTTACCTAGAGGAAGCATATAGAAGAAGCATATATATGTGAAGTTCCTGATTCTAAAGAGGTGATCATTAGAAACCACAACTACTATCACACAGAGAAAAGTGTGACTGCACATGAGCTGCAAGCGTTGACGGTTATTTTGGGCGGCAGCTGAAAGTACAAACTGTTTATGGGAACTGTTCAAGGGGCCCCATTTTTCACATAGAGCAGGTCTACATTTACATTTTTCATTTAGCAGACACTTTTATCCAAAGCAACATATGAAACTGATACAACACAAGCAGGGATCCAGTCAGGAGACAACAACAAGTGTCATAAAGCTGAAGGTTGGGCCCAATAGGACGTTTTTTATCTCTCCCTACAGTTCATCAATGCAGAGGTGTAAAGAATGTACTCTTTAATTTACAGAGACCCAACATTACCCAATGAGCAGCACTTGTCAAAAGCAGCGAGGAAAAACTCCCCTTAAATGGGAACAAACCTCAAGCAGAACTGGGCTCTAGGAGGTCGTCTGCCTTTGCCGGTTGGGTTGAGACAGAAAGAAGGAGGGGGAGAGAGACAGAGAAGCATAATGACAACAAAAACAATAACAATAACAATGATAACAATAGAGATATGATCAATAATAATGATAATAACAATAATAGCAGGAGACCTAAGTATAAGCTTTATTAAAAAGGCAAGTTTTAAGCCTACTCTTAAATGTAGAGAGGGTGTCTGTACAAAACTTAAAGATTCACTTCTAGCCTACAAATAAATGTGTGGACTATATTTTCTGCATCTTGTCAAGAAGGATGTGCCCGATTTTTGCAATATTTCATAAGTGATAAAGGCAGTCCTTGAAATTTGTTTTATGTGGGAGTTAAAGGACATACCCTGATCAAAGATAACAGTGGTGCTGGAGGCCACGGTAATGCCATCTAGAGTGGCTTTATCATTGGTAATGTGTTTCTAAGGTGTTTAGGGCCAAGCACAATGATTTCAACTTTGTCTGAGTTTAGTAGCAGAAGATTGCAGGTCATCCAGGTCTTTATGTCCTTAAGGCATGCTTGGAGGTTTGTTAACTGATTGGTTTCATGTGGCTTCATTGATGAATATGATCATAATCACATTTGTATATCAATGAAAATGTATGTTTCTGAATAATGTTACCTAGAGGAAGCATATAGAAGAAGCATATATATGTGAAGTTCCTGATTCTAAAGAGGTGATCATTAGAAACCACAACTACTATCACACAGAGAAAAGCGTGACTGCACGTGAGCTGCAAGTGTTGACGGTTATTTTGGGCGGCAGCTGAAAGTACAAACTGTTTATGGGAACTGTTCAAGGGGCCCCATTTCCTGCAGACTGCAGGGAGCCAGTATGCATATATGCATATGCTTTAGGTATTCATCAAAGGCAGTTGGACTGCAAAAGAATACTCTCTATGTCTACCTGTATCTATAGATCTATATCAGATGAAGGTGTTGGTGATTTCCAGCTCAAAGCATGCTGTGTGTGCATTTGTGTGTGAGAGAGAGAGCTCAGGGGCCCAAAGCCACTAACATGCTGCAAAACCAGCAGAAAAAGAAAACACATCATACTCCTTTCAGCTTTGTATTTTATTCTCGATCCATCATGGTGCATTAACTACAGGAGTGTTAAGGTACATTTTCTTTGTTTATGCACATAATATTATAGATTTCTGTACGCCCTTATTAAACTGATTTACACTTTTTTTGATAGTGGAAGCAGATTCAAGATTTATGTCACAATTTCATTCCCACAGTGAACGAAGACAGGAAAAAGTATGAGGAGGTCACATTTTTAAACATATACACATACACACATACACATGTGTACATCATTGTACATTCTGTATTTTAGATTGAACTAAATATGTATAATTTGTAGGTAGAAATAAATTGATATACAAGACAGTACAGTATGCAAACAATAATATATAACATAATAATAAATTGTTTATACAGTACTTTTTAAACACAGAGACACTTCAAAGTGCTTCACACAAGTTGAAGAAATTATTTCAAACAACATTTAAAAACACAATAAAAGCTAAATAAAATCAGTTTAAGTACAATAAAATAATAGCAGATCACTTATACAGGGATAGTACAACTACTGTGCAGTAATAAGATTTCCCAAATTCAATTAGGGAAAAAAAGGGCAGTTAGCATTCAACATTCATGTAAATGTAGTTACAATCGTTGTCCTTATACACACGTTCACCTGTTGAGCAAACATAACACAAAATACAAAGAAAGGAAATATGTATGCTTACTAATCTTACACTGGGCATCACTGCTGACTATAGTTAAGGCAGATCAATTGATGCTACAGGCTCAGATTAATTTAACTACCACTGAATGCACCACATTGGCTGCTTGTCACAGAAGGGAGGAAAACATTGTTACATTTCTCACGTGCATCATGTTGTTGTAGCTTGTTAAAGATAAATATGTAAGCCTTTTTCACAACTTAATAACTAACTTAACCAACTTGGAGAAACGTGTTACATGACAATAACACAACAATATCAACTTCAGTCACTTTACACATTCACATAAATTCTCTCTCAGCTATACTCAAAAACAAGATGAGGTACTGAGTATGTTGTTGTGTCATGCTGGATGTAGCAGGGATGACAGGAATTTATATATTTATTTATATTTAAACATCCTTCAAAACAGTTTGGTCAAATCTTTCAAGGACACTGACAAATCAAATTTGCTTCCTTCTTTAAAAGGGAACTTTAGATGTAGACATTGTGTGCAAAATAAAAATGACTTCAAAATCATATACTTTTGGCCATGTAGAGTATTTTAGAAGCCACTCATTTGCTTTTTTATCTGTAAAGTAACTACAGTTGTTGAGTGCATGGTGTGGAATGAAATTATAAGGTACAATTGAATTCATAAATGCCGGAGTTATGGCCATTTCAATTTTCATGGCAAAGGATTGAAATTCACCCCCCAGCCACGCCCCCTTGGCAATGACGAAAACTCACTGTCCTCCTATGCCTGTAGATGATATGGACCGAATTTGAAGTAGCTGAGGTCAAATCTCTAGGAGGAGTTCATTAAAGTGGCTGGAAATGACCAAATTGGCATCAAAATCGCAACTTTGACACAAAATGGCCGACTTCCTGTTTGACTTAGGGTATGTGTCCAAGAGACTTTTTGGTGCGCCTGGTCATGATACATGCATACCAAATTTCGTTTTCCTATGACAATTTGTATAATTATATAATTTCTTTGTGCAAGACCCAGAAAATATCAAATTCTTCACCAGTTCTGATGTTCCTGTGAAGTTTAACAACTTTTTGTGCATGTTTAGGCCCTCAAAAATGCGTTTGTTTCAGAAAAATAATAGTAGAGAAAAAATCCTTGAATTACTATAGGACCTTTGCAGCGGTAGGTGCTCGGGCCCTAATTAATTTGTTAATAGCCAGCCTTCTATGTTGCAGAACCTTCATAGGTTCAAATAGGCCAACATTAACAATGACAAATAAATATGACAGCTTAATATTGTCAAATTATGATGAAATTGCTGATGATGTACAAAAATGTTTTGTTAAATTCTGGAAACCATTGGTATCCTCTTTGTATTGACAACTGGAAACAAAGTAAAAGTTGCTGAGAGGCTGAGGTTGGACCTTTGTTTGCTGTTTGTCTGAAACACTACTAAAAAGATTTGCTGAGATCCAAAAAATAAGTTTAATAACTTTTATTGATGAAAAGAATTAACTTATTGTAACATGCACAAGTATGATCAAACATTACCACAGTTAACTGATAATGTAGATTTTGATCTGTTCAGGGGATTTGTTGACGATAAGAAAAAAACATAATACCAGCATAATACCAGCTCTGATACTTATCTTTCGACAAAAACCACATACTTTACATAACTGATTGTTGTGTGGTACCTCTAAATGCAGGACATACAAGAAATAACAGGAAATAGCACCTTTTTTAGGTTCTATAAGTGCTACACAACAATCAGTTGTGTAAAGGATGTGGTTTTTGAGTGTCAGAGCTGGTATTATATTTTTTTTCTTCTTCTATTCTTTTTTCTTTTTTTCTTAATCTTTATCCCCTGAACAGATCAAAATCTACATTATCTGAAGCTCTTTTTAATTTTTCATTATACTTTGTGCACATTACAATAAGTTTTCAGATGTTGTTGTAGGAGGCCTCTGATGTAGAACTTAATATTATTTTCTTTTTTTTTTACATTTTAGTAAGCTTATATATAGATGTAGTTTAGATATAGTTTCAAATACTGCAACCAGAAACCAATTATTCATTTGTTCTTGTCTAAACTCAACATTTTAACAGAGAAATTTAAAACCTAGTTATAGTGAATCATCAAAGACATTATATTTCTATTAGTATTTTTCCCACATCTGTACATGTGAGAAGTGCAGTGTCCCCATGTAATGTGTAAGGTGCCCATGCTATTTTGACTACCGCACTAACCCAGCATTGCAGAATTACAACACAGACATAACATGCTCAAAATCAAGTTTGATGAATGTATTCCACAGTAACTAAGTATCTACATGTTCTATAGATTGTAGTTTGATTGACATGTTACTTACTTTTTTCTTGACAAATCCAGTCCAATAAAACAAGGAGATGAGCTTCATCAAAAAGTTTTCAGGTAGTGTGAGTTCATGTCAGATGGCCGGACCTGTACACACATTTACTATCCAGTAGCATTGCAAAGATGAACAATAGGACCCTTTGACTATGTAAATGTGGTCTTTAAAAAAATGACAGATTTCATTTTAGGACAGCTGAAAGTGATTGTTGTAATATTGCAATAGTGGGCCTTACAGGGTTAAATCATTATACAAACAAGCACTTAAAATAATGGATCAAAAACAAATGAAATGGCACCACTGTATAATTCTGGGGAAGTACAAGTTGCTTAGTTATGACAGTTTTATCAAGTTTTCCCTTATCAGACTGATTTTTTTTAAATGTTTGAATAATCTTGCCCCAGCTGTACTCTGTCCATATATGATGAAAATAAACTAAAATCAATATAATAACTTCAATAACTACAAGGGGATCAGCAAAACACTGGCTGAAACAAAACCAAACCTGCGATCATTGACCTATGATCATGTCCATGTACATGTACACATACATAGAGAGACGGGTACATACAGATATACATACATGCATTAATACAGATTATGCATGTATGTACACGGACACATACACTGATTAATTTTACTTTATTGCTATGAATTAAGGAACATACACATGTGCACACATATGCAACATGTAAATCAATTGTTATGTGATGTAAATACTGAGAACATTACTATTTATTATGAGCTTTATTTAATTAATGTATTTTTGGTATTTTATGCCTATTTTAAGTAGAAAAGCCAAACCAGGGACACAAGTGGCAAATTAGCCTTGGCTAGAAATCCTATATGCGATGCATAATATCTTTAAGGACTACACACTTTGAAGAAAGGACATTCTGTTAGCAAATATCCACTTTGTCACTTCACAAAACCCCCAAAACACAAACACTTCTTTCTGGCTTCAACAAATCATCAGTGAGTAAAGAGTCTGTTCTAATTATCAACATGTCAGTTCACTACATGAGATACTCTGATAAAATACAGACTTTTACTGTAAATACAAAATGTCTCTGTGCAGTTTTTAACATGATCAAATTGAAGATGTGATTAGCTGTTGTGACAGTTAACAGAGTCAAAGCATCTGCATTGAATCACTTGATTCAACATATTGTGTGACAAATGAAACAATATAAACACTTTTAAACAGATTTTGTAAGAAATGACCGTATTTCCTTGGATACAACATGATAAAGCAGAGCTGTGATCAAGATAACTGACATCAAGTCAGAGACGAGTTCAAACAGGAAACCAAGTAAAAAAAAAAAAAAAACAGAAGTGAAACAATCTTTGCTCTGCCATCACTATGCATAAGCCACCTTTGCACAGCTAGGTAGACAGTTAACATCAGATGGTGGGAAAAAGGAGGAGACTGATTTTCTTTCTTTCTTTCTTTCTTTCTTTCTTTCTTTCTTCTCTTTTTCTCTTTTCCTTTCCTTCTTTTAATATATTTTTTGTAGAACTGCAATGACATGAAATACACAAAGAATGAATTTACAATGTGTACTGAATTTCCCACTGTAAATAGTTTATCTTTTTAACAAAGCCTTTTAAACATATGAATAGACACAGACATGAATTTAGCTACTAAACATCCACACAGTTACAATGAGATGGAATGAGTAGTACTAAAATAAACCACATAAATTGTTTGGAAATGTAACTTGTGTCCCTGAACTCTCATGGACATGGACTGAAAATACTCTCAAAATGATAATATGCAAGTCACATTCAAAGTGCACATATAAATCATGCAAGTGAACAGGAGGACTACATCAGTATTAGCTCACAACAACCCTATAATCCAGCATCACAATCAGTAAACTGCAGCCTAATGCTAAAGGCTAACAGAATAAGCTACATGGCTGGAGCTGTTTAGCAATAAATTTGGCATTTCTACCACAGAATGTAACACATATGTGCAACAGGTGCCATCAATAAACAGTAATGAAACATTAAATGCATGAATTGCTACTTACAGACGTATAATCGCTCAGACTTGAAATCAGACAGGAGAACTGCACATGGCTCTGTTGCCCATAGCTGCACTGAAGGGGAAAAAAAACTGGGGCAAGCAATGTAAAAGGGGACCTGTAGGAGGTGCTGATCAGCAAGCTACCAAGATTACAGAGGTCATGGCAGATTGAAGCCTTGACCTTTGACTTGCAAGTGACACTTTTTCCAGATGTTCACCTCAAGTTTTGGAACTTTGACCATGTTTAACATCCAGCATTATGAGAATATATAAAAGAAAATATATAAAAGACAGAAAATCATCACAAAAAATCATAATATATGCGCTTTAATTCACAGGGGAAATGTTACATTACATATGTTTTACAAATACAATGTGAGGCTTTGATGTGTAAATCTGCCCAAATGTTGCATTCAATGCAAAAATCATGATTACATCTCAGAGAGAGAAAAAACAATTATATTAGACAAAATGTACATGTAGGCCTGCAACTAACCATTATTTGTATATTAATTAATCTTCTGCTTCTGATTAATCAATTAATTTTGCTCCACATGACACTAAAACAATTTCCTAGAGAGTAACATAAGACAATGAAATGCAGCAAATACTCAAATTTGAGAACCTTAAACCATCAAATTTTGGGACATTTTTGCTTTAAAAAAGGATCTAAATGATAATCTGATTATCAAAATAGTTCCTGATTCACTTTCTGTCCATCAACTAATCATCTAATCAAACTATTACATAAAACATCTTCTCAGACTTTTTTACCCATGAAGCTAAACATCTAACATTAATGTTGGGTTGTAACATAAAAGACACGCTGTGGACAGAAAGCAGCACCTGTTCTAGTAAATTACAGAACAGAACAGTCGGTGACGTGATGTTGAAGAATCTCTGAGGGGAACAAACAGCTGACTGACAGCTGAGCATCTTCTTCTTCTTCTTTTTCTTCTGCTTTGAGAGAAGCAGAAAATAGAAAAGAAGAAGAAAAAGAAGAGAAACGCTATAATACATGAGACTGGTGGCTGAGTTACATCAAGCTACACTACAGAGTCATAAAATGTTCAACAAAGAAAAAGAAATATATATAAACATCTATATCAAAAATATTCCCTAATAAATTTCAGATCTTCTCTACAGTTTTGAGTTGGTGTTTCATTATTGAGGTTAATAGATTCAGAGATTTTCTCTTATTTTTAAAAAGGAGCTGATCAGTTTCAAGTGATTTTCATGTCTTTGTGCATCCAGAAGTTGTTTTCCTGCAGCCTGAAGACACTGATCGCTGACTGTTGACATGAGTTCAGCTCAGAAAATGATTCCAGTAACAGAAAGTGAAGAAACAAATGAGACAACGCAGCGTTTCAGTCAATCAGCTGATTTGTGAGTTGACCCTGATGGCACAAATAATCAATATATCAGAAGGGTCACATGGTCAGCTGTGTTTCTGGTACTTCTTTTACCTGTTTAGAGGTATCTGACAGGTTCTGACACTGGAAATCAAACCTAACTGCATGTTGGAGATAATGAAGCTGTTATAAGTGATACTGTTCGGTGTTATCAGTGTATGTGACCATGATGAAAGGAAGAGCTGTCTGCAGGAACCTCGAGGTGAAAACCTCCCTTGAAGTCCATTTCACTGCAGGTATTTATGTCCAAAAGCTTCTCTGTCCGTAACATTTTGAGCTTTGGCCAGTTTATCCAGAGCGAGCAGCGGTTTGTGACGGCTGTGTTGCAGCAGCGAGGAGTGAACATCAGTCCTGGTGTTTGCCACAGACCCATCTGATCTGAGGTTGGTCCCGCAGGTCTGTCGGGTCCAACGTGGAGAACCAGCTGCACTGGCAGGCGTACGCCCGTAAACCTCTCCTCTTCTTCAGCTTGGCTCGGAGCTTCTGACGGTCCGGCATGTTGTTCCTGAGAGAGACAGAGACAGAAACAATGAGGATGGAGTAAAGGTTTAATGTCCTGTTCCACTAAAAAACATCTTCTTCTCGTTTCTTCAGTTGGATCTTGTTGTTCTTGTTTTCATTCATCTGCTGACGGAGGAAGGTTTCTCTTAAATATCAGTTTAACTATTTATATCTTTCTATTATTTGGAGTTATCAAGTTGAGAAAAAAATATGTTATTGCATATTATTGTGTTGCTTTATATATTTGATTCTCCAAAAAAGTTGGTTTTGAATTCCTTCATATTATTTTTAAAACATTACTATTTGCAGGAAAAGATAATTACTAAAGGCCGAAAGCTCAGACATAAATAAATGAATGGGAGATCTTGACAATATCAAAAACTTGAGGTACAGAACTATGGTTATTTTATCATAAATTAATATTTTATTTATTTCCTTTTATAGAATGATTTAAATTACTGTATAAGTGATTATTTTTGTATCACATCTACATATAACTCTTGACATGTATGTTTATATACGTATGTATATTTGTTTTTTTTATCTCTGTGGGTTTGAGTATTGAATGTGTGTTTTATGTGTTTGTGTAGTAAAAAAAAATTAAAATTAAAATTAAAAAAAAAGTTTAACACTTGAACATACGAGCAGGATTTGTGACATCACAGCTAGTTTGCAGCTGATACGAGTGTAATGCAGAAACTTGAAGCCTCCAGTTACACTGAGAATAAACTTCACGGTTAAAACTTCTGGATTTTTTAAAAAGTAGTGAGAAGAAGGAGATGTAATTTTAACTGAGCTTTTTTTGTAGAAAAACCACATCAGATACCAATTATTATTATTCAGCGCTGAGTATTTTTATATATCCTAAAACATGTCTGGTGGAGATCTTGAGTAATTACAGAGGAGATGATTTAAGTGTTCTCGGCTCCTTAATGCTCCGACTCAGCAGCTGCAAATTAATTTCTCTGTTCGAGATTGAATAAAAGATATATTTAACAACGTGAGCCTACGTGATAATTAGTATCTGCTGTGAGGAGAAATATCTGCATCTGACAAAAAGATGATATAACAGAAGATTAGAAGGTTTTTGGTTATAAAAGCCACCTGGTTATAAACAGATTTTTTATTTTATTTGAAAGAGACGATGCAATTTAACATAATTCCAATACAGAGCATGAAACTGAGAGTTTATAAGCTATTGCTAATTTTCAACTCTTACAGTTTCATGATACAGAACACACTGCTGATAACAATTTGGAAGTATCCACATGACTACAGTTTGCTCAGTGACAAACCCACAATGAAATCTCAGCAGCTCTGCAGCTCTACGGAGCCTTTTAGCCTCTTTTAGCTCCTAGTTTTGTCTTTCAGGCACATCTGATAGACCCGCTGTACACTACCTACCCAGCAGCAAACAGCAGACGGAGAAAGTTAAAGAGCAGCTGGTGAAGAAAGTCAAACATCGAGCAGCTACAGATAGAGATATTTTTACTCAGGAGGTGGTGGAAACCAAATCGGAGCTAAAAGGAGAGTGAATCTTGGACTTCAACTCCTCAGCTGTTAAATAAACAATATTTAAAGATTCAGGATTTACAGAAAAAACACATCAGACAACTTATTAAGTGGAAGAAAAGCAGCAAATACATACAAAAAAAAAAAAAAATCACATTGTACATGTTGTAAAAACAAATTGTACTTTTTGTAATTCCACTCACAAATTCGTCCTAGTTAAATATATTCCTTCTCGCAGTTAATTTGCCTCCAGTTTAAAAGGTCAGTTTGCACACTTTGCATTACAGATCTTGAACTTTGACCCCTTTACAATGAATGTGCTGCTCTAAAAAAATTAAATGAGGTTCCTCGGCCGCTCCGCATGGCCGGTTTAATGAGCAGAGAACAAGAGATAAAAGAAACAGGTCAGGTAACGTCTGTCCTCCAGAAACTGAACCTTTTCTAACACATAGATGCTTTTGTTTGTTTGCCGTTTCCAGCTGCAGAGAGTTTGTTTTTGTTTTGGTCTCTCTCAGGTGGGAAAACAAAGACATTCACTGGATGGATGACTAACAATAACTGTAGCCACAGAAAACTCATATAGAGTATGTGCGTAATCACTCTGTGAAAGCACTTTAGGGTCTGTGATCACATTACAACAAAGTTAATAATCTACAACCACGCTGGCGGTGCTGTGAGGATTTACTGCAGTGATGCTCTGAGCCAAATTAAATCTGATTAAACTTTTATTTGTATAGAACCATTTCGCATAAAAGCCTCGTTTGGGAAGACTGACCACATATGGGCAATCTAAATGGTTACTCTCTCGCCTGAAAACATATTAAAACTTAATAAAGTGACATATTAACAGTCCTAGAGCGTTAAATTACAACAGTCTGGCTCGCAAGTATCTTTGTCAGACAGCAAAGCATGCTGGGTGTGCGGTCTCTCGCTCTCTCTCTACATCACAAAGCTGTAAGAGTTGCTCAGGTTTGCTTGGTTTTCAGCCACTTCCTTCCACATTATTGAGCGCTGAGTCAGATATGTCTGAGCTTTCAGAAAAATCCCAATTCCTCAGTCAAAATTACAACTTGTCGCATTTTTTTACAAGTTGGAAACTCACAATAACAGTGACTCCGAAATACAACACAAATCTCAAAAAGGTGATATAGCACGTTTTCTGTGAATTCAATAAATAAATAATTTAAATATAAAGTGAGCAGATGGAAAAGCCTCTTTCTTATATTTTGAATCAAATACTCACCAAATAAAAGCTAATTACTTGTATTTGATTATTTTCTCCTTTTATTTTACAAAGTGTCGTCAAATGACAGATATTGCTGTAAAGAGTGCGATTTGTGACACCACGATATAAAATGAAACGATATACATTTTTATACCGTCAAACAATATATATCGTCATATCGCACAGCCCTAATCTCGAATCTCTAATCTAACTGGCAGGGGTGGAATTGCATTGTGGGTAATATAGGTGCCAGGTCATGGCACCTACATGGTCTCTGCTTGAAAAAAAACTATCCATCATGAGTCATTCATCATTGCATTTATCGTAATTAATTCTAATAAATGCAGTGATAAATCAGTGTAGTACCATTTTAAATGTGCATTAATCAATATTTGTATTTATCTGCTGACTGGCGGTAGATGAACTCGACCTGTACGGTTCACTCTCAGCACGCTCATCAGCCTCATTTCCAGCAGCAGCAGCAGGCAGCTGTTTTCATCAAACAAGCTGCAATAAACCTGCTGTGCACCGACTGCCCAGCATCAAACTACAGGCAGAAACAGTTAGACGCTCGCTGGGGAAGAAAGTGGAACATCTAACAAGCTAAAAGAGCCAAATATTTTTACCCAGGAGTTAGTGGAGGCCAAAGCAGAGCTAGAAGGAGAGTGAATATTGCACTAAGATGTTGTTTCAATGTCTGCTGGATGTGTAAATCAATAACTGCTTACTAACATGTTCACCACAACATCTTTTTAAACCTGTATTGATATTTTTCTGCCCCCTAGTGGCCAAAAATGTATCAATGCAGTTTTAATTAAGTGCTCAGGTCTAAAACAGGATTAATATATCATTCATTCATTCTGTCAGAAAGGGGGTCGAGGTGGCAGGAGGACTCTGATGCAGAGATGACATATCGAACAAAAAAACAAACTTTATTTTAAGGCGAGGCAAAAATAAACTCGAACAAACAGGATCCAGGACATGAAACAACAACCGGATCCAGAGGATGGACAAGGACCAGGACATGAAACAAAATGAACTAACAAGGGCAGAACAGAAAACCAGGACTTAAATACACAGACAGAACTGACGAGGGAACGGGGAACAGGTGAGGGGACAGGTGGAAACACTCAGGGTAATCAGACAGATACATGAGGAAGGGCAAGTGACCTGAGACGAGAGGATTAACTTTTCAAAATAAAACAGGAAATGACAAGACAAAACCTCACCACGTTGTGACAATATATATATATATATATCGTCCAGTCATAGCTTCATCTGTATGAGTTACTATGATCTTCAGTATTTAAAAACACATGACAGTGAAAAGCAAATTAACAAGCACACACAGAGTCACAAGTTAAGAGCACTCAACATGCATTCAGTGTTAAACTCAGAGCGTTAGACCTCCTGGTTTAAATACTGTTTGAGGTTTGCTGCTTTCTGCTGGAAATAAAAGCCGAGTCACTTCACACTTTCAACATTTAAAAAGGTTTAGAAAGCGTCTTTCTTGAGCAGTGAAGAGCTGCGTTTCACGCCTACACCGTCAACAACTGTAGGAGCGATTATGAATTCACCTACACCATTTATAATTGCTTTTACGCTCCATGCACACACACACACACACACACACTTCTGAAAATAAATTACAGGCTACAACACCTGTATTTTTATCAGCTTAATGCTTTCAGTCTCAAGTAAGGCTCTTAATTAAAAAATAACAGGATAAAACAAACGTGTGGGTATCCTCAGTAATGAATGTTCACTTCCCTTCGAGATGGTAAAATCCAGTGTGAAAAGAAACCTGATCAGTTGCTTAAAGAATAACACGAAACCCGATATTCTTTAATGAACAAACTGTGGATAAACAGCTAAATCTAATATTCAGACAGGCAGCGTTTCAGTGGAACAACACCAAGATTATGATTCAATATCTATATTCATCAAAGAGAGGAACTGCACATAAAGCGGTAACATATTTCAGTATAGTTGTAGTGATAAGACTTGCGGCCGTGTTCATATTTGCTGCTGGCAGGTGAAAGCTGCTGAAGGGACCGGAGCTTTCTGGATGTCAGTCGATGGATGATGTGTGAGGACTTTAAGGACAAACTCATCATCTTGAGTTCTCCTGAGTGCTCTGAACTTAACAAAATCACACTAAAAATTACACACTCCGGGAAACAGAGTACTGCTTAGTGTCGAAATGTCAACGGACCGAGTCTCTGTGTTCCACGTGTGTGTGTGAAATGTCGCGTTACGTTGTAGATATTTATAGATTTTTACGCCATGCTAGTAATGTAACTATCGGATGGATTGCTATGAAATTTCTCAAACCACTTCGGTGATCCTCTGACTTTTCCCCCTAGCGCCACCAGCAGGTCAAAATGTGCTGTATGTGTTTGAAAGATGGGCTCAAAGTTTTTCCAAGTGTGTCAGTTTTTCCTTTTCCGTAATCATTCCTCCTGTTCATACTGGATATTAAAAGATCTTCAAATGTGCTATCAGTGGAAGTGATGGAGGCCAAAATCCACAGTGTGTCCAGATAGACATTTAAAGTGTGTGTGAAGCTTCTATTCAGCTTCAGCAGTCTGAGTTAATCATATCAAGTGGATATCTGACACATTTACAGTCTTTTTCGCATCAAATTCTCCTCTTTGTGTTGTCCTGTTGAGCTGCAGGTGGAAGTAAAGAAACAAAAAGAGGAACTTTGGCACTAAAAAGACTGTAATGTTGAAAGATATCTACTTGATTTGACTCATTTCAAGCTTCATATTAGCTTCATTTTTTGTGCAGAAGGAGGACTGTGGATTTAGTCCTCCATCACCTCCGTTGTAAGGTCATTATGAAGGGATCTTCTAATGGTCAGTACGAACAGGAGAAATGATTTACAGCGAGGAAAACATGTTTCACTGTTCATTTGGGCTCCTGACTGTTGTTTTAAGACACATTACTATGCTAATAGCAGCTAATGTAGCTTCCGGCTGAGATGAGGAGCTACAGCGGTCTGGTCTGATTTTACACAGCTGCCTCCTGAGACACAAAAGGCTTTAAACTGCTTTTTAAACATAAGCAGTTCCCCTTTAAAGACCATTTATTGATTATTTTATTACCTTTTTGTTGACAGTATTTCATTGCAGTTTTGTTAAATCACTAAAAAATATCTGCTTAAATGTAGATTTTATTGATTCTAGTAGCTCGTCCCAGTCAGCTCACGTTTTAAGTACTTCACTTTCGCTGAAAATAAAGATAAAAACTCGACTCAACTTCTTTGATTTCTGTCACTTTCACATGGTATCGTATCAGCAGACGTGTTGACCAGCAGGGAGAGAACGACCCCTCGGAGGATGATGTAAGATAACATCCAGACCGACCCGCCACACTCACTCACACACTCACAGACACACACACAACTTCATCATCCCAGTGTTTCTTTGTTTTCCGCCGCGGCCTGTCAGCTGCTGTTACTGTAACAAATGACACGGTGTCACCAGGAATTAGTCTGTGTCCTTCCTGCTGCTGTGTGTAAACACAAAAAAGGGGGATTTTAATATGGAATGAAAGTCGTTGTGTGTACACCTGTGTGGTAACATAATCCCATAATCACAAAAGCTGTATAATAAAGTGCTGGGAATTAAATTATGTTTGTAACAGACAGAGGTAGGAGGGAGTGAAAAATGAACTGAACAAGTTGTGCTCGCCAAAATTAGACAAGAAACTGCCAAGAACACCAAGTCAGCATCAGATTTGTGGTCAGATTCTTGTTATAAAAAGGTTCTTTGTTCATCATTTCGAAAACTGTGTTTATAATCAGCAAAAACTTTCAAATGATCCCCAGCTGTAATGTTTTTAATAAAGTACATTTATAGTAAACTCTTGTGCGGATTCCCTCCTTGTCACATTCCTGAGCCAGTTTGTGATTAATCGTCCAGGATCTAAATCCTGCTTGGTGAAGTTAAACCTAGGCTTGTTTGGTTTAATTGGACAGTCCGTGTTAGTGACACATTTTGGTTCAGGACTTGAATGTTAAATTGAATTTTGGTGCTTGTAAACAGTGTTGATTGAAGCGTCTTTGGTTTTTAGCGTTGCGGTTCAGATATTTGGGATTATCGCACACAGATTTGTTACTGTTGTAGTTTGTTTTAGTGGATTTTGGAAGGGAGCAGCATTATTATCCCAAATTTTTAGGGATGTAGTCTGCTGGTCGACTGGTTGATATGTTCTCGTCCGACTAGATTCTCATTGGTCGAATAATCTCAGAAAAGTGCTACATCAATAGCTTTACAGGCGACTAATCGATTAGTTGAAGATTATATATGATGTTAGTCAACCAAGATTTTCTTTAGTTGACTACAGCCCTACTGTTTTGTTTAGTTTAGAAATCAATTTGTTGAAAATTTAGGAATTGACAGAGTTGTCCATGAAACAAATTTAATAATTTGTTAAAACTAAACGCAACACAAATAAACAATAGTGTGAGTACATGGGTCGGCTTTTACAGCCTGGCAGGTCGAACCATCTGACAGCAGGCGTCATACAAATAAAACTGAATTTAGAAACCAAACTAATGAAATATTCTTCAAGAGCGAAGAGAAAGTTTTAGGATTTTATTGTTTTTATTCGGCATCACGAAGTAAGTGGTTCAATTTAACTGACAAATTCAATTTATCAAAAACCTTTTTAAAAATTAATATCTGTTTTTCTTCACCCCTCAACCACTGATTGCTCTAACACTAAAATGATGTGGCTATTATCCACAATCCACTTCACTGAAGCTTTTTCCATTTTTGCGTTTTAAACCTCTCCGTCGCCGTCGTGCAGCTCCTCTGTTCCACACAGGAAGTGATCCATTTTATGCTTCCAGTTTGGAATAAACAGAACATGAAGAAGCAGCGACAGACACAGAAAACTGAGCCACCCACAGAAACTTCCTCACAGATGGAGAATGAATAGAAACCTCATATTATGAATATATTTATGTCGACACACATATGATACTCATCAGGAAGTGAATCAATGTGTTTACCTGTAATCTGTCAGTTTTGGTTTAACCAGTTTAAGTGGAATTTCTTAACCTGTATTAACTTTTGGCCACTATGGAAACAACTAGTGGACACGACTCTGACACATCATCACATTATAAGTTAATATATTGATCTTGTTGGCAAACAGTTGCTTATTTCCACATCCAGCAGCTACAGAGCAACATGATCCTCCCACTGATAGTGTCAATAATTACATGAGGTTCCTCAGGGTTCTATCCTTGGTCCTTTATAGTTTCAATTTGGTCAAAGCTGCTTGAAATTAAGTTTTTGTCCACTTGTTTTCAGCAGAATAGTTTATTAAAACTACTTATTTCATATTATCAGCAAACAGCTGCTTTTATTTCCACATCCAGCGGTTACAGAGCAACATTATCATTCATGTGGAGTCGTGTTTCTGTCCACCTGGTGAATGTAAGTCCAATATTCTCTCTCTTTTAGCTTCTGTTTTTGCTCTCTACCACCTCCTGAGGGAAATATCTGGCTCTTTAGCTGCTAAATGCTCCACTATGTTCACCAGCTAGTCTACAGTTAACTGTGTCCGTTTGCCTGTTTGGTGCTGAGCAGGTAGTGTACGGCGGCTTTTTACAGCTTTTTCTCTCTGAAAACGACGCTATGAGAGCCGCTGAGAGTGAACCACAACAGTAAAAGTTGCAGCCAGACAGATAAACAATGAGCTCAAACTCATTATAAAGCTGCAGAGTCGCTGATAATTCTCTGTAGGTTCATCACTACGAGCCAATTACACACTGACAGCTTATACATCGGTATTATAAAAGATATTGATTGTAGCCATTTCAAAGTGATTGAACACCTGCATTACTACACTAACATTTGTTTTGCATTGTGTGGCTTTAAAATAACAATGCCTCTACTTGTTTCTATTCCAGTCACATTGATCAGACAGACAAAAACACTCTCATGTGCTTTGTCTGGTTTTCAGGATTGTGGGAGACAAAACTTGAATGTGATAATATGACTCAAACACTTGTCTCATTTGAAGAGTCTTTAAGTTTGAAATGACTCAAAGGTCACAAAACTTAAACAACTCTTGGGTAAAAATGAGTCATTTTCACTTCTAAAAATGACCACACTACGTCTAAGAGGCAACACATGTAAATATATGCGTCTGCACTTGTTACTCAAGATGCTGTTTTAGTGGATGTTAAGCAGAGAAATGAATGTGTGAAGAAGAGGGTGGTGGGAAAACAAGCTCAGCTTCACGGCTCATTACTGCCACCTTCTGACCAAACTAAAAAACATCACCTATAACCAAACATCTGTCACAGAGTTCATTTTATCTTGTAGTGTGAAGAACTGAGATTTATTTGTAGTGTAATTACAGGCACTAAAAGGCTTTTACAGATTACTTTCTGCACACACAGAGGACTATTCTGTATTTTCTGTCAGACTTTTTATTTTAGGGATTCAGTGGACATGTTTTTGTGTAAACAATTACGCCCCCAGACAGACTCACATGGGACCAGAGAGGGTCACAAACCCAACTAACACTAACATTTTAGCAACAAATGGAGCCAGTGAGCCACATTACAAATTACACTAATGTGCAATTAGTGAACTGGCAGCTTTGCACCTTCAATCTGTTGTCAAATAAAGTCAAAAAATGTCAAGAATAATGTGAAGAGTAACGTGTGGTATGTCAATAGCTGCCCAATAAAAACTCCAGTGGTTAGTTTAACTTTTAGTGTAGCAGAATGGTTCCCAACAGAAGGAGTCACAAAATAGATTTAAGGTTGAAAGGAGAAAAAAACATTACTGCTATGAGAAAAATGCATATTTTTTGATACTTTCCTCTAATCTTTGCTTTTGTCTTGTAATTTACTGGATAATTTTACTTCTTCAGGAACAAAACAGGGAAAAAATATCTATCAGCTTTTGGATGAAATGGTCACAACTGATAAACATATCCAACCAGCAATTTTATATACCTGCACAATGGATTATAAACCGACTTGCACTTTTTATTATTGTCCTTGTGGTTCAGCTTGTTCCTACATATTGATCTATCTATTCTTGTCAGATTTCTTTGAGCTGAGAATAGTTAGACAGTTAGATTCATCCATCCTTTTTTCTTCTATCTAATAAACTGACTGTTATTCCCCTACAGAAGTTCTTCACCGAGGATCTCTGGCACATATTACCTAACACCTGGCAGCCGGCGCTGCAGGACCTGTCTGTTGTGGAGATTTGCTGATCAACGGCCAACTCATCAGTGAAGAAAAGTGTCCAGAAGCCTTTGATGTCTTACGCTGAGAATACTTATTGACACTTGGCCAAGGAGAATTGAAACTTTATCTGTGTTCAATGCCGCCTCGACTCTGATGATTTGGTCCCAGGTGGTTGCTCTTTAAACCCCTACAGATCACCACAAACACTATACGCCCAGAAATGGTCGAACTGAACACATCTACTGTACGCAGAGCTGTTTTTACCCATGTTAGTTCAGTCATGTTGCATTGAGCTTCAGCACATTCTGGTCTGGAGCTGCTGTTGTCTGATTATGCCAATGGAAATCTACGCAATCACCTATCTGTGGTCTGTCTTGGGGCCATCTCCTCTGACCTTGGTAACCGTGATGACGCCAGTTCACTCTTTATCTGAGTGGCTCCTGTTTTCGCCCAAACATCCGCGGGCAGCTGCTGTGCGGAGACAGTGTCTCTCTCTGTAAGATTTACTGCCGTCTTCACAGTGACCTCGAGGCCAGCCTTTGAACCCGTCTAAATGACTCCCCAACTATTTTAATAATGGATTATTTTATAATTTTGTTAATGAAAAAATGCCCAAATTCTCTGATTCCAGCTTCTTAAATGAATGAATGTTTTCTGGTTTCTTCAGTCCTCTATGACAGTAAACTGCAGTCTGAGTTAGTCATATCAAGTGGATATCTGACACATTTACAGTCTTTTTAGCATCAAATTCTCCTCTTTGTGTTTCCCTGTTGAGCTGCAGGTGGAAGTATAGAAACAAAAAGAGGGACTTTGGCACTAAAAAGACTGCAACGTTGAAAGATATCTACTTGATTCGACTCATTTGGACGCTGAAGCTTCATATTAGCTTCACATAAACGTTTAAATACATTTTTTTGCACAGAAGGAGGACTGTGGATTTTGTTTCATTGTTCATTTGGACTCCAGACTGTTGTTTTAAGATACTTAAAAAAATTATGAACCCGTCCTTTAAAGTGTAGCATTTAAATGTTGTGTGCTTTTGTGTCTTTGTGTGTTCTACAGTGAGAACCGCAGACTCACCTGAGGAACAGGTAATCACAGGACGAGTCCCACTCACAGTCATCAAACATCAGCACCCGGAAGTCACAGGACGTACACCTCAACTGGTCACATGACCTGCTGATACAGATTGCTGATCAGTTATTAAAAAAAAAGAAAAAATGTTGATAATCAGAGTGCTCAGAGTCATTACTGTCAACAAATCAAAGTATGTAGAGTAATTTTGGAGCCTCTGAGATCAGTATGTCACTGAAAAACAATAATATCAACAGTCCTGTGTTATCATAAACCAAATTAAGGAGAGATATTTGCAGTTCGGGATGTTTTTTTCGCACCTCTTGGATGTAGCTGTTCCTACACCATTTGTGACGGAGCTCCCGCCAACGAAGACAGGACAGCACCTGGACACAGAACAAGCAGTTAAGACGTGTCATCTGGCTAAATAATCCTCCAGACCGTCTCTAAACAGTATCCAAGTCAAAGAAAAACAAAAAGAGCCAACAGCACAATATGAACACTGATATTCATCATTCAAGAAACTGGCAAACTTACTATTAAAAATACCATAACCTAGTTCTCACTTTCATAAATATAGTTATTAAAAACTTACTTTTGATAGCAGACTGACTGTCTTCTAGCACTGATTGAGTCAAAATGTCTTCACTTTGCTAAACACGTTTTCTCAAATTCCTTTTGAGATGCCTTGAGTGCGTTTTCTTCCTCTGTTTGTACCCTGTAATTATTATTCCCACCTGCATGTTTTTTTTATTTTTGGTTCTGAATGAATTCACTTACTTCCTGCCTCCAGAATGAGACGACAGCTTCTTCTCCACTTGCGGTCCTTTAGAAAACTGTTCAGTCTGAAATTAAAAAAGGTAAAAGAGCAGATTACGGATAAAAAAAAACACTCTCTAGTGTCAATTAATTTAAACCTGAATAGACGTATTACAGCACCACGTGTTTCTCACCAATGCGTCTGATGTGTTGTTTCTATGGCCTCTAATACAACATTCATATGGATTTAGTCATATTTACAAACCCAGGTGTCAGCTTTTCATAAGGAAGATACAGAGTCGGAGATGAGGCAGCTGCGTGATAATGATACACTGGCACTTTCGGTGAGTACTTCCATTTAAAAAAAAAAAAAAAAAGTGAATATGCTAAACTTCCTTTTTCAAATATTGTTGTTTTGTTCTGCTGAATTTACCAAGTTGTTTGAACTCACTAGATTCTTTCAAGTATGTGACAGAATTTGGATTTACATGTTAAATACAGGCTATGTTAATAACATTTTTTTATACATTTATTTTATTATTATTTGTTTACTTATTTGGACAAATTTGGAAACTGTAATACCTGTATATGCATCTTCACTGGATGTTATTTATGCTTGTTTCTAGGGTTTGACAGTTGTCTTAACGAATTTATGTTGTTTATGTTGTGTCTATTGTTGAAACAATGCTTTTTATGCTGCCTTATTGGCCATAACTCCCTTGGAAAAAAAAAGGTTGTGTTGCTGAAGTTCAGACAAAGCAGCTAACGATTATTTCATTATTGATTTATCTACTGATTATTTTCCTTGATGAATTGTTTTGTCAATACAAAGGGAAAAAAACATCTTAAATCCCATGGTGACATCTTCAAATATCTTGTTTTCTGTCTGATTAACAGTCCCAAATCCATAAATATTCAGTTTACTATGATGTATGAAAGTTTAAAAGTTTAAAATCCTCAAATTTGAGATGCTGCAAAAAAAAAAAAAAAAAATCACTAAAAGATTATTTAAATGTTTGCCGGTTAATTTTCTGACTATCGACTGATTGTTGCAGCTCTAAAGTCAACAACATATTTGGAGTAGTTATACCAAATATAATACTGGCAGTGCATTGTTCAGTATAGACACTTTATTTGGCTGTTTTCTGAAGTCTATTTAATTGCGACATCTTAACCAAGCCTGTTTCTTTTGATTTTGTATGTTTAAGTCAACCTATACTGATTCTTTTTTATTAACACTATCATCTTTGAATCCAAGACATAAGGGAAAGTTCACCTTTGGTTTTGTGGAATCACTGTAGTCTTCCTCCAGCAATTCCTCCAGGAGGGCGTCAATATCTTCAGTGATGCTGTTTATCGCTTTTTCAGGTTTTGCAGCGCTAAATCAGAGGAAAAGCAGGACATTTAATTAGTTCCTTTGCATGGTAGAAGCTGCCAGATGGTAGTGACAAACATCAACTAATACCTTTGACAACAAACCTCAGTGTTAAGGGTTTTTAAATGTTTGGAGATGATTGATGATACTCGCATGATGTAACTGAAAAGCCATGACATTAATAATGTAAGTCAGAGTATAATAGCTCTAAATGATATAAAATTATCAAATGAGTATAGAAAATTATTCCTGAAAATTTACTACTATGAAGATCACAACAACGAAAAAAAGATATCTAATCTCATACTAATGCAGCTGCTGTTATTCTAAATATAACCTATCTTTACTGAATACTCCTTATCCAGTAAAATTCCTGCATGAAAAATCCCACTAAAATAAAAGTACATAAGTATTATGAGCTTGATGTAGTTAAAGTATTGTAATAAAAGTAGTGGTTTGGTCCCTCTGGCTGATATATTATTATATATGACATCATTAGATTATTAATAGTGAAGCATCAGTGTTAGAGCAGCATGTTAGTGTTGTAGCTGCTGGAGGTGGAGCTAGTTATTATCTGCATACTTTATTCTTTATTCACATTTGGTGACTGTAGTTTGTCAGAGATAAGCTGTGCTTCTCTGGCCTCAGCTGTGAAGTCCAAACCCTCCCATCTGACAGAGCTGGATTTGAGTGGAAACAAGCTGCTGGATTCAGGATTGAAGCTGCTGGAGGTGGAGGTAGTTTCAACTACTTTATATACAGTTAGCTAGTTTAGTCCACTGGTTCCCAACCTAGGGGTCAGGTCCCCTCCAAAGTGTCAGCAGATAAATCTGAGAGGTCGTGAGATGATTAATGGGAGAGGAAAGAAGAAAAAACAAAGTTCTGAGACACAAATCTGTTTTCAGTTTTTGGACTTTTTCTCTAATCTTTGATTTTTGGTGAAATATTGGATCATTTGAACATTATTGAAATGAAATAATGTGAGAAGTTTAGAGGAAAAATCACTATTTGGTGGAGCTGTTAACAACTCATAGACATGTGAAATGTGACCCCGACTACACACTGCTTTTTGTAAGACGTCAACAGCCAAAAAGGTTGGAAACCAATGTGTTAACAATGTGTTGTATTTTAAAAGCTTGTTATGTTATCCATTGTGTCAAATCTTCATCTGAAAAATAACTAAAGCTGTCAAATAAATATAGTGGAGTAGAAAGTGTAATATTGCCCTCTGAAATGTAGAAAGTAACATCACATGGAAATACTCAAGTAAAGTACAAGTACTTTCCACCACTGACTTAGCTTGTAGCATACCTATAGCTAACGTTTGAGTCAGTTGTGGCCCAGAAAATGTCTGTTTTCTAATTAAAAGCTGTCAACACAAACACGTTGAGTCAAAACGTGCAGTGACATTTTAACCTGCAAAGTGTTTCACATAAGCTTCGTAAGTCGACAGCTAATCATCGACGAGCTAATAGTAGCTTTGTTTACCTCTGTTTCCTGTGCCCGTTATTGTCTCTCTCGTGTTTTCCAGCCTCGTTCGAGTCCGCGCGAGCTGATGATGCGACAGAAACGTTTCGGCAAAACTTTTTTTCGATTTCATCCAACAGTTCATCCAGGTCATCATCATCATCAGCCATGTTTGATTAGCTTACCTGGTTACCTCGCTAACCAGCCCAGTCTTTCTTCGGCTTTGGTCGTTGCTAAGTAACACCAGTGCAAGGCGGATGTTGGGCATCCCCGCCTTCAAAATAAATGTAGCTTCAAGGTAAAAAAAAAAAAAAAAAAAAAAAAAACTGCCGGAAAAAGATTCGAAAAAGTAGTTCTCAGATCCTTTACTTAAAAGTAAAAGAAGAAATACCACAATGGAAAAATGCTCCATTACAAGGAAAAGTCCTGCGTTTAAAACCCTACTCATGTAAATATATAACAACGTTAACAAACAAACTAACCAACTAACATTAATAAACACTTAAATGTTCTTATATCTGCTTACAACTACATTATAGTGTTAAAATAAAATAAAGTAATTCAAAAAATAATTAAAATTTTTAATCCCAGTGGAAAAATTAACTAAAAAGGCTTAAAAAAAACCCCTCCATATACTGTAATGGAATCAATACAGGTTCCGTGCGAGGATAAGCAGTAAATCCCTGCTTCTCTTATCTTTACTGTCAAAGAGCAAATCTAGGCAGAATCAAGAACATACAGCTGTAGATTTACATTTTGTTATACAATGAGCAGTGGGGGACAGACAATGGGTTCTGAGATTGCTTTAGGATAAGTCATAACATTTCAGGCTTAAATAATGTCACTTTAGGTACTTTTATTTAAATGTAAAAATAGGTCAGATTTGACCCGAACAGTATGTAAGGTTTAAACACAACACATTGTATACTTTAAATACATAAATGAAAACATACAGAGTGAAATCAAATGTACTTTCTGTAATGTAAATTCTCAAATACAGGCAACTGCAGAGACCCATTCCTCATGTCTACTGATTCATTAGTAAATATGAAAATCTCTCTGTTTTCTGTTCTACCCTTAGTTTAATTTGCTGTTGATGCAAATTACCTACTTCCTCATTGTTTATTTGCTGTCTTGTATTTAGTCAAGTTTCCACAATACTAATTCATAGTGGTGGAATCAAAATTGTACTTAAATACAGTAAATGCAGTTACTTTCAACACAGTGAATTAGTGCTATGGAAACCTACATACCTACTTACACTCTGTCACATTTCAGAAGAAAATATTGAACTTTAAACAACACATTTATCATTCATTACATACAGCTGGAGATACTTTTACAACATCATACAACACATTGAAAGAGATTAAACTAGTTGTTTCCAACATTTTTGGGACATGACCAAGCAATTTCAGTTTCGGTTGAGGTCCAGAGATGCAAAATTATCCGATATTTCTCAAAAAAAAAAAAAAGAAAGATTAGGGAAAAAAATGGCTGGAAGATGTAAGTGTGAGGTAAAGTTTAAATATTTCACTCATCTAACATAAGCTAACTTATACACACATTCATTTTCCACTGGTAAACTATACAGTGACAAGTAAGCCCTGTGACTAATTTAGGGAAAATATAATCTGCCTCCATTAAGAACATCGAACTAAGCAGCATCAGACTGAATAGCAGAGAACCTGAAATGGCTGTTCAGTTTATATCACAGGCTTGAGGAAGTCCTGAGTACAAACTGAACTTTGAAATGAAATTACATTCAAAATATATTCATTTTTATATTTGTAAATGTAAACGTGTGCATCTTTATTCGGTAACTTGCAGTTACGCCAGTTGCTGCATTCTCCCCAAGAAACAAGGGTGGATGAGGTGATAGGTAGCCAGCTTGCCTGACTCTGTTCAAAGTTTAAAAACACATCTTCCAAAACCTCAGAAATGAACATACATTTTGTTTGTTAATCCTGCACATAAATGCAAAGGTAGAAATAACAATCTGTTCTTTAAGGGGGAGTTAAGTACTGGAACTATTTCTTTACTATCAACAGTAAGGTGCAGTGATTGTGCACAGCTCCTGAAGACTTCACAGTGAAGTTGGAAGGTTAGATGCCATCATGTCTGACCAGAGACAAAAACCAAAACCTGCTAGCTAACTGTCCGTAACTGGCTGAAGATGCTGCAAAAAATACTAGGCAGCTGGATAATCTCTTAATCAGCAAGAAATAGTTCCAGCATGTAACTCCCCATAAAACAACAAATTAGTGATTTTATAGTCCTATTTGAGTAGGAATTGAACAATGGAGATTTATTGTGTAAATAAGTCAGTTATAGCAATTTCCTAATATTTATATTTATATGCTGTTAAATGGGTTTTGCCAAATATGATCTGGAGGAAACAAAATTGCTGTCTCAACAATGGTCACTGGCAATATTTTTTTCCCCGGAAACTGCAGAAAATGACTTTGATACTAAATATCAGGATTCAAGTCCTGTGTTCCACATGTTGTGAGGTACTAATGCTCCATTAGAAGTGTTTGTGCCCCCAGTCCCTTGGCTGGTAACAATTTAAACAAATGCATGGTAAGAGAACAGTATGAAACAAAAAATAATCAGTACATGTAATATTAGGTTAAACAAAATAATGTTTTAACTTCCCCCTCTGTGTAAGAGCTCATACAAAGGGTGGATACCATTAGCAAGTTAGGTATCTGCACTGCTGAAGATTTAACATGAAGTGAGGACAGGTTGCAAACATGTAGAGCTACTGTTTTTCTTGCAAGAAAGTTAGTTGGCAGCCCTCAGTTTGTGCACAGGACAGAATATTTATTAAGGCATTGAGAGGAAGCAGTGGGACACCGCTAACCTGCCTCTAAAATATGTTCAACACGATGCTGAGTGACTGCGTTGGTGGATTTTTAAGGAGCTCCCCTGAACAGTTTTCCCACATTGCTCACTTTCCCAACTTTCTCTTCAGTGTGAATGCATTGGTGGCTTTTTAGATTACTGTCTCGTGTGAAAGTTTTCCCACATTGGTCACAACAGTATGGCTTCCACCCAGTGTGAGTGTGTTGGTGGCTTTTTAGATTAGAGCCATGAGTGAAAGTTTTCCCACATTGCTCACAGCTGTATGGCTTCTCTCCAGTGTGAATGCGTTGGTGGGTTTTTAGACTAGAACCATGAGTGAAAATTTTCCCACATTGCTCACACCAGTATGGCTTCTCTCCAGTGTGAATGCGGTGGTGGACTTTTAGACTAGAGTCATGAGTGAAAGATTTCCCACATTGCTCACACCGGTATGGTTTCTCTCCAATGTGAATACGTTGGTGGACTTTTAGATGATTCTTTTGTTTGAAAGTTTTCCCACATTGCTCACACCAGTACTGCTTCTCTCCAGTGTGAATGCGTTGGTGGATTTTTAGTGAATTGCCATGAGTGAAAGTTTTCCCACATTGTTCACACCAGTATGGCTTCTCTCCAGTGTGAATGCGTTGGTGGTTTTTTTGATGACTGTCTTGTTTGAAAGTTTTCCCACACTGGTCACAACAGTATGGCTTCTCACCAGTGTGAATGCGTTGGTGGGTTTTTAGATTACAGCCATGAGTGAACGTTTTCCCGCACTGTTCACAACAGTATGGCTTCTCTCCAGCGTGATTGCGTTGGTGGATTTTTAGTGAATTGCAATGAGTGAAAGTTTTCCCACATTGTTCACACCAGTATGGCTTC
This sequence comes from Euthynnus affinis, assembly GCA_029490765.1. Lineage (NCBI taxonomy): Eukaryota > Metazoa > Chordata > Actinopteri > Scombriformes > Scombridae > Euthynnus > Euthynnus affinis. Next base: position 3,292,656 of record CM055847.1, read on the forward strand.
TCTCCAGTGTGAATGCGTTGGTGGTTTTTTAGACGACTGCCTCGTTTGAAAGTTTTCCCACACTGGTCACAACTGTAGGTCTTCTCTCCAGTGTAAATGTGTTGGTGGCTTTTTGGAGCACTGTCCTGTGTGAAAGTTTTCCCACACAGTTCACAGCTGTATGGCTTCTCTCCAGTGTGAATGCATTGGCAGCATTTTAGATTAATGAGTATAGTGAAAGTTTTCCCACATTGGTCACAGCTGTACAGCTTCTCTCCGGTGTGCATTCTCTGATGAATCTTTAACTTTCTTGATGTCCTGAAGGCTTTGTCACAGTGCTGACAACAGTGATGTTTGAGTCTTTTTCTTCCTGCTTGTTTCTATGAGAACAGGCAAACATACAGAGAAAGAGAGAGTGATTAAGTGAGATGATCTTATACCAAAAAACAAAGTTGCATTATGGGAAATGTAGAATCCAGAGACTTTTTTTTGCTTGACACTGAACACAGACTAGGTCATGATATGTACACCTCTACTGACCTTGGTGTGAACACTTTAATAGTTTTTCCCCGTTCAGTAAAATAAACATGATCAAAAGGAAAAAAAACAAACCAACAAGTACATCAGGAAGTTGCACAGAGATTGATAGATAGATCTAAGATAGCTGGCATCAGAATCCATTTTTTGGCTGAAACACATCAGCAGTCCTATAACTGTGAATGTCCATGACTAATTGAGTAGCTTATTGATGAAGTTACACTATTGGTCAACCAATGCCGGCTGAAGCTTGGGACAGCCAAGTATCCGAGAACGCATTTTGCACCAACAGGCAGCTGAACGATCCGTGCAGCTCTTTGGTAATTAACAGCTGGCTTTAATGTCTCTACAGCGTTTTGATTTGTGATCCCTTTGGAAGATGAAAACTCACACAGATTAAATCTAACAATTGGAGCTGCCACATTAGTTTGTCTGAATGTAAAGTGAAGATTCATGTTTTTACTAGCCAGAACAACAGCGTTGCCTCTGTGCCACTATACGTATTGAAATTGAACGGATTAGGCAAAATTAAATTTTATTTTATTATAGGATGGACAGTGGTGTAGTCCTTTAATGTTGCCAGATTCCCAAGAGTGTGCAGGATGATAGATGAGACCCACATCAGATGGGCCCGAAAATATGTAGATCAATTTGCTAAGTGAAAAAAAATCTAAATTCAATCAATTTCTATATAGTTTGCAATCATGAAAATAAAATAACCAGCATCCTAGCACAATGACCTGGTAGTAACAATGATGGTCAGATACAACTGCTTCATAGGATCTGGACACAGCTTCTGTCCATGCTAGTGGGGGTGCCAGAAAGACTGGGCACCAGGTGGTTCATGGACCCGGTACTAGACCTCCCCATAACTCTGCATCAAGCAGGGGGCTCCATCCTCTTGTGCCTGATTCTGGGGTGGCATCTAATGGTCTAGAGTTTGAGAGGGTGAGACTGAGAAACTTGGGTGTCCCAGCTGCTGTAGTCAAAGAAGATGAGACGCACATGTGTGGGCCTTATATACAGGAAGGACACTGGACACCTGCTACCCCTTGATTGGGCGATGAATAGTGGTGTAAATATGCAGTTGATCTATGATCCATATGATTTTGGCGCCAACTGTTTGACATGCATGTGAACCACAGATTAACTGTAAAATTTAATGACTCATTGGAGACACAGTAAACAAATTGCTGTAGCTACAAGTCATAAACAGACAGTGAGTTGCTAACAGGAGCAACAACCAAATAAGCATCTAACAGAACCAAAGTGTTATCTGCAGGTATTTTTATATGCTTCTTAATGTGCTGCAGCTGAGCAGCTCATTAGCTATGGACCTACTAGCTGATGTTAGTGGTGCACTTTTCCACGTCAATGTTTGTTTGGTGGCTCGATCAACAAGCTAAGCAGCAGGACAAGACGTGTGCTCATGTTTGTAAGTTATAATCCAGTTTTGATGATATAGACAGTCTATTGTTTCATTCGCTACCATGTTTAAATGAAAAAGGTATCATGCTCATATTGCAATTGAGTTTTAAATATTTTAATCATTTTAAAATTTGATTTAAAGACTGCACATCTTGAATGTTGTTTTCAATTAAAACCATGGGCAGAAGTTCCTTGCTTCTTCTTTCTTTTATGTTCCTTGTTTGAACCCGTTTGGTAAGGGCTTCAATATAACAGACATTAATTTGAAGTCCTGCACTCCATCTTTAAGCATATGCAAATTCGAGAGGCCCTACCGGTACTGATTCTTTTAAGTAACACTATTCTCTCTGAATGCTCTTCCAGGACTTCAGGGAAGGTGCATGTTTACCTTTGGTTTTGTGGAATTGCTATCTTCTTCCTCCAGGAGGGCATCAGTATCTTCAGTGATGCTGCTTATTGGTTTTTCAGGTTTTGCAGTACTAAATCAGAGGAAACCAAAATTTTAATTAGTTCCTTTAACATTCCTTTAATGTTAATGATTTTTAAGTGTCTGGGGATGATTGTTGATAGCTGGTTTCAGAAAATTATTGACTCTCACGCTGTCATTGAAAATATACAGCATTAATAACGTGAATATTGTCAAATGAGATATATCACAATAACTCATATCCAAAAAGATATCTAATCATAACAATTGCAAAATTGTTCATTTCCCCATAAATGCAGCTGCTGTTAAGCTAAACATAACATCATCTAAACATGTATCTTCACTTAGCTCAGGAGTGGAAGAAGTCAAAGTATCAATGCAGCAATTTAAGAATACTCCTTTACAAGTCAAATTCTGCAGGGAAAATCCTCACAAGTAAAAGCACATTAGGGCTGGGAAATATGACCAAAATCTCATATCACAATATAGCACATTTTCTGTATATTCAATAAATATATACATATTATTTTTTGGTGAGACTTTGAATCATATGAACATTTATTGAAATGAAACCATGTGAAAAGTTTAGAGAGAAAAATCACAGTTTGGTGGAGCTGTTAACAACTCATCTGAAATGTGACCCCCACATCTTTCAATTTGTCATGTTTTAAAAGCTTGTTATATTATCCATTGTGCCAAATATTCATTTGTAAAGTAACTAAAGCTGTCAAATAAATGTAGTGGAGTAGAAAGTACAATATTTCTCTCTGGAATGTAGTGGATTGGATGTATAAAGTAGCAACAAATGAAATAGACAAGTAAAGTATAAGTACCTCAAAATTGTACTTCAAGAAATGTACTTTCCACCTCTGACTTAGCTTGTAGCATATCTATAGTTATTAACATTTGAGTCAGTTGTGGCCCAGAACATGTCAGTTTGCTTAATAGAAGCTGTTAACACAAACACGTTGAGTTAAAACGTGCAGAGACATTTTAAACTGCAAACTGTTTCATATTCAAGCTTTGTAAGTCAACAGTTAAAATCTACGAGCTAAAGATAGCTTTATTTAAACCTTAACGTACCTGCGTTTTCTCTTCAGGTCTTTCCCGCATTTTCCAGCCTCCTTGGTGTCCCCGCCAGCTGAAGATGCGACAGAAACTTTTCCACAAAACTTTGTTTCATCCTGCAATTTGTCCGGGCCATTAACTCCAGACATGTTTGATTAGTGTACTTTACCTCGCTAGCTAGCCCAGCGTCTACATTGACCACCTAAGTCTTTGCTATGGTAACAAGAGAGCAAGGCGGATGTTGGGCGTACCCGCCTTCAAAATAAATGTACCGAGTTTCTGCCCTAAAAACTCAATAATAATAAAAAAAAGAATATGTTTTTACTTAGATTCAAGTACTATAACAATGATTGACATTACAAAAGATATATATATATATATATATATATATGTGTGTGTGTGTGTGTGTGTGTGTGTGTGTATATATATGTATGTATATGTGTATATATGTATATATATATATATACACAGACACATATATATATATACATACCTGTAGACTGACCAGGGCAACTGTGCTTCTGTGGCTGGGGCGTGTACAGGGTGGTGTCATCAGCAGAAGAGGCCCCAGAGTGGAGCCATGGGGAACTCCACGTCATTTTTGTCACGTGTATGATGTTGTTCTTGGAAAGAACCAGTCACTCAGGCCCAAATGACATGAAATATCACTCATAAAATCATAAAAACTCAGACCTGAGGTAATGACATAAATACTGGACTGACTAAACTGCCATCTTGGATTTTTTATTTATTTAAAATGACCGGAAGAGGAAGTCTTGGCTCAGATATCCAGTGTAGCCAGCAACAACACTTGAATCTCCAAAAAATTGGTTTGTCGCCAGATATCAGGCGTTTGGTCCTGAGATTGCTTGAGGATAAGTCACACACTTTCAGGTGTAAACAATGTCATTTAAGGTATTTTTTATTTAAATGTCAAAATGGGTCAAATTTGACCTGAACAATATAAAAAGTTAAACACATGAACAAACTGATTACCTGAAATACATACATGAAAATCAAATGAGAGTGAAATCAAATGTACATGCTGTAAATTCTCAAATACAGGTAAAAATTTTTATTCAGCTCAACTGCAGGGAGACCTAGATCTTTATTCCTCATGTGTCCTGTTTTGTAAGTAAATATGACCATCTCTCTGTTATCTCTGCAGTTATTTTAATTTGCTCTTGATGCAAACTACCCACTTCCTCAATGTTTATCTACTGTCTTGCATTTAGTAGTGTCCACAGCACTAATTCACAGTGGTGGAATCAAAATTGTACTTAAGTAAGTAAATGTAGTTACTTTCACCACTGTGAATTATTGCAATGTAAATGTACATTATACTTCTACACTGTCACATTTCACAAGAAAATATTGAACTTTTGAATGCACTACATGTACAATTCATTGGATACAGCTGGAATTACAACTTTTTAAAATCACTGTTAAGCTACTGTTGAAGAAACTTGGCATTTCATAAACAAATATTTAACACTGAAACCTTCCAGTGGCTCTGTGGGCTTGGAGATGTACGTGTGAGGTGACAGTTTAAATAACTTCTCAATATCAGCCATAGTCCTTGACTCACATAAGATAACATAAACTACACACATTCAATTTCCACTGGTTAACAATACATAGGCAGTTAGACCTGTGATACATTTGGGGAAAATACAATCTGCCTACATTACAAAGGTAACAAGGCAGCATCAGACTGAATAGCAGAGAACCTGAAATGACTGTTCAGTTTATATCACAGGCTTGAGGAAGTCCTTGCTCCTGAGTTCAAATGTATTTAAACAGAACTTTGAAAACAGACCATGAACTTTGTAATGATATTACATCCAAAATGTATTAATTTTTACATTTGTAAATGTAAATGTGTGCACCTGCAACCAACAACTTGCAGTCACATCATGCTGATTTTAATAGAAGACATTTCATGTAACTCTCTTTCTCCTTCCTGTCTGTACTCCCATTGTTTCTTCCCAAGAAACAAGGGCAGATGAGGGGAGCTGGAAGAAGTGATGGGTAGCCAGCTTGCCTGACTCTGTTCAAAGATAAAAAAACAAACCTACCGAAACCTAAACTGGCAACAAGCTACAATAAAGTACTAGGCAGCTAGATAATCTCTTAATCAGCAATAAATAGTTCCAGTATGTAACGCCCCATAAAATGACAAACTAGTGATTTTACATTTCTATTTTTGTAGGGGCTGAACAATGAAGAATAATTTTGTAAATAACAATCTCCTAAAAATTATGTTTATATGCTGCTAAATGGGTTTTGCCAAAAATCATCTGAATGCTCCATAAGAAGTGTTTGTGCCCCCAGTCACTTGGCTGGTCACAATTTAAACACATGCACGGTAAGAGAACAGTACGAAACAAAAAATAATCAGTACGTAACATTACATTAAACAAAATAATGTTGTAACGTTCTGTATAAGAGCTGACTCATACAGAGGTTGGATAACATTAGCAAGTTAGGTATCTGCACTGCTGAAGATTTGAAGTGAAGTGAAGGTTGCAAACATGTAGAGCTACTGTTGGTTTTTCTTGCAAGAAAGTTACAGTTGGCAGCCTTCAGTTTGTAGAAAAGCACAGGACAGAACAGTTATTAAGGCATTGAGAGGAGGCAGGGGGACACCGCTAACCTGCCTCTAAAATATGTTCAACACGATGCTGAGTGACCGTGTTGGTGGATTTTTAAGGAGCTCCTAAACAGTTTTCCCACATTGCTCACTTTCCCACTTTCTCTCCACTGTGAATGCATTGGTGTCTTTTTAGGTAACTGTCTAGTGTGAAGGTATTCCCACATCGGTCAAAACAGTATGACTTCTGTACAGTTTGAATGCATTGGTGGCTTTTTAGATGACCGTCTTATGTTAAAGTTTTCCACATTGCTCAAAGTTGTATGGCTTCTCTCCAGTGTGAATGCATTGGTGAATATTTATACTAGAGCTATGAGTGAAAGTTTTCCCACATTGCTCACACCAGTATGGCTTCTCTCCAGTGTTAATGCATTGGTGGATTTTAAATGTCTCGCTGCGATTGAAAGTTTTCCCACATTGCTCACACCAGTATGGCTTCTCTCCAGTGTGAATGCGTTGGTGTCTTTTAAGATGACTGTCTTGTGTGAAAGCTTTCCCACACTGTTCACAACTGTATGGCCTCTCTCCGGTGTGAATGCGTTGGTGTCTTTTTAGATGAATGTCTTGGCTGAAAGTTTTCGCACACTGTTCACAGCTGTACAGCTTCTCTCCAGTGTGAATGCTTTGGTGGCGTTTTAGTGAACTGCCAGCTGTGAAAGTTTTCCCACATTGCTCACACCAGTATGGCTTCTCTCCAGTGTGAATACGTTGGTGTTTTTTTAGATGACTGTCTTGTCTGAAAGTTTTCCCACATTGGTCACACCAGTACGGTTTCTCTCCAGTGTGAATGCGTTGGTGGCCTTTTAGTGAATAGCCATGAGTAAAAGTTTTCCCACATTGGTCACACCAGTATGGCTTCTCACCAGTGTGAATATGTTGATGGCTTTTTAGTGAACTGCCAAGTGTGAAAGTTTTCCCACAATGGTCACACCAGTACGGCTTCTCTCCAGTGTGAATGCGTAGGTGGCCTTTTAGAGCACTGCCATTTGTGAAAGTTTTCCCACACAGTACACATCTGTACGGCTTCTCTCCAGTGTGAATACGTAGGTGGCTTTTTAGATGAGAGACTTGAGTGAAAGTTTTCCCACACAGTACACATCTGTACGGCTTCTCTCCAGTGTGAATGCGTAGGTGTCTTCTTAGATGAGAGCCATGAGTAAAAATTTTCCCACATTGCTCACAGCTGTATGGCTTCTCTCCAGTGTGAATGCGTTGGCAATATTTTAGATTACTGAGTATAGTGAAAGTTTTCCCACATTGGTCACAGCTGTACAGCTTCTCTCCGGTGTGCATTCTCTGATGAATCTTTAACTTTGTTGTTGTCCTGAAGGCTTTATCACAGTGCTGACAGCAGCAATGTTTGAGTCTCTTTCCTCCTGCTTGTTTCTATGAGAACAGGCAAACATACAGAGAAAGAGAGAGATTAACTGAGATTATATGGTCCAGCGAGTGAGCGCATTAGTTTGTCTGAATGTAAAGTGCAGATTCATGTCTTTACTAGCCAGAACAACAGCTTTGCCTCTGTGGCACTATATGTACAGATACCACCACATTTCAATAAATAGAAATGTATTGAAATGAACGGATCAGGCTATATTAAAGTTAATTTATTTTATTAAGCTACAGTTTGAAGTTTTATTATAGCTACATTATAGGCTGAATGACAATTTACTGCATATCTCTGTCAATGAGGTTAATGTCAATGAGGCTTATAGTGGACGTACACTGATGGGGCGCAATTGCCCTCAAGGATTATACTATAGCCCGTTCCGCTGCGTTTTGGTGGCACACTGTGTTTTAATTAACAAAGGAAGAATTTGAATTAACAGCTAATTCTGACAGCTTGCCTCGATAGCATTGAATATGTGCTATTTGAATGCTGAATTGAAATTCTTACAATTTCAATTACAGAGTAGGTTCAACCTGAATGTCTAGCAGCAATATCCAGCTCTTAATATAACACTTCAAGTAGTAGTTACCAATAACTCAAGATTTGGGTCATTAATTGCCTTAGCTAAATTTGATTCGAAAAGTCAAATCTCAACACACTTGTTTGGAAGTACAGCTAGATATCTATTCCTGTGGCAGACTAGTTGTGTTACATATATCGACCTTTGGATCTTAGAATTTTGGTACCGGCCAAAATTTTGCTGAAATTAATATTGCACAATTATGAATTCTGCCTCACATGGGGCCCCATTTTGTTTGCAACTAGTTTGGCTAATAATTATTAAAATCAACAAAATTCTTCTTCTTCTTCTTCTTTCTTTTTTGTTCCTTGTTTGAACTCGTTTGGTAAGGGCTTCAATTTAACGGTCATTCATTTAAAGTCCTGCACTCCATCTTTAAGCATAAGTAAATTCAAGACAGCCCAACCAGTATTGATTCTTTTAAGTAACACTATTCTCTTTGAATGCTCTTCCAAGACTTCAGGGAAGGTACATGTTTACCTTTGGTTTTGTGGAATCACTGTCTTCTTCCTCCAGGAGGACATCAGTATCTTCAGTGATGCTGCTTATTGGTTTTTCGGGCTTTGAAGCACTAAATCAGAGGAAACCAAAATATTATTTAGTTCCTTTAACATTCCTTTAATGTTAATGCTTGCTGTAAATATTGTCAAATGAGATATATCACAATAACTCATATCCAAAAAGATATCTAATCATAGTTGCTGTTATTCTAAATATGTATCTTCACTTAGCTCAGGAGTGAAGTAAAAGTATCAATACAGCAATTTAAGAATACTCCTTTACAAGTCAAATTCTGCAGGAAAAAAGCACACAAGTATTAGCAGCAAAATGTAGTTAAAGTATTGCAGTAAAAGTAGTGCACTGAAGCATCAGTGTTAGAGTAGCATGTTACTGTTGTAGCTGCTGGAGGAGGTTTCGGGAGCTAGTTTCAACTACTTTAGTCCTGACACACAAATCTGTTTTCAGTTTTTGGACTTTTTCTCAAATGTTTAATTTTTGGTGCAATTTGGAATCATTTGAACATTTATTGAAATGAGAGAGAAGTTGTGAGAGTTGTGAGAAGTTTAGAGGGAAAAATCACAGTTTGGTGGAGCTGTTAACAACTCATAGACATCTGAAATGTGACCCAGACTACACTGGTTTCATCTTCAACAATGTGTTGTTTTTTAAAAGCTTGTTATATTATCCATTGTGTCAAACCTTCATCTGTAAAATAATTACAGCTGTCAAATAAATGTAGTGGAGTAGAAAGTACAATATTTCTCTCTGAAATGAAGTTGAGTGGAAGTATAAAGTAGCAACAAATGGAAATACTCAAGTAAAATACAAGTACCTCAAAATTGTACTTCGAGAAATCTACTTTCCACCACTGACTTAGCTTGTAGCATATCTATAGCGAACAGTTGTGGCCCAGAACATGTCAGGTTTAGCTTTTAACACCAACACGTTGAGTCAAAACGTGCAGAGATATTTTAACCTGCAAATTGTGTCGAACTCGAGCTTTGTCAGTGAACAGCTAAAATCAACAAGCTAGTATTAGCTTTGTTTAACTTTAATGTACCTGTGTTTTCTCTGTAGGTCTTTCCCGCATTTTCCAGCCTCGTTGGAGTCCCCGCCAGGTGAAGATGCGACAGAAACGTTTAGACAAAACTTTGTTTCATCCTGCAGTTTGTCCGGGTCATTAACGTCAGTCATGTTTGATTGCTTTACTTCATTAACTTGTTCGTTACTTCGCTACCTAGCCCACAGTCTACGTTAAACGCTTTCGTTGTTGTTCATTAACAAGCGAGCAAGGATGTTGGGCGTACACGCCTTCAAAATAAATGCAGCACCGAGGAAAAGTTTCTGCCCTAAAAAGTTTTAAAAAAGAATAAGTTCTGAGAACCTTTAATGAAATTAAAGTACTTTATTTAAATAGAAGTAGAAATACTACAATAGAAAAATACTCCATTACCAGCAAACATGCTGCATTTAAAGCGCTACTCAAGGGTGTATAGAAAAATTAATGATTGACAGTACAACAGTTATAATAATATCAAATATCAAAGTGACAGTAAACTTAATTCTATATGAGATGTTGACTGTTGTTCAAGAGAACAAAGAAGACATTTGAGAACATCACTTTCAGCTTTGGTTAACAACGATCGACATTTTTCACCATTTTTCTGAAATTTTATTGCTCAAACAACTAACGGATCAATCGAGAAAACAATAAACAGATTAATCAATAATGAAAATAATCATTAGTTGCATCTTTAGTATTGATTAAGATACACCAAACAATAAAAACTAATAGGGCTTTTTTTTTACACCACATTTTACATTATGTGGCAAGTGATCCTTTTTAATAAGGATTTTATTTTGAAAATATGAAAGGAAGTACTATCATTTGCCAATTGTGTTAGCCTTACGCAAGCACAACACAGACCGAAATGCTAACATATAATACCGCTAAAGTACATGCTTTAACGGGAATACAGGTGAAGTTAAACTGTAAAGTATCACAAAAGAAAAAAAACAAAAACGTTGCGTTGTCGGCAGGATTCGAACCTGCGCGGGGAGACCCCAATGGATTTCTAGTCCATCGCCTTAACCACTCGGCCACGACAACTGGATACCCATAATGCACCGAGCGTACGTTCTTGTAGATTAAAATACATCCACGACGGTGAAGCAATTTTTTTGATATGAATATATATCGCATATTGTATAAAAAGGTATGATTACGTAGCCTCTAAAGGAACACAGCGGCTGATTTTATGTGGTGGCGCTTCCTGCTTATACATATATGGTCGGCGCTCACAGGCGTGGCTACCATTAATTCGGTGGCGGAATGGACACCATCGATGTAAGTTATAATAAGAGCTCTAGTAATACAACTATGCTTATGATGTAATTACTTTGCCTCTCACTCCTCGTGCCGAAATATTAACCAACCCAACCAAGGCAGGCAACAAATACTATCCAATCAGAGACAGAGTAGGGCAGGTTTGCTAAATAATAAAACACATTTTTTTTTATAACTTTCAGGGCTAATTACATCTTGAGCATGAACCAGTTTCACCAAAATAAACAATATAAAAACAATTATGGGGTCTAAGTAAAAAAAAAAAAAGAAGAGTCCCAGTGTTTCAAAGATGAAAGAAAGAAAAGACAAAAGTTCAGACTAACACAAAAAACTGATAATGTAAGTAATGTGGAATAGTTACACATTATAGCTTTAAGTTACAGTAAAATCTGTCAAGATAAAAACAAAAACAACTGAAATGTTCCATTTCAGGGGGTCACAAAACATACTCATAATGTATATGTGGCTATTGATAAAATCAATCAATTTTGTGAATCAACGTTTGTTGTTTCATTGTTTTGCTGAAGATCCAGAAAAAGTGTGACGTCATAAGGATGCCTGGAGTTGACCCCTTTTTTTGTGTTACCTTGACTGGAAATACAACAAACTGTAATAATACAATATCAGTATGTTACAGAGTAGCTGACCAGCTATGTATATTAATAAAGTGCAGTTATAAATAAAATATATTTATAAAGACACAGCAGTACGATACACTGCTGAATTCATGTAATGACTCGTGGGTTTTTTTTTTTTAATATGTGTTACAGTTTAATGTGAAGTCTGTGTGGAAGTGTGGAAGGAAAGTACAAGTTTAGCAAAGCATAGTTGCATGTGTTTGTCCTAGAGGAACTGAAACTGACGTAGGCTGAAAAGTTTCGGTTCTCGTTAAAGAGGATGCAACAAAACAAAAAAACAAAACTTGTCCAGCTTTTACACATCTGTGCTGAAAAAAGAGAGAGCACAGCAGCACAGGTGTGTAAAAACTGGTCTCATTTTTAACTAAAGGGAGTCTCCATGAAGGCACCATGAGAGACACATTGATGTCAGGAAGGTTTTTTTTATGTATGTCAGTCTGATTTAGTTATAGGGAAACTCCAACTCCAACATTTTACACATGAAAGTCAGTCTTCTGGAAATTAATGCGACTTAAAAGATATCAGGTTGTTATTATGGGAAGTGTAGAATCCGGGGGTTTTTGAGTTTGAGCCTGATTTAGAGACTGAAAGTCTGGATATGTTGACCTCTGCTGCATCAGTTTCGACCTTTCTTTTTTTTTTTCTGTGTGTCTCATGAGGCCCAAAACTTTATGAAAGCAAAGTGCTTATTACAGGTCATAAACTAACAGGAAAACTAGGATGAAAAGACACACAAATCCGTATCGTTTAATCAGTTTTATTAAATGGAAATATTGCACATGTGTCACAAGCCATTAGTGCAGCCACAGTAGTGATATTTAAGTGTAAAGTATTGTCATCATAACAGTGATATTGTGCTAAAACACGTGCAAAACAAGATATCAACCCTGCTTTGATAGTATTGAGTAACATTCTGTAATTATTAATCACATATGAATTCTATGAGCCTTATTCTCTATGTTTGTAGTATTATGCGATATTAACACTGTATTACGACTATACGATATACAACAACAAATAATTCCCACTTTAAATCTTTACTGTATATATGAATGGACACAACACAAGTGACAAAATAAGACAACACAGACAGATGTTTTGAAGGATGATTTGCTCCAAATCAAAGCTGTAATATTCTCTATTTTTATCATTGTTTGCAGATTTTCTCCCTTTTTTCTCCCAGTTTTCTGTTTCTTAAGTTTTTTTTAGTTCAGACTGCATCCCGTTTCCCTGCACAATTTATAGATTAAGGAACAACACTATTTTTGCAGAATAGCAACAACAGCAACACTTTAGATAGAGTTCCCCTATGAAACGTCATTTCTGCCTGATATTCTGCCTACGTGGATTTCCTTTTATAACGTCGACGAACATACGCTTATTTGAAGTCATTCTTGAAGAGAAGCAAAAGTCAAAATTTTCTGTGTCCAGCATCTCAAATGTGAATAGTTTCTGGTTTCTGTGACAGTAAAGTTAATATCTTGAAACAGTGATCAACCTTTTCTGACATTTTATAAACAACTAATCGATTAGTCAAGCTTTATATCAGCAGCTTTTCAACTTAACTCCTCTCAGTTCAAAACTTACTTACAAGATCCATTTCCTCATAAAAACAAACTCTTTTATTGGCTCAAACTCTAAAACAAGACGGGCAAACCATCTTTAACCATAACATCATACATATAACACACATCACTACATGCACAAACTCACAGTTACTTTTTCATTCATTCCTTTTGGCATTTCCTCTCCTCTCCTGTCCATGCCATTGACTGTATATAAATATTTCCCCAAAGATGGTTTCTGTCACTTAGATCGTACCAATCACACTGTTTGTCCAAGTGCTCATTTTTCAGTCAAGTTTGCTTTTAATTAGTTATTATGATATCAAAAAGGGGGTGTGACGTCATGACTGACATCACACAACCTGGCAGCTCCCAGAAAGGAGAACTTCTGACTTCACTTTTACATAGTGGAAGGAAGTGGTGACAAATTGTCCATATTTACATACAGTCAATAGTCCATGGCCTAAAAAAAAAACATGTTACGTACAATCTATTCTAGTGCATGACTTCAATGCTTTCCATAGAGAAGTGCGACATTGTAAAAAAAAGAGTCGAGAGTGACTCTCAGGTTTTCCCCAGTTGGTTAAAGTCAAGAGGTTAAAGTACAGAGGCGTTTCATCTCGTTTTTCTTTTTTCACTTCCTGTTTTTAAAAGGGCACAAATTTTCAGTAGAGTTACAAAGTGTCCTCATTCTGAATTTCCCGGCACCGTATTTGATAAAGTAGGTCTGATATCTTTCCGGGATAGAAAAGAAAATCACTGTCAAACTGTTCAAGACAATGTTCAGACTCAAAATACTGCGACTTTGAAAATCTGATCTCTACCGCTATGTCTTCTACGAATGACGTTTACGTCTTGATAGACAATCTGATACAGATTGACAGTCTGAACAGTGTTTTTCACAGAAAGTCAGGACTTCCTCTTGCCAAGAATTAACAAACAAGATGAGAACTTAAAAAGCATATTTGTGTTCAAAATGAAGCACAAAAACAACTAACAGACTTCTAAATTCTGTTTAAAAAAAAAGTCTCTGTTGTGGCTCATAATGCAGAGGGATTTTCTTGACCCAATTTTATCTGACAAACAAAATAAGGAGTCAGGAGTTTTTTTTGTTAATTTCCTCCTGACATGTTTACCCTAGATTGCAGTTCAACATGTAGCTTGATATTTCTGTTATACTTTGGATAAACTCTGATAAGAACGTAGAATAAAGTATTGCGAGCGCAGCGCTGAAATGGCAAAGTGTGCATCTCACTAAAAGCACAATAACTATGATGCCTTAATGTGAGATGACGTAACCTTTCAAAAAAAAAAAAAGAAATACATTTTCCCTCTCACAAATAAAAAGTTTAAATTAATTAGCAATAATATGCCATGTGTGGTGCTCACTTCAGTACATTCAGAGGTGTCACTGCTACAGTCTTAGTTGGTCTGGTCACACATTTTATATCACTTTATAACTGATTTTGTGATTCTGGAGCGTAAATTATCTAATTCTTGACCCTGGTCCACTTTTTTATAATGTGTTCATTGTAGAAAAAACTGTTCATATTATGAAAGGAGGGGGAGGAACAGCATGCTACTGGTGGCCCAGCATATCGTCTCTGCCCCCAAGGGACCAGGTTAGTCGCAACACCGCAACGCCGGTCCCCTCCATGATGACTCTGCAGGAGTCGGCGTCCAGCTCAGCAGTACTGTCTGACTGTCTTGGGAGGCGGATCCCTCTTTGTGTCCACATTTGCTTTAACGATGAAAGAGTTCAGGAGTTGCTTCTTGTCCTTTTCTTTTTTTGAGGATTTAAGGTTGGTTGTTGTGTTTAAGGGTCATAGAGTCACTCTTCATATCCCCATAAAAGTATCATTCTTTGGTGCTGCGGTGAGAAGACTACAGGTGATGTTGTAAATGGGTTTGAGGGTGACAGTTCAAGTTAGACATCCACCTTTTCCTTTCACTATAAATTTGTAATATAAATAACAGCAACTAAGGACAAGTAAAAAATACTGAAACGTAAATCAATGTGGATCAGAAGGTCTTCAGTTGTTTCCTTTGGGAAATCCTCCTCTTGTTGTGTTTGATTCCCCCAGAACTAACTTTAAACACATATGTGCTTCATTGTGGGTTTTTTAGACACATTTGGACCCAAAGTATAGATCAACTTCAAGTCCTTTTTTTCAAGTGGCTTAAACGCTGCGTCCAATAGAGTTTCTTTTCGTGTTGTCTTGCTTCTGTCTTTGAGAATAGTCTTGAGACTACTCTGTGGTGGAGATAACAAGAAAATGCATTTAGATTAAGATGAACAGACACAGATGAAATATGCAATAATTATAGTTTTGTGTTGTGGCTACAGATTAAAGTACAACAAACTGATCATTAAGTGAATCTATGTTAACTGGATTGTTAGGGAAGCTGTGTTGATTAAAACTGTGTGAATGTTGTGATGGAAAAAAATGACCAAGCATTTATGTGTGTCTGTGTGTGTGTGTAAGCATATTCCATTACTTACATAGCTTATTAGGAAAGTTACAAGTGCAAACATCAGCACTGCAGTGGCTAAAATGACCAAACAAGTATCAGTCATCAGTTCTTCTGTGGCGCTCTCAGGACAATCTGAAAATGAAAATATATAAAATTATAAAGGTTATTCAAGTTTGAACCTGAATGAAATGCATCAAACACTGAGTGGCTCAGGTCATGATACCAATAGTGCTCACGTTTCATTTAGGACTTTCTGCTTGAATTCACCAGAAGGAGTGGTGTAATTTTAGTATATAAAAGGTTTTAGTTTCATAGGTTGAGGCACATTTAGTCTTGTAAAAGCTTCCGAAACGAGACAAAATAGGTTGAGAACAGCAGCTGTAAAACAAACAAAATCAGTGAACCACAGTAGATGATGAGTTGTGCTGTATTTGGAGCGCTTTCTTTCTTCCTGAGCCTCATAAACAAATCATTAAACTAGGCGTTGTACATCTAAAATAAGGCAAAGATTATTTCTCACCACACATTTACCCAGTTTCTGCTTTTCCCAGGGATTAAAGCAAGGAAAGATTTGTGTGTGAAAAGCCTCAAAA
Source organism: Euthynnus affinis (assembly GCA_029490765.1). Taxonomy (NCBI): domain Eukaryota; kingdom Metazoa; phylum Chordata; class Actinopteri; order Scombriformes; family Scombridae; genus Euthynnus; species Euthynnus affinis. The sequence goes on from CM055847.1 coordinate 3,308,837, forward strand.
GTTCCCCATGTGTACAAAGTATTGTATGGATTTAAAACCAGACATGGTTCTTGAGGACTTTAATGCCTGTTTTCCTGAACAGATGCTATGTTTTTCCAGTTGGAAAAATGTTATTTTTTCAGCAAAGCAGGGCAGTAATGGCCAGAAATCACCAGCTAGATAATTTGGATCAAATATCTAAACCTACTGATGGGCTGACCTGGCAAACTAAACACAGCTTGCTTTGGGTTAGATGGATGGATGCAGTCAAAATGAATCAATTAATTTGGCCTGTTACAAGCTGTGGATGTGACTTAGTGTCATCTGGACTCTAGTTTCTCTATAGCACCAACTTCAGGTCAAAGCTTCATAGCTGTACTCAGGATGGCGAACATGGTGACATTTATACCTGCTAAACATCTTGTGAAGTCTTGCTTTTCCTACAAGAGTCTAAATACTTAATTCTGCTTCTTTCAAAGTGTTTCTTGTGATGGTCACTTTACAAAAAGTGATGCTCCGTTAAGAAGTTGCAAATGTTTTAAGAGCAGGTTTGCTTACACGACTGACAGCACACAAATTTCAACCCTTTAGCCAAAGATCCAGGTGCTTCTACAGACGATGCTCAGAATAAGATACCTGACTTGAGTGTGGAAGTTCCCTGATTTAAATGTAAAAGTCTGTGATGCCTCAGGGGGTCTTTTCATTCATTTCCCCTCAGAGAACTGGGAAAGTTTGGAAACTCTACTTGTGGGGTCCGAGTCCGTACCTGTCACAATGAGGACAACCTGCCCCTCTTGGTTCTGTTCTCCCACAGGTGCTTCCAGGCGACACGTGTACACACCACTGTCACTGCATGTCACGTTGGGTAGGAAGATATTGCGGGATTCGTCCAGCAGCTCCACCTCCCTGATCAAGCCTATGTAAAATCTGGTGGTGCCGTTGGGAAGATCTCTGGTCAGAAGGCCATTGACACGAGACTCTCCGACCTGTAAAGATCAGATCCAAGGGCTTCTCATCAATGACATGATCCTTACAACATGACTAAATACTACTTCTGATACTTCTACCACTACTACCAATTTACCATCATTGCTACTGCTGTCTACGTTTTTTTCGATTTTGACAGTTGTGAAATCTCACAACTAGATTTTTTAAATTAATATTTATAGTATTCTCTTAAAAAGAACTGGAAAACACTGAAGAGATGCAATATTTTAACAGTGACTAATGAAACATTGACCACAGTAACAGAACTGTCATATGCTCATTTTCTGTGAGCAGCCTTGAAACAGTTCCTGTGAAGAACAAAACACAGGTGCACCTTGTATTTGTCACAATACACTTGTGTTTCCCTAAGCAGAGTGGCTGCATACATATATTAACAAACATTAACTTTTTATACTGTGCTAATACATTATCAGACCTGATGAATATTGTAATGGACAATGACTTTTAAAAGAATCCTATGTGTAAACTATTTATTAAAGATAAATAATGCTTAATATAACACTTTCAATGCTTAAATATTATGTTTAACGCATCAAATGTAGAAATTAATGTTAAAATATATACATAATGCTGTTATAAAAGTATTTCTAAGACTTTGACTTAACGTACTGTTGCCATGTGTTACTTCAGTGTGATGCAACTTTTTCAAATGTCAACCAGCTTGGCCATACTTGCATGTGATTGGTAAGTTAGGATCTACTAACCAATCAGAGGACAGTTAGATAAGATAATTACTTTTGCTCTAATTTAAAGAAAACTGAAAGTAACCCTTAGGGTTTGACGTACAGAAGTTCTCCAGTCTTCTGATATAACCAATGACATTACGACCTAATATGAGCTGCAGCTTTCATGAAAACACCTCGAAATAAGCTAATTTTAATAATTTTTACCTTGTACCATCTCACTGCTCTGTACTGGACTTCAGGCTTGTATCTAGCAGTGCAAGGCAGAGAAGAGTCTCCACCTGAAAAGCTGACAACTTCCATCATGCCCTGACTGACAGACATGCCCACAGCAAAGCACACACCTGTGGAACATAATGCAGAGATTAGGTTTATAATAATACATGTAAACCCCCAGTACAAGATGATTCCGAGTCATTTCAGCATATCTCACGTTTTTTGTTTTTTTTTATAAAGAAGATTCAAAAAAGTACTTACAGTGTGACAACAGTAGAGCAAAGTTCAGAAACTCTGGAGACATGGTGATGTATCGGCGACAGAAGTCGACGGGTATGAGATTGTTAAGATTCAGGAGAGACAGGCACCGAAACCTTTAATGAAAATGTCTCACTTCGGTGCATTTATACACACAGAGAGGGTGTTCAGTTTCGTTTCACACAACAGTTTACGTCCTCCCTCCCCAGAGGGCGGGACAAAACCTGCTATGTGAGGTGTCGCAAGGAAATGGAAAAGACCCGTTTACGCATGCGTGACCACACGTGTTTTTTTTTTCCCCCATGCCCTGTAGAAGCCGATAGACACCGGTTGACAGCTCACGTCGGTGTGAATTAGGAAGAGAAATTCGCAGCATGCGCCGTAAAACACCCCTTTTCGCGCCTTTTGTCGTTTTGGGTGAGTAGGCTATATATGAGCGATCGATTCTTGTGTTTGTTTACCTTTGAAATGTAATCATCTGTATTTTGGTTCCAAGTACGTCTCGAAAGTTGCCCACGCCATTGAAAAAAATGATGCAATTCAGTTTTTCCTCAAGTATGACACACCTACACAAACCACAACATGCACATAAGTTATTATTAATTTGCAGGTACTGTTAAAAAAAAAGTGGATTATCCTATTTTTTTTAGCGTGAATAAGAAAAGAAATGGAAGCATGCCTAATGCCACTTAGAAATATTAACGTTATTTATGTCTTTATGTATCATTTATCTGTGGATGTGTATGGTTTGTGACCGCCGTTCATTTGGTTATTATTCGCACATAAACAATACACCACTTTATTTAACAATGTTTTATTATAAAACAATCTAAAGTGAAAGCAGCTCTCTGTGGGATTCCCCTGTACTTTCCCCGCAGGGTGTTGGTAGTTTCCAAAAAGAGGAAACACGTTTGTTATTATCAGTCTAGGAAATCCCCATTATGATGTAAGTGGAGCTGTCAATATTGTATTACGTTTCCATAAACTTCTTGATAAGATACAACCTGCTCAGGTTACCAACAAACCACTGGATTCACTAAAAACTTACACAAAACACTCAGCTAGGAACGTGGGAGTTGTGTGTTTTTTTTCCTGAACAATACCTCAACTTCCATCAGTACAGCTAGAGTCTTGTTCACTCTATTTACAAATCAGAGACCAAAGTGAAACCAGTGCACCCCCAAAAACGTAGTAGACCAACTCATCCTCACCCTCATATCTTCCCAGACAGACTACTGCAGGTCATTATTTACTTGCCTGAAAGATTTGCTCGTCTACAGTTGGTGCAGAAAGCAGCAGACACACATCACTCCAGTCCTGGCCAAACCACACCGGCTCCCCATCTGTTACAGAAATCAGTTTAAAATTCTGATGATTGCTTTTAAATCCCTACATGGTCCGGCGGTTCTGTACCGAGACCCCTCAGATCAGAGACTCAGATGCTGTTTTAGCTCCAACACTGTGGAAGAAACTCCCCCCAGTATCAGATCAGCTGAGTCAGCACCTCCCTTTAACAAGCTTTTAAAAACCCACCTGTACAGACTGACAATTTACTTACAATGTTTACTCAAACATTTTTATATTGTTCTTTTTATTTCTTTGTTTTATATCTATCAGATCTTCTACCACTTCTTGAAATCCCTGTTTTTAATGCATTTTTGGTGTGTAATGTTGTTCCACATGTTTGGTCCTTTATATTATGATATTGTAATTTGTGAAGCAGCTTCTGACTTTGGTTTTGAAAGGAGCTATAGAAATAAAATTCATTATTATTCTTATTATTATAAGAGAAAAGCTGAGCCCCGGGAATTTAAATTTAATGAAAAAATTGGGGTTGAGAAAGCTAAACCAGCTGGGAGAAGCTGGTTCAACATTCATAAGTCTAACATACTTCTTTTTATTTATCAGCTGCTCTCTGGTGTGTCAGCAACACCTCAGAAGTGATGGAGATGAACTCTTCTTACTCCTGCTGTGGAAACGTAGGAATCAAGTTTGACCCGCGCTGTACAACCATCTGGAACATCAACGACAAGGTAAAAATAACCCTCCATGCAGTATTCATACAAAAAGCTGTGTTCCAAAAATTAGTAGCATCAGTTCTCGACAACAGACAGGAAGCCGGTGTAAACAGACAGGAAGCAGGTATAAAGAGCAGCAGCTTTCTGAGTCAGCCGTCTGATTGAGAGACCTGTAGAGACACAGTTACAGTAGTCGAGTATATTGAAGATAAATGCATGGACAAGTGTTTCCAAATCCTGCTGAGACAGAAGTCCTTTAATTAGTCCTTGATATATTCTTCAGGTGATAGTAGGCTGACTTTGTAATTGTCTTTATGTGGCTGTTAAAATTCTTCACCAAGATTTATGGCTTTTTAGTGCCAAAGTCCCTGTTTTTGTTACTATACTTCCACCTGCAACTCAACAGGGAAACACAAAGAGGGGATTTGATGCTAAAAAGTGTAAATGTGTCAGATATCCACTTGATATGACTAAACTCAGACTGCTGAAGCTGAATAGAAGCTTCACACAGACTTCTAAATGACTGTGTGGACACATTGTGGATTTTGGTTACTTACATTAAAAAAACACATTTGAAGAGGATTTTTTAAAGGACAGGTGTGAAGGATCTGGTGGTAATTAATAGTGAGGTTGCAGATTGCAACTTACTGAAACCTGATTTTTAACTGGATTGTATTTTCATCAAACAAAAAGGTGCTATTATTCCAGAAATTCTAGTTGTTTTCTGTTATAGCCCTGAAATTCAAGGTGCCCTATCTTACAGTCGGCACAGAGCAGCGCTAAGAACAGCGCAAGTCTCTTTGTCATTTTCCCGTCCAGAGCCCATGTTGTTAAAATAGCAATAACACTTGTGCCCATTAGTGCGCCCATGGACGTGTTGGTCAGGTGCATTGTTAGTATCTTGCTATCTTGAGGCAGCAGAGAGCGATTGCACTATTGACCAACAAAAACCTGGTCTAAAGTCAAGGCGCAATGTTTCACTGTTATTTTAAGGGTGAATTATAGTAATATGCAACTACACAGGAGGGTGCACAACATACACGCTGCCTGTTACACACACACTGGACACACAGCAGCGCACACACATGCAAAAGGTAACAAATAAAAAGATCATGACGTGAAAGATTATTATTATGTATATTTTTAAAAAAAAATACATGTCATAATGCTTAATCATAATATTTATCAGAATTAACTAATTGCAGTAATGATGGAGGGAATAAATCTGCACAGCTTCTGTATTCTTGTATATATTTTTATCATATCACATTTCCGTGATCAGGTTTCTGTACTTTGAGCAATTACTAAAACTCTGCTGTTTTGACCTGTTACTCCATGACTGAAAAAAACGATTTTAAAGACACTACAGCTGTAATCTAAAAAAATAAACCTTTTCAGAAACCAAACAAGGATAAAATTGCAGCAGTTCTAATGAACAGGATCTTAAACTGGTGGCCTGGGGCTGACCACAGGAGGGTCTAGGAGCAGCAGTGTGTTATGGATCGTGTGTAGGAGTAGATCCGTTGCCTCTGCAGAGAAGCACTCCCTTGTGCTATTTGACAAATGCGCCGTCATAATAGTAATCCACCAAGGTGCAAGCACCCATGGCTCTTAAAGGAAATGGGAGATAACACTGTTATTGGTTTATTGCAGGTTACACCGAAAACACACCCATGATTAATTAGGAGACTAAGTACAACCTCTTTGAACCATGCGTCTGGTGCATCGACGATTTTAAATTCACCATGCACTTCAGACCCTGCGCTTTAGATCGTTAAAATGGGGCCATATATCTGCTAAAAGCTGACTCCATTCAAAGTGTTTACAGATCAGTTGGCGTCGTCCTCAGAGTTGGTGTTAAAGATATTCTGCTGACTTGGTCCATTCAGGTCATTCGTATTAAACCGGCTGTGATTTGGATGAGTGTAAACAAAATGAATCCATCACAATCTTTGCCTCCTTTTCTCCTAAATTAATGAATGAACCCCAGTAGCCATCTGTGAAATTTGTTTCGTTTGTTTGGTTAAGCTAAGTTGGCATCCTGAGTAACTTTAAATGTCTCATTTACCGTTCATGAAGTGACTTTTGTTTGTTTCATTCTTGCAGCCATTTGCTAGGTCCGACGGAGGGTGCATTTCTCCATGCAAAGAGATCAAAGAAGGATTGATGATGCTGGACTCGTGCATTGACGTTAATGCTACCATCGTGTGCACCGATGTACGTCACCAACGTTTTGATATTTAAGATAACTTTGTATTTATACTTAAACACTACCAATATTTCCATTTTTCCAACTTTTTTGTTCAGATTTTTAGATTTAAAACAGGTCAGAGAAAGATGTGAAAAGTTTTCTATCTGTAAGACTAGTAGAGTTTGATAAGAAGGGATGATAGAAAAATAAAATAATCTAATCCAGGCACTTTTACTGTATTTAATCCATCTGATATCTCTTAAATAGAAAATTTAATTTCCAGAAACTCTCATGTTCATCTCTTTATCTTCTCTCATTTATTTCCAGGAGAAGGGTGTGATTCAGGAGACAAGGACCCACCACCACGCCCAACCATGTTCTTCTGTGTCAAACCACGCTGGAAGTCAGGGTGGGTTTTATAGATGTACACCAACATGTTGACTTCTAACAGTGTGTTTAAATTACATTTTAGATTTGAAACATAGACTCAGAAAGCAGTACATGAAACTATTAAAAAACATGTTGTTTTTGACTGAAATTTAAGTGCCACAACAAGATCAGGGATTTCACCATTAAAGCTTCTAATGATGACCTTTTCGTGTTATAATAATATAATAATATATGAGGCTGAATTTAGCTTTATGTGTTTCTTTTCTGTCCACTGTAGGGTTGGATGGTTTGCTGCTGCTGCTGCTGATTGGTGGATTCTTTGTGTTGAAGTAAGAAAGGATCCGTGAAGTCAGATGAAATGTCACCAGCGTTTAAAGCTCGCAGACCATGGCTGCTCTTCATGCGCTTTTGCTTCCTATCTTCCGCACTTTATTAGTAAGTCACTGTTATGGCACATAGGTTACAACAGAAAGAATATATGTTAGTATAGGAATGGGAATTCACTGACTCGCCATGCAGTGCCCTGGAGACAGTGTTATGAAATATAATAATATAACATGTTTAATTTAATTTTTATATTCAAATATTATATTTATGGACCAGAGAATGTGCTGCAATTTTTTTCTATATCCTGCTTACCTCATGCACATACGTTTTTGTCTCTTATTGCGCACACTGACAGAACAGATTGTCCTCTGATTAGTTCCCTCAATATCATTTCACTTGTGCATCTTTCAGGGCTGTATTTACTAACACACTAAATGTTTGAGTTTGCACTGTGGCACACTTAAACACTTAGTGAATAAAGCCCACAGAGAGAGAGATGAAGTGACACTGTGTTTACCTCAGACCAGCCAAAAGCTAACTGATTAACTGACATTTTAATTGACTAGCGAAGATTTTAAGCCCCAAATCCCTGCAGCATTAAGAGAAATATTTTCGATTACAGTATAATACTAGAATGCAAACTCTGCTCCAACTTTACCACCTTTTGTTTGATCATACTATATACTCAGGTGCAGAAGGTATCAGGGCAGAAGAGGGATTTTTTTTGTGTCATAGGGCTAGAAGATAGCAACTAGAAAAAGGGATTTTAAATTTTTACAGATATAAATAGATACTTTGCCAAATTGTATGTTTATGAGCCTCAGATGTTAGCTTTCCAAGTATTATGGTTATTTAGCTAACAATGAACACTGCCGTGAGGAACAAAGGTCTTGTTTTTCAGATTCAGTTAATGAAGGAAGTGTTTCTCACTGTCTCACTGGACAGTGCACTAAATAGGTGCTGTACAGGTACACTGCCAGCCAACATAGGGATGATAAACAACAATAAACTTTTAAAACACTGAACATTATTTCTTGCACTGTAAAATGTCCCAATCAGTGCATATGTTGGTCACTATTCCTTAAAAATCAAACTTGTGGTCAAACAGGTCCAAGAGTGTCGGAGCAGGAAAGAGCATCTGATCATGAGATGATATGGGAGAGCTAAGAACAAATAAATGCTGAGTCCAATTTCGTAAAAGATTATAAGTTATTACGGTTATTTTACGAATCTTACCAAGTTACATTTCTAAAACAGTAACATTTCAAACATGAAATAAAAAAATTTTGGGGTCAGAGCAGATGTGTACATTATATTGTTACATTAAATGTAACGTATGCATCTGCTTCACTACATGTAAAACACTGTCTATGCGCTTTCAATAGACTCAAAATTATCTATTTTCTCCTTTTTATATGCACTTTCATAACACTATTTTCTACCTCACAATTTTCTATCAGAGACTTTTCATCTCAACATTCATATTTTCATCCAGTTAAAATAGTTCCTTTTAAAAAATGGTTTAATTAGCTTCAACATTTAGCCAAACAATTAGCACAGTTTAACCTAATATTAAGACATATTTAGCTAAATTTCTGCATAAAATAATGACGATAATGATGCTCTTTCCTGCTTTCATGACTGTTTTAGACCTTTTAAAAAATCAAGGCTATGGCCATTACAGGTACTCCACTAATGTCTTTTTTTTTTTTTTGAATGGGCATTAATATTCCCACCATTATTGATTTTGGCATTACCAATTACAGATCATAATAATAGTAAATTCCAAGAAAAAAACACAGTGACTGTCTTATAATGAGCCACGTCAGATCACAGATATGCAACATTATCATGTAAACTACTTGAATCATGATGGTGCTATCATTGTTGTTTCTGGGTTTTAATTTTTACAATGTGACTTTTTATATTTCAAAATAGATTTTCTTTGTTGCCAGTAGCCAGTTTTAGCCCCTGAATATAGTGCATACAATAATGTTTTAAGTCCAAAATCTCTGCTGCTTGATTAGTTGAAAAATGTGAAACTTGACTGCACCATTTTTTATTGCACTGATTGTTGTTGTTGTTTTGTTTTTTTATCCCTGTACTGTATCTTGCTGTCATTCCTGTATGATCATTGCCAAATCCAGAGAGACAATATACTGTGCTGTCACATTTCATCTCATACAATAGAGACCAAAATGTTTGTGCAATCTTTCGTATTTTTTGCTACTCTTGTCTGAAAAAAAAAAGCAATAAAAAAATGTTTAGGCTTTTTTGCAATCTGTCTCATAATTTATTGAAAGTAAGGAGATGCTGATATGAATATTTTTTCCTTTTCTATTCAAATGTTTATTTGTGGCTGTCAAGGTGTTTTCAGAAATCTACACTGAAGAAATTAAATTATTCATAAGCATAACATTTTCAGTTACTATTTTTTAAAAAAAAAAAAAAAGTAAAGTTAAAATCAAAGAAGCTCAACATTATGTACACACTTCATGTCATTTGGGTCTAATTCTGTCAGGGAAAGCATTTGGTCAATGTTTCCTCTCTTCTGCAGGTCAGATGTCATATTCACATTGTTGCTACGTGTTTTGAACATTTGTTTTGTTTAAACATTTAAAAATATAGTAAATCTGTGTATTAAGCCAACTATAGCTAATGACTGATCTCAAGAAAATGTGCAAGATGTTTAAAAAAAAATGTTAAGATTCACAATAATGTGAAAGGTGGGATTCACAATCAAACTGAAAGACTGAAGGACTCAGATTAAAAAAAAAACAGACAGTTTATCTGAAACATATTTCAGAGCACAGTACATGTATTTGAGATACTTTACAAAATATTTACACAGCATTATTTATTTTTGTTCATTTTTTGAAGTTACTTTGGGGTACCAAAGAAAACAAAGACTAAATTACAAACAAAGAATAAATCATTTAGTGTTTTTATCAAATCACATCAGACTCAGTTGTTTCTGGTAAAAAAAAAAAACCAAAACTGTAGCAGAGTTTGGAGTTTATGTATTTATGAAGTACAAAACCTTTAAAATCTCAAAAGTTCACTCGAAGGCTTGTCTGGCTCAGATAAGAAAGTCTTTGCTGGTTTCATTCCTGCACAGAGCTCGATTTTTTCTTGGTGGAGTGCCCCACGGTACTATTTTCAACAGTCAATGTTATTATAGAATCAGTCGCTGTTTTTAAATAAACCATTGTCATAAATCTAATAAGAATTTCCCCTTTGTACCCAGCTCCCATGTCAGCTGGAATATTAATGAGATAAAACTTGTTGCCACCAAGTGAATCTCAGACTCTCTAATCTCACAGAGGTCGTCTCCACTCGCGTTCAGGTTCAGATATTGGAACTGGCGGGTCCTTTCACCAAGCCCTGCTCTTTCCGCATCACTGGTGCATGAATGCTGCAGTCCCGTGCCTCGCAAAATCCCGGCACCCCAGCAACCCCGAGCATGCCGGGTGTACCCATTGGACCAGTGAAGCCGCGGGGACCTCTGGGACCTTCCATGCCATTTTTGGGTTCTGCTGGGTGACCTGGCAAACCTGGAAGAGGAATTTATAGCATGTTTAAACCTGTTAATAACTTGAAGAAAGTCTGGCCACTTATTCACCAGGGATCAAGATGAAAAACAGTCACAAAATGTCACATGCATTTTTAATGTAGAAGTTTTGTTTTTTTTAACAATTAATTAGATAAATGGAACAAACAAAAGACTATAAAGTCCCCAGCCCAAAAAATAAACAAAAACATAGGAACAGGGCTTCCTTCCATAGATTTATTTAACCTTTTATGTTTAGCAAAATCACTAAACTGTGATGAATCATTATGAGACAGATTGTGTCTCCAGCTGCTGTTGACTGTTTATTTATATTATGTATAAATGATTGTGTGGAGATGAATAGTGTTGTACCTCTGAGGCCTTGTGGTCCATCAAGTCCTGGCAGGCCTGTACCTGGATCACCTGCAGCACCTTTAGGTCCTTTTTTACCTGTCGAGGAAAACACAAGGAGCTTCTGGGAAAAAACTCAGGAAACGCAAAACCACATAAACCCATTCATCTTTTCCGGATAACAATCTTGTCGGGGAAAGTTTCTCTGAGTTCACCTGAAATCTCAGTTTACTACGTGTAGCTACAAGCAGGATTAATGACATCACCACCAGTTTACAGCCAGTCATTGCCAAATATGCAATTTACACCTTGTGTGACTTGAAACCTCCAGTGCACAAAAACTGAAAATGAACTTCACTACAGTGAAATAGGAGACATCTGGTGTCCAACAGTTTTTGATTTTAAAGTGAGAAACATTTGCAAATTCATAGACTTTTGAAATTTTTAATAAGGGAAAAAGAATTGATGTCATTTTAAGGATTTTAACAAAATCATTTAACTTTTCTTTTGTAGAAAAATCATATCAGATACAAACTATTATTTAAAGTAGAGTAATTTATATACATCTTGAAAACACATCTGGAGGAGATCTGTAAATATAATAACAAATATCAGCCCAAGGTCCAAATAAAAGCTCATATAAAGTTAAAGGAGGTAAGAATTCTGTAATTTGAAGACATGATTTAGGATCTCAACGGCATGAATTGTCAATTTTAAGAAACAAATTAAGTAATTTTGTAATTTGACCAAAAAAAATTACTAAACTGAAAAAGCGAAACAGTATATTGAACAAACAAATTAGTGGTTTTAGGGAATTATTTATCAAAAACTTCTTCCTGACACCTTCCAAACCCAGTACCATTTGTCCACAATTCCTCTAGATTGTATTTACAATGGAAATTTCACAAATATAAACTATACACATATACACAGAGGCTTTCTGTATGTATGAAAATGGAAATAGAATTAAAAGCTGCAAAAATAACCAAAACAGTATGTACAACAATGAAAGGAATATTAAGAGACAATATTCCTATGGATATTTCTCTGCTTTATTTTTGTATTTTTATGAGTGGTCCTATGTAGCGAGAAGATTAATATCTGATTAAAATATAAATAGTGGCTTGTAAAAAGGCTGTAACACGGATGGAAATGAGGCAAAGTGGAAACACCAACTGTGGATCAGTGGACACACAGAGTTAAGGAAATCTATTTGATGGAAAAACTGAGACGCATTGTGAGACTGCAAGAAACAGAAATGGAGAGAAAGTGGGAGAAATGGTCATTTTCCTAAAGGAAGAAAGCGACACTGAGGAATAAATGGAAAAGACAAATGATCTGTGAAACAAACAGCATGAGGCATGTTCTTATTCAAGTGAAAGGGAAAGTGTGTCCAATTTCTGATTTGATTACAGGGTGTTTTCCCTAAGTTCATGTGTTTGTTTATATTTTGCATATACAGTTCTGCTCATAAGTTTACAAACCCTGGCAGAATGTAAGATGTGAACCATTCATAGTGTCTCTATTTGTGACCATAAAGTTCAATTTTGTCTCATCACTCCAAATAACTTACTAATTGTAAGAGGGGCTGTTTTTCTGGGAACTTGATCATACAGCCCATTTTTGTTCAAGTACTTCCTTTTGTGTATCTTGAAACAGCTACATGCAACTTTCAGCAGATGTGGGTTTTTCTTTGCAACCTGAACAATTTTCCTGGCAATTGTGGCTGAAATGTTGGTCTACGTGACTGTGGCTTAGTATCAACAGAACCCTTCATTTTCCATTTCTTTATCAGAGCGTGAACACTACTGATTGGCATTTTCAAATCTTTGGATATGTTTTTACATCTTTTTCCTGATCAGATACCTTTTCTTTTGCTTTCCTCATGACTCAGTGTCTGGGTGAAATGTGCAGAAACTCACTGACTATTTATACACAGACACTAATTACAATCAAACAAGTCACAGGTGTGGAGACTTACCCTTCATAACCATTTAAACCTGTGTGTGTCAACTTGTGTGTTTATTATCAGGTCAAACATCCAAGGGTATATAAACTTTTCATCAGGGCTATTTTGGTGATTTCAGTTATAATTATGATTTAAAAAGAGCACATGCAATTATGTGAAAATAAATGGCTTCACTATCCCTAAAAAAACAACAAATTTTCAGCATGATCAGTCATATTTTCCCAAAAATGGCCAATATTTCATAAAATCTACCAGAGAAACTTATGAGCACAACTCTAAAAAAAAAAAAATAAAAAAATAAAAAAAATAAAAATAATAATAATAAAAAGCTTACCTCTGTCACCCTCAGCTCCTTTGTCTCCCTCCAGTCCTCTGTCGCCCTGAGGACCTCTAGCTCCCTTCGCCCCGGCTTTTCCTGCTTTACCCTGATAGATGGAGATGGAAACGGTGTTGAATTAGTCCTAAAGCAGTGACTTATGATATAATAATGTCAGAATTGTTACTTCTATCAAATCTGTGCAATTAAAGAGAAATCCAGTATGTAAATAGTTTTTTCTGTATTTTTCAAAAAGCATAAATGTGTTTATTTATTCTATCACAATATGCTTTCAGATTTTTATAGACAGTTGAGATTAAGTAATTCAACACAGTGCAGTCTCTCTCTTTTTTTTCCACATATGTGCATGTTTACATCACTAAAATGTGTAATAAGTATGAACGAGAAATTTTTTGTGTAAATTTTTATTGTATTTCACCTCACTTTCTCTAATCATCTGAGCAGATTTTCTAGTTATACTCCTCATCTGCTCCTTGTTGGCTGTAAACATTTTACAAAAGGAAAAGAAATAAATGTTGGACATGTGGAGACATGAACCCCCGCTGAAAACCAGGTTAAAGCAACTTCTTTTTGAAAGATTTTTCCAGTAAATAATTGTTAAAAAATTGAAAAATATCATTTTCTAATTATTCACACTTCCAAGGGTGAATATTCAGGTGTTTATGATATCACAACACAGAGACAGTTATCCACATGTTTTCCACAGTAGCAGTAAGATTTACAGGTTTGCCTGCTGATCCTGGTGGCCCTTGGCCTCCTGGGGGCCCGATGAGTGTCCGGTTGTTGATGGGGCAGCCCTGGGAGCACTTGGCCCGGATGGAGGAAGCGTACTGGGAGATCTGGGCCGTGACCACGCCTCTGCAGAGCTGCAGGACCTGCTCATCAGTCAGACCAGGACCCTGCAGGACAGAAAACACTCCGTTTATCTTCCCTCCATCACTTCCACGAAACACTCATTGCTCAATCCTCTAATGAGTTTTAAAATCAGGTTTAAGACTTCTGAGAAAAGCTGCAAGCAGCCAGTCATAAAACAGGTTTACCTTGCTTTACATCCTTGTTGATAAAGGTGGAAACATCCTGTCATAAAGATATCTCCTTCCCAGCCAATGAATTTTACTTCCATGAGTCAGTTTAACCTCATTGCGACATCTTGAATGTGTATGTACGATAAGAGATAAGATAAGAGCATAAAGCCTTTGGACTCTATTTTAACGATCTAATGTGCAGGATCTTAAGCGCACGGCGCAAGTGCATTTAGGGTGTGTCTAAATCCACTTTTGCTATTTTAATGGCGAAAAATGGTCAAGGAGGTTGTCCGTAGTGTCCTAATTAATCATGGGTGTGTTTTCGGTGTAACATGCAATAAACCAATCAGAGAGTCATCTCCCATTCCCCTTAAAAGCCAGGTGTGCTTGCACCTTGATGGATTACTATTATGCCAGATAGCAAGAAGGAGCGCTTCTCTGCAGAGGAAAAGGATCTACCATAACAAGCACGCTGGCCCCTGCTGCTCCCAGACCACCAGTTTAAGAACAGGTCAAATCAGCAGGGCTTTAACTGCTTAAAGTGAGGAAACCTGATCCCTGTACTTTCAAAAATGTTAAAGAATATTTGTTAAATATTGCTCAGAAGTTAAATCATTAATTTTAGTCATGTAAAGAATCATTAACACAGTTATCAGGGTTCGATCGGCTCTCCAAGGTGCTGATCCTGCTGCTTTCCTTCTTTAGTTTAATCATTGTTTTCACCTCATTTATTTCCTCATGTGTTCCTCATGTCATCATACATCAATGAAGCAGGAAAGTCGATCAGTGTCTGATCCGTTTGTTGTCCGTATGCTTCGTGTTTTGCCATGATTTGGTCAAATAATTAGACAATTTTATCCATCATTAATGCGATTGATTGATAGTTGATAAATATTATGGCAAAGCATTATGTATTTAATAAAAATATGTTGATGTACACAATAATAATCTTTCACACTGTAATCCTTTTATTTGTAATCCTTCCCATGTAGGTACATATTAGTATCTTGATAATGTGCCCTTAAAATAAAAGTGAAACACTGCGCCATTGACTTCAGAACAGGTTTTTGTAGGTCAATAATGCAGTCGCTCTCTGTTCTGGCTCAAAATAGTAATGCCTGACCACACCTCATTTTAAAACCAACACGCCCATGGGTGCTCCCTGTTATTTAAACAGCTGTGTTTGTCTCACTAACACATTTGGCTCCGAGCTTAAAATAAGATAAGACTTCATTGTTTGAGAGGGAAATTCCCCCTGGACACAGTGCTGCTGTTGCACAATATAATTTAGCAGTACAATACATCATAAATACTATGATAAAGCGTACAATATATTACTCAGGATAAGAACTACTTTGATGATCTTTTCTTGGAATGACACTGTAAACACTGTGTTCAATGTAATCAGTAATATTCAGGTCCAGCTCCTCTAAAAACAGGTTTCAGTTTGTACATAGCAAACAGACTTTTGCCTGTTTTCTGCTCTCTTCTTGTTGTTATGTTTTGAGATTAAGTTCTAAGTTCTTTAGAAACAATATTACGTGAAATTTGAGGAATCAAAAATGTCATGCTCTGTGTGGGTGGAAAGGTTGTGTCATTATTTGTATAACTGTTATTTCTTTGAATGCAGTTTTTACATAACTACTTACTTTTTCTGTGTGTCTGTTTGTAAGTGTGACAATCGTGCAGATGACCTGACTGTTACTCACAGAGGGACCTTGCACTCCTTTGGGTCCTGATCGGCCTTTCACCCCCGGGTCTCCCATCGGGCCTCGCTCTCCTCTGGTTCCCGGGATGCCGGGTGAACCAACAGGACCGGGGACGCCGTTACGACCGACCGCTCCTTTCGGTCCACGCTGTCAGTGAAGAGAGAGACTTGCATGATGATGTGGAAACTGTTGCCCAAATTTAATATTTCAAGCAAATTATAATATAAAACTCACCAAAGTGGTTTCTGAAGTTTTGATTTTACTTATTTGAAGCAGAATTTTGTTTCCATTTCAGCCAATTTCCTGTTAATTTCCAAGGTTAACTACTTTTTTTTTTGCAGAATAATATATCACTGGTTAAACTGTAAGAAGAACAATCAGCTGTAGGGTCAATCCATATCTCTCATCGGCCTTCATGTGATCACTTAAATTTAATTACAGTTTTCTGTAGAGCGTTTTCAAGTGTAATTCTTACAGAGGTTTGATTAAAAAATGGGCCCTGAAGTTCATCATTTAAAGGTTGGGTTCAGAGTTTTTCAACAGTCACGAGCCCAAATGAACAGTGAAACATGTTTTTCTTGCTGTAATCATTCCTCCTGTTCATACTGACCATTGGAAGATCCCTTCATAATGACTTTACAATGTAATCCACAGTCCTCCTTCTGTGCAAAAAATGTATTTAAAAGTTTATGTGAAGCTAATATGAAGCTTCAGTGTCCAATTGAGTCAAATCAAATAGATATCTTTCAACATTAGTCTTTTTAGTGCCAAAGTCCCTCTTTTTGTTTCTATACTTCCACCTGCAGCTCAACAGGGAAACACAAAGAGGAGAATTTGATGCTAAAAAGACTGTAAATGTGTCAGATATCCACCTGATATGACTAACTCAGACTGCTGAAGCCGAATAGACACAGACTTTAAATGTCTATCTGGTCAGAATGTGGATTTTGGCCTCCATCACTTCCATTGAAAGCACATTTGAAGGAGATCTTTTAATATCCAGAATGAACAGGAGGAATGATTATATTGACACCTGACTGCTGGTTTAAGACACACTTGAACAATTATGAACCTTTCCTGAATATTAACATGCTTACTATTTTTTGTTTATTCGGTTGTTGTTATCCTGCAAAACATAAAACATCATTTATTGAAAAATTTATTTCATTTGTGTGAAACCTAAAGATCTGCAGGAATAATCATCATGTCAAATGAACAACAATCTTAAAAGTTTTTTGACCCTACTGTATTTATAATTTAAAAACATGTAAATACAAAGGATGAAATAACAGGAAGTTGACTGAAATGGAAACAAATTGTGCTGTTGGGAGACAAAGTACATCAGAGAAGTCACATAATAATGAGAATTTAGTTCCACACTGACGGGTGCCGATGACGAAGATGATTTGATTGTAAATAAAAGCAAATTCCAGATTTGTTCTTAATGTTTGTTGCATTTCTGGCAAATATAAAAGAAAAAAAAAGAAAAAGCACATCTGATCATATGTTCAAATACAAAATACAGATGACTCTATTCTTACTGACGCTGCTTCAGAATGATTTGAACCAGCTGAACATCTGGAGCCGTCTTAAATTTTGGGGGATTTCTAAGTTTCCAAAGTTTCTGAGTCAATGTGAAAGATTTTGACTTTCAGGTTTCACTTAAATGTCCAAATTTTGTAATTTAGCAGTTTGATCAATTTAGGCCCAGATGTGTGTGTGTGTGTGTCTATGATGTAATGGTAAATCCATTGAAATGAATAAATTACCTGTCCTTTGTCTCCACCGTCGCCTTTGCTTCCCTGAAAGATAAGAAGGAGGAACAAACTAATCTGTTAATAAAATGCAGCAGGTGTGGAAAGAAGAAGTAACAAATGGAAAGTACAGTTTCATCATCCAACCTGTAAACAGAAATATTTTACCTTCTGTCCTTTCTCTCCTTTGATGCCTTTCTTCCCTGCTGCACCCTGCAGAAAGAAAACAAGAACAAAACAATGTGACAAAAGAGGAAGTTGTATGTTTACTGTCAGCAGCAATTCTTCGAGTTACAGAGCTTCACAGCTTCACAGTAAAAGGCTATCTTATAGTAATCAATTTAAAACAGCATAGACAAACACAAAAGAGGAAGTCGGTAAGTGAAAGGGAAAGTCCTGTCGCTTTTATTTATAGGTCAGAAAACATTTGTGGGCTGTTTTTAAGATGATTTAAAAGGATACAACTACAACAGAAGATCCAAACTCCTTGTGTTTCCCCTCTTAATTTACTCCCATAAATCAAAAGGAAATGAGCACAAATGAAACTATGAAGCCATTAAAAAAGGCTGCAGGGAGATTTGTGGAGTTCTAATGAAACACTTTCTGCATTTATATTTGTTGTTTCAAACACTCACAGGTGCATGAGTTTGTTTGGAATAAACATGATTACCTGAAGTACCCTGAATACATTTCTGAATCCTCAGGGACTCTGACTCATCACTGAAAACAAGCTGCATCTCATCAGCCTCCACTCTAAAGGTGTTTCAAACATTTTTGTCAGAACAGAGAACTCTTGACTCCTCCTTGTTCTTGCCTCCATGTTTGTTTTGACGTGTTTCACAGTGATGTTGTAAAGATGTAAAGATGTAAAGGTGATCGTGCTTTTGCCATCAGGGCCCCTTGCAGAATCAGTAACTTCTTTTAAATCACTTCTTAAAACCCATTTCTACAGACTTGCTTTTATGTAATGTTGTCTTTTGATTATCTTTCTATTGTCTTCGAATCTTTTTTCATCATCTCTTTATTGTTTTTCTTTGTCTTCAGTCGCCGTCTTCTTCAGGTCAGATCTGTTTCATGTCTTTGCTTTGCATTGTTCTGCTTTTGCTTTGTCTGTCAAAACACTTTGTAAACTCTGTTTTTAAAGGTGCTATATAAATAAAGATATCATTATTATTATTATTATTATTATTGTTATGTTGAGTTACTCACCTTCTCACCATCAGGTCCCGTCTCACCTCTGGCCCCCTGCAGGCAAAACAAACAGCATGAACTCCTGACATGAGCTAAAAATACAACTTAATGATGTAATGTCACTTTAAATTTAACTACATGTAATGATACTATATTAATATCTATATGACAAGAAATATAACGTAATGGTTGTTACTCATAACCACAACCCTGTAGAATCATTGCAGATTAAAAAGGAAGACAGAAGTGGTTTTATTTGGTCCCCTGATCCCACCAGGCGTATAGCTAATCTCTTAGGGTAATTTTTGATCCTGCTCTCAAATTTGACACACAAATCAATTCTGTTGTTAAAGGCTGTTTTTTCCTCCCAAAAAACTGAAACCACTCCTCTCACTCAAACGATTCGAAGACAGTCACAAACGCTCTGATTCCCTCCCGTCTGGACTACTAGACAACGCCCTTTATTTGGGTATCAGCCAGTCGTCCCTGTGCTCGGCTAATTACCGGCACAAGGAAGAGGGACAACATCACTCCCATACAGGCCTCCCTGCACTGGCTACCAGTCAAGTATAGGCCTGAGTTTAAGCTAATTTTATTTATTTTTAAGGCTCTACATCAGTACAGTACATCCTGGAGCTCATCTGCCCTCTTCACAACACCAGATCTCTTAGATCCTCTGGCCAACTGTTGCTTGCTGTCCCTCGATCACAGCTGAGGGATAAGGGTGACCGTGCATTTGCAGTAGCTGCCCCAAAACTATGGACCACCCTACCATTTGGAGTTAAGTATTCCCCTTCTATAGACACTTTTAAGACCAAGCTAAAAACTCACTTGTTCACCCGGGCATTTGAAGGTCGTTCACACCCAGTGTTTTATTATTATTTGTTCTCCATTTGTTCTTGTTATGTTGTTTTAATCTACTCTTGATATCTTAATGTACAGCACTTTGGTCAAACTGTGGTTTTGCGTGTGTTTGTTTTGTGTCTGTCTTCTCACGGCTTGTGACTGTGTGTGTCTCTGTGTGTTGGCCAGTCCTCCAAATGTTTGAAAACCCAATTTAAAAAAAACCATTTAATACATTTTTGAGTTTTTAAGGGCCACCCAAAGTCACAGTAACTTGCGTGTAAACTTTAACATTCAATTGCTGATGCGTGTGAAGATACTAAACCGCAAACGAGAAAAATATAAAAAACCCACTGACTTGAAAAATGACTTACAGTGAAAAAAATGAGTCACGTCTCTTTCGGCACAATGTGTCACTATATTCTTAACTTAATGTACTTGAATGTGTCATTGTGATTTTCCATTCTTATGATAAAGTATAATCTACTCTTGCTGTATTTTTCACTAACTTTAGATTTTACATGTATTTTAAATTCCATGTAATTCCAGTTTCAGTTTGTTTATGGGCAGAGAAGCCTCCTATCAGACTACATGTTGCTGATCTGCAGGTTATATTGTGTGTTTGTATTGAATATTGTGTTTTATTGTATTGGCTGATGTTGTGTTTACATACTTTGGGGCCTTGCAGGCCGTTTGGTCCTTGTTTTCCTGGTACTCCAGCGTCTCCTTGCTCTCCTACAGATCCCTGTTGGAAAGACACAATTAATCAATCAATGTGATTAATCCAATGAATTAAATTCACAACAGGGCTGCAAGAAATCATCATCATCAGAAGACAAACAAATGACAAATGACCATCACAGTCTCCTACTGCACAAATCATCCAACGTCTTCAGAATATGTTAAAAATATCTCAAAACATTCAATTTACAGTCAGATAAGTCAGCAAATTCTCAAGTTTAAGAACCTGGAACCATTAGATATTTGTCTTTTTTGCCATTTAACAATTAATCACTTATCTAAATAGTTCTATTTTTGGTTTTGATTTGTTTCCTTTTATCTCTTTTCATACAACCGTCAGTCACGAATTATGAGGGATATTTATATGGCATATTTAGTTTTTCTTTCACCCAATTTGTGTAAATTTGTGTGTGTGTACGAATTAAGACAACATAAAAAGGGATGTTGCTCTTTTAGATACAACCTTAGTAAAGGCAAAGAGAAGTTGACATACAAAAGATATGAGGAAGTTTAAAACACTTGAAGGGGGATAAACTGACTCTCTAAAATGTCACATTTTGGAGGAACTAAGAACAACAACTTTGTCTTTAGTGTGATTGTCAGACATTAGAAATGATGTGATGGTCAGACTTAACTGTTCTGTATTAAGATATGACTCACAAAAGTGAAAGGTCATCCTAAAACGGTTCTCTTTGTGAATCTAACTGTCTAAAACTCTTTTTAGTGGTTAAAGTGTTTGAATGCTTTGACTGTTAAAACCGTTCAACCACTGAGAATCTCACTTTCAAAATTGTAGCGGATGGGACCGTGAACATCTGTACTTTCTTTTTTTATCATTCGTTACACTTATTTACTCTCCTTCAGTGTCACTCAACCACATCAATGTCATATTGATAAAATCATGAGAACTCAACTCCTGAGAATTCAACTCAGGGAAATTTAGCAACATATTTGGAGGAACTGCAGATGGTTTTCAGATTATCAGGAATTACTTTCAATTTTAGATTTATGACAACAACTGACTTCTCCAGAAAATAAAGTCCTTGTCATTTCATGTTTCACTTCCAGTACATGATTTATTTCCTTGTTGATTTCTGAACGACTGATCTGTATCACAGCAACGCTCATGTCTGAGGCCGAATCATTTTCTGACTGACACTTACTGCATATTACTGAATGCAGTAAGTCTTATATTCAAGGAAAGATACATGATTCTCAGTCTTAATTTGCATTTAAGAGTAAGATCAGTCCGCACGTGACCACAAAAAACCTGAAGTGGTGAATGTTTCTTTTAGTGTTTTCGTAGTGCTTTATTTAACAGGGCCATTTTACAACAAATCTCTGGAAATTTTGGATGTAATTTGCTGATATTTACCAGTTAAATTCCAGGATATTTAGTGTAGAATTATAAGAAAAATGATTAAAAAAAGTGTTAAATAGGTTTAGTTGGTAAGTACCCATTTATTATATTTGGGTTCCTAGTTGTTCACTTGCAGGAAATCTTAATAAATTAGACTCTTAACAATTCTTTAACTGACAGAAACCAAGTTATATAACCTTTTCAAAGACATATCCTAAGAATGAACACTTACACAGCAAACTACTTTTGGTAAATTGTTTAAAAAAAATGATGAAAAAACTACACATGAAACTACAACACAACCATTTTGCTTATAATTTGTACCAAATTGCACCAGCATTTCTGTAAAATGTCCTAAAAATGACCTGTTATATACCAGAAAATTTCTAACTTCCAGGAAATTGGTAGAAAATTAAAGTATGCTCTCATCAATGACTTCACTTTTTGGTTGTACGTTGCTTTTCCTGTATAGTTGCTACTTACTTAAATAAGTTGTTTCTCTCTGTCAGGATTCTTGGATGAAACAATTTGCTTTTTTTTCTCTCAAACCGACACTTCCTTGTTTTTTTTTCATGCGAAAACAGAGTAACTATTGATTTTCCCTCCTTCATTTTCACTTCAGTATTTTTCTACTAAGGTCAGCAAGAACACACACGCAGGCTAAATTTAATTGACAGGGGGTTATTGTACGCCTATAAAGATGTGGGAATTCCCAGAGACACATTAGGGAGAAAATGGTCAAAATTAAAGAAGAAGAGGTCAAGCTGTTTTGAATTTTAGTCTCTATTAAGGGTCAAGGTCCAAAAACGCTGATGATGCAGATTACTCAAGTGAGACTACGTAATTTTCTAAGATTTGACAAAGTTCCTCTAGAGACAAAGAGAATATTGTACAACCTTTCAGCCTACTGAGTGTAAAGAAATTCATCTAAAAAAAAAAATCAATATATGAGGTGATTCTTTTCGCTGTGGAGTATGGAGTACTACTGTTTTAGTGGTTTCTCAGTAATTGTTGATACCTCAACATTGTATGCACTGTATATACTGTAATTGTTGGTATGTATGTATTTGTCCTATATTGTTATTGTCATGCTGTTTGCCATTTGTGAAGGACCACAATAGAAATACGTCTTTTGGCTTTCTTATGGTTTAATCCTTGATAATCCTTGATAATTGTAATTGTAATTCAATCAGTTATCTACAACTTTTTGTTGAGTCTTTCCTTCTCTGATTATTATGTGTATTTTTAGAATACATTTTTGTATTTTTGATGTGTTTATTTTTTATTATTTCATCTTTCTCAGGGGTCTTTGGACTGAATATTTATAAAAATAATTATGAGGGCTCCAACCTGTGACAATCCCCTTACAGGACACTCTAACCGCTATCCAGTCTGCTGCCTGTTATATTGTGGTGGATGTTTGTTTCAAGTTTATTCCTCTGTGTAAGGAATCGAATCTGTGATGTCAGAGTTACGGTACATATCGTTGCTGCTGGTCACTCACCGCAGCGCCAACTCTGCCTCGAGGTCCTTGCGCGCCACGGTCACCTTTACTGCCCTGTGAAAGAACAGACGTCATTACACTGAGTAGAAGTTTGGCAGTTTGTTTCGTAAAAAAAGTCACATCATCTTAAAAAAATACTTTAGTTCTGAGTTGTGTTGGGAGCTTAAACCCTTTTATGCCTTCTCGCAGGTCTAAATAACACTATTAGTCTGTAAAAGAATTGTAATTTTATCAAATATGTTCCTTTGGCAATGTAATAAAAGTTTAAAATATAGATGATGTAGGAGCATATGTTTCATTTTTGACCTTTAGTGTGACTTTAGTGTTCATTACTCAGTAAAGTGCAACTCAGACACGCCTTGTTGCAGACCGTTATTCAGTGCACATGAATCACATCTTAAACAAAGAAGAAGAAGTCATTGTAGTATGACTATACTGTAACAGTAGTGTGGGCTTACATAGGGAACAATAGTTGTGGCTGTTTTGATGTGGATCAGCTGTCTGCTGCCCTTTAGACTAAACTAAAAGACTGAATCATTTGTTTTATTCATTTCTGCCGCAGACAACGGCTGAAACTCCCTCTCATTGAATCATTAGTACAAATAATGAAACATTCAGCAAAAACTGTAAATGTTTAGGAGAAGTGGCCACCACAAGTCTCAGAAGTCTTCAGATTCTGCGGTGAGTCTAATACCACACTTGTTGTAGTATAAGCACAAGCGACGGAGTTCAATTCAGCCATGTAGTTGTAATTTCACATTAGAGATAACGATAGTCAATATGATATCTCCATGTTGAAAAGAGCTAAAGAAGTGACAACAATATATTCTGTTTCGGCTAATTAAAAAGTAGTGAATCTCTGTTTGTCAAATGTTAATGAACCAAAACAAATAACTTAATGTTTGTTATGTCTTAGGCTAGTAATGAACGTAATGTATGTAACCATCTTCGATCAATACATCAATGCTTTCCAATTCTTCCTAGTTTGGCGATAAAATGTAAATGCAGCATATGAGCACGCTGAAGTTATAGGCTGAGCGTTGTAGAGCTTGTTGGATAGACTCAGCAGTTTTATTCAACAACATTTTGGATTTTCAGATCAATTTTGAATCATTTGTAGTGACGTGCTTTGTGAATTTCTGGCTACAGTCACTGAAGCTCATGGGTACGAGAAAAGTGTCATTTCTCTTCAACACGCATTTCATCAAAGTACAAACTTAGTCTTAGTTTGACTAAGACTGAATCATTTGTCTTATTCATTTTTGCTGCAGACAACAGCTGAAACTCCCCTCATTACACTAGTACAAATAATGAAACATTCTTAGTCTTAGTTTAACTAAGACTAAGTTTAACCTAGTCAAAGGATGCAAACATCATCAATAAAGTAAATAGAAACTGATCAACAGTGTGCAGGATACTTTATTTTCTTTCCAAGTCAAGAGTTCTTGATCATACGCACCTGAACTGTGTTGAAATTGGAAACAACACTGAATAGATACACATACGCACAAAAAAAACTGAACTAAAACATAAGAACTGCGCGAAAATAAACAAAAAGTAAACATACTTTATGATGCTGCAGGAACGGCTTAACAGCTGAGTTGTTGTTGCTAATAATCTTTAACTAAACTAACTAAGATATTGAGTAAATGTCTGTAAACATTAATAAAGATCATGCTCTAGGACAGAGCAGCCTTTCTGTTTGTTACCTTGGCACCAAATGGTCCTGGCTCTCCCATGACACCGGGAACTCCAATAGGACCCTGAGGACACAAACACCAGTGACAAAGAGAGGTTTGTAGATTTTAGTTGAAGCACAGATGAACAAACAGTTTGTATTCATTTCTGAATCTGGATCTTTTCGACTCACATCTTCTCCAGGGTCACCGTCACTGCCTGGCAGGCCGTCTTTGCCTTTATCCCCCTAAAAAGAGAGAGAGAAGAAGAAGAAGAGAGAATGAACAGAGACAGAAAACACTGTGCAGAGTTTACTTGTATGGTTGGAACAAGGCTGGACAGCAAAAGTTTTCTGTAACATCTACTTGAACAGATACTGGACCTTGATTAGACTGACGATGCAGCTTCAACTGACAGGAAACTTTACAGCGTAAATGATATGAGAATGAATGAGATTACAGACTTTTTTTACAGTAAGGAATGCAAAATCTAACCTAAAATCAAAATGATTTCATTCCACATGTAACTCTGAGAATCTCAACCAAAAAGAAAGACTAACACTTGTGATACACTAGAAAATAAGATCATTGCATGGAGAATACAGGACATCTTAAACTCAGCCCACATGATAAGCTAAACTGGACTTTGACTTAAAATAATCTTTAGTTTAGTTTATTTGGGGTCAAAACTCCAGCAACACTTGTATTATATAGAACAGCTTCACAGTCTAACAACAAAGTTTTTCTACATGCTACAATTTGACCTCTTAAGACTTTTCGTCCTTCTGTGTGCACCTTGGAAGTAGTTGAAGTTGTGCCAGAAACTCCTACTTTGCTTCCTTTGCTTCCTACTTTGTACTTTCACATATGAAGTTTGGACCTGTTGGTGGTGCTAAATGAAACGTCAGCGGATTTTCATGGAGCAGTTTCATGCTCAGGTGATGCAACAGCAATAAAAGCTGTATCAGATGGAAGAGTTGAACATCAGCATCAAATGTCCTGACTTGTAAAAATACTGCAGAAGGTGAGTGCACCATAAAAAGCATTAGGTCTGTTTGCTGCACTGTATAATAAATGTCATCAGGTTTCAACACAGTGGATGTGAGCCAGATGAAAACAATGAGACATACTTTCACTTTCTGTTACACTGGAATTTTTTATTTTATTTGTTTGTCTGTGGTTTTATCTTTACACCACTGTGGCACTGTTAGTTTCACTTTTGACTCACTGCATTTACTCTGAGTTTCACTTGATTTAAAAAAAAAAAAACAAAAACTTTTTGTGTTTATTTGTATCAGCATGAAGGTAAAAAAAAAAAAAAACTTGAACATCATCAGTCATCATCATCATTACTGTCAAACATGTGAAAGAAAAACCTAAATTACACATTTAGAATATGAAATATATGACTGAACATGTCCATAAATGCTCCTGCAGACATCTCCAAACAGTTTTGAGAAAGTCAAATGACTATTTTTCTTCATTTTCACAGAGCTTAAAGCGACAGACACAAGACACACACTTAGGGAAATGTCATCAGCTTTAGTCATTCAGTTGCGTGCCACTGAATTGTGCCACATGTGCCACTGATAATCTGTTGATATGAGCCCATTAACAAGCAATCATAGTTAACATAGTTTTGGAGTCTACTCATTTCTACTTTGTACCTTCCTCTCATTACATCTTACTGAGTCATCTGCATCTTTACTTTTGTTTTTTACTTTCTGTATTACCCCCACTTCATTTGACCTGCATTGACTTGGATTAAAAAAAATATTAAACTTTAAAAAACCTTTTGGTGTTTTTCTTAGTAGGAAATGAAAGTGTCAGGGACAGTTCTGTATTATGTGCCATTTCTAAATTTCATTAACACTCAGGAAAGTTTTCTTATCTCCCACTGGGAAAGCTAATGTTGTCAGGGTTTGTACAGCGAGATGCTACTGACCAACAGGCAGTATCTGTTTCTCAATCCAGAACACACATTTCCTGTTTTACAAATGTCACATTCAAAGTCACATTATGCAAACAGTCAGAGAAAATTTTCATAATGTTGTTTCCTTGTGATGAAGGGATCATTTGACATAACAAACTTGTTTTGTTGGGGTCAAAGAAAAGATTTTATTTAGTGATGTTAACATAAGCTGTCAAAACCATCTGTTTCTTGTAATCTTGGAATAATTATTAAAGGACATCAATGTTTTTTTTATGCCAAGATAACCAATAAATAATTTATTCAAACACAATAACTAAATAGATGATTGAAGCTTGTTCTTTCTGGTCTTCTGTAAAATTAGTCAACAAATTAGTACACTTCTGTTCATCTATGGGTTAAACAAACGAGATATAGGGTGTTAATCAGTGCGCTTTAGAGGTGTTGGTAGATGTATTTTTGAACTTTGGAAACAGCCGGGTTAGTTGTTTCACCCTGCTTCCAGACTTTATGCTAGGCTAAGCTAACAACATCCAGACTCTTAAAGGACGGGTTCACAATTTTTCATATCTGTCTTAAAACAACAATCAGGAGCCCAAATGAACAGTTGAACATGTTTTTCTTGCTCTAATCACCCCTCCTGTTCATACTGACCATTAGAAGATCCCTTCATAATGCACTTACAATGGAAGTAATGGATGTCAAAATCTATCTGAAGCTAATATGAAGCATCCAAATGAGTCAAATCAAGCAGATATCTTTCAATGTTACAGTCTTTTTAGTGCTGGAGTGCCTTTTTGTTACTATACTTCCACCTGCAGCTCAACAGCTCCACTTTTCTGCTGACAATCGCTCAAAATATCCACAACAAAATCCACTTGATGTGACTAACTCAGACTGCTGAAGCCTCATAGAAGCTTCACATCAATGTTTAAATGACTGTGTGGAAACACTGTGGATTATAGCCTCCATCACTACCACTGAAAGCACATTTGAAGGAGATCTTAATATCTAGTATGAACAGGAGGAATGATTACAGCAAGGAAAACCTCTTTCACTGTTCATATGGACGCCTGACTGCTGGTTTAAGACACACTTTAAAAATGATGAACCGATCCTTTAAACATCTCACTCTCTGAAAGAAACCCAATAAGGTTATTTCTCATCATCAGTATGGTAGAAATAACACATTTAATGGTAAATTCACTTTGTATTTCACATTATGTTCTTAGCCGATATTAACAGCACATCAATTCATGGAAATAAAGCTGCACACATTAGCTTGCTAAACTGCAGATAGTTTTATCTTCTGGGTTTGATTTCCTGAACTTCATCCAGTGATCATTAACATCCAGATGTCTGACTTTCCCACCAACACACACTATAGTTATTTCAAAACCAGCATCTGTAGTGTCTGAAGCCCCTCTTTGGTTAAAATTCAACAGATGAGCTCAGTCTGAGTTGTTGGTATCAGACTGAAAGGTTGTTATTACTGTATGCATTAGTAGAGAGTCACAGTGAGTAAGCTGGTTTTATTCAGTGTTTTACTTAGAAACAGCAGGCCAGGTAAAGGTCAAACCTGTGACCTTTTTGTGCAAAGCTGGTGAGTCATGTGGTCCTGTGAACAATCATATTGGGTTTCACATGTTGGCACAAGATCTTCCTGTTTTGTCTCCATATGTTCCTGTTTTTGTTTTTCACTGATGGGGTATTTTTAAGAGAGAGTATTACACTGATCTACTCTACGATGGACAGTCTAAAAAAAAAAAAATCGACCAAAGGTTCCACTTCTTTATGTCACGTGTTCTTCTTTGTTGCCAACACCTGACGTCTACACACAGTTTCACACAGTTTCCTATGCAGTTCCCCTTTAAGGGGTTGTACTGATCTGACCATTTTGTTAAGTTGTTTTAGTTGGAAAGTTCCCACTCATTATATTTGGTTTCGACCCTAAAACATCTTGAATACACAGTGAATATTTTGTTTTCTGTGTGTAGTTCTGTGTGTCAAATGATATATTAGTATATTGGGTTTTTAATATTAATATCTACCTAGAAGTAGCTGCTCTGTGAGGAAATTTCTTTGAAAGAGTTATGTAATTTGGCAGCAGTCAGTTGTGCTCATTATAGAGTTTTTAAGAAACAACCTGATATGCTAATATGTTGTTTGACACACAAAACTACACATAGATAACTTACCAACTAAAACAACTAAACTCTTTTTTCTGTTTTTCCAATATTTGTATTATTTTTAAATTACATCACCTTTTCAGTAAAATGTTACATAACATTTACGTAACATTACATGAAATTAGTATAAAATTAAAGGATTTTTGTGCCGATCAAAACAGTCTAAAGTCCCTTTAGCTCAGGTCATCAAATCACTGTGATTCATCCTCTTGGGTGTTATGAGTTATACAGTTATATGTATGTATGTATATATATATATATATATATATATATATATAAACAGCTTACTCACTGTGACTCTCTACTAATGCATACAGTAATAACCTTTCAGTCTGATACCAACAACTCAGACTGAGATCTGTTGAATTTCAACCAAAGATATAAAATAACAGTGTCCATATATATATATATAACTGTTATAACAGTATAAAGGGTGGGAAACTAAAACTATCCACTGATACCAGACTGATAAGATCATTGTGCACCCACCTACACACACCCACACAACCACCCACACACACACGTGCCCACACAACCACCCACACACACGCTATGCAGTCACACGCTGTGGTATGTAAACTGAGAAGCTCCCAACTCCCAACAGCCTCTTCATGATACATAATAATAAAATGCCTTTTCAATTTCAGTTTTCTTGTATTTTTTCTGTCCTTTTTCCTGCTATCACTTTTATCAATATCTGTAGTCCTGTAATGTGTGAACAGTGTAAAACTAATAAAAAGTTGAAAGAGAAAATGCAGAAGTTGAAGCCTCTGTGTGTGTTCGTACCTTTGGTCCACTCAGTCCGAAGCCTCCCAGCTGTCCAGGATAACCCTGAAGAGGACAAACAGGAAATAATCTGCTCAGATTATCACAAACCACTGCTTGTGTAACTGAATCTGTACTCAAGCCAATGAGTAAAAACACATGGGAAGAAGCTCATTAAAAATTATCAGTAAAAGTTCTGGGTTACAGAAACTTTGGCTCAGTCTCATTTTATAACTTACTCATGTAAGAGTCTTCAGATCACTGTGAAAGAAGTATGTGTGATACAATCTGATGCTACATAGAGGGATTGAAACTCATTGAGGTGAGATTGAAATTCAGCAACATGATGTGACACAAAACAATAAAGATAAATGAGTGTTGCTGTATGATTGTGTGTAGGGCAACTTGAACTATGAGTAAAAGCTTCATCTTAGTAAAAAAAAAAAAAAAAATTAAATGCATCAATAAATAAGGTTTGAGAATCTCCTGAGTCAAATTTGAGACATAATTGTAGCTGTAGTTTCCAAATTTGCAGTGAATTTGAATCTTTTTAGAAAGTTTTTTAATTGCCAGGCATGATAATGATGATGAATAATCAACCAGTTGAGTCATTTTATGTGTCCAAAGAAATAAAAATGAAAAAGCCAAATGTGAGTGATCCTACGCAAAGTAAATATTTAGGGGTTTAGATCACTGCTTCTCAACCTTTTTGGCTTGTGGCTCCTTAAAATAAAATAAAATTTATTGGGGCCCCTCATCACACATCACATTATCTACCAGCTAAATGCTATTTGTTTAATCTGAATCGGAGGCTTGCGGAGATAAAATACAGCAATTGATAATGTAGAAGAAAACTTGACACACAAAACAACAATTTTGTGTGTCAGAAATATGTTTTAGTTGTCCTGTTCTGTTCAGTCATCTAATGATCCCTTAAGTTAATCCAGCGACCCCTTGTGGGGCTCCTGACACCAGGTTGGGAATCAAAGGTTCTGATGATTTCAGCGAGCAGAAATGATGAGAGAGGATCTTTCTTACGGTGTAGCCTCTCTCGCCGAAGTCACCAGGAAACCCAGGAGCTCCGATCTGACCCTGTGGAAGACAGACAAGACAGTCAGAGAGATGTCAAGTCAGCAGTGTCCTCCATCGACCTCTTCTGGGGAGCAGAGGGAAGTACAACAAGCCTCAGTAGACTCAACAAAGTCAAATTGTTCCCAATTTTAGAGGAATAAAGAGACTATTTAGAGCAGTGAATATCAGCAAGTTATAAAACTATGTGTTGTCTATGGACTTCCTGAAGATATTTAGTTAACATTGTGTGGCAGGAAAAAATATTCAGGTGAAATACAGGAGAATTTGTTGTCCCTGGCCTTTAAGTACATTTTATTTCCATACCTTCCGTCCGTCTGGTCCTTGAGGACCATCTATGCCTCTGTCACCCTGGGACCCCTGAACAGAAAACAACAACGACATCAGACAACATATGAAAAAAAAATTAAAAAGCCGATTTTAGTGTGAGTAAACCCCCAAAATCTGCACTGAAAACATATGAATGTGTATGAACTGCTGAAGTGTATGATAATTCTTAGAATTAATAAAACAAGTAGTTGTTTTATTGGGAAAAGGTTGAAAAAATGTCACATAACCTGCCAATGAAATATGATTTTTAGAATTAGTTTTTTGGATTAGATTTCTTGCAGTGTATAGTTAAATAAAGTAATATTGACCGAGTTCACTTTACTTTGAAATTCGTTTGCCCTGTTTTAGGTGTAAATGTCCATAAAAGAAAAAAGAACCATAGTGTTGAGAAAAAATCCTAAGTTTGCAAACAAAAAAGTTGTGTATATATAATGACCAGCTGATAGATAAGTATTCACCTGTCTGTGTTTCCCATTCAGACTTTAGAAATGCTTCTTAAATTCTGAATATTCAACAAAAGGTTGAGATTGGAACAAAACAACAAAATATCTTTTAAACTTTGAGGAGGAAATCACACCTAATCAAGTTTTTTCTTTTTAAAATCTTTCTTAAGACATTTGTACAAGTAGATAAAATGTTCAGGTGTCATAAATAACAGTTTATTGTTTGTATTTAGTGTGAATGTGTAAATGTGTGTTTAATGCTTCTTTACCTTGATACCATCACCTCCATTTGATCCTGAAGGCCCAACGTCACCGTGAGGGCCCTGAGAAGAAACAAATAAATAATCATGAAAAATAATGAATTCAGTTTGTCCAACATAAACTTTACAGTTAAACTGATTAGAGCAACAATAAATAAAAGCTGGAAAGGAAAATAATAAAACAGGCTGACATAAAATAAGTAGAAGAAGAAATAAGAAATAAGTAGTGTTATG
The DNA here is from genome assembly GCA_029490765.1 of Euthynnus affinis. Classification (NCBI taxonomy): domain Eukaryota; kingdom Metazoa; phylum Chordata; class Actinopteri; order Scombriformes; family Scombridae; genus Euthynnus; species Euthynnus affinis. The sequence goes on from CM055847.1 coordinate 3,341,157, forward strand.
TAGTGTTATGGTGTCGCCCACTTAAATGTTTTATGTTCAGTTTTGATGTAATTAATAATAACAATAGCATATTTAATCTATACCACACTTCTAAAGACGTAAAATGCACATGAAGCATGAGAAATAAATTTACATAAATAACAAATTTGTTTTCAAAAAAGTGAAACTGGAATTAAAAGCTGCATTTACATGAAAGGTGGATTTTTTTTTAAATTAAAAAGTGGCATAATTGCAGTTTAATAATATGGTTCAGGCCTGTAAACAACCATCCTCAATTGTTGTTATTCACAGTACCTGTCGGCCGGGAAACCCCCCAAATTCACCAACCGCCTTTCACTGTCTGATGAGGTGAAACAGCTGCCATGACAACTGGTTGTGGGCAAATGCGGTATAGGTGTCAAAAAGCAAGGTGATTTCCGAATTTTCTCCTTTCTAGCCTGTCTTGGTCTGAATTTTTTTTATAATTCTCCTACTTGTCTCAGTCCTGCAGCAGCCTAATTGTCTGACATGTTTGCAGTGTATGAACCAGTCCGGTGCTTCAGTTGTTCAAAAGTGCAGGTCAAGAGAGGCAGCTTTTAGTTTTTATGCTCTAAGATGTTGGAACAGTCTGCCTGAGGATCTAATATTAACTACTATTAACTGTAATTATGTTGTATTCATATTTTAAAATATTTTATTCCCTAATAAATGATTGTCTTCTTCTATTTTCTTTCTATTTGTCAAATAAATTATTTTACTGTTTGCATTCATTAAGTCTTATTATCTGCTTGTCACAAACCTGTATAAAAGGTGATATACAAATAAAGTTTTATTCAGGGCAGTCAATAGCAGAGTTAATTTCTGATATGACAAGGAAAAAACACGAAAGAGTTGAGAGGTAGGAAGTGTTTCCTTACAGTCTCACCAGGAGCTCCGACTCCTCCGCTGGGCCCCTCCATACCGATGTCACCCTGCCAACAGGAAGAGATAATGATTTATGCTGGTGAACTTGTTTAAGGATGAAGGATGGAGGTAAAATGTAATATTTGGACATTTGAAGATGTCATTTGCAACCTGTAAAAAACATTTTTGTTGCATTATTAGATTTTTTTTGGCAATTTAGAGAACAACAAACATGTATAATACTTAAACATGTTGGCCATAAAACTAAATAAATAGTCTGAGAGAAGCTAGAAGGATTCGTAGAGCTGTGGGGAACTACAGAGGTGGGTCTGTCACAACATGAAATCCATAGTTTAAATATAAATATTGTTTAATTCAGCTTTAAAAAATTAAATGTTTTATAAAACATTTGAAACCAGGAGAACCTGATATAAAGTACAATAATTTTGAAAAGCCATTTTCCAAATAATTTTTTTAAAGAAAGATGGAATTTAAAACTACAATGACAAGAAATGTTTATTTTTATGGTAATTGCAGTTTAATAAGGTGATTCAGTCCTGTAACGCATCATTGTCATATGTTGTTTAATAGCTGCTGGCTGGTAAACCCCCAAATTCACTGCTCCTCCTCCTCCTCCTCCACCTGGTTGTTGATGAGGTGAAGCAGCCACCATGACGCCTGGTTGTGGGCCAAAGAGGTTGCTATAGGAGCTAAAACTCCAGGGGATTTCCAAAATGTGGAGGAATAATAACCTGGATCAACAGTTAAAGACCGACTGAACCGCTACCGCTTCAAATGTCTAGATTTCTTTTTATTTTGGGAGTTTTCCCTGATGATAGATGTAAATGCCTTTCATTTTCTTTGTGAAAAGAAAATCAACAGAGCACTGAGTTATGTTCACTATATCCACGCTATGCAGAGTCAGACTCACATTAAAGTCAGATAGCTTGTGTTTGCTGTTTTAGTCCGTCTGACTGAGTTTATCCTCTGTTTCACCAAATTTGCAAGCTATGACTTGCAACATGAAATCATATCCTCTTGCATTAAATTTAACATGTCAGTACAGTCAATGACCCCATTTACACCTAGTATTAAATGCAATCTGTCTCTGTATCTGTTATCTGATAGGGAAAACACACAATTTATTGCAGATCTAAATGCACTCAATCATATCAGTCAGACCACATCTGTAGGTGGTCAGGCTCACATTGTGATCATATCACAGGAGATGCAAATGCAATCTGTACCGAACGTGACCACATTCAAATTAAAAGAATCAACTCAGTAGGTTGAAAGTTCAACTAGCGCTGCCTCTTCCCACTAGCTAAAGCAAGACCCACAAAAACTTCGAAGAGCAACAGCAGCTAGAAGATTTGATTTAGAAATGATTGAAGTTCGTGGCAGTGTTTTCCTCCACCAGCTGAGAACCTAGAAGACCTATTGATCGGATAATGTATCTAGAAACAGATCATACCACGTCTAGTGAGTGTGTGTTTACCTTCAGACCCAGCTCTCCCAGATCCCCAGGGTCTCCTATAAGTCCAGGTTCTCCCTGTTAAAAATAGAAAAAAGGAGAGATTAATTTTTAATGATAAATTTGTCTTAGGTTTGTGATTAAGTAGGGTTGCAAGTAACCAGTTAATTACCAATTAATCAGATGACTGTTTTCTCAATTAAATCAATTAATCATTTTGTTGATAAAATGTAAGAAAATAGTAAAAAATGCACATTATAATTTCCAAGAGGGTATATTCAAGTTGCTTATTTTGTTCAACAATCTGCAGTCCAAAACACAACACACTGTTTACTATCATATATGACTTATGAAAACATCAAATTCTCACATTTGTGAACCATCAAATGTTTTTTTTACTTGAAAAATTACAATGAATCAATTATCAAAATAGTTGCAGATTATTATTTTTTTTTTAAAAAAATGCAGAAGTGATGAAGCATTTTTAGTGTAGTTGTAAGCAGCATTTAAATTCTGGTAATTGTCAGATTACAAACTTTACAAGCAAACTTTGACCTGGTTTTTGTATGACATGAACAGTTGATTATAGTTGATAATCACCAGAGATCTGTACTGGTTGTTAAACTCACCATGGCTCCTGAGAAACCAGAAGCTCCCTCATCTCCCTCAGGTCCAGGATCGCCCTGCGTGACGAGAGGTCAAAGGTCAAAATGAGATGCAATACAAGATACTACATCAGCTACATATAACACCACCATCCAGACATGAATTGTGCATTTTCAAGCTTGTGTAATAAATGTAAAAATTCAGAAGGAACCCTGATCAACCCTTTTTTAGTGTTTTTTTCATGCTGAAAGATTAAGATGCAAAGTGATTTGAATAAGATACTGGGGGTTTTATCTATGCCTGGGCCCAAAGGCATGTATCTTAGATATTAAAGTGGAATCTCCCATTCCACATCTTTGAAACATATTGTTGTATTGTGTTCGTAACTGTATTTTGTAAATGTGGATTATTGATAGAAGGCCTTCTACAGTGCAACTGATCCAAAATGTAATATATTTGATTGCTAATGAAACTTTTTGTACAACTTTGAGACACAAACTTTATAAGTTTTATAAAATACTGGCTTCTTTAAATGAAAAATATTAAATAGTAGTAAATAGTAAACTAACCTACTATTGTCAAAAATATAAGGTAGTTTGGGTATCAGGTATCATTTTGAAGTGATACAGAACCCTAGTAACATTTACCTTTGTTTTGTTTATTTCAAGTTTTTTTTTTTGGTTATGTACCACACATGTAAATAAGACACACAACCTTCTTATATTGTATTGTTGTTTTGTCTTGTTTACATGTGCGGTACATAACCAAAAAATACCAAAAAAAAACATGTAAACAAGACACACAACCTTCTTTTGTTCAATATATTGTATTGTTGTTGTGTCTTGTTTACATGAGCGGTACATAACCAAAATAAGTAAATAAATAAACAAGTTCTACAAATATATTTGTATAGCATCTTTCAAATAAATTGCCGATTGCATTCAAAGTGCTTTAAATGAGAAATACAAATGGACACCATCATTTTCTGTAAATAAAAGTCTTTGTTATCTTTATGTTTCATTTTAAATCATGAGAATGTTTTTTTTTGGTTATGTACCGCACATGTAAATAAGACACACAACCTTCTTATATTGCATTGTTGTTTTGTCTTGTTTACATGAGCGGTACATAACCAAAATAAGTAAATAAATAAACAAATTCTACAAATATATTTGTATAGCATCTTTCAAATAAATTGCCGATTGCATTCAAAGTGCTTTAAATGAGAAATACAAATGGACACTATCATTTTCTGTAAATAAAAGTCTTTGTTATCTTTATGTTTCATTTTAAATCATGAGAATGTTTTTTTTTTGGTTATGTACCGCACATGTAAATAAGACACACAACCTTCTTATATTGCATTGTTGTTTTGTCTTGTTTACATGAGCGGTACATAACCAAAAAATACCAAAAAAACATGTAAACAAGACACACAACCTTCTTTTGTTCAATATATTGTATTGTTGTTGTGTCTTGTTTACATGAGCGGTACATAACCAAAATAAGTAAATAAATAAACAAGTTCTACAAATATATTTGTATAACATCTTTCAAATAAATTGCCGATTGCATTCAAAGTGCTTTAAATGAGAAATACAAATGGACACCATCATTTTCTGTAAATAAAAGTCTTTGTTATCTTTATGTTTCATTTTAAATCATGAGAATGTTTTTTTTTGGTTATGTACCGCACATGTAAATAAGACACACAACCTTCTTATATTGCATTGTTGTTTTGTCTTGTTTACATGTGCGGTACATAACCAAAAAATACCAAAAAACATGTAAACAAGACACACAACCTTCTTTTGTTCAATATATTGTATTGTTGTTGTGTCTTGTTTACATGAGCGGTACATAACCAAAATAAGTAAATAAATAAACAAGTTCTACAAATATATTTGTATAGCATCTTTCAAATAAATTGCCGATTGCATTCAAAGTGCTTTAAATGAGAAATACAAATGGACACTATCATTTTCTGTAAATAAAAGTCTTTGTTATCTTTATGTTTCATTTTAAATCATGAGAATGTTTTTTTTTTGGTTATGTACCGCACATGTAAATAAGACACACAACCTTCTTATATTGCATTGTTGTTTTGTCTTGTTTACATGTGCGGTACATAACCAAAAAATACCAAAAAACATGTAAACAAGACACACAACCTTCTTTTGTTCAATATATTGTATTGTTGTTGTGTCTTGTTTACATGAGCGGTACATAACCAAAATAAGTAAATACATAAACAAATTCTACAAATATATTTGTATAGCATCTTTCAAATAAATTGCCGATTGCATTCAAAGTGCTTTAAATGAGAAATACAAATGGACACTATCATTTTCTGTAAATAAAAGTCTTTGTTATCTTTATGTTTCATTTTAAATCATGAGAATGTTTTTTTTTTGGTTATGTACCGCACATGTAAATAAGACACACAACCTTCTTATATTGCATTGTTGTTTTGTCTTGTTTACATGTGCGGTACATAACCAAAAAATACCAAAAAACATGTAAACAAGACACACAACCTTCTTTTGTTCAATATATTGTATTGTTGTTGTGTCTTGTTTACATGAGCGGTACATAACCAAAATAAGTAAATAAATAAACAAGTTCTACAAATATATTTGTATAGCATCTTTCAAATAAATTGCCGATTGCATTCAAAGTGCTTTAAATGAGAAATACAAATGGACACCATCATTTTCTGTAAATAAAAGTCTTTGTTATCTTTATGTTTCATTTTAAATCATGAGAATGTTTTTTTTTGGTTATGTACCGCACATGTAAATAAGACACACAACCTTCTTATATTGCATTGTTGTTTTGTCTTGTTTACATGTGCGGTACATAACCAAAAAATACCAAAAAACATGTAAACAAGACACACAACCTTCTTTTGTTCAATATATTGTATTGTTGTTGTGTCTTGTTTACATGAGCGGTACATAACCAAAATAAGTAAATAAATAAACAAGTTCTACAAATATATTTGTAGAACACATACAAATTTACATACAAATACAAATGGACACTATCATTTTCTGTAAATAAAAGTCTTTGTTATCTTTATGTTTCATTTTAAATCATGAGAATGTCTTTTTTAATCTAGTTTTGATCTGAGTTGTTTTATTGACAGTGTTGTGTCCTCTACCGGGTTTCTGTTTATGTTGTTCTTCCCTGATTTTACTTTTATTTTACTTTCGTTTCTATGTTTTACTCTGATATTTTAGTTTCATTTTCATTTTCTTCAATATTTTTCCGATTCTTCTTTTACTTTCACTTGTGCTTGCTATAACAGGATTGTGACTATATGTAGTTGTGTTGTGTTAATGTAGGTAATTCTATCAGTATGAGTAATCATGCATGACAGTATTAAATGTGAATGTTGTAACATGATTGACTCACCACTGGTCCAGCATCTCCTCTTCTTCCCTGAACCCCTTTGGTTCCTTTGTAACCCTACAAAAACCACAAAAAACACAAAAAACACAATCAACACTTCAACACCAAAGGAAATCAGCTATTCAGCTTCACTTCTCCTTTTCTTCATCAACAATTATTGATAATGTTTTAGTCTGTTACCTCTCTGCCTTGAGTTCCTGGCTCACCCGTTTTACCCTGCGGACCTCTGGCTCCCTGACAGCAACAGAAAGATTAAATCAGTGAGCAACAGATTTAGAACTGCAACAAACCAAGACAAACACTTATTATCTGTACTATACATGTACAAGCAGTGCTGTCATTTTTTAAAATGAGTTTTAAACAGAAATCTCCCCACATGTTTCTGTTTTGTCTTCTCATTTGCTCCTGCTAATGGAGCAGTACTGTAATATGCTATAATATCTGACATTGCTGATATTCTACCAAATTTAAGGCAGCTGTAAAAGGAGCTGGATGAGTGCAGCAGCAGGTCAAACTCAATTTAGAAGCAGGAGATGAAGCCTAGTACAGTTGAGAATAACAGCGCCTCCATCAGCTCAGTCAGTGTAATCCTCTTCCCTGTAGGTGTTCATACCGGCCTTTATTGCTGTCAGCAGGACAAACAGTTGTGTTTCATGAGAATAAAGTGACACTGATGTGATGAAATCATACCTTTGGTCCTGCAAAACCTGCAAACCCGGGCTCTCCGGGTTCACAGTCACATTCTGTCGGTCCCACTTCCCCGAGTGCCGAGTCGCCCCCTGACTCTTCAGAGGAGCCATATGGCACCTGAAACACAACAACAACAGCATGGAAATATACACTGTGGACGTACACATTGCAGAGATCCTGTTTTTTGAAGTTCACCATGTTGTGGTTGAGATTTTTAGTTTTTTTCTATTTTTATACATTAATATACTGGGGTTTTCAGATCTGAGCAGCATGAACAGATTTACACTATAACAAATAGTTATAGTTTCAGTGACAAATGGTTGTCAAGGGATACTCAGACATGTATTAGTTCTCTTTTTACAGAACTATCTCAAACTATTTCTCTTTGCTTAGAGGATCAGTTTTATACCATTTTCTTGCTTTTTGCCAGCTCTTCTTTGTATAACCTCAGAGTTCCCTAGGTACATCACAGCACAGCTTTTGATTTATAGCCCTTAATGTCTTTAATAGTTGCATTTATATTATCTTAGAAAAGCTTTAGTTCAGTGTAATTCCTCCAGGAACCTGGTTGCAGGGTGGTTCGCTGTCTGGGGTGTCACGATTCTTCCAACCAGACTCTCCAAACCGGTGAGTTAGTGGTAGTTCACTGTGTTATACACATTTGTACCATTCTTCATCTAACATTTGGAAAATATGCAACTTTTCTGGAATAAATACAACAAAAATGGGACGTAGCGTAAGGCTTTAATTGACTTTTTTAATCGACTTTCTATCTGAACATGTTCACTTTGTTTTTTTCAAAGTGAAAATAAAGTTGAAGTCATTTTTGCAAGTTCATTTTACATTCATTATGTATCTGAAGTACTTAATATTATACTTTAAATTCCCTTCAAATTTTCACATTATTATTGTTGTGTAAAAGTGCATACAATAAGTAACATTAAGTCTGCTCTTCCATTGTTTTATTATCTTCAAAGCAGCCTGTCCTCTGGTCAGATTAAAGGATGTTTGGAGCCTAATGTTCAGAGATTTAAGGGAGACTGAATTTACATTGAGGGGTGTGTGAATGGATTACAGCATGATGTCTAAAATGTACTGAAGACACTTTTATTCCAGTGTTTTTTGTGTGAAACAATTGTCTAAATATATCCCTTTTTCTTTTCATTTACACACACATCTTTGAGAGAGATCAAAGATGTTCTGTCTATGTAGCATAAATAGTTCAGTCACATTTAAAAAGGTCAGAATCTGCTGTTGTTGGCAGGGTTTTAGTGATAATAATCTGGTGGTTACTGGAAAATGAGACTTCTTAAAGTGTTTGTGAGTAGGATTGGAAAATTTTGACTTTGCCAGCTCTAGTTGTATCAAAAAAGACGTCCAACTCAAGTGGGTCACATAATGAACTAATTACTGTAAAGTTCATTATTATTATCTCCATAAGAACGTAAGACAGTAAAATGAGGTTCAAAGTGAAATCTTTGAATTACTACTACTTGAAGAGCTACTTCTATTTGTTATAGCCACAAAATGGACCCTGTAGTGAGATATTATTCTTGACTGATATTAAATAAAAGCTGTTCTGATCACAGTAAAGACCTCCAACCCTCTGCAGTCCCACCTCCATGGTCTCAGTGTCCTCCTTGGCGTAGTGGGACTCTGTGGTGGTGGCGTAGGGGAAAGCCTCCTCAGTTATCATGGTGACCTGGGTGGGGGCAGGTCCATAGGGGTCATAGTCCACCTCGGGCTGCTGGTCCACGTCATAGCTGTGAGTCGGCTCAGGGGGATACTCTGATAGGTGGAGGAGACAATGAGGCTTTTTTAAAAATTTGTGCTACAGTTTAGACTTTGGACAAAAACTGTTCTGGTCACATTTAAACAGTCATAGCTGTGCTCACCTGGTTGAGGAGAGGCTGAGCTGTCATAGTGGTCGATTACAGACCCTTCATAGGTGTGTTCCTCACCTGCACAGTTAAACAGAGGCTGCAAGTTACTTAAAAGACAGGTTCACAGTTTTAAAAGTGTGTCTTAAACCAGCAGTCAGGTGTCCATATGATGTGAAGCTTCTATTCAGCTTCAGCAGTCTGAGTTAGTCATATCAAGTGGATATCTGCCACATTTACAGTCTTTTTAGCATCAAATTCCCTCTTTGTGTTTCTCTGTTGAGCTGCAGGTGGAAGTATAGTAACAAAAACAGGGACTTTGGCACTAAAAGGACTGTAATGTTGAAAGATATCTACTTGATTTGACTCATTTGGACGCTGAAGCTTCATATTAGCTTCACATAAATTTTTAAATACATTTTTTGCACAGAAGGAGGACTATGGATTTTGTTTTCCATCACTTCCATTGTAAGGTCATTATGAAGGGATCTTCTAATAGTCAGTATGACCAAGAGGAATGATTACAGCAAGAGAAACAGGTTTCAATGTTCATTTGGGCTCCTGACTGTTGTCTTAAGACACAATTGAAAATTTCTGCTAATATAAGCGGCTCGTTGGTCTAGGGGTATGATTCTCGCTTCGGGTGCGAGAGGTCCCGGGTTCAACTCCCGGACGAGCCCTCACTTTGATCACAAGACATCTCATAAAAAATAAACATTACTCTTACATCTACAATTATGAGTAGAAAGTGAATCTTAAAAACATTACAACAGATACTGGTGTCTATCACTGACAAGAAGTGTTGATTAATGAAGAATTTAATGATGATAAACACCCTGTTATGAAAAAAGCACTAACGCCTGAACGCTTACGTGAAACTGCAGAATTTACAGGATGTTTTTAAACTGTACTCAGATCTTCATCAAGTCGAAATGAAGATACCTAGAGTACCTGATGTGTGTATAATTACTCTCTTTCAAAATAATCACTTGTCAAATTAAAATAACCAACATTTGCTGGAAACATCAGCAAAAATACTTTCAACCGTTGATCTAAGCTTCAGATTATTCCAAAAATGAATACCTTGGTGGTTTCATTTCTGGCTGCTAATCAGACTAAGAAATCTTAATTAAATCTGCAAATTCTGGTAAATTGTGACTGATACATTGTTGGATGTTTTCTTTTCAATGAAAGAAAATTTAAATAATTGTTAGTTGCATGTCTAACACAAACATATTCTTATTCAGCTCTCTCTTCAATTATGAATGTAACTGTTTCCTACAAATGGACCACAGTTTATGGACCACACAATTCCTTCAACTGTTTCCTTTATGTTGTTCTGTAACACAGGAATGATTTATAAGCTGTTAAATATAGATAAATGTAATCTGTGTGGACATACTGAAGGTGAAAACATTTGTGTTTGTGTTTGGAAGCTCAGACCTGAGTGGTATCCGGAATATTCATCCTGACAGAGAGAAGAGACGACACACAGCATGAACACGAGCAGCCCCGAGAGGAGAGATGCCTGCAGGGGAACGAAAACACAACGGTGATTGTTTAGTACCATCTAGCAGATCACACAGTGTGTATGAAGACCAGTCTGGAAAACTCTCTGACCTGCTCTGTCCTTTAAGACATAGATACAAATTTTGTCAAATCAGTTAAATCAAGTCCTGTGTTGTTCCTTATCTTAAACTGCACTTGCTCTGTTATCTCACTGTCATATGATTTACAGACATTAATGGTGTCCAGTGGTGGAGGAAGTATTCAGATCTTTTACTTTAATAAAAGCAGAAATACTACAATATAGAAATACTCCATTACAGTTAAAAGTCCTGCATTTTAAACCCTGCTTAAGTACAAGTGCAGAAGTATTATCAGGTAAAAGTACTTACAGTATTAAATATATTAAAAATAAAAGTAGTTGCAGAAAATCAAGCAGCACTTTATTGTTATTACTGAATCTTTAGGACTTTATAAGAGTCACAAGATAAATCTGAGGGGTCGTGAGATGATTAATGGGAGAGGAAAGAAGAAAAAACAAAGTTCTGATACACAAATCTGTTTTCAATTTTTGGACTTTTTCTCTAATCTTTGATTTTTTGCTGAAATATTGGATCATTTGAACATTTATTGAAATGAAAGCATGTGAGAAGTTTAGAGGGAAAAATCACTGTTTGGTGGAGCTGTTAACAACTCATAGACATGTGAAATGTGACCCGACTACACACTGCTTTTTGTCAAAAGACATCAAAAGCCAAAACGGTTGGAAACCACTGGTTTCATCTTTAACAATGTGTTGTATTTTAAAAGCTTGTTATATTATCCACAAATATTCAAGTAAAAGTACCTCAAAAAGTACCTCAAAGTTGAACTTAAATACAATACTTGAGTAAATGTACTTTCCACCACTAAATAACAGAAGAGGCAACTTCATACAACACGTTCTTACAAAAAGGAAAATCCTGTGTACCAAACATATTTTATAACAAATGAAAAGAAAACCAGTTCAAGAGCATAAAATACATAAATTAATACATTAATTTCAAGGTGAAAGGTCGAGTTACTTTTACTGTCAACTGCAACATAAAACTGTCTTGGATTAAAAGATTTGTCGCAAAAAAGACAAACATGTCACAGCAAAGACAATGATAAATAAATAAAAGAACACTTAAAAACACTTACATGAAATAAAATAACCACAATAAACATGCAGATTGTTAAAATGACAAGAATTACTATACATACTGTATGTACATCTCAAAACAAATCTCATTCACTGACTCTGACCGACTAAACAGTTTAAACAATTGGTGAATTAATCAATTAATATATCTATCAACAGAAAATTAATCAGCAGCTATTTTATTATCGATTAATTGTTTTAGTCATATTTACATAAATGTATCAACAATGAAAATAATCGTTAGTTGTGACCTTAATATAGTCATTTACTTGAATTGAACAACTTGTTTGTAATAGGGAGGATAATATAGGGTCACTTATTCTAAAACATACAAATTAAATTAAATAAGTATATGTCACACTTGTATATGTAGTATGAGCTTTTAAGAGTAGAAATACAACACTTTAAAGTATTTTTTATTTTGTATTGTTGCAAATATGAATGACTCATTATATGTGATGACTGGATACAAACAAATCTGTTTAAATCTTTGGTTTTGCACTTTTATTTTGAAGACTACTCTGTGAAGCCTAAAAATATTAATGTTATTAAACAAGTTAAACAGGAGAACCAATGATAATAATATATTCCTCTTTTCAGTATGCTTCATAATTATTTTATGGATTCCTAGCCTGTTATTTCATGGCTTTATATAAAAAAATCACTTATTTACACATTTTGCGTTATTGTTTTTATATTTTTTATTTGTTTTTCTGTTCTATCATTTCCTGTTTGCTTGTGTAGTTTGTTCCTAGTTTTGTGCTGAATGATAACAAACTGTATTTTATATCTAGATGTTTAACCCTCTGTATATAAATTACTTGATTTTGGAATCTAATTTTGGGAATCTACAACAATTTAATCAGACTTTATCCAAACTGGCACCAGAAGAACAACAGGAGTGAAGCGTCCACTGATGGACCTCCTGACCTCAGGGCCGACCTTGCTGTGTCAGCGAGGATCAGATCATTGTTTAAGAGATTCTTTTTTTACACCCTCCAGGACTCTTCGGTCGCTCTGTGGCTGCTGAGTCGGTCAGATGAGACTCTGCTGGTGTTTGGGTGAGAATTAAACGGACTGAGAGGTTTCTTTGTCAGGATGAAAACCGCCAAGCTCTTCTCAGACTCATCTGACATTCCTTAAGTTTCACTGTGAGCCTGAACAGCAGCAAGGAGAAAAACCTGGACAGTTTAACACTGCTGGAACAGCCGCACGGTGGACACAAGGTCAATAAACTGTGAGTTTATGGGGGTCAGACTGACTGTAACCACAGTTTCCTTGTGTGATACTGAATCTGAAATCTCTCAGTTGGAGTTTGCTCCAATTTTAGCTCTTCATCGTCGAAGGGTCTCCTTCTCTGCTTCTAACTGAATTCACACTGATTACTTTTTTAAAACAAATGTTTATTAGGCTCTTTTTGTTTAGTAAAAATGCAGTAACCTCATGGTTAAGGAGCTGCCTCTGTCTCTTCTGTCCTTGTTTCCTGTCATCTCTCTACTGTCCACTTGGTACAAAAGTCAAAAAATACCCCAAAATCCTTGAAATAAAATATGCAGCAGAGACAATGTATGCTTTTGTTACCTTAGACAATTAATATGTACAATGTTGATTTGTACAATATTTTGCCAAAATTAAGAAATGTTTTCATTCTTCTGCACTTCAACATTTACATTTTTTGCCACAATTTTTCAAATAATTAAAATATTATCAGCAAAAAATATTAATTTCAGAGTTTAGCTGTCACTGTTTTATCTTGCAGCAGTGTTTCTGGGCTCTGCTGTTAACAGTAGCAGAGGGTAGATCTGACCTGCAGGACCTCTGGGCCTGTGAGGTGAGACTCTTTCATTTCATATTCAGCATCTTCTCATAGATATTTATGTTTTTTGTTTTTTTTTTTCACAAAAAGCAACAGTCTAATTAAGGCTGAATTTTCTTAGTTGGTTTTTTATCTTATTTTCTAGAAAATCTCCCTGTTGAGTCCACACAATGAGCTCCTTTTCATACAAATCAGACCTGTTTTTTTAATTTTACATACAAATAAACACTGCTTTATCCTCAAAAATTCCAGAAGCAGCAGAATGATAAAAACAGTCACATCACATCTGTATTTTTTGCACTGAAGACCAACATAGACAAGACATAAACTCTCATTTTCCACAATGACCAGCAGTGTATATAAAGGGAGATTAACTTGACTAATACTGGAAATGGAACAGGTAATAGGAGCAGTGGAGTTTACAGGTAAAAGTATACTGATAAGCTTTCAGTTGATGGGATTTACAGGCCTCTGATTGCAGATTAAAGACCACAAGACACCAACTTAATCTAAGAAAATGAAGAACTCATATATTCATATTTAAGGCAATTTAATGTTTTTGAAGTCTGGTATTCATAAAATAGATGTTAAGATATTTTCAGGATGTTAAGCACAATCCAGACTAATGACTAAATAGTAAAACTAAACATCACTTTGATAATTTGTACCATTATTTACCATATTTTTAGTGCCAAACTAAATGTTTATATACTGTTGATTCCATTTAACACAGCTGCATTTGAATAGAACATTTTATGATTACAAACCTGCCTACAACCAGCACAAATTTATACTTTTACACAACCTGTTCTTCTCTCCATTATCTCTGTTTAAACCAGCAGTTCCCAAATTTATTTATTTATTTATTTATTTTACAAAGAATCAGAGTGTATTTGCGTCTCTTTGTCATGTTTCAGATGTCAGATGTATGAGGCCCAAAGAGGTAAAACTCTCAGATATTTCATAAAAATGTAAAAATTAAAGAAAATTTCTAAAAAATAAATCCAAAATTATGCTTTTTCTTCTTTCCTAATTTGTGACCTTTTCAAAGCAGTTTAAACCACCTCAAGCAGCTACAATAAACTGCTGCTCATGCACTGACTCATCAGTATTAATAATGCACTTCAGTCACACCCTGATTTTCTGCAAAACAAGTACTTTTACTTCAGTATTGTAAGTAAATTTAGCTTTTACTAGGATTTTAAATGAACAGCTTTTACTTGTAATTGGTATTTTCCTCTGGTCCCATCAGCCACCCCAGACCCTAGACCTTCAGGGCCACTGGGCAGCCACCCACCTAAACCATCCCCACTTACCTTATCACTGGAGGCTCCCATGTTGCTGCAGAGTGAGTCTCCTCAGACCAGACCAGATCTTGCACAGGACGCTTTCAGGATTTCAGACGAGGACAAAAACAACCAGTTTTCCCTGAGCTGTTCTCCTCACAGCATGATCAGTCCGATGATTCCCCCCCCCTTGTCTCCTGTCTGTCCTCTGTCTACCTCTGAAGGAGCCCCTCAGGTTCCCAGGCACTGACGGCGGGATCCCTCTCGTCTTCTCTATCTCTGCTTCTCAACAGGGTGAGAAATACCTGAGACAGAGTCCAGCATCAGCAGAGAAAGACCAGGATGGGTGGTCATGAGAACAGTTTCTGCAGGTTTCTGGTTAAAAAGGATCTAACTTTAAGGTTGTATTATTGTTTTCATGCGACAAGAGCACATACTTTCTTTACATTTGGGATGCGTACGCCGGCTCCCTTTTTAAAACTCACTGTAACATGTAACTTGTTTCAACTTACAAATATGAGTGAAAGAGCTGCCTTCACATTTTAGGTTAAGTCAACACCCCTCTCTGTTCTTCTACCATCTTTAAAAGTTAAATATTGCATGTTGTATAAACCCCTTCAGCTTCATTTGATGGATTTGGATGTTAATTTATGGAACTGCTCAGATAGTAGATTGACTTCATTTTTCATTCATTATTTCTTAACTTGAGGAGTCTGTTTTTCCATTTGACATAAAGGAGTTTATAGTTGAGCTATAAGGACTGAATTCAATACTAACTTTCATCATGGTTTGCATCTGTTATGACGAGAAACAACCATGATTTATGATAACATGTATTAAAGACATACAGCAACTTTCCCTCAAAACATGATTCCACTAAACTCCTGTATGATTTTTTACAGTGTAGTAGGACATGAAAACAATGTGAAAATGGTCAAAAAAGCATCTATTAATGTTAAAACATCATTTAAAAAGGCTCTGAATAAAAAAACATGATCTTTGGCTCACGGCCAAACTTTCCATCACATTTCATTGAAATCTGTTTACAAGGTTTAATTGATATCATACAAAAAAATGACATAAAACAAGGACTAAAAGCAAAAAGTTTCTTACAATATGACAATATTTTACACTTCAGAAGAGAGATGAAATATTTAGCAGAAGCTAAAAGTACATCCTAAAAATGAAGCATTTCACCTTTTTAAAATAACCTTCATTGTATTAAAAGAACAAATCTTTGGCAAAAGATTTTAGATTGTCTGTCTGCTGTGTTGTAATTTATATCAGTCAGTAAATGAATGGATTCAATAATTTGAACCAGAAAATAGAACATTATACTAAAACTTCAGTACAAAGATCAAAATCTTAAGGGAGGAGTTTAAACCTTCTGAGTCGTATATTTCCTGCTCATAACTCAGCCTGATTCCACTGACTCATATTTATCATGTCAAAATACTTAAAGTGTTAAAGATTTTGTTAATTGCTGCAGCTTTTACTTGAGTTCAACAAATTATAAAAACAGTTTACTTTATTGTTTAGTTTTGGTTGCACATTTTGTCATCTTGAAACTTTTCCAAACCACAGAGACCTCAAATTGAAAGATTCTCCAGAGTTTCTGAATGACTGCAGGAATCCTGTGTGAACACTTGCAGACACACAGAACAGGGTGACCTTTGACCCCGTGGTAAACTGCGGCAGCTATGACACTCCTGTCCAACATTCCACGTCTTCTTCTTTAGTTGAAACTCACTCCCAGCCCAGTGGGAGGGGTCCGTTCATTACTGGCAAACATGTAATTACACTGTGAAACACTAAAAAAAAAAACAAATGAAGAGCTAAAAAGTTCATGTTGTTTGTTGTTTTTAACTTTATTTACATTTGTTTTCCCCCCCAAAATTCCCCGTTTGTACACTTAAAATTGTGATGCATGACATCTTTTGTTCAGTTGAAGCCACGATGACATTTCGCTTCATGTGATCCGACATCCGTTGATGCTGATCCTGCACTATCACTTCTCCTTTTCCCTTTCGTCTTTCTTCTTCTTTTTCTTCTTCTTTCGTTCGTGGTGGTAGTCGTCCGGTGAACGGGAATCCCTGCGAAGATCAAAACAATAACAAAAAAATTATCCCCAAAAATTGTGGATGCTACATTTTGCACTTTCATTTCATTTTATTTTTCCAAATCAAACCATCAGATTCTGTAATTGTAAAAAGTCCTTCCTCACCTCCTCCTCTTCTTCTTCTTTCCTTCTCTCTCATGGCTTCGTTCGCGGCTGCGGTGGCGTCGGCTATGGGAGTGATGAGACTCTGAGGACGCCGACTGCCTTTCATCCAACCGACGTCTGACAGAAATAATAATAATAATGATAATAATCATTGTTAAACCTTTAAACAAGCTTCAACATCTGCTCATCAGGAGGTCAGAGGTCACAGTGCTTCCTGTACCTGTGGGACGAGTGTTCGGATCTTCCTCCTTCCTCGTCGTCCTCCTCTTCCTCTCTCTCGTCTCGCCACTGTCTGGCGAGCTCATCTGAGTGGACGTTGATCACCTCTCTGATCACCTGAACATTCAAAGTCATAAAAACAACATTATACATTTTTATATTTTGTCATTTAAACAGAAAGAGTTTTGCTGAGGACTGATGGTTTGGATCACCAGTGTTTCCTGTAGAGTGTTTGCATCTCGATGGCCGACACAAATACGTTTTCTCCAACATCCAATTTAATAATTTAACATTTCTTCTTGTTGAAACTCTTCATGAACATGTAGATTTGAAAAAAAGAATCTCTATAAACATATTTGCAATATATATATTATATATTTGTTTCATGAAAGTTACAGTATGTATTTAGGAGAACTGATCGTAGAAAAAAAAAGAAGAAAAGAAAAGAAAAGGCTGGACTGAGTTGAGACTGAAGAACAAATTACTTCATATTTAAAGAAATTAATCCGCTGGGCAGGTATTTCTCTATAAAATCATCACCTCAAAATTTAAGACCTACCATAATTAAAAATAACACTGTTTAGGACATTTTTTAGGACATGAAATAAAACTTTTTAAGGATCAGTGGGAACCCTGTAACACAAGGAACTGTTGAGCTCTGCAGTCAGAGGGTTGGTACCCTCTTGATTTATTTAGTTGCTCTGTTGCTTTCCAGCTGTAAAATTCATGTGAATTAAGCAAAATTAAAAGTCATCTCACTTCATGTTGAATCTGAATGCACCACAAGAGAGGAGGATTAATGTGGACGCATGCTGCATTAAATGAGTGATGGTGAGGAAACCATTTCAGTTTCAGTTTGAAGCTGGATAATGTGATGCTCCGTTAGGGACTTGGGAAATGTTGGCATTGAGCTTTTGTGTGACGTTTTTAGTCCATAGTTGTTTGACTGACAAGTGTCTGACCCTGTTACCTGTTGTAGTTCTAGTTTACCATCCTAGCTCCATAACTAGGGATAACAGAGCTGTTTCAACTAAAATGGCAACAAATAAAAACCTGTAGATGCCTGAAAGTGTGCGTCTGAGTCCTCCGACAAATAGAAGAGGATTCTGGGTAGGAAACCACTCGTACCTCAGTGTAGGACTTCTTAGTGATGTGGACGTTCTTGGCTCGGTAGGACTGACGTCGCCTCTTGTAGTCCCTCATCTCCGCCA
Source organism: Euthynnus affinis (assembly GCA_029490765.1). Lineage (NCBI taxonomy): Eukaryota > Metazoa > Chordata > Actinopteri > Scombriformes > Scombridae > Euthynnus > Euthynnus affinis. Next base: position 3,359,548 of record CM055847.1, read on the forward strand.
TCAGCTCCAAGTGAGTCTTTGGCTCGTTTTGTTCTTCATCTACACACAAATATATTTTATTAGGAGGACCACACTGACAGAGAAACCAAACTGTTAATTCTATTTTAATCAAAATGTATTTTTTAGATGTGTTCATGTACTCACAGCAAAAAAAGGAAAGATTCAAATAATGAGTAAAACCTTTATTTAAAAAGGTGTTCTGACACAATATTCCATTAATAGTCTTACCCTTCTGGAGTTTGGACACCAAATCTACGTAGAGGTCGTCGTTGCTGGAGGTGGCGGCTTCATTCTGTCTGTTGAGTACGCCGACCACGTGATCATACAGAGCCAACCGGTCAGCGACAGTGAGGTCACACACAGCTCGCTTGTGGCTCTGCGGCACGTCGACAGGCTGGCCGGTGTACTGACCTGATGGACGACCAGAGAGGCTTTAAAACACTGACACACGTAATGTGAAAACTATTTCATGGGCAAAAAACAACTTCTGTTTGTTTGTGAGGTTGTAAAGCTTCCTCTCCTTAATACTAGTCCAACTGTTGTTGATCATCTTCATCAGATCAGCAGCTCGATGAGTTCAGAAACAACTAAACTTTGTTTCTGTCTCTTTGTTATTTGGCAAAGCAGCTCTCAGAATCACACTTATAGCACAAAAAACAAAACAATCAGACAAATCTGATTATATAAAAAGTCCTGTTACTTATTTTATAGGCCAGTGAAATGACTCTGATGCTTCAGCAGTCTGAGTTAGTCATATCAAGTGGATATCTGACACATTTACAGTCTTTTTAGCATCAAATTCTCCTCTTTGTGTTTCCCTGTTGAGCTGCAGGTGGAAGTATAGAAACAAAAAGAGGGACTTTGGCACTAAAAAGGACAATTGAAAAAATGTGAACCTGTTCTTTGTGCTTTAAAATGTAGAAAATACTGACTAATGTCCTTTCAGTATGTGATCATCAAACTAGTGGATTTCATAGAAAGAGGGAGTGACGTTAATGTTTTCCTATAATAGTTTCCTTCGATCAGCATTAAAGTGAACTGACAAATCTGAATATATGATGCGTTTCCCCAACACGTAAAGGGAAAAGTGTGTGTGTGTTTATTTGTGTGTGTGTCCCGAGCCCAGCCCTGTGGTTTGAAAGGATATGGCATTAAAGGATACTGCACGTAAATCAGGCAAGCCTGAAACCAGAGCAGCAGAACTTTCTAGAGCCCAGCTCCTCTCTAATACTCACCCCTGTCACTGAAAACAGAACACACAACACACGGATTTCACACGTCAGCACAAATATGATCACAAAGAAAAAGTGAAAAAATCCAGAGTAAAAATAATTTGAAGAATTACAGAATCTTTTAATTCAAATCTAGAGGTGATGCAGAAGACCAAAGAGCTTAATGATGAGTTTAGCACAAGTTAATTCTACAGTGCCCTCTAGTGGTCTGTCTTTGCACCTGACATGTAAAATTAAATGTTCTCTGACTGTTTAGTTCTCACTGTGTGGCTTTGCTTTTAATGAGAAGTCGTCACATCTCTGTTCAGGATGGAGAACGACAGAGAAAACCAGTTTCAGCAGTGAAACCGTCTCAAACTGAGCTGATACCTTGCCAGAAGACTCCTTCCATCCTCATCAGCGGAGCAGCAGATCTCGCCTGCAGGATCACTTGGTGCTGAGTGGATTTGTCTGCAGGAAGGAAACGACAGGATGAAAACTGGGAAATATATTGAGTGTTTTTTCTGGAGAAGGATGGACATGATCCGAACCAGAGACAAAGAAATTTAACTTATGTCTTGAAATAAACATGATTTCATATCACTTTTCTTTTTAAGGTGTTTCATCCTGTAATAAAGATCAAAAATTTCAAGACCAGAGGTAGATGGTTGTAATTTTCTATAACAAACCACTCAAAAGATCCTTAAAAAAACAACAACATAATCTTTAATAATATCTTGTAGGGCTAGTTGTCTTTCCTGTCCTTTAAAAAGGTGTCTTTAGGCTCGGTAAAAGCCAAAACAAAAACAGCAAGGACAACGAAAAATTATATATTTTGTTTTTGGTTTTCTTTTCTTCTTATTTTCCAGAACATCTCGACTCTGATCAGCTGACATCTGAAGCTTTAAAAGCTCTTGTAGCAAACCTCAATATTTCACGAGTAGTTAAAATGTTTATGTTGTTTGGAGTCAAAAGGATTAATTTCTCAAAAGATCTTCATCATACAAACCGTCTCAATATCTTAAGTTTCTTCTTAACACCACTTACAAATAAAAAAAAAGGTCAGTTTTTCTACAACATCTGACTTTGAGAGTTAAACTCTGCATCATGAAGTTAAGCAGTGATTTACTGTAATGACTCACCCATTGTGAAGCTTCTGATACTGTTGTTCTCGTAACAGATTGAAGGGTCACACAACTCCTCCTGTAAAAGATTGATGCAACTTTTAACGATTAACACAGAAGTTCTTGCTGTTTACATGTCATGGATGAAAAGACGCTTGGTCAGTCTGTTGTTGTGCTCACTGATACAGATGGAAGCTGGGATTACAACCTAGCAGCTGTGTAATTGAAACATCTCATGTGTTGATGCTTTTGTTCTTGTTTATCTAGAGCCGTGTGTGTGTTACCTGCTCCTCAGCTGTGTAGCCCATCTTTCTGAGGCTGCAGGAAGCTTTGTGTTTCTCCATGTTCCTGACCGGGACTTGGTGTTGAGGGTCGTAGGGACACTTCTCCATCGCTTCCTAAAAAAAAACCACATAAATGGGATGATGAATAAAATGGAGAGAAATGACAAACTGAAGAGTTTAGACCTGCAACAATACGTTGATCAAAAGAAAATCAATCTCAAACTATTTTAAGTCATTTTTCAAAAGGAAAAACACCAAATATTTGATGACTCCAGATTCTCAAATGTGAGAATTCACTGCTTTTCTTAATCAAGAAAATAATCAACAGATTCATCGATAATGAAAATAATTGTTAGTTGCAGTCCTAGTTGGAGGACAGAAGACACCAGAAAATATTTGAGTTTATTTGTTTATTTTTTCTTTAAAAAATGACTCAAAACAATTAATCGATTATCAAAATAGTTGGCGATTAATTTAATAGCAGACAACTAACGTTAATCAATTATTTGACTAATATAATCGTTGGAAACTTAACTGATTCACGGTAACGTTAACAGTAAATAACAACGTTTAACATTACAGCTCCTCTCTTCTCCTTTCGTCTGTTATGAAACGACACTTTCCTTTCGTTTGAATATGATAATTTATTTAATTAGGAAAAAAAACCTCAATTACTCTTCAGATCATTATTACTTGCGTTAACTGAAGCTGAACAGCTAACCGTTAACGTTACCTGTTTGTAGTCCTTGTAGTCCAGCGACCATCCCAGCGTTTCAAATATGTCGTCTAGCTGTTTTTTGCAGCTTTCAGTGAACTCGGTCAGCTCCCGCAGACGGTCCAGTCGATCCTGGAGGGTTTCTGTTCCTAACGAGTCCGACATTTTTAGGCGCTTGACTCCAAATCAACAGAGAATTTGCTTAAATTCATCGGTGCTCTGTTGTCACTGCAGTTACAGTCGCCATGTTTAGCGCGAGGTGATGACGTATGCCTGGATGCCTGGGCGTCGGCGGGAAAGCAGTAGCAATGCATGCTGGTAGTTTTAGTCTATTATATTATATTATATTATATTATATTATATTATATTATATTATATTATATTATATTATATTATATTATATTATATTATATTATATTATATTATATTATATTATATTATATTATATTATATTATATTTCATTTTTTTTAGATAAAAAGTATCAGTTAAACCATTTTTTTTCTGTTATAGAGTTTATTAATCACAGGCAGTGTTTTTCATTGAAAACAAAAGATAAACAGCTTGTCAAAGCCACAACAGCACAAGCATAATAAACATAACTCTAGGATAAATATATAAAATGCAAACAAATGCGAACAATAGTAACTGTTTACAGTATATACAGTCAAACACAACACGATGAAAGTTACTTGGGGTTCATGTTGGGTACAGCTGGTGATCTTGAAGCAGTTCAGCATCCAGCAGATCATCTGTGTATATGTCCTCTGTTCTGAGAAGAGAAAAAACAGAAATAATCCTTTTCAACCACATAGGTGTGTATGACTGTGTTGCTGTAAAATTACAAGTTACATCATTGGTATTATTAATTTTAATGTCATAATAATTCATAAAATACTTACATTACTTCTAGAGTGTCTTCTTCAACAGCAACCTCCTCCACCACCTCCACTCCGACGACCACATTCCTCCTCACTGCATGAAGCAAACATAACAATGCTGTAATATGACATTTGACCCTTAATCTCTGTGATATTGGTTCTCAGTAATCATATCACACTAGGCCAAAGTTACTACTGATTACTGGTGGATTGTGTGATGTAAAGTGTTTTAGTTTGGTAGATTAGATGTGCAGGAAGTGATTGGAGTGTCAGAGTCACAAATTGAGTGGATGAAGATGTTATTTGTGTCACACAGAGACAATCCTGGAAAGGTGAATTTTTGGATTTATTGTCATTGACTGTGTAATTTCCATCCAATTTCGCCAATTGCCACCCATCATTTTACCAATGAAATAAAGTGTTGAAGAAGAGAGTGGGTTGGTTAAAGCCAGAGGAGGCTCAAATCCACAGAGTCCAGTCTCCTGAGTCAAACCCATGCCTCCACAGGGCAGGGAAGCAGAACGAACAAGAACATCCAGAGTTAGACTCTCAGGTTGAAGCAATGTCAGGTGGAAGGTGGTTCATGTTTTCAAATGTTCCACAGTAGCCGAACCCCCCACCTGACAGTGTTATCTTGTTGAAAGATTTAAAACACTAAGACAAAACCTACAGGCCTTCTTCTGTACAAAACATGTATTTGAAAGTTCTTATAAGATCTTTTAATGTCCAGTATGAACAGGAGGAATGATTGAAGCCAGCCAAACCTCTTTCAGTGTTCATTTGGACGCCTGACTGCTGTTTTAAGACACACTTGAACAATTGTGAACCTGTCCTTTAAAAGGAATTTGCAGATAGGGAACAGTGATACCAACAACCAGTCAAAGCTGCTTGTTCAGGCACGTTGTTGTTGTGTATCTTCTATCTTTTATTAGTACGTTTGGATGTCAACAAACACAGGGGGAATCCTTAAAGTACCCAAATGAAGAAATCTGGTTTCCAAACTGTTTGAGGCAAGGACTCCATTATCCTTCCTGGTTTCTTTTGTTTTCCACCCTTGCAGCACATAACTACACATAATAAGCTTCAGATCAACTTTTAAATGCATTTTTGCACTTGAAAAAACATGAATCTGTCCTTTAACAACCAGAAAACCCTCACAGAGTTAGTGCACTGTTACTGTTCAAACACCCGGAGACATCTGGTGAATGCTCACCTCCATAGTAGATGTATGGAGATCCAGGCCAGCAGGGACCCAATCCCTCTGGTCCCCTCTCCCCACAAACACATGCACATCCCTGGGTCTCCGTCCCCGGACCCTCCCAGCAGTGACCACCAACGGCATGCTGTGATGTGTCTCCACCAGGAACATGGAGCATTGTTATTGGTTGCTGTGGAGACAAAGAAGCAGGACACCGCCCAGCCAGGCCGGAGATGCTGGGGATCCCTGAGTAGACGGGAAGTTCGGGGGTGGACCACTGACCATCAGCAGCCTCAGCGATGATGTCAACACAACCTGAAGACACAGGTTAGAAGCAGAGTCAACATTGGTCAGTAATAGTTTAGGTTAACCTGGACACACTATGATTCTTATATTACTACAGTTTTCATTTTATTCATCCTGTAAAGAAACATTAACAACATAAACATGAATGGCTGGTTAGTGCAGGAGGTTGGCTTAGAGTTGCACATCGTGGCTGAATCATATGTCTGATCCTTCTGTTTCCTGCACCTGCTGATGAGACCTGCTGGGTTTGGACAGGAACACACACACGCATACACACACACACATACATACACACACACGCATAGTGGGAAGCATAAGATAAAAACAGAACCATGCACTCAGGGTTTGCGAGTTTATTTGTACAACACATTGGGGCAACAAGGCAATTCAATGTGCTTTTCATAAAATATAAAAGGCATCAGGACAACATAATAAAGACATTATAAAAAGACACAATATGCACAGGAGTTAAATAGAAAATAAAAGTAAGCTAAAATAGAGTAAGACACAAAACAGGAGAATAAAAGTTGCAGAGCAGTGTGAGATATAAATAAGAATTCAGATTTTTGTTTTGGTATTTTTGGACAGTGCATAAAAGCAGCGGCAAACAGAAAAAACCTCGATTTAAAAGCACCAAGAGTTGCAGCAGACCTGCAGTTTTCTGGGATTTTGTTCCAGATATACGTTCTACTGTACTGTACAAATTATAATGATTTAAGAGACATACTGTTTCATGAAATGGCTCGACTAAATCCTGAAATATTTTGGTGTTCAGATGAGCAAAAACTAGAATGGCTGTTTAATTTTGATGTATTTAAGTTGGCTAACTTTATATGAAAAGCGTGGAACAGAAGGCAAGATAGTTTGTTTAATTAGTGTTTATTTAGACTTTTCAGTAATATATGGCAAGCTGTATTATTTCATGATGGTTGTTAGATCTAAAAGTGAAAGATTTCCTTTTTCTTTTTTGTTGTACTCTGGTCCTGGCTTGTTGGAATTAATGGCGTCTTTGTGGTGTCAGTTGTATGCATGACACAATAATAAAAAATTTCATTCATTCATTCATTCATTCATATATGGCGCATAATTACTGAATGCTGCTTCTCCATGTTTAGTGTTGACTTGCCAAATTGTTTTGATCTATGCTGGGACATGCTGGGCTGCAGGCATCATGAAAAGCACCTCAACAAGACCAACAAGCTCATTTTTATGACCTGTGACTAATCAGTTAGCCTCATTAAGCTCATGATGTGTTTTGCTAGGAGAGACCTATGAGTATGACGCAACAAAACACAGCACACGAACAGCGTCAGAAACAATCGCAGAAATCTCTACAAAAGGTCAAAATGAGCAGTTTAAATAGATCCAGCAAGACGAGGCGTTCCAGGTTTAAAGGTTATTTCAATTTATGGTGCAAAGTACTGAAGTTCAAGGTACAAGTTGAGTATTTACTCATGAGATATCAAGTCAAGTTTCATGAACAGTTGTTTGCAGTCAGTTTTTTTCTTGCTGAGTCCTGCTGCAACAACCTAATTTCCATATTGGAATCACTAATGTTAATCTTACATTATTTTATGTTTAACTCACCTGTAGTGTAGCAACAAACAGCAGGATGGTCCTCCACCTCTTCTTCCTCCTCTTCCTCTTGGTGGCCTGGTGGGCTTGGAGTGAGGCTCCCCTGGTATTGAGGAATGAGACACAGATGAGGCCTGGGCGACCCAACCCAGCAGTCAGGATTCAGTCTGTACATCCCAGCCTGAGCTTGATCTTCGGTGAATGTTTGCATTTGTGTTCAGGATGGTGATATGGAGCGTCGCCCCTCCCTTCCTCTTCCTCTCTGTTCTGAAACAACAGATGGAGCCTCAGATGGGTTTCCTTTGGACCGGAGTTTGATGCAGCAGAAGAGACATGTATGTGTCACTGCACAGAACAAGCTGATTGGGCAGCTTATCTCAAACGCTGATGTAATGCTCTCCATTAATGGATCATGCCAGTGTTTTGTATTTACATATAACATACTGCATATACTCATCAAGCACTTTATTAGGAGCACTTGTGCAATCTAATGCAATCCAATACAACAACTCTGCCATAAATTCTACTTTTACAAAGGTTTTACATTTTCAGTTTTGATGACATTATCAGAAAGTTGATAATTCTACTTTGTATTTACTATTGAGGTTGTAGTGGAAGGTTGAAAATAAGTGCTCAAGTACTGTACTTAAGTTCAGTTTTGAAGTACAATGGATAATATAACAAGCTTTTAAAATACAGCACATTGTTAAAGATGAAACCAGTGGTTTCCAACCTTTTTGGCTTTTGACGTCTTACAAAAAGCAGTGTGTAGTCGGGGTCACATTTCACATGTCTATGAGTTGTAGTGGTTTTTCCCTCTAAACTTCTCACATGATTTCATTTCAATAAATGTTCAAATTGTCCAATATTTCAGCAAAAATCAAAGATATCAGAACATTGTGTCTTCTTCTTTCCTATTGTAAACACACACAATCACATTTAAGAAGTCAGATGGTTTCATTTTGATGCACAATTCAGAAGGTGAGTTTTGCTCCTCAAAATTTAAAAGAGCTATTTTAGTTGAGGACTAGACCTTTACTTGATCTCAGAGTAAACTTGCAGCTCTCATTTAGCCTGTAAGAGAAAATAAGAGAACAATCATAATAACGAAAGCATAATGCAGAGCAGTCAGATGAGAGATTATTACAGTGTGATCATATTTAAAAATAATTCCAACCAAAGTCTGACTAATACTGAAACTAAAACAAGGTATTTTCAAGTTGTTGTGGGAGAGTAACTTGTTTAGTCTTCTGCAAAATACTCTGCTACTTCCATCCCATATTCATCACCCTGACAGTTATTCTTAATTAAGTCACTGTATCTCTAGGGAGTTTCTTTCAGTCACTGCTGAGAATTCAGAGTTGAAGGCCAAATCCTTATCTGCATTTCCTCCCTGGACATTTCCCCTAAAGCCACAGTGACCAAGTCCCACGTCTCACCTTTGATAAAACCTGTTAGCAACATTTTCACACAGGGAGCAAAGATCATAAAGTCTTCCAGTGAGCTTTTGAGTGTTTTAAGTATATATCTTTTCCATTTAAATGACAGTGCCCCCGTTCACAGGGCACGAGGGGTCACTGAATGGTTTGATGAGTTTGAAAATGTTCATAGACCTTCACAGTCACCAGATCTCAACCCAAGATCTCAACCACTTAAGGGAGGTTTTGAACCAATGCATTAAACAGTATTCTCCACTACCATCATCACAACACCAAATGAGGAAAATGTCTTTTGGATGAATGGTGTAAATTGATTAATTGACTCAACATCACCAGCACGTTTTACTCCACAACCACCATTTTAACAAAACTGTTTCACACAGTGTCTCAGATCCACAGTTATGCTGAGTTTATGACCTTGTTTTGTAGCTTACACTGACTTAAATTAACATGTAATAATGTTCCAAACGTATCCATTTTAATTAAGATACAATACTGATGACTTCAGTTACATGATGAATTCACTTGGCATGCTCTGTTTTGCTGATCACACCCTCCATATGCTTGAGTCCAAGATGAACCGAATAATGTGAACTATACTGTCTTAATTTGTGATTGTACTTTTGCTTATGGTTACTTAGATAAAGGGGGTGGCTCTGTTTACCCTGTTCTCCCCTATAATTTCAAATATGAAATAATCATTCCTCTAATGATCATTTCCTGTCCTCATCCACCCTGTTCTTGGTGAATTCTTGGCTTCCATAGCACCCTCAATCTAACTCATCTAGACTAGTGCAGGTGGCTGTTTCTTAGGTAGTGTAGAAATGCAGGAAATTGTTTTAAATGACAAATGTAATTCTCAGGGAGGAACTCCAGATCCCCTGTTGCGATGATCTATTTTTCCAAGTTTGCTCCCCCATTTTAATACATTACAAGACGCTTATGATTCTTGATTCTCCATCCAATCACTATTTTGTAATTCTACAATTGTCTGACAACAGAAACAGAAACCTATATGAATGTCGCTGACAACACAAAAAGGGGTCAAAGTCATCTGACTGCAACAAAGCCTGTTCTATTCAACCAGCTATATCCTGTTCTTGATGCAGTCATGGTTTTCATAGCACCCTCAATCTAACTAATCTAGACTAGTGTAGGTGGCTGTTTCTTAGGTAGTGTGGAAATCATAGACCGAATAAGTGGAAATGCAGGAAATTTGTTTTCTTGTGGTGGTTTGCACAATCATTTTAATGATAACCAGGTGTCTATGGCTGTATTGATACTTTCACTTTGTTAAAATATCTGAGTAATTCTTGTACTAGTGCACTGGATTATACTATTTGGGTAGACCAATCAAAACATTTCAGGTTAAGAGAAACGTGTTGAGTGTGTTTATACTGCTCACAAACTGGTTTGTTTAGTGTATGCCTTTTACGATTAACGGTTATAGTTTGTGTGTGTGTGTGTGTGTTGTTCAGTGGTAATTACATTGTTTTCCATTGACATACAAACCTTTTATCTTTGTAATGAGCAATTTCGTTGGTTTGATTGGTGGACTCCAGTCATGTGGTCACTCACAGCCAATCACAGTGCAGAAGTGAAGCTCGCGCTGAGGAAACGGGATATTTAACATCCGTCTCTAAGGTTTTGAATTTTCTGCGTATTTTTCTGTCTGTCTGGAGGATTTATCGTACTATAATCAACCTTTAGACCCGCTGTGGTGATTCAGGCTAGTTTAAAACATATTTTTTCTTTTAATCGTATTTGGTCGTCAGTGTACACCGGCAGACACGCCCTCTGGGTTTACGGTAAAGAAGGGAGAAAAGCTTCTTTCGATCGTAAATTCCTCATTTTATTGGTTTGTGCAATAGACTTGACGTTACTCAACAATGGCATACCCAGGACCATACGGAGCAGCCCCCGGTGGATATCCAGGAGCGGTAAGAAAACCAGTTGAAATGTGATGAAATATCGGCTAAAACGCTGGATATATCCACCGACCACCGTCCCGGGACGGCCTGTCCAAACGTTACGGAAGTTGGATCCAATAACGTTTGACAGCGATGATTGAGTTGCGAAACTTGCTCCACACTGAAATTGCAACTGTTATCATCTGTTTTCCATCAGGATTATTTCAGATGAGTAGTTGTCAAACCATTATCGGTTAAAAAAGGGTGCCCAAAGGACAGGTTCACAGGGTTTTTTTTTTTTTTTTTCCAAATCTGACTTAAAGCAACAGTCAGGTGTCCATGTGAGCAGTGAAAGAGGTTTTTCCTCGCTGTAATCATTCCTCCATTCATACTGGATATTAGAAAATGTGCCTCAAAATGTAAGAGATGGAGGCCAAAATGTGCAAAAATGCATTTCAAAGTGTGTGTGAAGCTTCTATTCAGCTCCAGCAGTCTGAGTTCATCATATCAAGTGGATATCTGACACATTTACAGTCTTTTTAGCATCAAATTCCTTCTTTGTGTTCCCCCAGACAGTGTTTCCCTGTTGAGAAACAGATGGAAGTATAGTAGTGATTGTCAAAATAGCTGGTGATTGATTCATTAGTTTGCAACTAATCGCAATTAATTGCAATTAATCCGCTAATTGTTGCAGGTCTAGTCATATGTTACAAGTTTATCATTGGTTTTAGTGCTGTATTATCTTAACGAGTAAATAAACTAGTAACTAGTAACTAAAGTTGTCAAATAAATGTAGTGGAGTAGAAAGTACAGTATGAAATAGAAATACTCAAGCAAAGTACATTAAATTTGTACTTAAGTGCAGCACTTGAGTAAATGTACTTTGTTATACTCCATCACTGAGTCCAGCAGGTGTTTTCATTCCTTGTGGTTTTACAGCAGAACATCCACTTTGTTTCTTAGGAAATTTTCTTGCAAATCTGACCTGACTCATTTCATTTGAAGGCTTTAAACTCTTTGACCATTTGTCAGGAGGAATCATCTGTAAACTCTAATAGAAAACAGATGTCTTGTGCATTTTTAAGTATTGAAGCAATCAATACGTTTACACTGTGTGTGTGTGTGGGTGTCTTTGTGTTTTCTCTTGCGAATAAAATACGTTTGGGGTGAGGAAGGATGGGGTTTCTGTACAGGACCTGAAGAGCACACACACACACATACACTAGATAATAATCAGATCAGTCTTTTCAGTTGTCAGTATGAACACACACACACACACACACACTGAGTCAGCGCTGGTGGACAATGTACAGCCAGCAGACAGCAGGCAGTGATTACGCTTCAGTGAATGGGAGTTTTGTGCTGATAATGTGACATTTCAGAGGTTTGAGACAAGGCAAATTAGTCAAATGATGCACAAACAGCACATTTACACACACACACACACACACACACACACACACACACACACACACATTTGCCAACCTGCTGCATCTGCTCATAGTTAGTTAACAGGAAAGATTTTAAAACATGATTGCAAAATAACAGAAGGAGCCTCTTGAATGCAGCCTCATTACTTCATCTCACTTTATTTGAACGTTTCTCTCAGTTAGACCACTTTACGAACTTACATGTTATTACTGGTTGTTCTTACCTTCTTTAATTTAAACCTTCAGGATGTGACGACCTGCAGGACGTTGGAGGTTTTTGGCTGAAATATCATTTAAGTTCCCTCTGAAACACTGTTAAACAGATTTTCACAGAGCCTGAAGTCATGTTTGACTCTGTGTCCTGTGCTAAATATTATAATAAATGTAACTTTGGAGATCCAGATGTAAACTGTATCTTTGGGTTTTGCACAGCTGGTCACTCAGTCACTCAGGCTTCTGGCACTTTTTTCACTCTTACATTTTGTGGGGAAAAATAATAATTAATTGCTTAATTGAGACAATAATCTGCAGATGAATCTATAAAAATAATCATAAGTTGCAGATCATCTTCATGGAGGTTTTTGGGTTTTGACAGCAGGCCATGAACTAAGTAACCCCCAGCCAAGCAAATATAAAAGAAGAAATAAATATAAATCACACTAATTCCTTCATGTTTCTCCGTGTCTCTCTTTTAGCAGCAGGATCCTCTCTATGGATACTTCTCAGCTGTAGCTGGACAGGTAAGACACCTGGACATGAATTTGTGAGCTTCAGTTTTGGGACACTGATGTTTCTCTTTGTGTAGCAGCTGACTGTTATCTGACTGTACTGTTGCATTGTGTTTCTTCTCATCTCTGACAGGATGGACAGATCTCACCAGACGAGCTGCAGCGCTGCCTCACTAGTTCCGGCATCTCTGGCTCTTACCAGCGTAAGAACATCAAGACTGTTTTTTTTTTAATTAAAAATCCAATTAAAACACAAATGCGTCAGAAATCTGGGACCAGTGCTGGAAAGTAACTAAGTATGTTTGCTCAAGTAATGAACTGAAGTACAATTTTGAGGTATTGTACCTTGAGTAACTTGTACTCCACTACATAGCAGGGAAATATTCTACATTTATTTAGTTATTCGGTACTTTGCAGATTCAGATTTTCCTTTTTACCTGCTAAACTGACACAGAGATTTTTATTAACACAAAGTATTGTAGTGCACATTATGCTGTGCTACCAGAGGGGAAGTCAGTCAGGATACAGGCAACAAGACGAATGCACAGGCAGCCGTGAAAGACTTATTACAACTTATCACATGTTTAAACTGGCGTTCCTGCACAGTGAAGTTTATGCTCACACTTCACGGTTTAATTTACCATAACGTGGCACTTAATCTGAATGTAGCACAGAGCTCCGGGTCACACGAGACGGCCTCGTCCTCAACATGGAAGCAAAAGGGCAGCGTTACTTTTAGTGATTCTTTTATGAATGGAAAGTAAGAAGAGACAAATTCTGCCACAGATATCTGAATCATCATCTTATTAATCAGCACATAAAACTGACAGAAATCAATTGTAGTTTTAAATCCGACTTATTCATACAGAGTCTTTTTCTTCTTCTGTTTACAAGTACCTTATCCACACTTATCCATTGCAGTCACATCCGCCCTGACACTCAGTTATTGGAAATGTAAATGAACTCAGCTGGACAAGAGAACAAATAGTACACTACTTGTGCTAAGTGACGGTTTTTCAGAGTTTTTATTGTGCAGTTGACAGTTAAGATGAAGAGGAAACGTTGGTGGTGGTGGTGGTGGGATGGGGGGTGGAGGGGGGTAGTCAGGTTTCATGCAACCACACACTCTGGGCCAAATAGAACAAGCTTTGTTGTAGTCAGTTGACTTTCTCCGACTGTCTCTCTTTTGTCTGGTCTGTCTTTGTGTTTGTGTTGTCAGGTGATTGTATTTGTAGAAAACAATGATTGGATGGAGTTCATTAATGCTCAAATTGTTCAAATCTCCAAACGTTTGACTGTAACAGGATACAAACACTATTTATATTTATGGTGTGGTCCTCTGATGTGGTGGTCTTATTGGTGGCTCTAATACAATATTCTGTTATTTCCCAACCACTGAATCAGGAAGATGTGTAGGATTACTCTGTTTTTTTGCATTTAATGTTAATGTTTGACATGCAAATTGTGTTTTTAGATTCGTTCTTGGTGTTTACAGTTTGTCTTTTCATTTTACAGCTTTCAGCCTGGAGACCTGCAGACTGATGATCAACATGTTGGATGTATCCTTCACCCGTCAGCCAATCAGAGAGGCTGAATAGATTGACTCACAAGATGGAAACTGTTAATGACAAAACGCTTAAATGACTAAAATAGCAGTGGGTTTAACATTAACATGCAACTTCTAAAACAGAAAACAGAGCAAGGGCAGAGATGTGTCAAGTTCATGCTGCCCTCACTGCTGTCGTCGTAAGTAGGTCTTCCTGGTTTTGTTTATGCTGCTGTCAGACCACAGCAGCATTTTCTCACCACTCGCTTCAATGTAAAAGGAGCTGGAGCTGTTGACATCCTGTTGTTGGGACTACATGATAAGATGGGGCCCGTTTTATCACGTCTGCCTGTCCACCTCTCACAAAATGTTAGGAAGCAGCGTCTTCTATCATTAATACAGTTATAATACCTCAGTCAGGGTAGAGGAGAAATCTGATTACTAGTAACCAGGTTACTGAAATGCATGTAAACAAGCTGAATAACAGCCTCCACTCTCCTGGTTTCAGTCTTAAAAATCTAGATGATTGAAGTCAAATTATTCCACACAAAAATGGTAAAACTGTTTCTTTGTGACTTTGTGACATTGCCATGTTGAAACAGGACACAAAGCTGGAAGAACACTATTGTCTAAAATATAATTATATGTTAAAGATTCATCTTAATTAGAACTGAAAGCCCAAAACCAGGAAAAATACATCCAACCCAAACATACACAAATGTACGGGGGAAACTTTTGGCCATGCTAGAAAAGTTCTCAAAGATGTTAGTATGCATATTTACTTTATATTTAAGCGTGCAGTTGATGCACTGCGGAAATTTGCATTCTTGTTTCTAAAGTCTTTGGGCCCTATCTTAGTGCTACCCAGTGCAGAGCGACATTAAGCGCAAGTCCCTTTGCTATTTTAAGACCGACACAGTTGTCATTTTCACACCCAGCGCCCACGTCGTTAAAATAGCAATGGCACTTGCGTCCATTAGTGCGCCCATGGACGTGTTGGTCTAAGAGTAAGGTGTGGTGTGGCGCATTTTTGGGGCATTGCTGTCTTTAGGCAGCAGAGAGTGATTGCGCTATTGACCAACAAAACCCTGGTCTAAAGTCAATGACGCAATAGTTCACTGTTATTTTAAGGGCACATTATGTAATATGCAACTATACAGGCGGGTGCACAACATACACTCTGCCTGTTACTCACTCACTGGACACACAGCAGCACACAAACATGCATTCATGTGATTGGTCCTTGACTGTGAGTGTTGTCTTAGAGAGACATGTCCTGCACTATGGGCTTTAATGAGTTCAAGGAGCTGTGGCAGGCTCTGAACGGCTGGAAGAACACCTTCGCATCCTTCGACCGGGACCACAGCGGGACGGTGGAGGGCCACGAGCTGCAGCAGGCCATCGCCACCATGGGTAAGGGTCGAACTAGCAAAACAACCAGTTAAATATATACTGCAATTAGTTTCTCCTAAATGTCTAGAACAGTAAACATACATTAACTGCCAAGGTTTGTAAAGTAAAGAAGTTTAAAATGATCTTTATTTGATAAAATGGGGCGTATCTTGGATATGTTGTGATAGACCAGTTTTGTCCAATTCAGTCACAAAATCCTTGTAAATGCTTTTGTAACATCCAGAATTGGCTATTGTAGTAATTCTTTCTCTTGAAGACAACAACAGGTCTTCACTTGGTCCAAAACAGAGCCGCCAGAGTCCATATGAGATCTAAGAAGTTTGATAATATAAATATATAAAACCTACACTGATTGATGTCTTTACATTGACTGGTAGTAGAAAGTTTCAAAACCACCCTTCTAACTTAAAATGGATTGTTTGTTCTTACATCTTCAGTCTATTTGTATACTTCATGTCCATTAACAGGCAAATCTAGGCTTAAAGGGCCAACCAAAGTTACAATTTCACATTTATCTTAAAATGACAGTCAGGAGCCCAAGTGAACACTGAAACATGTTTTTTTCTTGCTGTAATCATTCCTCCTGTTCATACTGACTGTTAGAAGATCCCTTCATAATGCACTTACAATGGAAATGATGGAGGACAAAATCCACAGTCTTCCTTCTGTGCAAAAAATGTATTTAAAAGTTTATACCCTAATATGAAGTTTCAGTGTCCAAATGAGACTCATTGAGTGATGTTGATGCACTTAAAACAAACAGATATTGAAGTTGATAATGTGTGTGTGTTTCTGTGCAGGCTACAATCTGAGCCCTCAGGCCATGAACTGCATCATGAAGCGCTACAGCACACACGGCAGGATCCCCTTCGATGAATTTGTGAGCTGCTGTGTGAGACTCCGTGCCCTGACTGGTGAGTGGGCTGAAAAATTCATGGAATCTGACCGTTGGCATTAAAAAAAAAAAAAAAAAAAGTTAAATGTAGCTCAGTGTTTCGGCCACAAATAAAGAAATCAGTTGGCTCAACACATAATTAAATGCCAGACTTGTGGTTTCAAAGACAGTTAACAAGTTTTATTTAGAGCAGGGTGAAAATTAACCAAACTACTCAGGAGATTAACTAAGCTATGGGAGGCGGGAGGTCTGGCCAAAAGAAACATAAGAGTGGGGGGAAGCTTGCATAAAATCTAACCTACCAAACAAAACTGAAGACTACCAGAACTCAAAAATAAAGAAAAAGGAAAAAAAAAACATCCGAGAAAACAGAGGGAGGAAAACACAAGGGAGGCGGAGGACATAACAATCAGCAGCATAACAGAAAACACTGACAGACACAGGCAGATCACTGAGAGCTTTATTAAGTAGATAAATCATCACATTCAGCTTGTTTGAGGAGTTTGACTCGATCATTAGGACTGTATGTTTCCATTTGAGGACATTGTTGTTACGTTCGAATTGAGCACGAGATGTGGACAAATGTGGCTTCAGGAAAGCCTCTAAAAGTTGTGGTTGTGTTTGTGAGTCTGAACTTGCTTCAGACTGTACAGCTACAATCATCCCACGCAGCTGAAGTGTTGAACAGAAAGAGCATTAGAGCCCATGTTGTCATCATGATGCTAAAAATCAATGTTGTGGAGATAAACAAACACTTAATAAACTATAAAACTATGTAAAAAGCTCATCATGTAGGCTTTTTTTAATGTGTTTGTGTTTTTCAGATCAATTCCGAAGGAGAGACACGTCCCACTCTGGCAACGCCTCATTTCAGTATGACGATGTAAGTTCACATAACTGTCGCTTTTTGGTTTTTTAAAGCTTTTATGTTGCTTCTGCTGTCAGTCACACCTGAACCAATCATCACTGCGGCTGTATTATGCTCTGCTCTCTGCTACAAAACAACAAATGTTTAGCTAGCTGACCAAAAAGTCACAGACAGGGCATCGTGCTGGCCCGTCTCTCATTTCTTTAACTTGGTGTGTCGGCCAGTGTGTGATGGATCAGTGATGAATTTATGACTTCGCAGCCAGGCAATTTATCATCCCATATTAAAATAAAATGGTCAAGATCACAGATCACAGTCAGCAGCTTTAAATTTAAGATCAGGTTTCATCTTTCTGTCTGCTTCAAGTTCAAGTCCACTGTCTATCCAGCATGGACTGGCAGCAGAAATGTGTTTTTAATGATTATTACACTTTAAATTGTATCCATTATTCCATGTATTGTTGCATATATTTAGATATACGTAATATTTAAGTCAGCTATGTAAGGATTTCGGCACAATTTACCCACAAAACTGCCTTTCAATGAGATATAAGCTAAAGTTTTATGTTGCAATTATAATGTATATGTAGGCTATATTTGGGTAAAGATACCATATGCAACATTGAAAGTGAACTATTGTGGCAGTTGGTGGAAGTAAATAATTTGCAGTAGGGCTGCAACAATTAGTTGATTAATCAATAAGTCAATCAAAACAATATTAAACACAAATTGTTTTGATAATTGAAAAATCATTTTGAGTAATTTATTTACAAAGAAATGTCCAAACTCTCTTGATTCTTCTTTGAAAAACAGTGATTGACATTATTCACCATTTTATCATCCAAACTGCTCATCAGTTCATCGAGAAAATAATCAATAGGATAATACATAATGAAAACAATTGTTAGTTGCAGCCCTTTTCTTACATATACAACATGAAAAATGTGAATCATGTGCTAATGGATTTAAATAAAAGAGATTTTTAAACTCTGCTGCCAATTTCAAGTTTGAAAACTTCAAAAATAGTTTCCTCACAGCGACACAATAATATTAAACTCTGTTGGTCTTTTTCCATCTCTCGCAATGCAACAGTAATTAATATTTTGGAAGCAGCACAAACAAAATGTCAACACAACAGCAAATAATCACCTTATAATTTGATTCGACCGCCTATCGAGATCAGCCACAGCCGAGCTAAGACTGCAACATGATAGATGATTAAAAGTTGTACTATTTAACAATAATGGACACATTTCTCTCTCTCTCTCTAGTTTATCCAGGTCACCATGAGCGTATGAAGAAGAAAAGACCAAACAGACGGGACATACTCGCCTTTTAAAAATCTTTTCATTATAACTTTGTAACATGTCATTTATATGTATGTTAATTTTTAATCACAGTTGTATGAACATTAAAATGTCACACTCAATTTTAAACATCAATTTAACAAGTAAAATGTATCAATTAACAAGTATAAAGTAACATCAGACTGTACCAATGACTAACATTAGAGTGCCTGTATTTACTGGAGGGCATTATTACCACTATTACATTTATAGCCTTTTACCTCAAGACTAATCCTGTAAACCCAAAGAGCCCAGGAGCGTGTGAGTGTTATCATGTATGAAATGAATAAACAAAATGTCTCACACACTGATGTTTGGCTCTTTTGTTTTTCTAGACAATGGCTTTCATTTCTATTTTAGAGTTGATGACATTATATTCATTTTGTCTGTTTGCTTGTTGATTTCTAAGGTAAGGCACTTTTATTTGTACAACAATCCCAACAATAGAATATAAAAGCACCACAAGGCAATGTAAAATGACAATTAAAAAGATAAAATTGGAAATAAAAAGAAGCTGAAATAGAATAGATAATTTGGTTTAATTAAAGGCAACAGAAAAGTCTTCAGAAGTGATTTAAAAAACCTGAGAGTTGCAGCAGACCTGCAGTTTTCTGGGAGTTTGTTCCAGATATGTGGAGCATAAAAATGGACAAGAAAAGAAAAAAAATGGATAAAGAAAATGCATTTTAATACATGATTTCTTCTTTGAAACTCACCATTTACTGATACTTCTGAATCAAACTCATTTAGGGTATTTTTCCTTTTTTTTGTACACATTTGTGTAACCAAAGGTCTTTAAATTAGGATACTGCTGTAGCAAATTGGCCAAATAGTTCATACTCAAACTGTTCAAATCCAACACAACAACACAAACATAAAATACCAAACACAAAAACACCAAAATTAAAACATTTATGGTTGAATCTGGCTGTCTCTCTGTCCATAATCTTAAACACTATCCAGATCAATCCTGAGCACATCATGGTTTTAATAAAGGAATGTTTTGTTTGCATCGATCATCTATGTCTTTCATATGATTAAGACTATTAGACTCTTTATTGAGCATGATAAAAGTAAAGAGAGATGTTATATTTTCATTAGGGTGATGAGTTATTCACTTTTGGCTGTAGTAGATACTTGTTTACAATACTTTGGATGCTGCTATAGTATACTGATTGTTTCAATTATGACAAGAAAATCTGTAGTTTTTTTGCATTTGCTCTGAAGGGAAAAAAAGAAAATTTTAGTGTAAAACATCAGTTTATACAAATATGTGTGGCTGTTTGCCAAATTATTATCTAAAAGGCTGAAGTTAGAGGATATATATGGTTACAGTGGTTCAGGAATGAGCTCTTCGTTTTCCACTTTTTCCTCTGTCCTTTCACACGAGCGGGTAGCTGGCATCACTGGCAATGCCGCAGTGGTTATCACGGTCACGTGCGATCCGAATGTAGCCCTCTTCACCCCAAGACTCCCCATAGCTGTCAGAGAATGGGGAATGAGAGAAGGTGTTGATCATCATCAGGCCACAGGCCATATTAAAAAACCTGATGTCATTCAGACCGGTGATATGTCTCACCTGTTCTTGACAATCCAGTATTTCACACCTTCTGCAGTCTCATTGTAACCCACTAACAGCACACCATGATTAATGTTGTCTTTGTCACAGTCAGGGTCGTAGTAAACACCTGCAAACATGAGAGGAAGAGAGAGTGACCCGGAGACCTTATTTTTATGTAAAGGATAAGTCTGATGATTTTTAACATAAAATAATAAAGCAAGAGTCATGCAGTAGAAGTAAGTTTTGAGAGACGATTTAAAAGAAGTAGGCCTGGTTGTTTAATGTGTGTGTGTTAGAATGAGAAAGCCTGTGAGTTTGAGCACACAGTTGTATCAAATCAGCTTGCAGCAAGACTCAATATTGTTAGCCCACAGTATTGGCCCTCTGGAATTTCTCCTGATCTTGATTGATTGCCACTCCACCACTGGGAACAGAGTTTTGTATACTCTGGCCTTACAGGATATAGCTTGCAATTTTCTATATTTTTCTTACACCAACAATAAATTGATCTGCTAACAAGTATTGTGTGTGTATACAAAGCCTGATATCTTCTATAGCAGTATTCTTTAACAAAGAAACTTGAACTCTGTTGAGGACTGACCACTCTTGTAGAACATGAACTTTTCCTGGTCGCCATTGATGGCCACAGACAGAGGACCCACTTTACGCAGAGCGTCAGCCAGTGCACATTCATCCCCTTCTGGGACCACTTCAAAGCCAAAGCATTGGGCTGCAACAGCTGATGGTTTGTAGCGACACCGTTGCTCCTGTGGAGAAGAAGAAGAAGACGACAGTAGATGGCAGACTATTTCTGCAAAGGAAGAACAAGCAACAGCAACAACAGAATCAACGTCTTCTTGGCTGTTAATTTGCCAGAATGTTAGCACAAAGTGAGATCATGGTGTCAACTCTTGTGCACCATGACACTCATGCAATTGACACATTTCCACATGCTCTCATGCCAACATCCATTTTCTCATGCAGTGAAAAGCAAATTCATAACTGATCCGTTGTGGCACAAAAAGAGGACACTGACAGCACATGGACAGAGCTGCACAGCACATTCCACAGAAAATTATGGACACACTGGACATCCAAAATCTATTACTACTCCTGTTTAAGGATAAGAACAGAACCTTAAGGGTATGAACTTTTTTTTTTTTTTATAAATGAAGCCTTTCAGAAATTGTCTAACTGAAGAGGAACGATTATTTATGGTTTTTGAAAAAAAAAAATACTCTACAGAATTGGCATTGTTAAGGCTTGTTAACAAGATCTCTTCATCCTTGAATGAAAAAAAAAAAACACTTTGCATCTTTTTAGACTTATCGAAAGCATTTAACCACAATATTCTTATTTACAAGCTCAGGAAATATGGATTACAATATGTTGCACTCAAATGGCTAGTGAGTAATATAACTTTATATATAAAGTTATATTACATATATAGATTTTACTGTGTCATATTTTATTGTTACCTTTGTGCAAATAAAAAGAGAAAAATAAAAGATAAAAGGTTATCACATTGCCCATGACATGCTGTTTAATTTGCTGCAGATGAACAGCTATTTAGCTATCTAGCTGATAACTGATGTTAGCGGTGAATGAAGCTAAGCTACAGGACAAGACAATTGTTCATGTTTCTAAGTTAGATAAGGAGATGTTAGCAAGAAAACTAATGTGGGTTGTTGTATCTATGGCTCTTGTGTAACAGGATGCTATGAGGCTATGTGACTATCTGCTCTGCCTATGATCGAATAACACATCACTGCTTTAGAGAACATTTGTTTTGCTGTATGGGAATAAGGACGCTAGATATGTAAGTGGATGAGCCAGTATTTCATCAAATTAATGCAAAACCATGAGGCACCATATCTGAAATCAAACAAATTGAAGTAAAATGTCTCCCTTTTTGTTTCGGATATTTCTCAAAAGAAGAAAATGCAACAAGGGATTTACAGAGCAGATATGTCGCTGTAAAGACAGAAAAACAATTTAATTTCAGTTGTAGCTGAGGAAGGTCGGGACCAAATTTAGCCAGGCTCTCTTCAACTTTAGCATGTACAAATGCTTAAGTTTGCAATCATGAGTAGCTCTTTAGAGGTAACTATCCCTGAAATATGCTCAATACTCAGCATATGTGGAGGCTATACTTTGGCATTACCACAGAACAACTGATTATGGTGATTGACAGGTGTTAGAGTGAGAACTCAATCCACTCAAGGACAGAAAGACACTGCTTATTTTGAATAATTTTCTCAGTGTATTTGGCATTTCCCTAAGGCTTACATCCTACCAACACATTACCTGTCCGACGTACGGGTAGTCCTTTTCAGAGTTCATGCCTCCATTTTCTTGCACATATTCAAAGGCATTTATCATCTGTCCTCCACTGCAGCCATGGCACTGTTTGACACAGTCAACCAGGTTCTGAGGACTGAGGTCCAGCAGTTTGCCTGTCTTCTTGGCCAGCTGGCCCTCAAGGGCCCCTGCAGCACTGAACGCCCAACAGGAGCCACAGTCTTCCTGCAAGGTGTAGAGCATAGAGTAAGGTGTTTAGTTTAGTTAAGACTGTGGCATAAAGGATTACTACTGATGTAAGACTTAAGACATGCATGGTATTATCATTGATATTATCACCATTTCCTCTGACCTGGTTCTTGACTTTAGTCACCATGCCTTTCTTGCGGTAGTCAATAAATTTTGGCAGCTTCAATGGGTAAGTCATATTGTAAACCTTTTCTTTTGAGGTCTTGAGTCCAGAGACAAGAGAGACAAAGAGTTAGAGCTATGTCGCTTCACATTTCAAATTTTTGGAGCTTCAACAAAGGTTTTACCTGAGCAATGCCAAGAGTTTCAAGTGCCACTTAGCTGAGTGTCCACTCACCGTGTCTTTGGAGTCCTTCAAACATTGCAACGCCTCTGGGTTGGAGACTCCTATCTTGTGAAAAAACCCAGTGCTTTGGCCTTTGTAATAACTGGATTTTCCCTGTAACATAACATAGTAGGAGGCATTTCAATGAAACACCAAAACAGAAAGTGGTAAGTGATGTGAGATCAAGTCATGGATATATAGTATTATTGTGATCTGTAAATGGATTGGTCTAGATATAAAATATAACTACCAGTCACACATTGTTTTATCTTCTCTGACACGGCTTGTCCAAGTTACTACACAACTCAGTTTATCAATCAATCAAAGCATCCATTAAAATAATGAATATTATAAATATAATATAAATGTAGAAGTCTTACGTGATTTGATGGCACTCTTTGGTATGTCATCTTCTTAGCCATTTCCTTTGAGGTCTGGATGGGGAGAGTAATGTTTTATGACATGTTTCAGGTTTTAGGGCTTTAGCTGATGTTGAGCAACTCAGCAACAAGTTACCACTGAGCACAACTGCACAATTAGTCTTTAGAGTTCATTTTGGTTAATTTTTCCAGACTTTCTATATATTCATTTTTCTCTGTCTTTATTTAGTCCTTACTCCACATGCATGGTGTCCGTTTTCCACCACAAACTCTGCTATAAGTCCAACTGATCATTATGTAAGTTTAATAAAGTGCAAAAACCACAAGGAACCCAATTGACTCTTTGGTGGTAATCACTGAAAATATTATTAAAGAATACTTCATTGTTGTAAAAACACATTTCACTATTCATACACACAAGTACAGCAGAAGAATGTAAGAAATATAATATAGTTTATTTACATATAAAGTGATTTTATACCAACTCATTTTCATGGCCTTTTCATTTAAATTATGGCTGTTAATCACTGAAAACATTAATATTTCACTATTTTTAAACTGTCTAAAAAGTTTTATAGTTTACAGACATAAATGTGGTACAATAAGTGTGAAAGCCCCACATCAGCACTTTCAACTGATTATTCTTAGCTTGTCTGTACATGATATATTTATAAAGTCATGTGACTATGAATAAAACATGCTCAGTGTATTTACTGATGAATAGATGCTCTCCAGATGGTTTAATTGAAAGTTTTCTCTGACTGAGTGTGTAGTAAAGATCAGCCAGCAGCTAACTAAAAAATAAAATACATTATTTTGCATCAACTTCTTCTCAAGCTGAATCAAATCCATAATGTCACAACCCTTGTATATGTTCAGACACATTTTTCTTACTGAATATAAGAAAGGAAGAAAAGGTCATTGTAGAGTTTGTAGAGTTTATAGAGTTACACACCATGATCTGATTATTGAATGTTGTAATTATCCTGTAGGATCTCTTGTAAATGTTTTGTATGAAGTGGTTTCTATAATTTCTCTCTATTCTTAATTTCTTACACATATCATTTCTTTATTAAAAATGAAGGTATACCTCACTGTTCAAACTTACCATGTCTCCAAAGGAGTTCATCTCCAGTCTGTAGGACTGTTTTCCCTGTTCTGCCTCCCGGTTGTGGGCTTCAATCATCAACATGTTCCTCTCCCAGATGGCCTTCCGATACTCCTCACCCTAAAATATCCAACACCACTTTATTCTATTGGCATGAAAGGAAAGTCGACACCTAATTTATAAACTTAAGATATTATATTTGAGAGTACATTTAAGAGTTAATGTAATGTCTTCACTCGTGAAGTTGTCTGCGTGCAGATACATTCATTCCGCTTGCTTTTAAAATCAAGAAACAGAGGTTATGATATTGTAACCCTCTATGGGTAATACTCTTCTCCAATCAGATGCAGACATTTGCCCACTGAAATTTGCATAAACAATGCTGGCCAATCAGGACATGCTTGACCACGGTC
The DNA here is from genome assembly GCA_029490765.1 of Euthynnus affinis. Classification (NCBI taxonomy): domain Eukaryota; kingdom Metazoa; phylum Chordata; class Actinopteri; order Scombriformes; family Scombridae; genus Euthynnus; species Euthynnus affinis. The sequence continues at coordinate 3,384,751 of CM055847.1, forward strand.
TGCCATCCCACAACCTCTTGGAGTGGCAGGTTGCCTAGGCCTGTGCTAATTGAACTAGGGTTACAATGTTGTAACCTTTGTTCTATCTCACACAGGCCCTGCCCTCCACTGGGCTCTATGGGTACAGTGGGTGGAGCCTGATGAATGAACACCCAGCCACACACAACATCAGACTAAGCCTCATTGATCTTGACCATAGACTGTAAAAAATATGGATGTAGTCACTGTGATGTTACCCATGGTTTCTGAAGAGCAGTTTTGAAGCTCAAAGTGGGTGGCTCTCGCCAGACTCCACCTAACTCCAAAATGGGCAAAGAGGTGGAACTGAGGCAGGCTGAATGAAGCCTGGTTGCTGAAACAAGCCACCTACCAGCTGGTGACCTCTCACTCAAAGTGCCTACATCCTTAAATATGCATAACTTTATGGCTTAATTAAATGGGAGAGTTATGAAAAAATTCACTCTCCATATAGTTGTCATGTAAAGGGAAGTTAGCTATAGAGATCAAAGCCATTTTTTGTACCAGGCTGTAAACATGTTTATTTCTGCTGTAAATTTGAGTATTTTAACATGGAGGTCTATGGGGAATGACTTGCTTTGGTGCCTCAAGTGGTCATTCGAGGAACTGCAGGTTTTGACACTTCCGCATTGGCTTTCCAGCCTCAGAGATTGCCGCTTGATCCTGACTGGCTAAATGTTATGTCAAGAGGGGGGTCAGATGAAAAACAAGTGACAAACACTCACTTTTTTCACCAGTCCTGAGTTGTTCCAGTGAGCATACGCCCTGAAAAGGAGCCCACCATGTCCAAGAGATAGTATTGTATGAACAGACAGGGCATAGACCACGACACTGCAGTGCATATGTCCTCAACTCTCATTCCACTAAACAAGGCTGCTGACACCACCACGCTGTGTGTAGAGTGTGTGCAGACCACAGTGGGAGGGTCTCTTGCTGCCTGCAAGGTGTTTCTTGAATAAGGCTTTACCAGCCACACCATCCCCATAACACATGAACAGCTGTTCTGTGTGTGTGAGCAAAGTGTCTTGAATGACAACACAAGAGAGGAGATGAGAGAGAGGAGCACTCCAGAGGCTAGAAAGGACTCTTCCCCAGAGCCTTGAGCACCAGTGGCAGTTACCACTCGGACACAGCATTGTGTCATCAGCTGGAGCTGGAGTCTTGGTGTCATCAATCATGAGCTCTGGCTCACTCTCATTGCAGCAAAACATGTTGTAATGCAGGAAGTGATCCCACCTCTGCTGGCATCTAATCTTGGGCAGCTCTCTGCAATCTACACAGGATGGTGACTCTCTCTGTGTTGTCTCATCCAAGGCACTCAAAGCAGAATTCATGAAGGTGTGTGCTGGCTATGAGGCCGGGGCATGACAGGTGATGAACTTCTTGAAGCGAATCCATACTTGTAGAAAGCAGATCAGTGGGCAAACCTTTATTTCACTGAAGAAAAAAGGATAGCAGACAGTGGTCTTTTTGACTTATATACTGTGGGCTCCACAAGTATTTAGATAGGCACATCCTGATTGGCTGGCTACATTCAAAAAATATGCTGTAGCTCATCTTGGCTTCTGTCTCAGGTCTGCTCTGTTTCATTTGAAAATCAAACATTTAGTGAATATTATATGAAAATATCTTATTCCTAACAGTTAAGTAACGTGTCAAAACAACAGCAACAGAAAAGCTGTACTACATTTGTCATGTCAACCTTAAAGGGCGGCAATTTTCTATATTCTTCTTATTGTCAACAAATCTCATGTGGAGGAACACACATGGTGGCACAAGTGTGCATTATGTTAGAATGTGCAATATTTTGGCCCTTACTATGACATAGAAATGTCTCTCTACACTACCTACATAAATACGTATTTTGTATTGTTTTCCATATTTCATCTTCCACTCTTTCCACTGGTCATCTGTGGAGGCTTCATTCTGACAAAAGCCCAGATCTGAGGCCACCAACAGCAACATGCAGACGCACAGCAACATCCTGAAACAGCAACAAAGACTTAATTAATAGATTTTTGCCATTGGATATTTTGCTAATGGAAATAACTTATTTCTAACAGTTAATGAACACATCATAACAACAGCAAAAATATTCAACAGTACTTTTAATAACTGAGTAATTGTGTAGATGTTAAAGGACGAGTTCACAGTGTTTCATGAGTGTCTTAAAACAACAGTCAAGAGCCCAAATGAACAATGAAACATGTTTTTCTTGCATTCCTCCTGTTTATACTGACCATTAGAAGATCCTTTGATAATGCACTTACAATGTCAGTGTTACAGTCTTTTTAGTGCCAAAGACCCTCTTATTGGCTGGTCTGCAACAGCAGGGCCAGCCTGACAACCCCGAGTATCTGTCCATCATTGAGTCACTCACTGACTGACGGGCTGACCGATTAGGTTGCACCATTGGTCAGTTTCCCAAAATGCATTTTGCACGAAATGGCAGCGATTGTGGAGATTGTGAGCCAAAAGCTGTTGTAAATTTCACTGTAGGACTGTAAATATATCATTTTATTAAGTTTTAATATTTTTTAATAATCATATTTCATCCAATCTTCACCAAACTTGGTACATACCATATTTAGAGGACCCTGAACAAGACTTATTCATTAGTTTTCAGATATCACTTACTGTTTGTCTGTTATTGGCTAACAAACTTTTGGAAGCGTGGCCTAATGCACTTAATGGCCAATAACTCCTCAATAATGAATCGGATCGCGACCAAATTTGGGGATGTTGTACACAACGTGACCTCACAGAAGTGTGTAAAATTTCACAAAATTCTGCCGAAAGGGGGCGCTAAAGTCACCTTATAACATGATATTTCAGCAATTCTGTTGTCTTTAATGGAATGAAACTTGATAGGCAGGTTTTCCATGAGAATCTGCATGACATACTGATTCATGGCAGCAATAGCGCCACCTTGTGGTCACAAATAAAACAGCACCATACTACTTATTATCTACCAAATCTCTTAAATGTTCTAGTTTAGTGCTGCTTTTCAGTTTAATCTTAAAATATATTTTCATAAGAAAATTTCACTATTTACTAATTCAATATTCAAAATTCTTAATTTCTTCAGCAATGAACCATATGTCAAAATATGCTCATTATTTTAGCCCAATTGTACATTCATAAAAGGATATTCCTGAAGAAGTTACCATCTTATATTACATATAAACAAACTCTCTATATTGCATATATTGTCAAACATTTCATACATGGTCAGGCCATATACTAGGTTTTGACCTAGTCTTGTTACAATATTTCCACCGCATCTCAATATAGAAACACTGCACAAGTAAAAACACAATGAGGGAATTTGATTTTAAAATGACTGTAAATATGGCAGATTGCTGAAGCCTCATATAAGCTTCCAGTACTTATATTGAAAGCAGAAGGGGATCTTTTATAGTATAGGGGAATGAATATAGTAGGAATGTAAGTCGATTTACTGACCTGTGAACTGAACTGAAATCAAGAAGTCTTTTGGAGGAAAGGAGAAATGTCTCCAAGAATCTAAAACAAGTCCAGTTGTCCTTGCCCTTGCCCTTATGGGTCTTATTCCACACCCTATGACAATCACAGAGACAAAAATGTCTGAGCAAGTTCTACAAGTAGTTTTTTCAAAAACATGGCAAAGGTCTGAAATGCTTCCTTAACATGCTTTCAAGGACAAATGATTGAATCTGACATCTCAGGCAAAAGTGAAATGTAAATGCAGAAGACCCCTTTGGCAAATATGAAATGTGTGATTTTGCTCTATATACATTATGTGTAGGCTTCAAGATTTAGGCCACACAAAGTTAATTTAGCAATTAGGGCTTGAGAACAAGTAGAAACATGTTTTCATTATACTAGCTATTTGTTGACCATACATATCATTTAATAAGATTAATGCAATAGTTGTATTCTGTCATATCAGGATACATTTACATGTGCAAAATAATGTCAGCACTGAAACAAGAAAAAGTCAACTGTCATCAAACTAGGACGATACTAAAATTAGTTAAATATTTAGTGAAATATGTGATTCAGAGGTTTGGTGGAATAAACATTAGCTATAGCTTTTTATATGAAGTTGGAATCCATCTCACACAAGTCAGAACAAAACACACAGAAGGTCAGTAAGTGCAATCGCTTTTTCTAGAAAATATGTTCATATACCACTATATTGCATCAGCAAATAAATTTCAAAGTGATAAGTGAAGTATTTTTCTGGAGATTCTTTAGTGCATGTCTTAGCCAATAAGCCACATATATATAACCAAATGTATGTGCCTTTGTAACTTCATTTTACTTTTGTGGAAGTGCTAAAAGCCCAATGTGTATTCTTTTGGCTGTCTGCATTTAGCTCTGTGGAACAAAAGTTGTACAGAAACAATAAGAATAACAATGTCTTATATATTGTGTGATACTGTGTTTGTCGTAGTCTGTAAAATGCCTCTTTATAAGTTTTTTTGCACCTTTAAAATACTAATCCAGCACTATTCTAACCCAATGATATATATATATACACCAATCTAATGACAGCATTTTACAGAAAACTGATATTAGTCTTACCTTTTGTTCAAAAGTCTGGCAGGAGTTGGATGAAGTCCTCTGACTGATGCTTTTTTCTCCTTTGTTAAAACAGTTCAGCCTGTGAGTTTAGACTTGATGTTTTAAGATTAACTAGATTTGTTGGAAGGTTTGTCTCAGATGAACTCAGGACATAGTGTCATCTCCAGTATCACTCTAGCCTACATGCCATCTAAAAAGATAACTTTGACATCACATCATGGTATGGATTGCATTACGTGAGTTGTAGACCCGGTTTGGCAACCTGAGGTTTAAGTATCAGAATTACCCTTTAACTACAGGCTGACAAAGAATTTACAGAAACAAAAACTGCCAACATAAATTAAAAAACTAAACACACAAAGAAGAAAATAATAAGAGCTATACTAAAGGTTCACTCATTAACATACAAGTGTATGCTCTGTCCATAGCACAAATGCTTGACATTCAATTAAAAATGGAACAAACAGGGGAATAGGTTTGGTTTTTATCTTTGCTGTGGACATTTTGTCTCTATCTCTCTTTTGCACATACATGAACAGCCTAGCTCTAAAAATGTTGTCACTTTATTGAATATGTATTTGCTCTTAGGCTGTAACCAATGGATTTTAATAAAACAGGGATGTTTAAACTCTGCTGCCAATTTCAAGTTTGAAAACTTCAAAAATAGTTTCCTCCAAGGATTTGTTACTTTATTTTCTGACCTTACAGCGGTGCAGTAATATTAAACTCTGTTGGTCCATTTCCATCTCTTACAGTGCAACAGTAATTAATATTTTGGAAGCAGCACAAACAAAATGTCAACACAACAGCAAATAATCACCTTATAATTTGATATGATGGCCTTTTGAGATCAGCCACAGCCGAGCTCAGACTGCAACATGATTGATGATTAAAAGTTGTATTATTTAACAATAATGGACACATTTCTCTCTCTCTCTGTCTAGTTTATCCAGGTCACCATGAGCGTATGAAGAAGAAAAGACCAAACAGACAGGACATACTTGCCTTTTAAAAATCTTTTCATTATAACAGACCTGCAGTTTTCTGAGAGTTTGTTCAAGATATGTGGAGCAAAAAATAATAAAATTAAAATAAAATATTTTTTTTCTTCTATGAAATTCACCATATACTGATACTTCTGAATCAAACTCATTTAAGGTATTTTTTTGTATAAGCTTGTGTTACCAAAGCTCTTTAAATTAGGATATTGCTATTCAAACTGTTCAAATCCAACACAACAACACAAACATAAAATACCGAACAGAAAAACACCAAAATGAAAACATTTACATTTGAATCTTCTAAAATCTCTCTCTCTGTTCATAATCTAAAATACTATCAATGTCAGTCCTGAGCATATATGATTAAGGCTCTTTGTTGAGCATGATGAAAGTTCTTTGAGATGTTGTATCTTTATTCAATTGATGAGTTATTCACATGTGGCTGTAGTAGATACTACCTTACAGTAATTTGGATGCTGGCATAGTATACTATTGGTTTCAATTGCAACAAGAAAATCTATTACGTCCATCATCTGCCCTCTTTTTCCTCTGTGCCCTTCACTTGTCTTTCACACAAGCGGATAGCTGGCATCACTGGCAATGCCACAGTGGTTATCGCGGTCATGTGCGATCTGAATGTAGCCCTCTTCACCCAAAGACTCCCCATAGCTGTCAGAGAATGGAGAATGAAAGAAGGTGTTGATCATCATCATATTAACAATCTGACGTCATTCAGACAGGTGATATGTCTCACCTGTTGTTGACAATCCAGTATTTAAAACCCTACAGTTTCTCCGTAGCCCACTAACAGCAAAGCATGATCAATCTTGTTTTCATCACACTCGCGGTCGTAGTAAACACCTGCACACATGACAGGAAGAGTGAATGACCTGGAGCCCTTATTGGTATGTAAAGGGTAAGTCTTGTGATTTTCTATATCAACAAATCAATGTACTCAAACTCAAGGGAAACTCTTGACATCAAGATAAAGCAGTGAACTGCTATGCTAATGAACCTGAATTTCTAAACATAAGGAAATACACCAGCAGTTTCCTATAACAAAGAAACCTGAACTCTGTTGGGAAATGACCACTCTCGTAGAACATGAACTTCTCCTGGCTGCTGGCGATGGTTACAGACAGAGGACCCACGTTACACAGAGCTTTGGCCAGTGCAGATTCATTCCCTTTTCGAACCTTTTGAAAGCCTTTGCACTGGGCTGCAATGGCTGATGGTTTGTAGCTGCACAGTTGTGTCTGTGGAGAAGAAGAAGAAGACAGGACATGGCTGATCATTTCTGAAAAGGAAGAGCAAGCAACACCAACCGCAGCAGCAGTGTTTTTATTGGCTGTTAATTTGCCAGCATGTCAGCCCAAACTGGGGTGATTATTCATACTACATTACTTAACGTTGTGCAAAATATCCTTGCATTTATTATTATTATTATTAATTTGCTGCAGCTAAGCAGCTAATTCAACAAGCTAAGCTGCAGAACAAGACATGTTCATGTTCATGTTTGTAAATTAGATAAGAAGGAAACTTAAGCAGGAAAGTTTATGTGGGTAGCTGAGTCTGTAACTCTTGTGTAGCAGGATGCTATCAGGCTCAGTGTGACATCTTATTACTTGGCCCAAAAGCAAAAAGGGATGAAATCTTTAAAAGCCTTGACAACCTGGTTCCCTTAGTTAAATCTGAGGTAACAAGCCTAGGAGTTATTTTAGATTCTGATTTAAGTTTCAAATCCCACATAAACAAAGTCACTAACAGCATTCTTTTACCTCAGAAATATCGCTAAAGCACCACCATTCCTGACTCAACATGATGCCGAAAAACTAACTCATGCTTTTATCTCAAGCAGATTAGACTACTGCAATGCACTTTTAACATGTCTTCCTAAAGGGTCAACTGGAAAACTACAACTCATTCAAAACTCTGCAGCCAGACAAAAACTAAAAAAATTGGAACATATCACTCCAGTTTTGGCGAGGCTACACTGGCTCCCTGTGTTGTACAGAATTGACTTCAAAGTCCTCTTAATAGTCTAAAAAACACTTAATGGATTGGGGCCAAGCTACATCAGAGACTCCTTGACTCCATATGCACCCTCACGAACCCTCAGATCATCCTCCGCAGGACTGCTAGGGATCCAAAGACCTCACCACAAGAAGATGCTGCGTTTTTTAATTACGCTTCCAAACTGTGGAACACCAAAACACATTAGAGAAGCAGTCTCTCTTGAAAGTTTTAAACAACACCTAAAAACATATCTTTTTAACCGAGCCTTTTTATAGCACTTTTAATTTGAAGGCATTTGTATTCTTATTTTTGACCGATTGTTTTTCCTGATGTTTTACTATTTGTTCATCTATCAATGTATGTGTTTTTATATGTATACATATTTTTCTTACTTCTTTTTCTTTTATTTCTATTTTTCTTTTATTTCTTTTATGTGAAGCACTTTGAGCTGTGTTCTGTATGAAAGGTGCTATACAAATAAAGTTTATTATTATTATTATTATTATTATTATTATTAGTAGTAGTAGTAGTAGTAGTACAATCAAAGATTTGGAGATCTTGAGACTCAATTTCAAGTTGTAAGAATGTTATTGTGGATATCTTTGAACACACACGATGAGTCAGATGTGCCAAACATTTTAGGAACTTTAGATTTATAGATTGTTATCCATAGTCCATCACCATCTGATCATCTGCATGACAACAAGCCAATACATCCAGCCAGAGTCATAAAGAATTATCTTCATCAACAAGAAGGAGGAGGAGTCCTGCAACAGATGGTTTGGCCCCCATAAAGCCCTGATCTAAACATCATGGAGTCAGTCTGGGATTATATGAAGAGACAGAAGCAGCTGAGACACTAAAATCCACAGGAAAAACTGTGGCAACTTCTCTAAGATGCAGAAACACCTGCCAAATACCTGAAACACTGTGTGCAGGTGAACTGCTGCTGTTTTAAAGGCAAGGCTGCTCACAGCAAATATTGATTTTACTTAAACTTTCTGCTATTTGGATTAGGTGCCACTCCTGTTGTCTTGATGAACCTGTTTTCCAGTTTCCTGTCTGTATCTGGTAGCCTGTTTGACCATATGGGAAACCATACCTGTGTATGGTGTATGTGTTTGTGTCAGCATTAACTCACAATGACATTACAATTAAAACAGCTTTCTCTAAAAATCTTTTCAATGCCACTTCAGTTTTCAGAGGTTCATAACTGATAAATGATTAGCTAGCAATGAAGAAATTGCCAAATTCCAAAAAAACACAAAAAACTTTTGATTGTTCATATCTTACTGGTAATACAGCATGGGGTTAAAATGATAAGCTATCATGAAAATGATGAACAATTCAGCCACACCTGGACATAACATTAGGGCATTATATGTGGACATGATATCAATTTCCAGTTAAATGCTGACGATACTCAGATCTGTCTGAGTGAACAAACAACTATCTATAGGTGCATATCACAGAATTTCCTGCAGGTTAAGATAATGGAAATATCCAATCATTGTCCCAATCAGTAACTTGGCATTGCAGAAATTGCTGTCATTTTTTATTTTATCACAACCTCAGTGTAGACAGACATGTGAAATCAATGGTTCGGTCCTGCAACAGGATCATCTCAGCAACATTTCAAGGATTAGACCATTTATCTTCGCCAGTTGTTCCTGCTGTTGCTACTGTTTGTTGTTGCTTGTTAATTGTTGTTGTTGTTGCTGTTCTCTTTCACTGTATCCAACCCCCCCCTCTTTCTCTCTCTCTCTCTCTCAACCCAACCGGTCAGGGCAGATGGCCGCCCACCCAGAGCCAGGGTCTGCCTTAGGTGTCTTCCCGTTAAAGGGGAGTTTTTCCTTCCCGCTGTCGCCAAGTGCTGCTCATGGGGGGAACTGTTGGGTCTCTCTTTCTGTAAATTACAGAGCGTGGTCTAGACCTGCTCTATGTAAAAGTCCCCCGAGATGACTTTGTATTGTGATTTGGCGCTATATAAATAAAACTGAATTGAATTAAATTTAATTTCTATCCAAAAATCCTGAAACTGCCTTCACTACCGGATAATTGGTCTGCTGCAATTTCCTGCATCAGTAAAATATCTCCAGCTCATCCAAAATGCTCCTGTCAGGATTTTAACTGGAGACATGATCACTGGCTACCCTTAATTGATTGCTTACAAAGCCCACAGAGGCCTCACCCCAAGTTATATAGTGAGTAAGTGCATAACAACATAAGAGAAGACATAGTGGGAGAGATGAGCCCCAGGGACAGACACCTTCCCCCATGTAACTCAGCCTGTGCTCAACAAAAGCCAGTAAAGTTGATGTGTGGGTTTATTGTAAATGGACCATACTTGTATAGTGCCTTTCTAGTCTTCTGACCACTCAAAGTGCTGTTCATACATTGAATGGGTGTAGGGGCTACCATACAAGACCCCAACCTGCCCATCAGAGGAGGAAAACTAACAATTCATACAAATTCTGGAGCAATTTGGGGTAAATATGGGGTAAACCAGAGTTACAAAGTGTTGTACAATGCATAAAAAACAACAAAAAACATAAACATAAAACTTTAACAAACTAACATTACTCAGTATCAACTATCAAGTACCTTAAAGTTATGAAACTTTTATTTGTGAACCACTAAGATTACAGCATGATATGGCCTGCTTGCAAGCTAACTTACGACTAATGGTTGCACAACACACTTGAACTTAAGCTAACATGTTTCATTATTCACACAATGTACTTTTACAATTCACACAGCAAAACAAGCAAACATATTGAAAGCAAAACCATAAACAAAACCAAAATAAAATGCAGTGCAGCAGGTTCAGCTTATCTTTCACATCAATGATGAGAGCAAACATACTCTCTTTCTCTCTCTCGGTGCCAACTGCAAAAATTCCACAATGAACAGCAGGTTCATTGTTTAAATGCTGGGCAGGGTGAAACTAACTCAGTTGCCCAAATACAAATGAAGAGTGGGCAACTAATGACTATTTTCAATAAAACTGAATTTAAAGTTTGGTGATATGGTATCATAGGATGCCTTGTTTGTCCTACTAACACACCAAAACCCAAAATACTGAATTTACTTATTAGACATTTGGGAAGCTATAAACATAAAATAATGGCATAATTTACTTGACAATGTATTTTGATTATGAATCAATTATCAAAACAGTGGCTGATTAATTGTTTGTCCATTGACTAATTGTAATATGTGATTAACATCAGACCTTTACACTTTGGGGGATCATTTCAAGAATCAAGAATTATTTAAATGCATTCTTTGGTTTACTTGGATACAAGATGATGATAAACCAGAATAAAAGCAAAATTATACTCAACATTAATAACAGCCCATCAGCAGGGCTTACGTTTTGGTAATGATGTAAAGTCAACTTAAATACATTGGTGTCCTTCTCCTGCTATTGCTGCTGTTGCTGTTATTGTTATGATTATTGTTATATATATATTATTAATCCCCATCCTCCCCCTCTTTCTTTTTCTCTCTCTCAACCCAACTGGTCAAAGCAGATGGCTACACAATTAAATTCATGAGAATGAGTGTCTCCAACTTTTTTCCAAGATTAGGTTATGTTAACTTATTTCTTTTATTAAGATGTACTGCAGCATGAAAGCACTAAAGGCAGAGAGGAAGAAAACATATTTAAAAATCACAAGATAATAGGCTGACAATGGTGGTGTGCCTCCACGCTATTGAACAGATGTGATGAACAATGACAGTGAGCATACGTGCAAGTGAGCATACGTGCAAGATGTGAAAGACATGATTGTAAAAGAGATATTATCAGAGGCTTATGCATGCAAAGATAGACTTCCTGATTGAACCTTTGCTATAGTTTCATTTGTTTCCTGCTCTGACCCTCAGCATGGAAACCAGTTGTGGAGAGTAACTCAGTAGATTTATTCAAGCACTGTACTTTGATACAATTTTATGCTAATTCTACTACATTTCAGAAGGGAAATATTGTACTTTTCACTCCACTAAATTTATCTGACAACTGTAATTACTGGTGTCTTAGCAGATTATAATTATACATGCAAAACCAACTACTGCACCAACTAAAATATGAAAATGCTGCTTTCACAGTAATCCACAAGTAATAATATATATATATTATATAATATATAATGATATAGAATACTGAAAGGGGCTATTCTGCCTGATCTGCATAATGACAACCTTTACTTTTAATACTGTAAAGCTGCTATAATCAATATATTGTTATATTAACACTGTACGAGCTGTCATTGTGTAATGTGTTTGTCTCGTAGTGATGAATCCACAGAGAATTATCAGAGACTCTGCAGCTCCTCTCGGCTTTATAATGAGTTTCAGCTCATTGTTTATCTGTCCGGCTGCAACTTTACTGTTTTGGTTCACTCTCAGCGGCTCTCATAGTGTTGTTTTCAATCGCAGCAGGCAGCTGTTTTCAGAGAAAAAGCTCTCATACCCCACTGTACACTACCTGCTCAGCACCAAATGGCAGACAGACACAATTTTGTATATGAGTCATAGGTGTAACCTAACTAACTACCCTTGAGATTTCAATCTCTCTGCAATGCACGTTACAATATTTGAAGTGACTGCTTCACTGTAACCTACAGTCAATGAAAAGGTCCATTAATACATTATTATCTCAAGCAAATCCAAAAGGTTATGTTCAAATGTTACCAAACTGATCTCAGATTTTTCACACACTGGACAGAAAATGGCGTAAACACAATACGTCTTTTCAGAAAGCAGGGACTTTTCCAGCTGTAATTAACACCCAGACTTCTGCCGTTGGTGTAATACAGTTGTGTGTTTGTTTGGTTCTTGCATTTTATAAGAAAATATGCATGCTCCTCCCAACCCATACACTCTCCTAACTGATGAAGACTAAGCAGGAAGTACATTATAAAAAACAACATTGATTGTTGGCAGGACCTCATCTCATAATCTTTCCATGCATGAACCAAATATTCAACCACAGGCATCTCTTGAGCTGTAAATGTACATATCTGTTTTTAGAGTTATTTTGAAGCTTCAATACTTTAAATGTCTGTGAAATGACAACATCAAGTGCTTAATGGTGCCATACAAAACAAAGGTGTGTCAAGTTCTGGGAAACCAAACTGAAAGGAACAAGGTGTGTAATTCCCCTCCCTCACAAACTTGTCTGACTGCATTCATACCTGTCAGATCATTTCCATGGAAGAAGCGAAGCAGCAGGTACTGTTTTGTAATTATATTAATAATATATAATGTAACTGACACTGGTATATACCTAAAACTGTTGCAGTTTTTGTTTCAGTTTATTTTTCTTTTCTTTCTTAATTACATACATAGCTACAAGCTAATTAAGTTATACCGCTTCGTGATATTTCATTTTTACAACAAATATATATTTCTATGTTTTGATAATTTTATGTTTATCTGTGTTGTGAAACAGATGCCAAAAGATCAGATTATGGTCTTATAATTACTAAACTTCCTAAAAACTTACTAAAATTTTGACAAAATATGAACTGTGTTTTCGCTTTGAAGGGGAGGTTTCTGTGTGAAGACTGGTTATGATGTTTAAATGACATGTTCACAGTCAAGTCAAGTAGATATCTTTCAATGTTACAGTCTGTCTTTTTGTTACTATACTTCCACCTGCAGCTCAACAGGGAAACACAAAGAGGAGAATTTGATGCTAAAAAGACTGTAAATGTGTCAGATATCCTCTTGATATGACTAACTCAGACTGCTGAAGCTGAATAGAAGCTTCACATCAACTTTTAAATGACTGTGTGGACACACTGTGGATTTTTGCCTCCATCACTTCCACTGAAAGCAGATTTGAAGGAGATCTTTTAATGCCCAGTATGAACAGGAGGAATGATTATAGCGAGGAAAACCTATTTCTCTGCTCATATGGCTCAAATGGTCATTTTAAAGGTTCTGTATATAGCAATCAGAAATTCCTTCTTCAAATTCCTTCTGTTAAATGAGCTGCAGTTCGCAGCGTGAGACTATTGCAGGTGATGTCTTTTCCTTACACATCTCATAATTACATAAAAGATCTCTAAAATTACTTTTTGCAAATCAGCTCTCCCTCCATGTGAGTTGTTTTTTTTGCTCCTTTGTTGAGGAAATAACGTTGTTCCAGCTGTATGTGCTCGGGGGTGGGCGACTTGTCATTGCAGAGTGTTTTGTTGTGAAATGTATCTTGGTTGATGGAGACAGCTACCTGTCTCATTAGCTGGAGAGCTAATATCTACAGGGTTTTTCCAGTTGGAAAGCAGCATTTTTGTTGTGTTATGTCCTTATGCCGGTTGTTTGTTGACAGGCAGACAGGGAAGGCACTCAGGAGCGTGTAACAGACTGGTACAGACAACCAAGAAAGTTGGGAATGGTCTCACCCTCACTACCCGTTCACTCATTAGCAATAAAAAAACATTAATACATGTAATTGCATCACAATTCTACATATACAACCTTTAAGACACACTTGAAAAATTGAGAACCTGTCCATTCATACTGATTTTTTAATCATCTTAAGAGCCAATAAGAAAATATGTGCGAAAACAAAATGCAAATATGGAATAAAAGTTCAATATTTCTAAATAAACTGAAACAAAATTTTAAAGAGCTGCGCGCATGTTCTTAAGAAGTTGAACGTTTCAAAGTTTGAAAGATGTGTCCAGGTGAAAATGCGTGGTACTAACACGAGTTGTACATAGCTGAAACAGACACAGTAATGGGCTACCAGGATAAAATAACACCAGTCTATTTCTTAGAAATTGAACAGGAACAAGATATGACATCTGTTTCCCATCAAACTACCGAGATTCACCTCAGGTCTAACCATCAGTTTTGTTGCAAAGAATCCAGTCACGCTAATACAATTGTGTGCTGGGTGTGTTTGTGTAAAGGTTTACGTTTTACAATGAGTGAGCCTGAGGAGAAGGAGGATGGAGTCACATCCTCTAACACCAGTCCGTCTGAGGAACATGACAGCAAGACCAAACCAGAGGGGTAAGATGAGGATCTCTAAATGTTGCCATGTCAGAGCTCAGCTGTAAAAATCACTGCACCATTATTGATCAGAAAAGCTGGGAAGCATCTTGAAGTCTAACTTTTGAAGAAGGAGAAATGTTGCTGACACAGAAATTTGTTCCTTCTGGTTGGGTATTCAAACTTATAACCTGTTCCTCCCTCTGTTAATGAACTACTAGGACGGAGAAGCAGAGACCAGACTTTCCTGCACCAAGCTGTGTGTCCATGAAGAGCAGCTGGTCTATGGATCCTGTTGTTGTTTTTAATGGACATGGTCCTGATATAAAGTAAGTCAATAATATGTTACTGCAAATGTTAATATTACACATTCATCTGCTGGTGGAGGAAAGTTTCTTTGAGCTCACCTTAAATCTCAGTTTAACATGAGAACCTAGGAGCCAATCCTGGTCCAGTATGAACTTACACAAGTGTGATGTGGAGACGTGAAGCCTCCAGTGCACAAACGAATGGACTTTACAGTGAAGGAGGAGACATCTTGTGTCCAGCAGGAAAACAAATATTGACATATTCATAGATTCTGGATATTCATATGATGGGGGAGAAGATTTAATTTTGAGAATTTGACGAACTATTAATCCAAGCAGAGTATTTTTAGATATCTTAAATCATTCCTAGAGGGAATCTTTAAACACCATTTGTTTTGTTAATGCATTGTTTGTGTCAGGATGGAGAAGCAGAGACCAGACTCTCCTGCACCAAGCCATGTGTCCATGAAGAGCAGCTGGTCTATGGATCCTGTTGTTGTTTTTAATGGACATGGTCCTGATACAAAGTAAGTCAACATTATATTACTGCAAATGTTGTGGAACTAAAACTATTAACTCTAAGCAAAATACATTTGGAAAACAATGAAACATCTTCAGCTTAACGATAAGAGTCCAGAAGAAGTAGAAGGAGCCATCTTGTCCATTATTTTATGTTGATTGCCCCACAACAGAGCAAGTTGCTGCATAGGCCGATTTACACTGTTCTGTTACACACTACAAACACATTTCCGTCACTATGACTGACAGATAAACTTTTCTCCACAGAGGTCCTCTAGAGACATCAGAGACCTCCACCGATCATAAAAGACACATGGACTCCATATTTATGGTATGTAACTAAACAGACACACATTTTACAAACTACAAAATTAAAATTAATTAATCCAAAATTAGGAAAATGCAAAACAACAAAGATACATTAAATTTCTGTGTTCAGTACAGAATTAGCTAAATGATGATAAGCTTCACACAGAGACTAGAAGAAAACAACTGGCTTAGCTCCATCAAAGATGTCCTACAACAGCTCCATTTTATCTTATGTATTCAACACAGGAAGAAATAGAAAACTAGACTTCAACAAGTGGTTAGTTTACACATTAGAGCTATACGTAACAACAGTTCGGACATGTCTGTCTTGTTAGTTTTCTTCCTGAGAAGATACAACATGTAAATACGACAATATTGGAGCTGTTGGAAGGGGATTTTATTTCTCATTGGATGCAGGCTGTGCAACTGTTCACCCCTACATGATGAAACTGATACTGATTTGCAGTTTTTACACTAGTGGGCTTTTAGTCTTTGATAAATGGAGCAGATAATATGTTTATATTTATACATATGATATGATTTATATATGATTATAATGAGAGTTAATTTTATGAAGTAGATAGTTAAGTGACTATTATTAATTTTTGAACTTATAAATAGTAACTATTGAATATTGCCCTGTTCTAGCTTCTTGAGCAGAACATCATCACTTTTGTAAAAGACGAGTTAAAGAGGTGCCAGAAAGTTCTGAGTCCAGATTACCCAGAATGCTTAGTGAGGCAAGAGGAAGATGAAGATGTACTGCACAGTGAGGAGAAAGAGCAGAAGAGGAGCAGCAGAGAGGCATTTCTGAAGATCACACTGCAGTTCCTGAAGAGTATGAAGCAGGAGGATTTGGCTGACTGTCTGCAGAGCAGTAAGAGGCATTTAATATTTAATGTAAAATATATGTGCTAAATCTGCTGTAAAGATGATGTGCAACATCTGCATCAGATCTATTTATTGCTTTCTATATTTTACCTTTTGGCTACAAACTGTCAGAAGCTACTTACCCTTTGCAGAAAAATAGAGTGGAGAAGTTGTGGGGTTACGTTTATGTTTTCATGAGTACAAGGCCATTTTTCAAATAGACTAGTTTTTGCCACACTTAGATGGACATGAAGCTCGGAACTGAATAATTATTCTAATCAAGTACCAATTCTATCACATTGCATTGTCCCAAAAAACACTGCAAACGTTTTACATAATAAATTAAAAAATAAATAAATCACTAAACAAAAAAATCTGTTACCTGCTTTGATGAAGTAGGTTTGTACATCTCAAACTTGATAGAACTCTAACGTTTAAAGGTACAGTGAAAATGTTGATCACTCATTGCTATAGAGCAATGTTTTTACAAACAAGTCACTGTTTTGTTTGTATTGTGCTTGGGCACAAGGATGCACATGTATGCAACATTCCTGGTAGTTGGTTTCACACTAGTAATCATGGATGTGAACAATGCATGTTTCCAATTTTTCAAAAGTGGTGCACTGCCATTCAAAATGTGCCTCTTTGTAATAGATCGATTGCTTGGCCTCTGGGCGCTACTTTAAAATATAGAAAAATTAATACAGTTGATTAGAGGTGTGAATGAGTATATATACCAACAACATGAAAGAAACTAACATTCTATTATACACAGATGATATAAATTATAAGTACTTTAATAGTAAATGAATGTTCTTTTCTCATTTTAAGTAATATAAAGGCTGCATTTAAAATAAAATGATGTGCAACCAAAAATAAAGTGGATTGATCATATTTTCTGTGCATTCAGTTTGGATTTAAGTGAGTATATTTGTCCTGAATATTTTTGCTTCATCTGTAGTGGCACTTCATGTGAGACAAACTGGTTTTGAACCACCCATGGGAAGTATTTCCTTCATTTTACACGTGTCGATAATTGTGTTTTGGGATGCAAGCACTTGCAGGTGACCTATGCTCATCCATGTACCTAAATGCCTCCTGTGTAGACACAACAGTTCACTCACTCCTGCTGCTGATCTGCTGGACCTGCTCAACCTATGTTTGCTCAAACGTTTTGTGCTTTGTCTGTCATTAAACATGCTGCTAATGCTACGCTTTCTGTCTAGACATGGGCTAAGAATGTCTATTCTTGATTAAAAACTATGTTTTCACTGTCTACTTTTCTCTTTTTAGAACACATTTCTCCGATTTGTTTCACACCTCAACTCTGTTCTCTTCCTGACATGCTGGAATCAGTCGACGAGCCCTGAAGCTCTGCCCTACCCCTGCACAGAGCACAGCGGCTCATTGATCACTGGTTTATACAAAGTTTTTAATATTAAGCATATCGTGTGTCAAATTAGAGACTGCACCCCTTACATACAGACACACAGATATTCCTTCCTTTAGTAGATAAAAAGAAATCAGCTCTGCAAATATGTATTGAGGGAGGAAAGCATTCAACATGTTTGTTACGCCTCAGGAATACAAAAAGCCATTTGGTGAGAAACAGTGAATGTAATCAGAAACTTTGTTTACAAGAAAACTCCACAGAACATCTTTAATTAAGAATGGGTGCTGTGAATCGACACATTCTCTTTAGATTTAGTTAATGACTTTTAAGAAAAAGGGTTGCATGGAAGATCTGCATAATACAAAGAAACACTTCAAAAAATGCCAATGAAACTCTATTTACTACAATGAACAGAGAAAAGCCAAATATTGTAGTAACACACTGCAGCCTAGTGTGCCTTAACCAGCAATATCACTTACGCCACCTGCATCTCCACTATAAGGGTTTTTAAAGCATGCACTGACAAATCAGTTAATTGGGTACACATGTACAATCCATTATAATCCAATACAATGTTTGTCATGTATCCATTTAGGAACTTGTGCTGCAGTGTGCCAACGTAAACTCAAATCTAACCTGAAGGAGAAGTTTCAGTGTGTATTTGAGGGGATTGCTAAAGCAGGAAACCAAACTGTCCTGAATCAGATCTACACAGAGCTCTACATCACAGAGGGGGGGACTGCAAAGGTCAATGATGAACATGAGGTCAGACAGATTGAACCAGCATCTAGGAAACCGGCCATGCCAGAAACAACAATCAGACAAGAAAACATCTTTAAAGCCTTACCTGGAAGAGATGGACCAATCAGAACAGTGATGACAAAGGGAGTAGCTGGTACTGGGAAAACAGTCTTAACACAGAAGGTCACTCTAGACTGGGCTGAAGACAAAGCTAACCGGGACATACTGTTCACGTTTCCATTCACTTTCAGAGAGCTGAATGTACTGAAAGAGAAAAAGTACAGCTTGGTGGAACTTATTCATCACTTTTTTACTGAAACCAAAGAAGCAGGAATCTGCAGGTTTGAAGAGTTCCAGGTTGTGTTCATCCTTGATGGTCTGGATGAGTGTCGACTTCCTCTGGACTTCCACAACAATGAGATCCTGACTGATGTTACAGAGTCCACCTCAGTGGATGTGCTGCTGACAAACCTCATCAGGGGGAAACTGCTTCCCTCTGCTCGCCTCTGGATAACCACACGACCTGCAGCAGCCAATCAGATCCCTCCTGAGTGTGTTGGCATGGTGACAGAGGTCAGAGGTTTCACTGACCCACAGAAGGAGGAGTACTTCAGGAAGAGATTCAGAGATGAGGAGCAGGCCAGCAGCATTGTCTCCCACATTAAGATGTCACAAAGCCTCCACATCATGTGCCACATGCCAGTCTTCTGCTGGATCACTGCTACAGTTCTGGAGGAGCTGTTGAAAAGCAGAGGGGGAGGACAGCTGCCCAAGACCCTGACTGAGATGTACATCCACTTTCTGGTGGTTCAGTCCAAACTTAAGAACGTAAAGTATGATGGAGGAGCTGAGACGGATCCACACTGGACTCCAGAGACCAGAAAGATGATTGAGTCTCTGGGAAAACTGGCTTTTGAGCAGCTACAGAAAGGCAACCTGATCTTCTATGAATCAGACCTGACAGAGTGTGGCATCGATATCAGAGCAGCTTCAGTGTGCTCAGGAGTGTTCACACAGATCTTTCATGAGGAGAGTGGACTGTACCAGAACAAGGTGTTCTGCTTCGTCCATCTTAGCGTTCAGGAGTTTCTGGCTGCTCTTCATGTCCATCTGACATTCATGAACTCTGGTGTCAATCTGCTGGCAGAGGAACAATCAACCTCCCTGTGGTCTAAACTGTTGAGAAACAAACCTGGACTGTCAGATTTCTACCAGCGTGCTGTGGATGAGGCCTTGCAGAGTCCAAATGGCCACCTGGACTTGTTCCTGCGCTTCCTCCTGGGTCTTTCGCTGCGGACCAATCAGACTCTCTTGGAAGGCCTACTGACACAGAGAGGACACAGCCCACAAACCAATCAGAAAACAGTCCAGTACATCAAGAAGAAGATCAATGAGAATCCCTGTCCTGAGAAAAGCATCAATCTATTTCACTGTCTGAATGAGTTGAAGGATCACTCTCTAGTGGAAGAGATTCAACACCACTTGAGTTCAGGAAATCTCCCCACAGATGAACTGTCTCCTGCTCAGTGGTCAGCTCTGGTCTTCATCTTACTGTCATCTGAAGAAGATCTGGTCGTCTTTGACCTGAAGAAATACTCTGCTTCAGAGGAGGTTCTTCTGAAGCTGCTGCCAGTGGTCAAAGCCTCCAGTAAAGCTCTGTAGGTTAAAAAAATGACTACATAAATTTAATATATTAAAGTCAAAAAACAAATCTTACAATTCATTTTTTCTTTGCAAATTCATTTTCAGGCTGAGTTGCTGTAACCTCACAGAGAAAAGTTGTGAAGCTCTGGCCTCAGTTCTCAGCTCCCAGTCCTCCAGTCTGAGAGAGCTGGACCTCAGTAACAACGACCTTCAGGATTCAGGAGTGAAACTGCTCTGCGGTGGACTTGCGAGTCCATGCTGTACACTGGAGACTCTCAGGTCAGGATTTGTGTCTGTTCAACAGATGACCATTTAAATCCATGCTCCGGAGAGCATTATTGAGGAAAAACCCAAGTATGAAATGTCTAATTCAACAGTAACTTTTGTTTCCTGGCAATGGTGGTAAGCAGCTGTACTCAGATGAGTACCGTACAGAAAATAGCATTAACTGCAAACATTGGTTGGAAATATATGTTTTAGCATACATTAAAGATCCCCTCTAAACATGTTTTAAGATGTATATAAAACAAGAGAAAAAATGTATGATGGCGTTAAACTCATAACTGACATTAATTGGTTAGCTGTCAGTACCGTTTATTATTCAATGTTAAGAAAGCTCACAAACATGTAGCTACTGTTTTTGCTGATAGTGTTTAGCTCTTTATTATTTGTAGAAAAAATGTCCTTCACTATGAGTGCCGCTGATACATAAAGAGCTTTCCACAAAAAAGCTGAAACAAAGTGATATACTCTCCTTGAAAAAAAACTGTGTGTGTGTGTGTGTGTTGGTGTAGGCTATCTGGCTGCCTGATCACAAAGAAAGGCTGTAAATCTCTGGCTGCAGCTCTGAATTCCAACCCCTCTCATCTGAGGGTGCTGGACCTGAGTTACAATCATCCAGGAGACTCAGGAGAGAAGGTGTTGTCTGTTGGACTGGAGGATCCAAACTGGAGACTGGACACTCTCAGGTATTGGCACTCAAGGATGTAGGTGGAGTTTGTTCAGGTTGGATCAGGGGTTAAAATAAGCAAGGAATTTTTTTTTTTTAAATTACACAATCATAACATTTTACCACTTAGGTATAGGTAGAGGTATCTATCAAGCCATGCAGAAAGCTTTTCTTATTTACCCAGGTTTTGAGAGATCTGTCTCAGAATTTAAATATGTTAATTTTGTGTGGATCAAAGTTTTGAAAAATTGCCACTAAAAACATGAATCACAGACATGGACACTGTGAACAGTTTTCTAAGGTAGAAAGTATCTTAGATTAACACAATGAGGTTTGTGGATTATCTTAACCAGAATATTAAAAAGTGCTGATCTGACTTTGTTTTTGCCCAAGGTTGGAACATGGTGGATCACAGTCAATCAAATCTGGTCTGAGGAAGTGTAAGTATGCTTTTTAAATAATCATTCATATAATTTGATATAATAAACATATATCAAACTGCACAACAGTGCAGTGGTTAGCATTGTCACTTATAGTGAGAAGGTTAAACCCTCTGCTACCCTCTGGAGAATAAGCAGTATGCCAATAGTATAAAGTCAGATAAGAAACTACAGCGTTACTTTGTCTTACTCTCTCCTTCAGATGCCTGTGAACTCACCCTGGACCCAAACACAGCAAACAAAAACTTCATGCTGTCTGACCACAACAGAAAGGTGACTGTGAGGAGAGAAAAGCAGTCATATCCTGATGATCCAGAGAGATTTGACTACTGGAAACAGATTCTGTGTACAGGTGGCCTGACTGATCGCTGTTACTGGGAGGTTGAGTGGGAAGGACAGGTTTATATCGCAGTGACTTACCGAGGAATCAAGAGGAGAGGAGAAGGTAACGACTGCTGTCTTGGAAAGAACGATCAGTCATGGAGTCTGGGCTGTTCTGATGGAGGATACTCCAGCCTGCACAGTAACAAAAGAGAATCCATCCGTATTTCACCCTCTAAAAGAGTAGGAGTGTACCTGGATTGGCCTGCTGGCACTCTGTCCTTCTACAACGTCTCCTCTGACAAAGTTATCCACATTCACACCTTCCAAACCACATTCACGGAGCCAGTCTACCCTGCTTTCAGGGTTAAGCTTGAACCACATAACTCATCAGTGTTTTTGTGTGAGATATAGTAAAGCTTAGGCCCCAATCTATGGATTATGGATTACCACATAGACCGCCTCATAACACAAAAGACATACCAGTTTTTTTCCTTGAAGCACAAAGATGTAATCACCTCCCCATCTTTCTTGAAACAGCCTTGCGTCTGCATCAATTTTTCTCTTTCTGGACATTTTGGGGTCATTATTTATTTTTCTCAATTCCACTTGTTGGGAAAATCGTATTAATGTGGATACATTGCAGTCTAGTGGTGGGATACCGTAACTTCCTGGATAACATAATCAGTAGTAGTAAAATGTAGTTTCCAGTCAATGCACGCTTTTGACCTATTTATTTTTTTTACCATCTCACCTTTTTCTCTCGCGAAAAAATGATGTGGTGGGCCACATTTAGACTTTTGCTGGTTTCTATGAAGCTCCGAATGTACATAAATAAGATGTTATGAAATGTCTATGTTTATTCTCATTTGTCCAGGTCATAGTTATTTGCAGGTCAAGTCAGACTAGTGAGGACTAGTCAGACCAATGCATTACAAACTGATGAAGCCACATGGATAAGAGGCGAAACGTCTTCATAAGATAAATCTAAGTCCAGTTGTCTTGGAATCGTTGTTGCCTAGAAATAAAGATGTTATGAAATAAATAATCATATGAGTAAGTATGGACAAAAAAAAGTGCGATATATACAGTGCTTAAATAGCCCAAAATTTAGTTCGAACCTCGATTTAAAGGAACGCAAGACAAACCTGCAGGATGAAATAACATTTAATAATAATAAGCAGAATTTTAATAATCTATTAAGTTGTTTCTCAGTTTCATGGTTATGTTACATATTTTTCCATATTCATTAATTATCTACTATATGCCTCATTTCTTCTTAAACACCTTGGGACTCCCTACATTTCCTGTTTGAAAAAGCAAAAATATAGTAAGATTATAAAACACACTTAACTTTTCACCCATATTTCACAATAACATTCACCTTTAAAAATAGTTAAATATAATTTTACTCTGTTTTTCTCACTTCTTATCAAGTAACAAACTCTTAACAGTCTAGTTTTGATGTTTTATATAAAATGTACTGATGTCAAATAATCTTCACAATTTTTATCCATCTGCGCATATTACATTACTGAATGTGTGTACATACAATATGTGTGTATATGAACATATGATATGACTCATATTTTAATTACTTTTTTGTCTATTTAGAAAATTAGCATTTAGATTGTTGTTGCAAACTGATAAAGATTTAAAAGAGCAGCTGGCCATTCAGGAGTTACATGACGGACTCAACAGATGAGACTGAAACACTCTGAGACATGAAATAACTAATATTCAGAATGTGAACATAGTTGTTGAATTTTTACATAGTTGCTGAATTTTTTGTAGATTTCAAGTACTTGTTCCAATATGATGTTCAGAAATGACAATTCTTAAATTGCATCTGAGTGTATTTTGATTTTTTATATTGCTTAATTATTTGAAGCTGCTTTCTTGCTTTACCAACTTAACTACTACATATGTGTAGCAGTTAATGACTGATGAGGTTTATCTAACTGAAATGTTGCATTCACTGTATAATCAAGGGAGCCAATTAACAATTTAATGGATTATTTTCTAATAAAAGACAACAGCTTTTGTTTTTCATCATCACAAGGTCACCTCATGTTATTCTGAGCTTCAGTGATGGAATAAGAGCGTAAAAGTGACAAGACTGTCAGCTATCTCTTTAGGAATGAAAGAAACTTTGCACAACTAAAATGCATCTTCACTTGTTATGTAGGCTATTTAGTGGAAATGCAAAGCCAAGAAAATACCTACAAAAACCTATAAAAAAGGCAATTTATTTGTCTTTTTTACTCATCAAATCATTGTAGACTCAGGACTTTTGATTGTGTCGAGATCCTGTAGGAATGGTGACTTTTTTCCCCAGTGATTTGATTGATCAGTAGACGGGTGGTGATAGGTTGTGATGCAGTCCTCTGAAGTTAACCTGATATACCAGAAAACCTCAGTTAAGCCCAAAGATAGCTGGCTAACCCAATAATTTGGCTTTGTGATACAGGCCCCAGGTCATTATTGATCACAGGTCAATGCATTACATGAAGTACACTAATCAAAATCTTATTGCAAAATGTAAATTATGTGCTCCTGGTATAAAATCTACAGAATAGAATTTATATGGATATATTGTATTTACAGTTAACCTGCAACACTGTGTGCCTTTATTTATTCAATTTTATATATGCTCATAATAAAAATACAAATTAAATACACTGCCAAGACATTTCTTTAATCCATCTTCACGTTTGAATTTACTACATAATGTGACAGTTTCACATGCAATTACATCACATTTGAAGCCAAACAAAAGGACAGAAACCTGTAGAAATATCTTTGATATGTAATAGCTTTTGATATGAAAACACAAACACACATGAAAGAAGCATTTTGCATCTTAAAAACTAAGAAATTCAAACTTTTAGGCATTCATATGAAATAACTCAGACTCCTAACAGCATCTTTTCAGTGTTTAATGTTCCTTTAATGTTTTTATAGTTAATAAAGGTTTGTTTATGGAGATGATGAATGATTTCATAACCTTTTCTAGGTTCCTACGGATCTGTGCTAATAAACTGCTATGCAACTAAATTCTAAAAACACTCCTCCTTCGGTCCTTTCAGTAGCTCAGCTCCTGTTTGATCCTCAGATTATAGCTGATTTCAAGAACTGAGAAGAGAAAAAAATACAAAAACTAAAATTAACATCCAGCATCACAAATAGATAAGTAAATTTTAAAAAAGTGGTGAATTTTTATGATAAATGATATGATAAATAGGTATCCAACCTATTTGCCATTTGATATTGACAGTGTCTGCAAAATCCCTGACGAAGGTATTTTTAGTTTAATTAATGTCTGTATATGGAAAATTTTATTTCTTCTTAAGTAATACTATTGTGTATTTTAAATCTTTGTAGGTTCCCATACATCTAAAAAGACAACATTTAGGCAAATTAGAGCTGCAACAATTAGTTGATTAATTGATTAGTTGCCAACTATTAAATGAATAGATTATTTTTAATTGTCTGATTCCAGCTTCTCAAAGGTGAATATTCTTTAGTCTATGACAATAAACTAAATACGTTTGAGTTGTGGACAAAACAAGACATTTGAAGTCATCACGTTTGGCTTTTTTGTCACATGTTTTGGACTAAACAAGTAATCAGTTGATCAAGGAAATAGTTGACAGATTAATAAATAATGGAAATAATTGTTAGTTGTAGCTCTAAGGCCAATGATACTTATGACAATTTAGTTAAAACACATGAACTCACTTGACTGAAAGAGAAGCTGGCAACTTCACAGTCACATGGCAAACTTAGCAGACGGGCCTGGAAGCGATCTGAGACAGGAAGCAAACATTTATCATTTGAAAACAGTGACTTGAGTTTTACACAGAATGCATAGTACATCTAATCATATAAGCTTCACATCAACTTTGAAATGACTGTGTGGACACATTGTGGATTTTGGCCTCCATCTCTCACACTGAAAGCACATATGAAGGGGATCTTTTAATATCCATTATGAACAGGAGGAATGATTACAGCGAGGAAAAACCTCTTTCACTGTTCATATGAGCACTTGACTGTTGTTTTAAGACAGACTTAGACAGACAACAATACTGAACACATAAGTTGTTACAGCCACATTATTATGTTGTCCTTACTTCTGAGGATCTGAAGTTTTGTCAGGACTGTCACAAACTCGTCATACTCGATACCACCTTGGGAGCTGAATTCGAACCACAGAACTCTGAAGGTTTCATCGTCTAAATTGAATTCTGCAGGGAAGAGACAACAATGCATGGGAAGGAATCCAGTAATTAAACTAGAGTTTGACCTGCTGCTCACTTACTGTCTTCCTAAATTTGTTAAGCAGCTTTTGGCTGATTTCAGAAGAATATTTTGTACCTTCAGGTTCAAAAACAGCATCATGAGAAAAGAAAAATTGCAAAATGTGTATTTTAAGTGTACTATTAAGATATAATGTATTACTGTGGGTAGACAGAATCTTTTTCATCTGGTTTTGAGTAACCGAAGGTGGATTCCTCCCCTCATAGCTCTCCACATATTCCCTCCTGGTAACAGCCACATAATGCTCAAGTTTGAAGAACTCCAAAACATCCAAGTCTCCAGACTGGTCTGCCTGAAAAGTGCTGGTTAAAGAACTCAAAAGAACTGAAACGTTAAAGATAGATTGTATAGTGGCTCCTATTAAAGCCAAATTAATAACAGCAAATATTTCATCCAGTGCATTAAGTTTGGTACCCCCTACTGAGACAATGTGGTGATCTCCGTTTGCTTGGTAGGCCTGCTCCTAGCCACAATTTTGCTTTGCTTTGATGAAGTAAATAATTAGATAACTGGTTACTGAAAATGTATTGAAAATGATGGATTCTGTTTTAGTGATTGATCCTAGTTGTATGTGACAACTAAATATGCTCTTTGCAGATTAACACAAAAAACAGCAGTGAAATGAGTTAAAGGATACATCCATGAGAATAAGCAGTAGACGAGCTGTCCTCAGACTCAGGGCTAAATTCGGGGAAATAAGACCATGAGTTTAAAAAAATTCCCATTCAGGTGAAAAAAATAGTGTAAAATAGTGTGTAAAATAGTGTTGTTAAAATGAATGGAAAATAAACTGACATTTGCCACGAACAGACAAACCACCGGCGTTCAACCTAGCAACAACACCGGCAGCATCCAGCATCTGTTGGGAACCAGGACAGAAAAAGTTTGTAGACAAATATTCAATAATTTGATAACTTAATTTGAACTATGAGGTAACATACATTAAATAAGAAAAAGTTAGAAACTAAAATATCTATAGGTGCCTGTTTCTAGCTTCTAGGTTGTTCGGGCTAATGAATAAATGCAATAGTGTTTCTCTCGCTGGACCACAGACTTTACATTGGGATGACGTTGCAGATTTTAAAATAGCTTCTCTAAGCTTGAGGAAAGTTTTACAAATATAAAAGCTTCATAGATTAAAAATTCATAATACAAAGATTAGATTGACCTTATTTGCAGTTTGAGGTGTCCTGTCAACAGTTTTACAGACATCTCTTATAATGGCGGTCTGTGGGAAAAATTTGAGCTGCAGGGGATTTTTCACTGCAATACTACAAGTGGCCACTAGGAAAAAATGGCAGCAAGGCGGATCAGTGGCACCATATCAGCTACACCCCTGAACTTTACAAACAGAGGTTTCAGGTCAGGATGAAGCCCTAAAATGAAGATGGATATGCTCCCTGATTTGCAGGGAGCATTTCTACAGTATTTAACACAATTGACATAATGAAGTATAAAAAGTACAAGAGTATAAAAATCACAAAAAGAATGCTACATAGCCATTAAATTTTCTTTTGATGGATAAAATCATAGTAATTTGACATTTAAAAGTGCCCTTTGGAGTTCTCTTGTAATCAAAGTTTCTGTTCACAAACAAACATGTTGAATGCATTTCCCTCCTCATAAAATATGAACCCTGCATTTTTTACATCAGTGTTTACTTGCCAGTCATTTTTTCTTCACTGTCTTGGCTGGAACATTGCTGTGTGTATTAGAGCAAACAAAACAGGGGCTCACACATAAAATTTTGCTCCATAACAATAACAGCGGTTAAAATCTCCACAGGCTACCATTAAGTTGGAATTCATTCCATTTTCTCTCCAACTTGCATTGTGGTTCCTGTCTTGGCTAAGTGAGAGCAGACATATTGTACACTTGGAATCAATGATGGCAGTGAGCAGCCTGACTGGGAGAGATTTATATGCAGAAAGGACACACTGTCCCCTCAGATCAACACCCTCCATGCAGAGGCCCTCACTAATGAGAACATGATCCCTCACCAGCTCCCCATTTGCAAACATGGCCAAAATTGAACTCCCTTTACTGATTGTGTAGTGATGTGCATTTTTAAAATCTTCAACAACAACAAAAGGTGTTCATATAAAATGTATACATTGAGCAACTACAAAACTTTTCAGTAGAGTTAACATTTTGACTTGGAAAAAAAAACAATGAAATACCTCAGGCCTGCTGTCTACCTGTGAAAGAAAAAGACAAAGATGTCATGCAAATATCCAATGATGTAGCATTTAGAAAACATATTCTTCCGTTTCTAAATTTAACTAATTCCTTTCAACAATGTTATTACTTACTGTTATACACATTTCCTCAGGGAATGCGTTGCATTGCAGCTCCTGCGGCCACGAAACGCCAAAATTGCTCATCAGACTATCACAGCCATTTTTGGCTTTCTCACAGAGTGACCTGCAGGGCCACTGCACTTCCCCTGCCACACACCGGGGGGCGTATACTGTACACATGAAGAAGCGTGCATCCTCTGAGCACAAAGTTTGCATGATTGAGTTGAAAAAGGACATCTTCACTGCAGCTTCTCTTTGACTTGTGTGTCCTAGAAGATTCGGAGACATCGTCTGGTTGTAGGACAGGCCTTGGCATATCGGTATGTTTATCGGCTCGCAGATCCCTCCGCTGCTGCCCACTCCATACTGGATCAAAACAGAAGAGCAAACTGTCATTTTAAGTCGAATTTCCTTTGACCAGATTTGTGTAATCCTTTAGAGATATATGGTCATTGCACACAGGGTAGATGCAGAAACAAAACTTAGCGAGATTCAAAGCAGATGTCCTGTATCACAGAAGAGTTTTGCAACAGTTTAGTATTTTATTTCTACTCCGTAAGTTCTGCAGTTAGCTAGATACTTATATAATAATATTCATTTTATTAGTTCACGTGAGCTAGGTTAGTCTGTTTATAGGTTGCCATTACAGTAGGTGTCATAAACTTTACAAACGCACTTTGTTGTGTTGATGTGGTGGCTGAAAACATACGGTTGTGCTACTGTTAACTTTGGTGTGTTTTTGTATGTTTTATTTATTTTATGACACTTTATTCCACATAAATTCTGTGTTTAATTCTTATTCCACAAACACACTCAATTTGGTCGGCTTTTTATCCCATTATAGATATTCGGTTGCTGAATGGACTTTTCTTGGTTTTCCTGGTGCGTTTTACATTCTTTGTGCCAGGAAGTACGGATATCATTTACCTTTGCGATCTGCTGATTGTGCTCTTCAAACCAACACTACTGATACCCCATATTTCCAATGAGTTAGGGAGACACTTGAGAGCAAGGAATAGAAAGTGTAAAACCTTTCTTCCTTTTATGGACATAGGAAACGTGAGATTCTTGGCAAATAAGATGGACGAGACGGTGAGATGACTCTTTTTGCATCATCTGCTGGACTTTTACAGCTGGATGAAGAGGGATATTTTAATACAGGGAAGACAGAGGAAAGTTAAAATGTCATTCATATATAGCTATAACCCATATGAGAATGAAAATACCCATATGAAATCATTTTGAAAACTTTTAAGGTAATGAAGTTCATTGTTCAAATGTTATCACTGGTATCATTAATGTTTTTTAGCATCTTCACAGTTTTCAAACCTATGCCACATGACATAAAGAATGGCAGAAAATAAGATCCCTCAAAATCAAAAAGACAGCAATAAATCTACTTAAAGAATTAGAATTGGATAATTTATCTTTTTGGCACTACCTAGTAGTGGAACATAAAATAAAATAAAATAAAAACAAAACACTGAGACATATAGCAAAATATGTTGGTACCAACAGATGCTACCTGTCCTGGGGACTCTTAGATCAAAATAGTTTTCACAGGAATTGTACAATTTTTATAACACAAAACCTTATCTGCTATCGGAATAGTTTCAACATTGCAATAATCATTAAAAATATGATTCACATAGTGGATTTAAAGACACAAACATCGTTAACATTTGTTCATCTTCACGTTGGAGTCAAAGAGGGCTGACTTACATGTTCGCAGGACTCTGTGGTAAATGCTTCACACTTAAGTCCCTCTGGCCACAGGAAGCCAAACTTATTCATCAGTGGCTCACAGCCGGACCGTGCCTGCTCGCACAGTGTTCTGCAGGGAGGACGAACTTTTCCTGACACACACTCAGGAGTGTAGACGGAGCACAAAAAAGGCTTCAGATGAGGGGAGCACTCCACTTTTAGAAGTGGAAAAAAGTGATGCATCTCCAGGCCTACATCCTCCTGAGTCTTGTGGCCAAGCAAGTTGGGCATGACAGTTTCTGTGTACGGCAGGCCTGTGCAGAGAGGGACTGTGATTGTCTGACATGTTGCACGGGGGGTTGGAATAACACGGTATTCTTGAACCTGGATAAACAGAAACATAAATCAGTGAAGTCTAAATGAACATTATTTATGCTCCTGTCATTTCTTTCAACAGCAAGTGTCCATGTCCTTTTGGCTCATAGTGCCTCTTAAAAAAGTGATTTTTTCAAATCAAATTAAACCAGGGTTTGTCTGTGGGACACTTGCAAGGATAATTTTGGCCTGGCCTAATGTCACATCAGAGGACATATGAGTAGCCAAAGTTCCTCTCTGTCTCATTTACTTTGTGTTATTCTTGTTTTTCAGCCATGCTACCCGCCCAACTCTAGAGATGGAAATGCTGGTTGGTCCAAAACACCTGCAAAACTCATGGCATTCCCATCAGCCTCAGCTGTACTTTGTGTTTAGTGCTGATTAGCATATGTTAGCACACTAAAACTACAGACTATGACAATGAGCATGCAAAACATCATCATTCATTGTAAGCATGTTAGTGTGCTGACTTTAACATTTAGCTCAATGCACCAGTCTCTACAAATGTAGATATTATTATTAGAAACTTCAAAGAGATAAACATCCCTAACATCTGTTCATCTTCATGTTGGAGTCAAAGATGGGACACTTACCCGTTCACATGATTCTGTGGTATATGTTTCACAGTTGAACGGCCACTCCATGTCAAAGTTGCTCATCAGTGATTGACAGCCAGACCGTGCCTGCTCACACAGCGTCCTGCAGGGAGGACGAGCTTTTCCTGATGCACACTGAGGAGTGTAGACGGAGCAAATGAAAGCCTTCAGGTGAGGGGAGCAATCCACTTTAACAAATGGAGAAAACACATGTGCTTTTACGCCTGCCTCCTCCTGAGTTTTGTGGCCAAGCAAGTTGGGCATGACAGTTTCTGTGTATGGCAGGCCTGTGCAGAGAGGGACAGTGATTGTCTGACATGTTGGAGGTGCAGTTGGTGTAACACGTTGTCCTTGACCCTGGAAGAACAAAAACATACATCAGTGATATCTGAATAAACA
Source organism: Euthynnus affinis (assembly GCA_029490765.1). Taxonomy (NCBI): domain Eukaryota; kingdom Metazoa; phylum Chordata; class Actinopteri; order Scombriformes; family Scombridae; genus Euthynnus; species Euthynnus affinis. The sequence continues at coordinate 3,416,554 of CM055847.1, forward strand.
ATATTCTTGTTTCTGTACATTTCATCAACCACAAATACCCATGTTTTGTTTGCTCATAGTGCCCAAAAGATTTATTCAGCAAAGATTTGGCTGCACTCTAAAGGGACACTGATGTCGTTTTCTTGGTGGCCCAGGTGCCCCTTCGGACACTTTAGATACCACTCTGTTAAGACAAAGACATTAAAAATCCTCAACTTCACTTTTGAAATACTAAGTCAGTAAATTATTTCAATGAGTCATTATGGTCTCAATCTTTAAATTCTGGCCCTCTAATAAGTGTGCTGGTGGTCATTTTGGAAATTATTGCTCCATTAATAAGATTTGAAGACTTTGATGCCTGCCATGGGGGTGTTAACTGTGATTGACAGTTGGTTCACCTGCTGCTCTCTGGACTATTGTCTGACTGTTGTCAGAATATTTCACTAATTTTAATGTTAATGCTACTGTTAGCTTCAACCCGATGGTAGGGTTTTTTTCTAGAGCATGAAAGGTAACACCCTGAATTCCTTATTTGGAAGGTTCTGGCTCTAAATGGAAAAGATGGCACCCACTGTGAAAGTCTGCATTACTGCAGACTTTGCCTGAAGGAACCACCCACAGTTCACAGCATTGTTGTGTTAAATCAGCATTAAATACAGGGTTAGAGGAAGCTTGGAAGCATTCAAAACAATGGTAAACAAACTGACAAGTGGGTGTTCAGCCTGGTATAATGGTTACGCTGGTATGACTAAATTTACAATGAAACACCACAGTAACAAGAATTTAAGATGGTACATAACAAACACATGAAATCAGTGTAATGCAAGAAAAGGATATATTATACATCTAATGGTTTCATCAACCATTTCTTTTGATTTTTGCAACAAAAATGAGTAAAGTGAGCCTGGACATTCAAATCAGGCAGTTCGTCCTTTATTTGACTGTTTTACTGTGGGAAGCCCCCTAAGACAAATTCCAACCAGTCATGTTCATATGGCAAAGTATTGAATCTTGAACCTTAAGTGCTTTGGCCATGAAGAAAGTAAGAAATGCAAAATAAAAAGTCCCAAACCCACAATTATATGTAACATGTTTTGCAGTCATTAAGGTAATGTGATGTGTTGCAAAGTGTTGTCTCATTCCTATTTACACTATTTCAAGCCCATGCAGCCTCTCACACTTGAGCACCTAACAGATGATGTCAATTAGGTCCATGGGGTTTTAAGGTTAGGGGGGGCATTGGGATTAGGCATGGGCTTCATTGCAGCTCCAATGCAAACCGATGGGTGACATCACACCTCACAACGTCCATATTTATATACAATCTATAATCACAGCCTCCTCTACAGCCTTACACAGAGCTACTCTGTGAGACTGAATTTGTGATCACTGTTATTAGTCTCATCTAACTCTATGTTGTAAAACCAAAAACAACAGACCACATTTCAGACACTAGAGTTGATGATATCTTTACCTGTACACAATTAGACTCTGGTAAAGCTTCACATCGAAGTCTTGTTGGCCAGTACAACCTCTTTGCTTTGAAGGCAGAGTCGCAATCTGTCTTGACCTTCTCACAAAGAGCACGGCATGGTTTTATCCGAGTGTCGTCCTCCGGGCCGCATTCAGGCACGACAACACGACACATGAGTGTAGCAACATATGGTGAACAGGCCGTCTCCACCATCTGACCAATCTGCTGCAGGTTGAAGCCTTGAACTCCGCTCGGATGGAGGGTAGTAGTGTAGCCCACATCTCGACAAAAGCTGGCAGTTACCGGCTTGCAATTTGACCTTTCATCTCTCCAACTGTGTGCCTGCTGAGGAGACAGCAGCAAACCCAAAGCCACCAAGACCCAATGCATCATGGCTTTCAGTATTTTCATAAACTGAACTGTTTCACTAAAGCTTTTGGAGTTTTCAGACCAATGTGTCTCTGCTGCTCTGCTTAGGAGGTGGAGTGTGAGTCCACGAATCGAGTTTCTACAAACAAGGTACTGATTTAGGATCACTGGTAATGTCACATATCAACAAGATGCTCAGCACAAAATGAGAGCCAACTGGTCTCAGAGCAGCAGCCCTTTTCTAAAAAAGGGGGGGATTAAGATGTTTGTATGAAGCTCAACATCTGGTTGTGATTGTAGGCTCTCTGAGTAACTCTGGCTGGGGGGTTAGAAATTTGTTGATTAAAAACTTATGGATGGAAAATTTTCCAACACAAATGGGATTGAAAACATCAACTTGTCATTTTTTAAAAACGACTGTTTCTCTGGAGCATTTATTTCTGTGAATAAAAACTTATAGAATTGCACATCTGTTAAGAGGCAGTGGAGTGTAGCAGAGTACTTTTAATTTTTTGTGATCCTATTTTTATTTTATCAGTAGGCAGTATACATCTAAAGGTGTTAAGTAGGACAGAAGGACAAGTTTGTTGAGCACGCTATCTGGGGTAGCTTGCCTGGCTATGAAAAACAGTATTATTTTTTTATAAATGTTGGCAAACTATGACATAAAAGACATTAAAGGCATTAAACCATATGTTGTGTCATTTGCTATATTTTTGTTATTGTCAACAAATCTCATGTTTGGAGCAAAACCAACTATGAACTAATCCACTAACAAATATTGTATGTGTATCAAGGCCTGATATATCTTATTCTTCTTTGCCGTAGACCTCCATTGTTGTCCAAAAACTATTAAAAACACATCAGTGAGCCACACTGCTGCACTGGGTGACATATTAGTCATTATGAAGATGGTGGTTTTTGACTTTATACAACATTGTAAATTACATTGTACTTCAGTACAAAGTCAAGAGGTTATGATATGTTGACTTACACAGAACTACTCACCAGAAACTAAAAATGTGATCGCTGTTATTAGTGTTTGGAGCCATTTCTAAACATGCTAATGTGACCAAACTCTTCATAATGAGGAAACACATCACCCAGTGTAGCAGTGGGGCTCATTGACATGTTTTTAATAGTTTTTCAACTTGTAACTTGGACTTGTAATACTTGTAAGATCAATTCATTAATGGTTTGGCTCCAAACATGAGATTACCATCAATTAAAAAACATGACACACTTTAGAGTGTTTTACAGTTGAATAAAACATAGGTATCCAAGTTTATGCACCATAAAGTAAAAGTATAAATTTTGTTTATTGCTTTGAATTACAGAAATAGTGAAGCACAAAACACGATAGTCCTGTAGTTCACTACAAAGAGGAAGAGAAGCAATTACATATTTAAAAAAAAAAAATAAAAACAGACACAATCAATATACAGAAACCACATCAAGCTAAGAAAACCCACTGCTTCTGTGTTATCATGAAGAAACTGAGTGATAACCAGTGTGAAGACTCTGGTGTCCACAAAACCAAATGTTGGACATCTGAAGGGATCTACTGCTGCAAGAACATTTACTCATTCTGGTAAATCTTCCGTTAATGGTTATTATTTATTCTGTCTAAAAGGAGAGGCTACAATCACACTAAGCTCAAGACTTAGTGTTCCTTGTATAACTTTTACTGTCATGATCTTTTACACCAGAGATTGAATAACACAGTTTGACCTAGGAATTTCCTTTTTTCTCCCTCCTATCCACAAGTCTTAAGAGCCATGAGCACATGAGGCCTTAGTTAGAGCTGAAGGTGAATAAAAAGAGATGCAGTTATACAGAGTGTAACAACACTTTTATCAAGATTTGTTATATTATATCAACTGGCTCAACGTTCTCCTGCAGGTAGATCATCCTGTCCAGCAGCACCAGTGTCTCCACCAGGCTGAAGTACACCACCACCTTGCCCTGCTGCTTCAGCATGGCCTCCACCTGCTCCGGTTCCAGAGCCAGCCTGGGAGGCAGGCTGACCCGTGCCAGACCCAGCTGGGCTTACCTGAGAGGGAACATTGAGATAGACAGAAGAGGACATTATTTATTCACTGACTCAAGAATCCAACCGATGCACAAAAGATACAAAAAAATGATAACTAATTGTTGATTGTGGGTGTCTGCCCCTTGGACCGAATCTAGGAGATGGTTCCACAAGAGAGGAGCCTGATAGCTGAAGGCTTTGCCTCTCATTCTACTTTTGGCGACTGTAGGAACCACCAGTAAGCTGCATACTGGGAAACCAGTGCTCTAGTGAGATAATATGGTACTATGAGCTCTTTCAGATATAATGGTGTCTGACCATTAAGGGCTTTGTATATGAGGAGTAGGATTTTAAATTCTATTCTTGATTTTACTGGAAGCCAATGCAGCAAAGCTAGGATGGGAGAAATGTGATCTCTTTTTCTAGTTTGAGTCAGAACACCAGCAGCTGCATTCTGGACCAACTGGAGATTCTTTATAGACTTGTTAGGGCAGCCTGATAATAATGAGTTGCAATAGTCCAGCCTGGAAGTAACAAATGCGTGGGCTATTTTTTCTGCATCTTGTTGAGAGAGGATATGTCTGATTTTTGCAATATTATGTAAGTGAAAAAAGACAGTCCTCTCAGGACATATCCTGATCAAAGATAACTCCCAGATTCCTTACGGTGGTGCTGGAGGCCAGGGTAATGTCCTTTTGGTTTGGCTCAATCATCAGATAATGTGTCCCTAAGGTGTTTAGGGCCAATCACAATAACTCTGAGTTTAGTAGCAGAAAATTGCATGTCATCCAGGTCTTTATGTCCTTAAGGCTTGCTTGGAGTCAAGTTAACTGATCATCTGGCTTCATTGATAAATATATTTGGGTATCGTCTGCATAACAATGAAAATTTATGAAGTGTTTCCAAATAATATTACCTAAATTAAGCATATACAAAGTGAATAGTATAGGTCCAAGAACAGAACCTTGTGAAATTCCGTGTCTAACTCTCGCTGTCATGCAGGATTCATCATTAACATGTACAAACTGAAATCGATCTGATAAATAGGACTTAAACCAGCTTAATGCAGTTCTTTTAATGCCAATGAAATGCTCCAGTCTCAGCAACAGGATTTGATGATCAGTTGTGTCAAATGCAGCATTAAGGTCTAACAAGACAAGTACAGAAACAAGTTCTTTGTCTGATGCAGTCAGGAGGTCATTTGTGACTTTAACCAGTGCTGTCTCTGTGCTATGATGCATTCTAAATCCTGACTGAAAATCCTCAGATAAGTTATTGTTATCTAGAAAGTCACATAACTGTTTGTCAATTGCTTTCTCAAGGACTTAGAGAGAAAGGGAAGGTTATATATGGGTCTATAGTTGGCTAAGATGCCTGAATCAAGAGTAGGCTTCTTAAGAAGAGGTTTAATTACAGCTACTTTAAAGGACTGTGGTACATAGCATGTTACTAAAGACAGATTGATCATGTTTAGTAAGGAAGTGCTAATTAAGAGTAAGACATCCTTAAGCATCCTAGTTAGGATGGGGTCTAAGAGACAGTTTGAAGGTTTGGATAAAGAAATCGTTGAAGTTAATTCAGGAAGGTCAATTAGAGAAAAAAACATGTCAGGTTTCAGGGCTCTTGAGTTTGTGGATAAATCAGTGCCTTTTTGAGGGCAGAGACTGTTGAATTTTATCTGTAATTGTTAGGAAGTCATTACTACTGAGAGCCATTGCAACACGTGGATCAATAGAGTTATGACTCTTTGTCACCCTGGCCAAAGTGCTGAAAGGGAACCTGGCACTTTATCACTAAACTGTTAACCTAACTCCATTTTTTCCCTTCCCCGCATAGGTCATCCCCACTACTGAATTATACATGTAAGTATATTATTGTAAAATAAATGATAATACCACAGATCGGATCATTTTTAGGATCAGCAAGAAAAAAAGGAGGAGACAAATAAAAGTTTCAGAAATCATCTTGGAAAATTTGTGAAGTTGTAATGTGAAGGTAATGCAGTTTATTGTTAAAATGCCATCATTAATGTTTTTTGAACATCTTCTTTGCAGTTTTCAAACCTACGTCACATGACATAAAATAAGATCCCTCAAAAGCAAAAAGTCAATCTACTTAAAGAATCAGAATTGGATAATTTATCTCTTTGGTACTACCTAGCAGTTGTACATAAAAAAAAAACAAAAATCGCTGAGGCATATAGCAAAGTATGTTGCTACCAATGGATCCTACCTGGGGATTCTTAGATGAGAATAGTTTTCACAGGAATTGTATAATTTTTATAACACAAAACCTTATCTGCTGTTGGAATAGTTTCAACATTGCAATAATCGTTAAGAAGATGATTGACCTAGTGGCTTTGAACACACAAGAATTGTAAACATTTGTTCATCTTCATATTGGAGTCAAAGAGGGTTGACTTACATGTTCACAGGACTCTGTGGTAAATACTTCACAATTAAGTCGTTCTGGCCACTGGAAGCCAAACTTATTCATCAGTGGCTCACAGCTGGACCGTGCCTGCTCACACAGCGTCCTGCAGGGAGGACGAGCTTTTCCTGACACACACTCAGGAGTGTAGATGGAGCACAAAAAAGGCTTCAGATGAGGGGAGCACTTTACTTTTACAAGTGGATAAAACTGATGTACTTCCAGGCCTGCATCCTCCTGAGTCTTGTGGCCAAGCAAGTTGGGCATGACAGTTTCTGTGTATGGCAGGTCTGTGCAGAGAGGGACAGTGATTGTCTGACATGTTGGAGGTGCAGTTGGAGGTGCAGTTGGAGGTGCATGTTGTCCTTGACCCTGGAAGAACAAAAACATACATCAGTGATATCTGAATAAACAATATTATTGGTTCTGTACATTTCATCAACCACAAATACCCATGTTTTGTTTGCTCATAGTGCCCAAAAGATTTATTCAGCAAAGATTTGGCTGCACCCTAAGGGGATACTGATGTGGTTTTCTTGTTGGCCCAGGTGCCCTTTTGGACACTTTAGATACCACTCTGTTAAGACCAAAACATTAAAATCCTCAACTTCACTTTTGAAATCTAAGTCAGTAAATTTTTTCAATGAGTCATTATGGTCTCAATCTTTAAATTCTGGCCCTCTAATAAGTGTGCTGATGGTCATTATGGAAATTATTGCTCCATTAATAAGATTGAAGACTTTGATGCCTGCCATGGGGGTGTTGATTGATAACTGTGATTGACAGTTGGCTCACCTGCTGCTTGTTGGACTGTTGTCACAATATTTCACTAAGTATTATGTAACTGCTAGTGTTAGCTTCAGCCTGAGGTAGGGGGTGTTTTTCTAGAGAATGAAAGACAACACCCTGCACTTCTTATTGGAAGATCCTTGCTCCAAATGGAAAAAATGGCACAGACCGTAAACTGTAACTCTGGGGCCCAATCCCAATTTCAACACGTATGGACATACAGACATTGAGGCCATTCCCACTAAATCTGCAAGGGTTTAGGGCTGTCCCGCTGTGAAATCGTCAAGTGCATGAGGGCTCCCTCGCAGACATTTTGAGCCCTTTATGCACACTTTCTGAAAGTCTACATTTCTCTAGACTTTGCCTGAGGGAACTACCCACAGTTCACAGCATTGTTATGTTAAATCAGCATTAAATACAGGGTTACCAGAGGAAGCTTGGAAGCATTCAAAAAAATGTAAACAAACTGACAAGTGGGTGTTCAGCCTGGTATAATGGTTATGCTGGTATAACTAAATTTACAATGAAACACCACAGTGACAAGAACTTAAGATGGTACAAAAACACATGAAATCAGAGGAATGCAAGAAAAGGTTATATTACAACTTGGTACAGATATTTGTGGTGACCAGATGGTGTATCCCAAAGACTTTGGTGATCTGCTGACTCTTCCTCTAGCACCACCATGAAGTTGATATTTGTGGTTTTGAGTGAAAAGTCTTGAAATTCCAGGATGGATTGCCATGAAATTTGGTACACCATCATCAGGTTGAAATTGTAATTTGTCAAAAACTTTGTTTGTGACCAAACACCTACAAAACTCATGGCATTCCCATCAGACTCAGCTGTGCTTTTTATTTAGAGCTGATTAGCAAATGTTAGCATACTGACAGTGCAAACTATGATAGTGAGCATGGTAAACATACCTGCTTCAGAACATTTAGCTCAATGCACCGGTCTCTACAGATGTGTTATTTTTATTAGATACTCTACACCAAGTGGCATCAAAGGGATGAACATCTCTAGCATCTGCTCATCTTCACATAGGAGTCAAGGAGGGTTGACTTACATGTTCACAGGACTCTGTGGTAAATGCTTCACAATTAAGTCGTTCTGGCCACTGGAAGCCAAACTTATTCATCAGTGGCTCACAGCTGGACCGTGCCTGCTCACACAGCGTCCTGCAGGGAGGACGAGCTTTTCCTGACACACACTCAGGAGTGTAGATGGAGCACAAAAAAGGCTTCAGGTGAGGGGAGCACTTTACTTTTACAAGTGGATAAAACTGATGTACTTCCAGGCCTGCATCCTCCTGAGTCTTGTGGCCAAGCAAGTTGGGCATGACAGTTTCTGTGTATGGCAGGTCTGTGCAGAGAGGGACAGTGATTGTCTGACATGTTGGAGGTGTAGTTGGAGGTGCATGTTGTCCCTGACCCTGGAAAAACCAAAACATACATCAGTGATATCTGAATAAACAATATTCTTGTTTCTGTACATTTCATCAAGCACAAATTCCCATGTTTTGTTTGCTCATAGTGCCCAAAAGATTTATTCAGCAAAGATTTGGCTGCACCCTAAAGGGATACTGATGTGGTTTTCTTGGTGCCCCAGGTGCCCCTTTGGACACTTAAGATACCACTCTATTAGGATGAACACATTAAAATCCTCACCTTCACTTTTGAAATACTAAGCCAGTAAATTTTTTCAATGAGTCATTATGGTCTCAATCTTTAAATTCAAGCCCTCTAATAAGTGTGCTGGTGTTCATTTTGGAAATTATTGCTCCATTAATAAGATTGAAGACTTTGATGTCTGCCATGCGGGTGTTGATTGATAACTGTGATTGACAGTTGGCTGACTGTTGTCACAATATTTCATTAAGTGTAATGTTACTGCTAGCATTAGCCTCAGCCTGAGATAGGGGGTGTTTTTCGAGAGCATGAAAGGCAACACCCTGAACTCCTTATTTGGAAGGTCCTGCCCCCAAACGCAAAAGATGGCACCAACTGTAATCAGCACCTCTGGGGCCAAATTCCGTTGTACACAGTTATGGACGTACAGACATTGAGGCCATTCCCGCTAAATCTGCAAGGGCTTAGGGCTGTGTTGTCCCATTTACACCATTTCAAGCCCTTGCATCATCTCACATTTGAGCACCTACTAGGTGATGTCATTTAAGTCCATGAGGGTTTAGGGGGGCATTGGGATTAGGCCTGGTCTTCATTGCAGCTCCAATGGAAACTAATGCACTAACTCTACTCTCCTGAGACTGAATTTATGATCACTGTTATTAGTCTCATCTCTTCATCTAACTCTATATTGTAAAACCAAAAACAACAGAACACATTTCAGACACTTGAGTTGATGATATCTTTACCTGTACACAATTAGACTCTGGTAAGGCTTCACATCGAAGTCTTGTTGGCCATGACAACCTCTTTGCTTTGAAGGCAGAGTCGCAGTCTGTCTTGACCTTCTCACAGAGAGCACGGCATGGTTTTATCCGAGTGTCGTCCTCCGGGCCGCATTCAGGCACGACAACACGACACATGAGTGTAGCGACATATGGTGAACAGGCCGTCTCCACCATCTGACCAATCTGCTGCAGGTTGAAGCCTTGAACTCCACTCGGATGGAGGGTAGTAGTGTAGCCCACATCTTGACAAAAGCTGGCAGTTATTGCCTTGCAATTTGACCTTTCATCTCTCTGACTATGTGCCTGCTGAGGAGACAGCAGCAAACCCAAAGCCACCAAGACCCAATGCATCATGGCTTTCAGTATTTTCATAAACTGTCCTGAACTGTTTCACTAAAGCTTTTGGAGTTTTCAGACCAATGTGTCTTTGCTGCTCTGCTTAGGAGGTGGAGTGTGAGTCCACGAATCGAGTTTCTACAAACAAGGTACTGATTTAGGATCACTGGTAATGTCACATATCAACAAGATGCTCAGCACAAAATTTGAGCCAACTGGTCTCAGAGCAGCAGCCCTTTTCTAAAAAAAAAGGGGGATCAAGATGTTTGTATGAAGCTTGAAATCTGGTTGTGATTGTAGGCTCTCTGAGTAACTCTGGTTGGGGGGGTTAGAAATTTGTTGATTAAAACCTTCTGGATGGAAAAAGTTTCAACACAGATGGGATTGAAAAAAATCAACTGTTAAGATTTTGTCATTTTTAAAAACAACTGTCTCTGTGAATAAAGACTTGTAGAGTTACACATCTGTTAAGAGGCAGTGAAGTGTAGCAAAATACTTAAACTTTTTTGTGATCATATTTTTATTTTATCAGTAGGCAGTATACATATATGTCACAATAATAATTCATAATAATTAATTCATAGTCAGAATATGTACATACATATACATATATCACTCCCCCCCAACAGTCCTCCCATCCCCACATCCCCCATGGCGAACAGTTCCACCTCTTTATAGATCTCTATAAAAATAAATTGCTAACAAACAACCAGAAAACAGTAAAACCAACCCAAAATTCACATCAAGCTGTTGCCTGCAGTTAATCAGATATCTTCATTTGACAGTAGCGCACAATAATTCAATTTTAGGGTCTCTGCCCATGATGAGATAGTTTTTTCATTGGTACCATGCATTTTGGTTACAGAAAGCTCCATATTAACACATTAATTACCTCAAGGCACCTCAAGGTGGTGGTTGCCAGCGAGGGGCTCATATCTTTTTTACAGCAGTCAGGATAGCGAACGTGTTTCTGTGAGTGTGTCAGTGTGAATGTTGACATATCATTACTTAAGTAGGATTTTAAATAAACGACTAATGGAGTATTTTTAAATTGTGGCACTGCTTCTTTTACTCAACACTTAGCTGATTCTCTTATGCAGGGTGATCTAAAATTTCAAAGGCTACCTCTTGAAAGTCAGCGCTTTAAATCACTGGTCTGGAGGCGTGGAGTCCAAAATCAGTTTCTTAGGCCTCTGATTTTTTTTTAGAATAAAAGCTTAACCATTAAAGTAAATTAATGCATTAAATGAATGCAATTCTGATAAACTATAGGTGTTTAGTAGGACAGAAGGACAAGTTTGTTGAGCACACTATTGGGGTAGCTTGTCTGGGTGGAGGCTATGAAAAACAATATATTTTTATGTGAAAGTGGGTATAACATAAATGACATAAATGTCATTAAAGGATATGTCTAGGACATTTCTATATTTTCATTATTGTCAACAAATCTCATGTTTGGAGCAAAACCAACAATAAGTATTGTATGTTTATCAAAGCCTGACATATATACTGTAGACCTCTGTTGTCATCCAAAAACTATTCAAAACACATGTGACCAAACTCTTCATAATGAAGAAACACATCACCCAGTGTAGCAGTGGGGCTCATTGACATGTTTTTAATAGTTTTTCAACTTGTAACTTGGACTTGTAATACTTGTAAGATCAATTCATTAATGGTTTGGCTCCAAACATGATATTACCATCAATTAAAAGACGTGACACAATTTAGACTGTTTTACAGTTGAATAAAACATAAGTATCCAAGTTTATGCACCAGAAAATAAAAGCATTCATTTTGTTTATTGCTTTGAATTGTAGAAACAGTAAAGCACAAAGTCCTGTAGTTCTCTACAAAGAGGAAGAGAAGCAATCACATATTTAAAAAAAATAAAATAAAAACAGGGACAATCAATACAGCGCATTTGTACACAGAAACCACACCAAGCCAAGAAAACCAAACACACAACTGCTGTGCTATCATGAAGACATTGAGTGATAACCAGTGCGAAGACTCTGGCGTCCACAAAACCGAATATTTGGACGGTGTGAAGGCTGTCAAATTTCAAGTGAGTTGGCATGTTCCTGTGTCACAGAGAGGCTGGACATCTGAAGGGCTCTACTGCTGCAGGAACATTTACTCAATCTGGTAAATGTTACAGCATGTCTGCAGCTCAAAGCATGTCCGAATGCCAGCAAAGAAAACCTTCCCTTAATGTTCATTATTTGTTTTGTCTAAGAGCAGCTAAAATCACAATAAGACTTAGAGTTCCTTGTATAACTTTTACTGTCATGATCTTGCGTCGTCCTTCATTTTGAAAAGGTTTACACCAGAGATGGAATAATATAGTTTGACCTAGGACTTTCCAGTATCTCCCTCCTATGCACGACTCTTAAGAGCCACCAGCACAAAGTTTCTTGGAGAAATGTTTGGGTCAAAGAGAGGAACTAGTTGACTGTCCACACCTGCAGAGAGATGAGGCCTTTGTTAGAGCTGAAGGTGAATAAAAAGAGATGCAGTTATACAGAAAGCAACAACAGTTTTATTAAAATTTGTTATTTAATCTCGACTGGCTCACCGTTCTCCTGCAGGTAGATCATCCTGTCCAGCAGCACCAGTGTCTCCACCACAGGAGCCAGCAGCAGTGCCAGGCTGAAGTACACCACCACCCTGCCCTGCTGCTTCAGCATGGCTTCCACCCGCTCCGGGTCCAGAGGCAGCCCGGGAGGCAGGCCAACCCGAGCCAGACCCAGCCGGGCGTACCTGAGAGGGAAGAATCCAACCAAGGCACAAAAGTTACAAAAGAAATGATGAAGTTTCTGACAATGGCTGAAAGCAACACCCAGATTACTCAGAGTCTGTTTTCACATGCATCTGCTTTCTCTGAACTCAACTTAAATCTCAGTTTATCATTTGTACCTACAAGCATGATGTATGACATCACAATCAGTTTGGAGCCAATTGCGGTCCAAGTATGCAATTTACATAAGTGGGATGTGGAAACTTGAAGCCCTACAGTGAGAATGGCCTTCAGAGTGAAGGAGGAGACGTCTTGTCTCCAGCAGGAAAACAACAGTGTAAATACCACATCAGGCGCAGGCAAAACACAATAAATATTATTGTCTAGATAATCATTTATCAACAGTGACACTGCACATTACACATTTCACTGACCTCCTTCAGGCTGTGCTGTGATATAGCGATGTGTTTTTGGACAATTGAGAAATTTAGGAGAGTTCAATTGATAATCAGCTTTATATTGCAATACTTTAACTACATCAAGCTCATAATATTTATGTACTTTTGCTTAAGTAGGATTTTTCATGCAGGAATACTTACTCATAATGGAGTATTTTTACATTGCTGTATTGGTACGTTTACTTAAGTGAGGGATCTGAGTACTTCTTCCACCACTGATGGGCAGTCAGCAGACACATCTCTCACTCCACTTAGTGGCGCGATTGGGTACTACAACAAATCTAGTACACTTTCTGACCGTTGCACTGCACATCCCTCGTTTTCTGCATTGTCGGTTAACATAATATGGTATATTTCTAGGAAAACAATTGATTCAAAGGCAACTGGACTTAGATTTGTCTTATGAAGACGTCAGACTGGTGAGGACTGGTCAGACCGATACGTTACGAACTGATGAAGCTGCTTGGATAAGAGGCGAAACATCTTCATAAGACAAATCCAAGTCCAATTGCCTTTGAATCAATTGCTTGCCTAGAAATAACTATATTAATATATTGTTAATCAATAACTGATTAATCATTGACAGCCCTAGTTGAAATTAAACCAGTGTAAATGTCTGCAGGCTGCAGTGTTCACTCACTCTGTAAAGGTTAATAAATGTGCTTTCTTTATAGTCTGGATTCCTGCTCTGCGTAGATCCGGCCTCGTATCCCTGATGAAGGCCTCCAGCATCGCCCGGTAACAGTGTATCCTTAGCAACTCGCTCTCCTCCTTAAGCCTTCGAATGTAGTCCTCCACGGCATGACACGCCCCCTCTCGTGCCTTATAGGACAGCTGATGTCCCGGCAACCCTCGCACCCAGGAGCTCATTGGGTAGCCGAACTCGGAGGGAAGCGGTTCGTGGCCTGGTGTCGGTGGAGCGGGAGGTTCGACGAGTCCAGGAGGAGCGGGGTTTTCTTTGGTGGTGATTTTCATGTAGCAGCACGCCACAGAGGTGATGCCGCGCACATGTGGACAGTTGACAAAGTGGCGGAGGAGGGTGGTGCTGAGGTCACCGCAGGCGTGGAGACCGGTCAGGACAAAGTCTGGATAGCCTCTCTGGCTGTCCTCCTCGAGGCACGAGGCCTCCTGATAGACTGGCGGGACACATGAGCAGCAGTTTCCGGCAGATGACGACTTCTCCTCAGACTCGTTCGTGCTCAGCTGATGTTGTTGTGATGTCATTTCAAAGTCCTGAGAGCGAGAATCAGAGTCTGTGGAGCCGTGAGAGGATGAAGTCTGGATCACACGAGAGCATGTCTGATGCTCGGAGCCCCGGAGTCTCTTTTTGCAGGGGCCGGATGGAGTTGGGGGACTTTCGCTGACACAGTTTGCAGAACTCAGCTGCTTGACGAAGACCTCCCATGATGCCTTGGGGTTTACCCAACCGGCCACATGGCGTGGATAGGAGTGTGATGCTGGGAGCTGAAAGGAGCAGTTCTAAGAAGAAGAAAGATGTTTATTAATATTGATGTTGATGGTCTGATTTCATCTAAAAATCCCAATTTAAAGCTGCTGTAATCAATATTTTTTATATTAAGTAACAAATGATTACTCAGTTGTATCGATTCCCAATAGGATGGAACATTTTAGCATCTCTTAGTTCATTGTTTCGTTCTCTGTCCTGCAACTTCACTGTTTTAAAAGCATTGTTTTCCAGTTGCAGCAGGCAGTGAAAAAGCTCTGATGAACCCCTCTTCATGCTACCCGCTCAGCACCAAATAGCAGAGAAACAAAGTTAGTGACGAACTGAGGAAGAAAGTGGGGAAGTTCAAAAGCCAGTTATTTTTCTCAGGGGTTAATGGAGAGCAAATAACGACTAAAAGGAGCATGAATAGTGGATTTACTTTCATCAGGTGTCCAGAAACACAAATCCAAATGAATGTTGTTGTTGTTCTTTATCTGCTGGATGTGTAACTAAGCTCCACATCAACTTATTCAACCTGAAGGTGACTATATGTTGACGTTGTGTTTTCAGCATGTTTCAGCTGCCCCCAAGTGGACAGAGATGTTATTGCAGGTTTAAAGACCTTGATCATTCTCAAACGCTCTATCACAGTCAGTCATAAGATACTATAGTTCATTTTTAGGCGTCCCACTTTACCGTCAAGTTAATTTTTAGACAGCGTATCTCAACACAGTTCATAAAGAACAATATGTTGGAGCATCAACACAAAGATGTACACTACTGTAACTACGAAGAAAGAACATTTACTTCTGTTTTTGATTTCCTACAGTTCCTACAATGCTTTTGGACCAGTTGTGCCAGTTGGTGGGAATATAACTGTATCTGGTTTACAGGACTACCACAGAATTAAGACGTTAATAAACAGGACTGAGACTGAGAAGTCAAACCTTCATCTATGGGACCAACCTTTTTCTGCTTTTCCTTCTCCAAGGCCCACAGTAACTGTCCGTCAAATCTGGACGCCATGGCAACCAAGGTGTTATCAGCCTCGATAGCAGTCAAAGACAGTCCGAGCCCGAAGGACAGGAAACGAGTCAGGTGACCCTGTTCAGACCACAGAATATGATTCACTTTAATTTTCTGCACTCTTCTGAAAACCTGATGATTAAAATGTGTTTTTATTTTTGATATATGAAAACATTTCATTGATCAGTAAGTTTTTTTGTGGTTCCCTGTTCTAACGCTGGATGCTCATTGATTGCTTTGTATCTGATTGTCTTAGCAGCAGTAATTACCTTAACGTGGATCACCTGTGTGTCTATCTAAGCGGATTCTGTAGTACATGTTGTTGTAACACTGATGAAGGCTGGAAGGTGTTTTATCTTTTTGTCTCCTTGTCATCAGAGGTATTGAATAAACCTTTATCAACAAATGAATCATCATTGCTTCAAGCAGTGAGGCTCCTGTTACTGGTGACGGAGCTGTAGTCATCTCTGCTGTGATTCACATTAGCTACTTTCTCATAAATGCATTTTAAAAGACTGAATTCCACAGAAACGATCATAATCTCAGTCATAAATAATCGGAAATAACAAGCTGCCGAGCTATTAACCTTATGTGTAGCGTTACGCTTGTTTGTGACGATTTTGCCCTGAATTAAGACGTCAGGCTGTATGAACTGTGACACGTTTGCCTACTGTTGTATGTACTGAAGTGCCTTTGAAAGGTGATGCGGCTGCTTAGCTCAGAAAAAAGTGAATGAACAAAATAGTCAGTGAATATAAATCTGAACTGAATGAAGAGATTTCATGTCTTTGGTAGAGGACAGGATTACTTGATTTTCTCTGTAATGAACGCTGTAGAATGAGACCAGGATCAATTGATGGTATCATAAAGTGACTGTACATATAATTTACTATTATTACTAAACATTGTGGAGAAAAAAAATGTTGTCATTTAATGCAAATTTGCTAAATCTTTCAATTACTACTGCAACTAAAAGTTATTTTCATTATCAATTTAATCTGTTTTCATCTGTCTTCACTATTTTCTCATCAATCGTTTAGTTGTTTGGTCCATAAAGTGTCATAAAATGGAAAAATCATGTCTAGTTTTGTCTCAAAAGTATTCAAAAATATTCAGTTTACTGTCACAACTAAACAAACCAGATCAGATATATATTTTTTAATGACTCCAAACGATTAATTGATTATCAAAACACTATCAGAGCTGTCTGTCTGGTAACAGGGTCGGAGTGATACCTGTCCTGATCCCACATCCACGACACTGCTGCAGTCCGTCTGCTCACAGATTTGTTTAACCAGCTGGAAATAATAATAAAAAAGACACAATGTTAACAGAAAAGCAAATCCATGTTCTTAAATTTCACTTTAAACAGCAGTGACCATAGAGGATGAGCTATTCTGTACCAGGCCCAGTTTGCGGATCTCATGCTGTTTCTTGGGTTTGACGTGTTTCCTGAATATGTGCCCCAGCAGAGAGCTCTGACTCTGGTTTTCCAGGAACTCTTCAGGCTTCACCAAACCGGCTGCTCTTCCTCTGTCCCGCCGGCACTCTCTGGGAAACGCCAGGGCGTGAGCGGTGGCGCGGAAAGCCAAGAGGGACAGAGGCCACACCGAAGGATATCTGTGACGACAAAGAGTCTTTGTTGTTTATATTCAAGGATAATGTCGGCATTATTCTAGATTTTACTTAATGTCAAAAATACAAATTATTCACAATACCAGAAAAATAAACCAGACTGCAGCTTCTTCACAAGTCATCAATAGTTTCAGATCAGATTTTAATTGATTTTTGCCTCAATATGAAGTGAATTGCAGCCTGAGACAGCTGATAAGTGTAGACTAACGACAGCAAACCAAACAGTTTCCTATAGGGCTGCAACTAACAATTATTTTCGTTATTCAATAATGTGTAGATTATTTTTTCGATCAAGAATGTCAGGTACACAAATAAACACTGAAAGTTCATACTGACTATTACAGGATCCCCTCTAAATGACAACTACAATGTAAGTGATGGAAGTCAAAATCCACAGTCCTCATTTGAGTAAAAATGTATTTAAAAGTTTATGTGAAGCTAATATGAAGATTCTGTTCAAATGAGTCAAATCAAGTAGATATCTTTCAACGTTACAGTCTTTTTAGTGTCAAAGTCCCTCTTTTTGTTTCTATACTTCCACCTGCAGCTCAACAGGGAAACACAAAGAGGAGAATTTGATGCTAAAAAGACTGTAAATGTGTCAGATATCCACTTGATATGACTAAACTCAGACTGCTGAAGCTGAATAGAAGCTTCACACACACTTTTAAATGACAGGAGGAATGATTACAGTGAGGAAAAACCTCTTTCACTGCTCATATGGACACCTGATTGCTGGTTTAAGACACATTTGAATCTGAAAATCATCTGAAAATGGTGAAAAATGTTTCCGAAAGCTCAAATTGACATTTTCAAGTGTCTTGTTTTGTCCACAACTCAAAGATATTCAGTTTACAGTCACAGAAGACTAAAGAAACTTTTATCAAAATAGTTAGGGATTCATTTAATAGCAACTAATTGATTAATCGACTAATCGTTGCAGCTCTAGTCTCCTGAGGTGTGAGTGAGTGTAAATTAAATGAGGCTAACTATTCCTGTAAAACTCTGGTATTTACTGCTGTGCAGATTTCACTCTGAGTAATGTCTTCCAGTACCTCCTGTCTCCATGTGTAGCATCCAGTAGTAGGTCTGCAATCTGTGGGTATGACAGGTCCTGCAGCACCGGCTGCCAGGTGTTAGGTAATGTGTGCCAGAGATCTTCAGTGAAGAACTCCTGCAGGGGAATAACAGTCAGTTTATTAGAAAGAAGACAAAAGGATGCACAAACCCAACTTTATACAGCACGTCTTACCCAGAGCCAAAGTGCTTTACTAGTAGTACACAAGCAAAATCACAAATAACAAATGATGAAAACAATAAAAGCAAAAGTACATGGAATTAAAAACAATAATAAAGTGTAGGTCGGTTTTTGTAATCAGTTGATTATTGTAGCATCACACAGTTTAATTAAAAGCAATGAGAAAGCAGCTGATTTCATTGGTCTGCTGGTTTGAAAACCTTCATACATGTGTCACATGGTTGGAGAGCACAACATCTGGCTGCACGTGTGCACACAACGGAGTATAGAAACACACACGAGTCCTATAAAGCTTACTGAAGTTGCCATGGCAGCATGTTGTGTTTCAAAGCGCCTGTCATCGAAACAACAGTGGGAAGGCTGCAAACTGTAAAAAAAACAACTGGTACGTACGATTATATAGGCGTTAGATATGTGGCTGTAGTGAGACAGAAACGTGGTGAGTCTTTGCGCCAGATCTCCCTGTTGCTCTGCAGAAAGGCTCGGTGTAAACATGTCGGCAGCTGACAGCTGACAGCTGGTTTGTAACGTTTTTTTCCCCTAGTTCAAACTAAACTGTGTAAGATGTGTGCAGCTCGTAAGTATGGGCGCTAGGAGTTCTCGCACAGGTCTGAAAGCCAGCATTTAGCTAACCTAAGTCTTGAAGAAACCTCCGTGTTTATCATTTCACGTGTGCTTGTTGTGTTTAGCTAAACTGGCTAGCTGTTAACTTTCACGTGAAGAGTGCCGATGCGTTCAGGTGCTCCCCGTTAAGATCTGCTTTCAAAGTGATGTTAAAACAAGACCTGCAAATTAAAGGACAGGTTCAAAATTGTTTGAAGTGCGTCTTAAAACGACTGTGAGGCATCCATATGAACAGTGAAGGTTTTCCTCGCTGTAATAATAATAATGATGAGTGACTTTGGCACTAAAAAGAATGACATTGCAATGGAGATGCACTTTTTTTTTCAAGCCTCGTTTTTACATATAATATGAGTAAGAAAAAAAGACATGTTTTTTTCACATGGCTTGAAATAATTCAGATTTGAAGGAGTTAAATCTGTTGTAATAGTTATTGACATTAGACAATAGATGTTAATGATAAATGTCCCACAAAAAAGTCAAAAAGATTTGAGACAAAGATTACTATCTTTGTCTCCTGTTCACTGTGTAGAAATATTTAGATTTTTATTTTTTAATTAACTGTACACATATATCCTGTTAACACACACACACTGTTTATATACACTCACATTTTTATTTATATTCACATCGATACTTTTATTCATATTCTGCTTTTTTGCACACACATAGTTTTATCATGTCAGTTTTATCATGTCAATATACAAGCACATAGTCCACACCGACTACACAGACTCTTGTAAATTACTGTCCCTCTCTTTCTTTCACTGTTATGTTTAGTTTAATATTCATGTTATTGCACTTTCTGTTGACATCTTGAACACAGTGAATTCCTTGTACTTGCTAATTAGTGAATAGTGAATAATAAATATTAATAATGAGACAGTTAATGTATTTCTAAGAGTACGTTTAACTAGTTGTGTAGTTTCAATTCAATTCAGTTCAGTTCAATGAGGCTTTATTGGCATGACCATGTTTGGAGTACAGTATTGCCAGAGCACATTGTACAAAGTAACATACAAACAACAAAACATTATGTTAACCTTATTGTTTGAAAACAACAACCATGTCAACAATATTTAAAAATGTGAATACTATTAATTGTGCTCGATTGAGGAGAAGAGAAAAACAGAGTAACAAACACAGAAAGCTCAACTGATTGATATCAGCAACAACGGAAATAATTATAATGGTTTTGATTTGAAAAAAGTTTCTATATAACATATGTGTATAAACTATTAATATTAACTATAATATAGTTTCTATATATACAGTTTCTTTCTGTACTCGAAGGCATCATGACCCAGATATGTAAACCGTCAATAAACACTAAAGAAGAAGAAGAAGAAGCAGATGATGACCCGGATATCGATAGTTGATTGGGAACAGGAAGAAGCGTTTGATACACAATGTGATGCAGGTCAGGTTTCTGTTTGATAAAGTTATTTTTCCACAGATCCTCTAACAGAGAGCCACATACTCACAGACACGTAAAGCCGAAGTTTCCGTTTAAAGAGACAAACGTGTTCGGCGATAAATAACCGCGGAATCAGCTCAGTTAGCTTTTAGCATCGCGAGCTAACGACCGTTGGCGGTTGACGTCAACAGCAGAAAAACAGTTAGGACGGATCGATTAGTTTCTTTAGTTTAGGAGCTTGTTAGGACGCGAGCTGTAGACTTCACTTGGTTGTTTCCTTAGCACTCTCTCTTTTTTTAAATGCTAAAAGTCTATTTCAGCATCTGAAATGTGTTTTTCCGTTATCAATTTGTCTGTAGATTATTTTCTGACTTATTGATTGATTAGTTGTTTAGTTCATACAATGTCAGAAAATGGTGAAAAAAGTCGATCAAGTTCCCAAAGCTGAAGATGACGTCCTGAGCTGCCTTTGCTTTGTGTGTCACAACTCAAAGATATTCAGATATTCAAAGATATATGCATCTTTGGCTTTCTCACCATCTTGATTGACATTTTCTGGACCAAACAACAAATCCATTAATCAAGAAAATAACTGACAATGAAAATAATCATTAGTCAAAGCCAATGTAGGTTGTTTCATATCACATAAATTAAGTGTAACCTAAATTTAGATGGTGAGAATCACCAGGTTTGCATGTTGTTACACTTCTGTAGCAACTAGCTTGTCCTCAGTGACCCCTGTCTCATTCAAGTGTGTCTTAAAACAACAGTCAGGAGCCCAAATGAACAGTGAAACATGTTTTCTTGCTGTAATCCTTCCTCCTGTTCATACTGACCATTAGAAGATCCCTTCATAAAGACCTTACAATGGAAGTGATGGGGGACAAAAAAGTGGAAAAGGACAAAAAGTTTATCTGCAGCTAATCTGAAGGTTTGATAACATTTTATTTGTGTTTGTCATTCAGGATGATTCTTTTAGGGTTTCAGCGGATACAAACTGGACTACAGAGGCCGGCGACCTGTTGAGGAGGTCAAAACAAGCAGATCCACTGGGTTGTTTTGTGTGTGTGTAAGTGAACTGATTAAACATTCACAGGTGACTCCTGCCGGAGTGCAGCTGTAACCATGTCGGACATTACGATCAACACGTGCGCTGTCGATGATGTTTCATCAGGAAGGAACCCAGTGGGAAAACAAAAGAGGAAAAACAAGTGGTTGCTTAAAAAGATGAGATACCTGGAGAGGAAGGGCTACGTGGAGGACAAACACAAATACAGCCACGGGATGGGACAGTTCAGATCCAAACAAGCTCGGCAGCAGAACGGCGAATCCGGCAGGCATCCATCGCTGCCCGCTTCCAAGCAAAACAAAAGTTTACCTCATGCAGACAGAGCGGTCTGTGCTTCCCACTGTAGCTCCAAACCTTCAGCTTCCACACACAGCCTGCCTTCCTTGACTGTCACTGTGACGAACCAAGGCAGCCACGAAACACCAAAGGGACCTGCAAAGAGCGCAAGACCCGTAACCGCCTCCCCCAGCACCTCAGTAGCAAGCAGCCATAAACCCACCGCAGCCGCCGCCGCGCTCCCCGCTGGCCAAACATCAGCGGGACTCCCCACGAAGTACCTCGCTGTAGACTGTGAGATGGTGGGCACGGGCCCAAAGGGACGCATCAGCCAGCTGGCACGCTGCAGTATAGTGTCCTACGAGGGAGACGTGGTTTACGATAAATTCATCAACCCCTCCATGCCTGTCACCGACTACCGCACGCGGTGGAGCGGCATCCGGCGCAAGGACCTCGAGAAGGCCACGCCGTACCCCGTGGCCAGGAAGGAGGTGAGGACGTCACACACTCTGGGATAACGGGTCGTTCTTTAGTCGTAAAGGAGTTTCTCACATCATCTGAAACATCTTTTTTTTTTTTGTGTTTGACTTCAGTAGAATAGATCACATGTCTATTTAATATGAAACAGAGGTAAAACAGGTTTCGTTTGGCCAAATCAAACCCAAACTGTGTTGTAAATTTTTCAGCAAACACATCAAAATCTCTCCAGTAGAAGTTGTTAGTCTTTTAAAACATCAGTTGAACTCTTCAGTATATTCACACTCAACCCTAGCAGCACTCGTGTATGTTTTCTGTTTGATAATTATGTTATTGAATATAAATTTCTCAGCGTATACTGTATGAACCCTGATGAGCTCTGATCTGTCGGCAGATACTGAGGCTGCTCATGGGGAAGGTGGTGGTCGGCCACGCCATCCACAACGACTTCAAGGTCCTCGGTTACTCTCACCCCACCGCCTTGACCAGAGACACATCTCGAATCCCGCTGCTCAACAGGAAGGCCGGCTTTGCCGAGAACGAATGCGCCTCGCTGAAGAGACTCACCAAGGCCATTTTCAACCGTGACATCCAGGTAGAACAACTCCTGCAGCACAAATGTCTCTGAGCATTAAAAACATTTCATTTTTTCTCATAAGATTACAATATTTTGAACCTTTCAGTATTTAAATGCACATTTTCTTTCCACTCAATCACTCGTCTTTAGTATTTAACATGTTGGTCTTGTGTGAATAAGTGTCTCAGCTTAACATTTTATCATTGTATTGCTTATGTATTGTTAGACTTTATGAAATAAGCTGCAGAATTCTCTGATAATAAATGAGGAAATGAATGAGAATTTATTTGGGGATTCATTAAATGAGAAGGGGGAACAAGCGTCTTATAAACTCGCACGTTGGGTCTTCAACAGTAAAATGAAGTTTTAAAAGTCCGTCACTTATTCTGAACTTGCTCTTTTCTCGTTTTTTCCTCAGACGGGGAGGAAGGGCCACTCTTCTGTGGAGGACGCCAAAGCCACTATGGAGCTTTACAGAGTGGTGGAGGCGGAGTGGGAGAGGACGCTGGCCTCTAAATCGCAGGCCAGTTAGTGCCCGATTTGAGGAGACAACATGGAAATAAACAGATCCATCCCTTTTTACTTCCCTGTTGATGCGTGAATGAAGAAACCTGGGAGAAAAAAAAATCTGTACATGCTGATCCAGAGTACTGAATAATATCTTACCAGCTGCCTGAGACATAATACTGAAGCAGAACACACATACTGTAACTTTGTTGGTGCAGTTCCACTCATCCTCAGGGTTTGTGTTTTACAATGGTGCTCCTGCCACTAGGGGGCAGTCATGTCTTCATTCCAGCAACACACACCTCTGTGGTTTCACACAGAAAATAACTTGGGTTTTTTTTTTTTTTTTGAAATAGAAAAGAAGAAAGAGAAAGTACTTTTAATCAAAGATGCAGTTCAGCGGTTGCAGGACAACATTCAACCCAGAGTCATGTTTACACCACACTGGTGTATTTTCATCTTCTTGCAGTTTTAATGATGCCACTAAAGGAGCGCCATCAGTGTGTTGCTTTTCAGTGAGGATTTGTGTGATTTTTTTTTTTTTTTTAAGTAAAAAATCGAGGCAACATGCTGTCGTTCTTCTTCTTTGATCAACCAGTGATGTTCTTCAAGGCCGTAGCAAATGTTTGTGCCTATTATTGTCAAAAGAAAAGTGTGTTTGTTCATATATAAGAGTGCAAGGATAGAAGTGGTGAAAGCAGGTGCCTTTGGTTCATGGTGACTTTCAGTACTGTGCAAAAGTTTTAGGCACTAAAAGCAAAGTGAGGATGCTTTCAGAAGTAACGCCATCAATAGTTGACTTGATCGAGTAAACTGCAGAAACCTAAAGTTAATCAATATTTGTTGTGAGCAGCTTTGCCTTTTTTAAAGCAGCAGCAGTTCTCAGTTCACCTGCACATAGTTTTTTTTGCAGGTTTGTTGTTTCCAGTTCTTCCTCTGTGGATTTCAGCGTCTCAGCTGCTTCTGCCCCCTCATGTTAATCCCAGACTGACTCCATGATGTTGAGATCAGGGCTCTGCGGGGGCCAGACCATCTGTTGCAGGACTCTTCTTGTTCTTCTTGTCGCTGAAGATAGTTCTCTATGATTCTGGCCAGATGTTTGGGCTCGTCGTCATGCTGCAGAATCAATTTGGGCCTCACTGATGATGTTGCATTATGGGTATTAACTGGATATAAATATCTTAGCGGATGGGATATGAGTCAAAGTTCATGTCAAATAAATGGTTTCTGTCATTTTAGTTGGGTGTTATCATGATATAAGTGTTCATTTTCCTGATAAGTTTGTTTTTAATTAATTATTTGATGATTATCGGGTGTCTGACTCTACTGCGCAGACTCTGGCTCCAAATGATGTCACACGAGCAAGATGGCCGCTCCCAGAAAGGAGATATGGTGGCTTCACTTTTGCACAACAAGAAGAAGTGGAGACACATCGTCCATATTGATATACAGTCAAAACTTTTGCACAGTACTGGACATAGGAAAAAGAAAAGGTCATATACACACAGGATCTAAAATACTTGAGTGGGATGCCAAAATGTTATGTGTAAAGAAATATTCTGGTGAAATATTTCCACCAAAATTGAAAGTTACACACGGTTAAATATCGCCAAATCCCCCAAAATACCACAGTGGTAGCTCCGGCCCTGATGTTCCTCATATCTCTGCTTGCACTGACTGTCTTTGTAAAACTTCTATTTGTCACAGTGGCTGAAAAAAAACCCCCAAAAAACAAACAACCAGCATCAAGTTGTTTATGTGACCATTTTACAGTCGGTACATTTCAATCTGCTGTTCTGGGATATAGAAGTATTTGCTTTCAGAGTTCCTAAAAGTTTGCTATGCAATGTCAGATGAGTTCAGTTGTCTGCCTTCAGCTCTGTAACTTCAATAAACCATTAAACCACATTCATTTCGGACTATTAGAATAATTACTGTAATTATGAAGCCAGACATCACGGATATGACTGTCAGCCTGTAGACAGAAAAACCTAATGTAACGATTGAGAGCACAAAACAGATAACATTTAACTTTGCAGCTTTATCTAAATCCCTTGTTTTATGCTGCATGTCATCTAGAGCTGCGACAAAAGCAAAAAAAGGCCAAACTTAACTAGTTTCAGCTTATGAATTGTGATGATTTAATGCTTTTTTTGGTCATTACTGTTATGGAAATTTCCATAACTAAAGGGTGACAAAGTTAGTGAGGTCAAGTTGTACGCATGCAGCTATCCTCTGCTTGAGAAGACGTAAAGTACAGCTTGACCTCACTAACTTTGTCATCCTTTACTTATGGAAATTTCTATAACAATTACATGATAGTAAACTAATTATTTTGGGTTTTGGACTGCTGGTCAGACAAAACAAGACACAAGTCATCGCCTTCATACGTCCTCTAAGCTTCATATTAGTTTTAGATAAACTTAAAAACATATTTTTGCTCAAAACAGGACTGTGGATTTTGTCCATCATCACTTAAACTGAACAAACAATTAAATTTTAAGATCTTCAAATGGTCAGTATGAAAAAGAGGAATGATTACAGCAAGAAAGACCATCTATATATATGTTTAATTTGGCATCTGACAAGATTATTTGACTGATAAATGAGCATCATTGTGGATCATTTCAACAAAAAGTTTTGCTGTTTGACTTTGTGACTATGAATATGTAAAGCTCCCTGCTAGGACTGGGTATCAAACCTCTTTTTGTTACTGTTTTGGGACATCAAGTAATCAAAAATTTGACTGTAACAGTATTTCTTGTCAGATTCTTTAATCTCTGTTTTGTTTCTGTGGTTAGTTTGAGGTTTAAATTATAATTCTGCCAGTTTTAGACAAAGTTCTGATAAGTTTTAGACAACATTTAACGTTTTGTTTCATGACAAAGTGGGTTCTGTAGAGAGAAAAATGTGGATATTTGTTTGCGGTATCATTTTGGCACTAGTATTGGAACATTTCAAACGACCTCTCGTCATCGACAGCTGCATCGTTCAGTTTGTTCTCCTCAGATTCGACACCGGTGTCCAGTCTTGCACGCTGGTGTAAACATGCAATTCAGCCTTAGTCTCACACTGCTCCGCTTTCTGTATCCTCTGGTGAGTCTTTGTCCTTAAAGGTGAGTGAATCAGCACTATTTCCCTGCTGTGAATTCCACACCAGCGCATTAATTATACAGCAGGCCATCCTTCCTGGAAAAAAAAAACCTCACCAGACACAACTGCTGGGACAAAGAGGCTCATTAAAAGAGAAGGAAACATATCACACCTCACAGGCAACAATCTGCACCGACACCAGCAATGTGTCAGCGGCATTTTCCGATTTTAAAGAACATGATTTTGAAGATATATTTCAGGAAGTTTTTTAGAACGAAGCAGGTGAGAGAGGTCTTGAGATAATAGGATTTGAGTCTTTGAAGCATCACTAAATAAATCTTTGCACAAAATGAGATCCTCTCTCCGTTCAGCCAGAGCTGAACACAGTTTGCCAGTCTTTGTCCGTCTGCTGAAAACCACAGCATCACCACAGAGGATGCCAAAGCATCTGATGGTCACAGTCTAAGAAATTGGCAAAGGAGGCAGTGTAATCTCCCGTGGTAGAAATTCCTGAGCTGTGAACGCCACAGTGTTTTAGGTACTCAATGGAGAACAACACAGTAGAAACCTGGAACCGCAGTCGAAAAGTAGAATTGGCTTAAGATAATTGGAAGCTTTTAACATTGAAAGGCCATGTTAATAAAGGCTTTGAATCTACTGGGTTTCCTTGTTTAAAGAGCGCTGCATTCAGAGTGTTGAATGCTGACATTCAGTACTTGTATTTAAACCATCTGCTCACCCAATTTACTTAAATCATGTCAACCCTTTAAAGGGGACAAATTATGCACATTTCCAGGTTTATATTTTTATTCTACTGGAATATCTTTGCATAATTCACAGTTAAAAAAAACTCCTCATTTATCTTTTACTGGTCCTTTATGCAGCCCCTCAGTTCAGCCTCTGTGTGAAACAGGCCGTTTTAGTTCCTGTCTCTTTAAGGCCCCGCCTCCTGATGAGCCCAGTCTGTTCTGATTGGTCAGCTTTCAGGAAGCTTCCTCCGGCTCTGAAGACTATGCAAACCATGGATGTATAAAGAGAGCTGGATACAGATACAGAGTTGGAGGCGGGCCCTCGTTTATTCCTATGAAAGTTGTTCAGTGGCGCATGAAACCAAAAAAGACTTCCGTGCATGAAATTACCCGCATACTTCCTGTTTAGCCCTCTGGCTAACTTGAATGGGGATAAAACAATTCAATCGTGCGGTCCTTTTAGGCTTTCGGACCGAACAGATCAAATTCTGACAGTGAGACGAGTCATTTCCTGGGTTGTGATGCTCAAAAAAATGCATCCACTGATTTACGGACGTCTCTTTCACAATGTAAGTGTACGGGAAAAAGTCTTTTTGGGCCCAAGAGCGTCACGTGACCTTTTCATTACATGGTTTGGCCGCTATGTCAAATTGGCTTCACAGCTCGGCGCTGTTCCTGGGGGTTTGGTGCAAACGTGTACATGTTCAAATGGCAGACGTTGGCTCGTCAGAAAAAAAAATGTTGACATATATTATTGACATCATACCAGTATATAAATAACATAAAATCACAAAAAGCATAACGTGTCCCCTTAAACTAAAGAGTTTGAGTCTTTCTTCCATTGTACTGTAGACGTTAGTGGGATACAGAAGCTCGCAAAGGAGCTGACACATAAACCTCCCAAATCTTAACAACATATTGTGGCTCTTATTGGTTGAGCCAATCCCGTCAGGAGGCAGGTACTTAAGAGAAAAACAGAAACTATATCCTCAGTATAAGCATACAGTATAAAGGTAAAGATTAAAGAAACTGTTGCATCACCATTTCACATTTGCTACATGTTTTAGCATCTT
Source organism: Euthynnus affinis (assembly GCA_029490765.1). Classification (NCBI taxonomy): domain Eukaryota; kingdom Metazoa; phylum Chordata; class Actinopteri; order Scombriformes; family Scombridae; genus Euthynnus; species Euthynnus affinis. Next base: position 3,444,802 of record CM055847.1, read on the forward strand.
TAGCATCTCATTATTTTGGTTTCCAAACCCTCAAACTCCATTCTTATTATCCTCATTTACAGCTGTTTTCAGTTTATGTTTAGATTTTACAAAGTTGGTCGGCCTCATGCTGGTACTGAATATTATTTATCTGACTGGATCTTGTTAAGGTATCAATATGCTTCAAACACACCAGGTCAAATGATGTGTTGTCAGACGGCATGTAAAAGCAAATGTTTTTATATCTGTTCTGAATGGACGCACACAAGGGCAGAGTCTTTGTATTCTGGATGCAGTACCTCATACAAATTATAAAAAAAATGGCAGTGGAGTAAAAGTAAAAGTAGCAACAACTCAGTGTAGGAATAAATAAAGATAATGTGCTCAAAAGTACAGAAGTATTAACATCAACATTTATAATTAAAGTACCACTATGCAAAATGGCCTATTTCAGAATAATGATTATTATTGGATGATTATTTAAATAAGATTGTGTTTATCTTTAGGTGTCATTATATAGACTTTATTAGGGAGAATTCACAATCTACTCAGCTGTATATAAAGTAATCTTAACCTTTAACAATACATAACTTATTATTACTCTGAATGTGCAAAGTAACAAGTAACCTAAGTTATCAAATAAATATACAGTAGTTCAGTAAATATTACAATATTTGCCTCTGAGATAGAAGTAGAAGTAAAGTAGAAGTATAAAGTTGCAGAAAATGGAAATCAGTAAAGTATTGTGCTGTAAAATTGTACAGTCTCTACATGAAATCATTCATTTTTCTCTGTTGTGCTCATGAAAAGTGAGCAAAGTAGTTGTTGGAAGAAAGAAAAAGAGATTGTAAGAGAAGATCCAACCCTGCTTTCCTTCACACCTCTGAACACCTGGATAATTCCTGACATAAAGTCAACGTAATCAACAGATTGTTGAACACAAACCTCAAAATTCTTCCCCTTTAGAAATAAAGTTCCTGTTAGAGGATCAGACGCACTTCGTTTGAGGCACACTGCTGCCTTTAGTCATCACTTCTCTCACCTTTACTGTAAATCTGTTTCCAGCTTTTGGGTTTAAGATTAAATTAAAATTATGCAAAGCAACATGTGATTTAATCCATTGCCTAGTCTAGATTATCCCATACTGTTTTCCCCTCTGTAATCTCCTTGTGCATGAGCAATAATGTGAATAATCTAATTTTATGCCTTGTTATTAGCTTCATAACTGAAAGCTAGAGCTTTAAACCCCAAAAGAGGCTTTGGATTTTCTTCTGTGGGTGTTTGGAGTTTAACACGTCGAAAACAAGACCTTCGTCACGTTTGATGATGAACAACAAACAAAAATGTGAAACATCGGAGCGGCTCATTGATCCTTATTGTAATCTATACCTTTGATAAATGTGCCTCCACATTACTGATTAAATACTATTCTCAACATTTGAAATGAAAGAGGATTAAGTGTTCACCTGCTGTATTAATATGGTATTGAAATACTTGAAAGAGCGCCGTTGGTCTCATTAGGCAATACAATATGGATTTTATGGATTTTATTACCCCCTGGGTCAAGTTATTGGGAGTTAGACTTTGCAGATTACCCTTTCCACACACACACACACACACACACATCACACACAGCACATATTATCCACGGCCCAGCATCAGCCACATGTGCATAATTCGGTTTTTATTACCCACTGCCAAGCCATAAGGAATTTGTCCATTTTGCAGATTGCGAGTTAACCTCACACATACAGTTCATACACTGATCACAGTGCTTGGTTGGTATAGCAGCATCAGAACAAATCGCATTGTTTTTTTGGGGGGAATCCAGTGTGCTTATTTAATGTTTTTCAGGTGGACAGCAACAGTCTGTGAATGGATGCTGATGTTGCTTCACGTCTGCTGGAGATGTGTGTGTGTGTCTGTCAGCTTGTTGTGGGGCTCATCTGCCCTCTAATGGCCTTAAAAATCACTTACTGCAGCTTATTTGTGATTTTTTTTTTCAATTAAAACAGGGTAGTTCAGGGGTAGTTAAAGGCTTTATTAATGGTTGTGGAAAATCCTCCCCTTTTTTATCACTTTAATACATAAGGACAACCCTCCAATGTCATCAATAAAGAGTCCCATATTTCTCACTTTCTAATCTATATTTTGACCTAACAAAGATCAAAGCAGGACAGGAAACTTTGTCCTATCTGATTAAATTCTGTGGCTTATAAGTGTGCAGACAGTTTCCTACTTTTTTTTTTCTCCAGTGATGCTGATTTTTAACAGCCTTGAACCTACGTGACGTTCGTATAATTACTCTCCTTCATCTCACTTTCTAAGAAGCCATCAGACTGCAGTTACAAAGTTGTTAATAAAGGGTTTTTTTTTTAGTTTCTTAATTTCTAATACACCGCCTGCTAAAAACCTTATCAGTCAAATGCAGTGGTGCAAGACGTACTGATATCTTTTACTCAAGTAAAAGTAGCAGCAAGCACCACAGTTTAAAAAAAATACTCATTTAACTGTTTTGGCATTCAAAATCTTCTTTACATACTTTTTATTTAGAGTATCATAATACCTCAAAACTGTGCTTCATTAATTCAATAAATGTACTTAGTTACTTTCTACCACTGGTCACCTGCTATTAAATGTTAATAAATCCTTAATAATAACGGGTTCTTGTTGTAATCCATTAAATCTGCAGTTGTAAATGTTAATAAGTTGTTTATAAGTGGATTTAGGTCCAGAAGGTAAGTGGTCTGATGAACTAATGTGCTAAACAGACAAATAAAGTGAAATGCTTTGAAACCCAGAAGTTATTCTTATTAATGGATTATAAATGATCCACAACACATCAGTAAATGACTTATTATCTATTAATAAAGCCGTTAATTAATGCTTTTTACATCTTTCATTCTCCTTCATGCTGCTGTTTTCATTCATTCACAGACTCCAAATAATAATTGATAATAATATATCTTTATTGCTGTATCGGGGATTCAGGTATAAAAGCAGGGATTATGACTTTCCAGGCAGGACGTGGAGGAGGCGGATGAAGGATGGAGGAGGAGGAGGAGGTGGAGGAGGAGGAGGAGGAGGGGGGGGTCTTGGTCTTTTAACACTGCCCTCACCTCAGTCTCCCCTCTCTTCACCTCCTCTCGCCTCGGCAGTCAGGACTCCTCCGTCTCTCTCTCTCCTGCCGGTCGAGAAGCAGGTCGGGTCGTTTCACAGCTGACAGCTTCAGCACCGACAAGCCCTGCTGGAGGAGGAGGAAGAAGAAGATTTGGTCGGGAAACAAGACAATAAAGATCCAGCTTGCACCTGTCCGGAGGCTTCGCGGGGACAAAGAGAACTTCTGCAAAAAACAAAACAAAAAAACAAACAAAAAAACGAGAGTTGATCCTGAGGAAAATGAAGTGAGTCCTTTTACTGCCTGTTGTGCGTAATCCGACTAATAAATAATGCTTCTCAGGCTATTCAGCTCATTAACATTCAGTAAGTTATGTTTGTGCATGCATCAGCCTTTTCTCCTTTCGGGTTGAAACGCATTTGATGAGTTGGAATGGCGCATGTTTAATTATTTCCGTACTTCTTGCGTGATTAGGGTGCATCAGAGATAAGCCTACATAAATCTGACAGCAGCATACAGTATCTGTCACCTTCTGCAGCATCACTGCATGCAACACGATCCTCCAGTGCTTGTGATAGCAGGTGGGATTTGAATACCGACAGCTAAAATATAATGAACTTTACAAACTTTACTTCACTCAGTTGTCACATTAAACCTGTAGAAATGTCAGAGTGGTAAAAACAAGTTGTTTTGTTGGAGCACTTAAATGTCAACAATTAAAAATACAGTCAGGAACAATTGTTTCATTTGAACATCATTATCAGAATATTATAGAAATACTAGAGCTGCAATAATTAGTTGATTAAGAATTAATAAGAAAGTATTTGGATAGTTGAATCATCATTTTAGTCTTTGTTTAAGCAAAAATATCAAAAAAATTGCTGATAATTAGGGTTTTTTTCTGCGTCATACATGATAATAATCTGAATATCTTTAGATTTTGGTCTCTTGCAGCCCTAAGAGACATTAACATGTGAGTAACAGTGACATATTGCTCCAAAAGGAATATTACAGGTGTTTGGTATTCACCTGTGGAGGAGTCTCATGTGGTTGTTTTGCTTGTTTGGATTAAATTAAAACAGATGGTAGGTTTTTAAAAATATATATTTAGAGCTGAAAAGTTATGTGCATTTATAAATATGAAAAAATATTGATTTAATGGACCTGTAATGCCAAACTCAGGGTTTCTGATGAACTCTTTTTAAGGTTTGATTGCAATTTTTTGAATCATTGTGGGGAAAAAAATGCTTATATCTTTGTATTTGGTTTGTTTAAGAGCACATTAACATGATGATTATGAGTCTGCAGTGCAGTCTGCAGTGGTCTGTCAAAATTTTTTTTAAAAAGGAAGGTCACTGCCAGTGTGTGTGTGTAAGTGTGCAGTGATTTAGGCTTCTGTTGGGTCTTGATTGAGCAGCAGAGCAGTCAGATCCTTCACAGATACCCCAAACAACTGCAGCCCTGTCATTAGCTCAGCTCCCTCAGCTTAAAACTGAAAGTTAGCCTTCACAGTCATTGATTTGGTACAGAGCACAGAGCGTAAACATGTGTGATGCAGAGGCTTTAGTCTGGATTTTAAAAGTCTAGAAGATCCAAGAGGCATCAGTCAACAAAAGCCACATGACATACTGAAGGCTTCAGAATATATACAACAATGAAACTGAATTTATTCAGTTATGTTCTGCATCTATTTTATAAACTTAAAGGATGTTTATGATGTCGGATGTCTATGTTAAAGATGCTATAAGTAAAAATAGCCCCGGCCCGTCTCGTGTCGTAATACCGCCTTGTACTTCAAGAGGCGACAGTGAGTCACTGTAGCTTCCAGTCTGCCTTCAGTCTAACTGCAACCCAGTCGCCAGAAGAAAACGTCGTGAAATACGTATCATATCAATATTTCTACAAACGTGGCATGTTAACATTTCTACCCGTTGAATAATGATGTTTTATGGTGTGACAACGCTATAGTTCAGGTCTGGTTAGGTGTAGGCACAAACACCACTTGGTTAGGGTTAGGGAAAGATCATGGTTTGAGTTAAAATAAAAATAAAACATAAAATAAAAACGGCCAATTTCTCACTAAAAACACCAGGTTTTCTCGACAGAAAAACGGCTACAAATTTCCTGATGTCTCGCTAAAAACACTCGCTTTTGTTGGTTTAAACAGGAAGCAGACGCTGGTTTCAAACTGTCTTTCTGCTGACTTTCAACTTGCTGCCAACAAATTTACTAGCCATCCAGCAACTCCTCTTCCTCCTCATAATAGGAAAGTCAGCTCATATAGATCGCATGTGAACTACGTCACTGCCAACGTTTTATTCTGGCGACCAGGCTGTAACATGAGAGGATGAAGGAGCCTAATGTTTACAGTGAGTCTGAGCTACGGCATCGTCAAGGTATCAAAATGCTACAGAAACATTAGAGTCAGCGGTAAATTACTAAAGAGCATCACAGATCAGTCTGCGAACTTGTCTCATCCGACCGGCGGCTCCTCACATCTCTGAAAACGTCAGAGCGAATTTCCAAACAGCCGTTATTTGGACAAACTAACCACATACTGGGAATCTAAATGCAATTTTTTATTAAAGCTGTAGTGTGGGACTTGACTAAAATTACTAAAATACTGTTAATGCGTGCTTACGTCATAGGCTCTGCTGTAGCCATCGCTACTGTGCGGCTGTATAATAGTGGATAAATTGTTTTGAGTGTTACACAACCCCTACGAAATGACTCGTTTCACTCTCAGAATCTGATCCATTCGGTCTGACAACATTTGGAAAGTCTAGAAGAGTCGCACAATTAAATGATTTTATCTCCGTTCAAGTTAGCAGAGAACTAACAGGAAGTTAGTCGCTAGTGCACATGCTCTGTACAGCGTGCATCCATCCAGCCAGCGCGGGAAAGTCTCCACAGACACCAGATTAAAAACTCTGATATACTGTGAAATACAGAGAGATGTATCTGGCAGTGACAGGAATGTAACGGATGTTTTATATAAGGAGGGTTTAAAACTTAGATTGGAACCTACATTGGAAATTACAACAGCTTGCAGCTAGCATGGCGCAAAATCTCTGCAGTTGTTGCCGGTTGCGCGGGGCAACATGAAGGACTAACTGTTGTTTTAAAGCCTTCTCCACACTGTCTGGAGTAAAATGCAATGAAACCTGTATTTTGTTGGCCTAAAAAATAGTCAAATTTCAAACATATTGAGTTTAAAATCCTGCAAACAGTTTATTGAATACCTGCAATGTGTAATTTAAAACCCAAAAAAAGATATTTCAAAGGTATTTGGCTCATTAAACTTGGTCCTGAGAGCTACAGTTTTATAAGGAAAAGACAAGACATCCATCATAAAACCAAGTTATGATAATATATTTTAAAATATAGCTCCAAGTAGAAGTTAAAAATGATCGCTCAAGATTTTTGTGGACAAATTGTCAAAGTGGACAATTTATATTCTAAAAGCCATTGATCTGTTTTTATAGAGGATTTCACCTCAGATATTTCACACCATCATATTTCTGAATTTTAAATCGGGCACCTGTCCCCGTTTCTTGTTGCCAAATGTTCTCTTGTGCGCTTGTCCTTGCAAAGTGTTGTCGTGAGCACCTATTTAAACAGGCAGTGGGTGTAGTTTAAGCTGTAAACTCCACCAATTTGTTGTGGTTTTCCCCAGTGAATGGCTCTCTGTGGGGGCAGCGGGTCGTGGAGGTCATGCTGCTGGCGCTGTGGTTGCTGCACGTTTTGTCTGTAAATTCAGAGAGAGGGAAGCTTCTCCACAGTAGCAGCTGTTAAGTTTCCAGCAGCATCTAATGAGTGCAGACTGTTGTGTGTGTGTGTTTTTTTTGTCACCCTGTCTGAGGTATAAGCCTTTAAAACTCACAGCAATTCTGGTTAATCAGATTGTGGCACGCAGACCACAACACACACACATACACACACACGTTTAAACACTGCTGTAGCTAGCAGCCAGAATTTTGTTGCTTATGGCTTTTGTCACTTCTTTAAAAGTCCCCCCCCCCTTGCACACAGACTCAGCAGCTAACAGCTAATAAGACATGGCTGTTGCTCGAGGCTGACTGGTGAATCGTTCCAAATCATTCCTGAGAACTTAACGTCTCTCTCAGCTCTCAGTCATGCTGTACGGAGCCTCTTTATTCTTTTTCTGCCACTCTATTCTCTCGCCCCGCTTCCATCCCGTCCCTGGCGGCTCCTTGCTTCCTGTCAGACTGTGTCTGTCAGGGAGGTTCGGGTTGCCCCTGGAGATGGGCAGACCAAGTCATCCGAGGTGGCGCGATGTGGGACTGGTGGGCCGACGTGATGGAGGAGCTGCCTAGAGACAAAAACAGGGTAACGGCGGTGGTTCTTGCCGTGAGAAAGCGGAGGGGTACAGCGCAGGGGAGGATGTGATGTCAGGTTGGTCCAACGATTGCTCAGCAAGTGGTTTTGAACCCCCATTCTCAAATCCGGAAGGCAGAAGCAAAGGGGGGCGACGGGGGGTTTGGTGGTCTGGTTATGTGTGTGTGAAGGACTTTAAAGTGTAACAAGGTTTCATTTGATTATTGATTTTAAATACTGTAAACTTTAATCTGTTTATCAATCTGATGAGCAGAATCTATTTCGGTTCGGCCTTCAAATCTGTAACTGGATAAAACAAAACTTATCTGATCTATAATCACCTTATTTTAGCTAAGAAAACATAAAAACCCAACTTTTATCATATATTTATATTATTAAATTGCTCCGCATGCCTGTGTAAATGGCCTCGTGCCGCTGCGTTAAAGTATAATGGTGACGGCTGTCCACACTGGTTTAACAAAGTAGGCAACAATTATCAGTCACAAATCCACCAAGCAAGACGGATTCAGCGCTTTTGTTTTTTAATGAAACAGTAATGACTGTAAGTACAACGAATATTAACATATGGACAAATTAACTGCTGTAAAACCGCTAGTCTAATTTGTGATTAAACGTAAACAACAATAAAACAAGATTTCTAATGTAAAAATACCCGGTGAATTTAGGGAACACTGCAGACACTTAATTGATCTTAATTGAACCTAATTAGCATAACCAGCAGTCCCAGCCAACAAGAAAAGTTACTAGTGATTAACAGTGTTTTAATTTACAAAAAAAATCTTCACAGTTTAGGACCTGATGCACCTGCTCATGAGATTTTCTGGACTGAAGAAAGTTTTTGATAGAAATTTGGTTCAAATTTCCGCTACATTTGGACGGAAACCAGAAAGTTGGAAATGAGCACAGAGCACAGTTCGAGACCACCTCGCTATTTTTATTATATTTATTTATTTATTCATTAACGCCAACCAAGTGGTTTTTGTGCCTGAACCCGACCCCACCATAAAATATAATCATTTTTTAACAGTGACGGCCATGATAATGAGCATTTAAATATGACGCTACCCATTGCGTTCAAAAGTGACGCCACGGTTTGTTGACCAAGCTTCGGTTTGTGACAAGTTGGGAGTGAGAATGAATTGTTGAGAGCTACAGAAAAAGCCTTGACCTTTGTTTATATTTACTCTCCAAGGTCAAGAATGAACTTTCACGCTCAAGTCGGCCAAGTGCTTTTAATGACTAAGTAGCAGATTATAAATCACGTGAGTTGTTTTCGGACTATTTTTGTCTTTTTCTTGCTGTATGCTAAACTGTTAGCATGTGTGCCGGAGCTCTCTCCTCACGCTCTGGATGTGAGGAGTGACAAATGGGCCAAACTCTCACAAAGCTGGTGCAGTCCTTTAAGAATGTAGTTCACCCTCCTCCTCCTCCTCCTTCCTCCTCCCTCCTTCTTCCTCCTCCTCCTCCTCCCTTCCAGCCTCAAATGACCTTTCCTGGCAAACTGAGCGGTCAAACGTCCTCTCTCTTGGCCCCCGCCGCCTTTCCTTCAAGGTGAAGTCATTGCCTATTCAGCCACTTGTGATGCTTGTGTTTGCAATTGTGATGTTGCCTGGGAGGTGTCCTCTGCCTCCCCAGAGGAAAACCTCCGCTCTCTCTCTCTCTTTCTCTTTCTCTCTCTCTATCTGTGTCCTCCTTGATGTATGGAAATGTGTTCATAGTGTTGGAGAAAGAGAATTGGTGAGCCAGACAGATCGTTGATAAGTTTGAAATGAATAATCAGACATTGATAATGAAGATTGTCAGGAGGTTTTTATCCCAAATGTGTCCATTTTCTCCATGAAAGAGAAACCGAACCCAAGTACGACAGCCAGCCGACAGATTAGTTTGGCTGTTTTATGGATTTTTCGTCTCATTTATTCTACATTTTCAGAATATTATGCAGGTGAATAACGGCCGAAATTGCACTCGAAGAATCTCAATCTACGCAGGTGCATTTTTCTTTTTTTTACTTTGCCCGGTTCCAGACATCTGAATCACCACCAATGTGTTTGATTTATACAGCGATTCAAACAGGGTTTCAGCCGGTTGGAGTCAGTCAGACAATCAGTTTTCCCTTTTTTTTTCTCCCCTCCTTTTTTATTCTGTAGTAACAGTAGGAGGAGATGTCGGGAAATGAAGGAGGAGGGAGGGAGGAGGTGCCAACAAAGGTTGCCACTCGTTGCAATACAAAGGCCACCAGGAGTTATTAAGAAAGGCTACATCATCGTCTTCCTACATACTTAACTACATCCATGAAAAACAGTGACAAAATAAATCGACATATTTCTTTGATTGATGTGAAAAAGCTGCTCCAAAAGTGTAGCTTCTGTGTTGACTGAAAGTGACGTGGCGGAGATGGGCTCATGTGAAAATGACACCTGAAGGCTGAATGAATGATTATCAAGCCAATGTTATCTGGATTATATCACATTTATATGCTTGTTTGTGAAGCACTCGGTTTTGGTTTACGCCGTGCACGAAACAGATCGCAGACATATTGTGATGTTATTTCCAACTTTCACTCCTGAGATATCAAGGTTTTTTTTCTGTCGGCTCGATAAGGTGGGTGACTCTCAATACGGAGATAATTATGAGCCTCAGCTGTTGTTGCTATATGGAGAAGCAAAATCAGAACGTAATTAGGAAAAAACACGTCGGCATAGTCACTGGATTGATCTGAAATTAATTCTTAGTCTGAAAGTGACCTTACCTTCAGCGGAGCACACACCTGAATCTTAAGCTCAGTGATCGTTAATTTCTTCTGCACAGTCTTGTATTTTTTTGACTTTTTTTTTAAATCAAAGAACTAAACACAGTTAGAGATCGAGTTTCATCTCCATCCAAACCTTGAAGTGCTCTGACTGTCTGTCACCGAACACAAGCCAAGTTTCTGTCTAAATGTGGAGCGAATTTGAACAGAATATGAATTAATGCTTGTTATTGTTATTGAACTAGCGCTGGCGGTGCTAACTCTCCATTGGGAGCCATTAAACCGTTACAGAAGAAGAGGAGACGTCATTAAAAGAGCGACAGTCAAAGCTCAAACGATGGAAAACATGATGTTTGTTTCATAAAAATAGATGGATGGAAACACAAATTAACAGGACTTTCACTAATAGAACAATTAGAAATAAGAAACAATGGCCTGAATGAGACGTTAATTTCTGTTTAACCTTCTCTCTTTTAATATAAAATCATATCAGTTGTGTTGTTTGTTATATTTAATAATCTTTACGTGATGTTCTAATGATTCTCAACGGCAGCTAACATCCTCAGCATCACTCATTCCTCATGCAGGAGACGTTCATAATATATTATATTTTCCCCTTTTCACATTTAAATCTTATGGATATGAGTATCTACAAGTCTGCAGCTGTGTTCAGTGGAATAATCTTAAAGGCAGCTTCATCCTGAGAGGCATTTTCGATCTTCAAAGCTTTCACTGTGGAACGACGGAGCCAAATTTAGGCATTAAAAGGAGAAAAAAAAAAAAACATTGAGTGATTATTTATTAATCCTGTTTTGATTAGAAATGTCTCTCCGCTGAGACCCACAGAACAAACTTTAATTTCCTACATCACTGCAAGTTTAATTCTCCTTTCAGTCACAGGGAAGCACCCGCTGACATAACTGTGATGTCCACACATTCATCCTCAGATGAGACAGGCAGTCCGTCTTCCTGCTCCGCTCTCCACAGGCTCCTTGTAAAAAAGAGCTTGTATAAAAGATTAAAGAGTCTGGATCGGCCATTTAGACTCATTCAGTCTAATTTACTCCCTTCAGGTGAACTGCTTGTTATTTCAGGCCTGCGGGCGAGGACGTGCGCTGACAGGTCTCACCTCGGTTTTTTTTTGAAAGGAAGGAATGAAGCGTTGAAGGTGACCTGCTGGTTTCTGTCACATGTTGCGGTTTGTACATGAACCTACAAACAGTCCAAGACAGAAAAATAGCTTTTAATTCATGTCGCAGCTCTTACTGTTGTTTATTTTCTAGTCCTCCAGCTGGAGCCTCTGATCATTTATTCATTTTCTGCCTCGCCCGCTGAAATGCAGATTTATTAAGTGACACTGGGATACGCAGGACTTGAAATAAACAGTCTGCTCTTTTGGGGATCAGGCGATGTGGAGATGTGATGCTCTCCATTACAGTTTTTCTCAGTCACTTTGGTGCATTTCTAAGATCACTCTAAGGTCACTCGTACACATGATAAAAGCAGTTTTCTCATTTCTTTTGAACAAACTGCAAATTATTATGTACAATCGTCTGCTTGTTGCTTTCGTCATGTTGATCAAAATGTGTTTTACTGGTTCTCTCTTGTTGAATAGTCTTTCCCAACAAAACATCTAAGCGTCAGTTCATAAGTCATCACATGCAAAACAGTCGAACCAGTTGTCGTAATCCGTGAAGCGTATTTCTTTGTAAATGTGTTGATTGATGATTTGCTCTCAACTGAATCTTGACTTTCACTAACGAAGGGGGGAATGTGTGAAGTGTGTTCAGTCGATGATCAACCAGCTCTCCACTTGAAATAACTCAGAAGTGCATCTCATAAACTTTCAACTGGCAAACATACATCGACGGAGCGCAACGCAGCGCTACAATTTCTGACGACGGAAGAACAACAAGGAGATGAACGGCGGGTCAACAGCCCGGGAAGAAGAAGAAGAGGAGTAAGACTGTGTGGAGAAGAAGGTGTTATGGATATTTCCATGACTAAAGGGTGACCAGAACTAGGAAATGTCAAGCTTTACCCTCTTGTCTTCTCAAATAGAAGATAGGGGCATGGCTGTTCGATAAGCGGGAGCCAGAATGCAGACCATCGACAAAGACCTGCGATACAACTAGAGGTCACAGATTTATGATTTGGAACTGATGAACCAATATCTCTGATTTGCTTAAAGGCTGGTCTCGGATTTGTCAGAGCTCAGAAAAGTCGGAGACGACGTCCGGTTCAGACATGGACTCGGTATTGTTCTCCCTCGATCGAGGTCATTAAAACATTCCCAGAAATTCAGGAAACTCAAACTGAAAACTGCCAACATCAGCTCAGAAAATCCACAACAAAGGGTAGGGAGGCAAAACAAAGGAAGAGATAGAAGGGACACAGTCGTGGACGACGGAGGCTGGTTGACCGGTGCAGTTGATCGCTGGGAGAACAACCCTGTCCTCAATTGTTCAAGCGTTTCGTAGACAGAACAGGTATGTAATCCAACAATGTGCGCTGTACTGTAATACTGTATACTCCCTGTAATGCTTCGTTATTAATTATATACACACAATGATATATATTTTTTAAATCGTACTCTTTACTATATTTTTCCCACATGGGACTACAGGACTACCTCACAGGGGTGGCAGAGTTTCAATCATTGTCATCACAACCTTAATCATAGTTCACATCAGAAGATGCTTCCAGAGTACACTATTATATTGACGTAAGTGTTTGTGAGTAATGACACAAGGACTTGTCATTCTGACATAAATATTTACCTTCAAGACATAAACTATTTGAGCAGGTTATGGGCTTTTCAGGTAATCCATTGTGAGATGCTGTGTGTACGGATCGTTTCGAGAAACTTGCTGTTTTCCAAAAGTTAAGGATGATTCAAGAAATGTGTCAAAGTGACTGAGAAAAACTGTAAAACAGTGCGAGGATGAAAAATCAGACAACTTGTGCCGTAATAACCTGTTTTCTGTAAATCTTTGTATATGTGCGGTCGTGTTTTTAGTAGCAATGTTCACATAACATTCACATAGCGGATGGAAATGCACATCACTTTGCATTTTGTTTTGCTGAATTCTGTTAAAAATTTACACTACGTTTAGATGGAAACTTGGCTAGTGTTAGATGACAGACAGCTGGAGCACTTCAAGGTTTAGATGGACATAAAACTCTGGTAAATATCAGGTTCTTTGATAAAATGTCAAAGACTGTGCACATAAAAACTGAAGGACTACAGTAAGGACGGCCACTTTTTGAAGCCAGCCTGCTACCTCAGCACACAGCACTTTATTCATTTAACCCTGATTCAGTCCTGAGCAGCGAGTGCCTGCTGCTCCTTTTAATGCAGCTTCTGTTGTGTTTTTATGTAAATGTGTTTAAATGTGTCCTGTCTGGAGGTGATACGATGTGTTTTTAATGTACTCTTTTTAACCCTGAATAACGTACAAAAAGTAGACAATAAAGTATTTTCTATTCTACACACGCAAGACAACACTAATCCCAAAAATAATGCCGATAATTATCTTTGATGAAAATGTGCATGTGTGTGTGTACCAGGTATTCCTCATGTTGTGGGGACATAAATCTGTACACAGTCACGTTATGGGGACTTAAAGGAAGTCTCCATAATGCAAATCATTAATGTTACGGTGAAGACTTGGTTAAAGGTTAAAGGACAGGTTCACAATTTTTCAATTGTGTCTTAAACCAGCAGTCAGGTGTCCATATGAGCAGTGAAAGAGGCTGTAATCATTCCTCCTGTTCATACTGGATATTAAAAGATCTCCTCCAAATGTGCTTTTCAATGGAAGTGATGGAGGCCAAAATCCACAGAGTGTCCACACGGTCATTTTAAAGTTGATGTGAAGCTTTGGTTGAGCTTCAGCAGTCTGAGTTTAGTCATATCAAGTGGATATCTGACACATTTACAGTCTCTTTAGCATCAAATTCTCCTCTTTGTGTTTCCCTGTTGAGCTGCAGGTGGAAGTATAGAAAAAAAAAGAGGGACTTTGGCACTAAAAAGACTGTAACGTTGAAAGATATCTACTGGATTTGACTCATTTGGACACTGAAGCTTCATATTAGCTTCACATAAACTTTTAAATACATTTTTTTGCACAGAAGGAGGACTGTGGATTTTGTCTTCTATCACTTCTATTGTAAGGTCATTATGAAGGGATCTTCTAATGGTCAGTATGAACAGGAAAAAACATATTTCACTGTTCATTTGGGCTCCTGACTGATGTTTTAAGACAGGCTTGAAAAATGATGAGACTGTCCTTTTAAGGTAAGGTTAGGGTTAGGCTAAATCTCCAGGAAAAGAATGTAAGTCAGTGTAATGTCCTGTGAAGTGTGAACCAGACAGACAGACTCAGGCAAGACCGAGCGACTGTCTGTGTGTCCTTGGAGCTCTCGAGCTGCTCTGAGTCAGACTTCAGGAGCTGCAGAGTGTGATCTGAATTCTGATTCCTTGAAAACTCCCCGGAGGCTCGGACTGAAGCCCAGCCTCCAACTTAACTTACCATAATTACCACTCCTTTTATTCTCACTTTTCTTTTGATATCCTGTTTTTCTTTGTTTATATTGTAATCCTACTTCCCCTGCAATCGCATTTTTTTTTCCTGCTTGGGGATAAATTGTTTTCTGTTCTCTCTCCTCCTCACAGCGCTGGCTAACAAACATGCCAACTAAAACTGCTAAAACTATGATTAGAAGGCTTTGATCAAAACCAAAAGGAACATTCATATTAGCAGAAAGCTGCATGAGGCATCTGTGAACACTGACGGCTCTAAATGAAAGATAAATGACTAGTAAATGTTTGAAATTAGAGATGAAAATACTGAACACTGTCTAAATGTGTGATGAAAGTTGGCCACTTGCCACCTTTCTGCTCTGAGTTTGATGAATGGCTCTGAGCATGAAGTCAATAGTTTTCTTCTTTTTTTTTTGGTCTCCTTCATCTGAATTCACTTCTTTAGTCAGAGAGGGAGTCATAACAATCAGTGTCTCTCTCTCTGGGGGGATTTTTTTTGTACTGTATTTTGTGTTAGACAGCTTATTCTGGCAAGTTTGGACCACCAGAAATAAACGGAGCAACAGTCCAGAAACTTTGTTCAGAGTTCTGTTTCTACTGTTTTTTCTTAACCCAACCCCCCCCCAAAAAACATGACTTATTCATCAAAGAGAACTGACAGACGTGTTACGCTTAATGGAGCAGGTGAACCAAGTGCAGACACTCAACAGCGAGGAGACAGGAATATGATAGAAAATATTTATTGTTAAAGCTGGGAAAAGGAAATGCAGGCCTGTGGAAACTTGCTGGTGACTGGGACCATGGGGCTAACGGCAAAAATGCAACGGTGTGCGTCCATTTTAATCAAGCTGCTACACTGACCATGGAAGCACCAACGCAGGTGTCGCAAAACTCATTTCTATTTTGCGTGGCTGGCCTATGATCTTATATTTTTTCCTACATGTAGCTATGTGGCCCTCCAACATGTAAAAAACTACAAAGAACTGTGTAAAAAAAAGCATACAATCTGTTTAAAAATGATTCAAATAAATACCTCATTGTATCAGAGGCTGAGAGACGCAGCAGCGTCATTAAAATAAATCAAATTAATGTGTGTCCATGATCCTGTAGTTAAAACAATCTAGTTAATTAATTCAGTACCAGTTGATATAGCCTACACTTCCAAACCCTTCATAACAAACTGCATTATCACTTGGCAACACTTAATATGCATGCAGTGACGCTGACAGAGTTGACGTAGCAGGTAGAAAGCCTTGCTCTGCCCCACCTATGTGATGTGTGGGAATCCAGGGCAGGAAGGCAGGGCTGACGAGGGACCGGAGACAGGTAGGGGCCAGAGACAGAGCAGATGGAAATGCAGAAGACAGGGCACAAGGTTAGACAGATAAAAAAGAGGGAAACAGATAAAAAAAACAAAAACAAACAAGAAAACTGTATGAATGCAGGTGAAGCAGCTTGAAGCGTAGAAACACTGACTGAAGGCTACGATCTGGCAGAGAGGACGCGGTAGGGCTGAGATGAGGAGCAGCTGGCGGGACTCTGCTCTTACTCCAGCACATCTGTCTCCACTCACACACACACAGAGAGGGACAAAGCCACTCGGGGAGATGCAGCAGGTTAGGGTGACAGAATCGTGAGAGCATGAATTCCTCTTGCAAAATAGAAAAATATGTCAAAAATCTCCACTGATTGAAGCAGCACTTGTAATGCTGCCTTCAGTCATAAGTGGTGGGGTCATGTTTTTGACATTGGAAGTCAAGCACACAATATATAGTCAAGTGCTTGTAAGTCATGGCAACACTGTTGCTAGGCATCTGACAACAAAAATGGTTTTTCCCTTTTCAAAAATTGTGAATAGGTTTGTGTTATTGTATTCCAAGGTCAAGGTTTTTCCATCAGTGGCCTGTAAACACAGAGAAAATGATCAGAAATCACTGTAAGTATACCACTGTCAAAATCATTGACTGAAGGGTCAAGGGTGTGACAAAACAAACTATTTAAGCTGTCAAGCCAGTGAACTTTATGAAGTCTTTCATTTAGGCTTCAGTTCTGCAATATCACACAAGGACTTAAGTAACACACGGCAAATAAAATCCCAAATATAAGAGTCCGTTCCGCATCCTCCACCCTTCAAAAAGTCCAGGACCAGTTGTATGAACAGGACTTACATCTGGTCTTAAGCTAAGTCAGTAGTAACTTTGTGTTCTAAGTCTGATCTAATAGTTATGCTGGTTCACCATCGAGGCTTCAGTCTTCTTTTTACGCCTAGTCAGGAGCAGGCATGAAGTCAAAATCCAGGAGGTCTTTCTCTCACTCTTTTGCCACATTGTTTTCTGAATGAAGGCTGCTCAAATCTGAACAATCATCTATGACCTCTGTTATTTCTCTGCAATTGTCGACCATTTTTTATTAAGTTTGATTGTTGCGTAGGCATTCACACAGACCCACGTTGCTAAAACCGGTTGTAGTTAAGACTATGCCGAATTAGGCTCGATGCAAACAAAGTCCATTATAAAGACTATATAAATTCGGAAAAATCTGAAAAGTAACCAGTAACTATCACTGTACAGTACTTAACTTAAGTACAAATTTGAGGTACCTTGCTAGCATTTCCAATTTTTTGCTACTTTGTATTTTCTACTCCACTACATTTGTTTGTCACTTATTTCAGTTTAAGATTTTATATAAAATAATATATTTTAATATGCTAACTGTTGTTTAAATTATTTGCTTCTTTTCTTTGAGCACTTTGAGCTGCATTAGTGTGTGAATGGTGTTATTATAAAAATAAACGATACTCATATAATGTAATGCAGTACTATTGCTATGAATCAAAGTATCTCAAATTGGCTCCACGTTGATGAACAACAGTGTTAAAATGTTCTTGTATGTATTTATTAGTAATAGAAACAAACAATTAAACATAATATACAATAATAAAACACCAGTTTGCATAATGAGTACTCTTACTTTTGATACTTTAAGTGTTTTCGCTGATAATACTTCTGTATTTTTACTTAAGTAACATTTTGAATTGAGGATTTTTACTTGTAATTGAGTATTTTTATACTACAGTATCACTACTTTTACTTAAGTCAATGATCTGAGTACTTCTTCCACCACTGTCTAACACTGAAATGACCTAAAATTTTACAGCAGTAATTTTACCTGAATAATATTTCAGGTAGGTGACAGAGTATGACTTTTTGGTACATGAAGCAGCTGATGAGGTTTTTAGGTAAATGTAAGCTTGTGCTTTGAAAACAAACTGTTGCTCCAACACTGCAGCCCAGATATTCTTGTCATCTCAAGTTCAAACATATTGTCCCTCCTCCTCCCTTCCTGTTCTTTTACCCACAGACTGGATGTACTTCTTCCTGTGCTGCTGTGTGCCATCTGTCTCCTCGTCCTCCCGGCGTCCTCTACCCCCCACCACGAGTCAGGTACGCACCCTTTCCTTTTCCATCCCCCCGTCACTCTCACCGCTCCCATCCACCACTGACACCCACGACTCCATTAAATCATACGTGACCTCTGACTTTTAAGGGCAGCGGGATGCTCTTTAATCACTTCTTGACGTTCATTGTTTTTGCTGACATGCACAATAGAGGCCATTTTCAAGGGTATCTGAGCAGTGGAACTACATAGATATCAGGAGCTTGATGTAATTAAAGTCCCTCTGACTGATATATTATTATATATGACATCATTAGATTATTAATACTGAAGCGTCAGTGTTAGAGCAGCATGTTACTGTTGCAGCTGCTGGAGGTGGAGCTAGTATATATACAGTTAGCTAGTTTAGTCCACTGGTTCCCAACCTATGGGTCAGAGCCCCTCTAAAGGGTCAGCATTTGATGTGGTCTTATCAGTCTGCAGCAGCTGCTCCTCTGAATCCTGCAGGTTGTTGTTATTCAAGATCAACCTGCTGAGATCTACCTTCTACTCACTGTTACTGTTTACAAGAGGAAAGAAGAAGAAACAACGTTCTGATATCTTTGATTTTTGGTGAAATATTGGATCATTTGAACATTTATTGAAATGAAAGCATATGAGAAGTTTATTTGGTGGAGCTGTTAACAACTCATAGACATGTGAAATGTGACCCCGACTACACACTGCTTTTTGTAAGACGTCAAAAGCCAAAAAGGTTGGAAACCACTGGTTTCATCTTTAACAATGTGTTGTATTTTAACAGCTTGTTATATTATCCATTGTGTCAAATCTTCATCTGGAAAGTAACTAAAGCTGTTAAATAAATGTAGTGGAGTAGAAAGTACAATATTTCCCTCTGTAATGTAGAAAGTAGCATCACATGGAAATACTCAAGTAAAGTACAAACACCTCAAAACTGTACTTAAGTACAGCACTTGGGTAAATGTATTAAGTTACTTTCTACCAGTGTGTCTGAGTTTCCCAGTCAAAAAATATGGTTAATTTATGTTCTGTCGGAAATGTATTATCCTTCAGTTGTGTAGTATTGAGAGTATTTAGAGAGAACATTATAATATACAGTATGTATGCATGACAAAATATTTGGGAAAATTCGGATGTTTTCAGAATCTAATGAGCTACAATCCTAAAACAATGACCTCTGCAGGTGAGCAACAACAATGGAAACTTGTAGGATATCTCTGATAACCATCCTAAATTACAAACCACCTACAGATAAAATATCATTTTGATCTATGGAGGCAACAAAAAGTAAATATACTCCTGAGTATTCAATCACGTCTGTCCAATTAAAATCTAAAGTCCTGGGGTGCAACTCCAGTACTAAATGTCAAGCCGTGGCTCTCGTAACTGATTGCAGGGTTCTGCAATGAAAATGGGAAAGCAAAGGAATGAATGGGAGAAAATGCTAGTTTATTTTGAGTGTCTCGGTTTTAAGCTGATTGACATTTAAACTGATTAATTGGTCCACCTCGTTGGTTCAGGCTGAAATATCCCCACAAATAGTGGATATTTTGCCATTAAATTTGGTACATGGCCCTTAGTGTGCCACTATGAGGTTGACAGTTTGGGCCATTAGTGAAATGTCTTGACAGCTGCAAATTTGGGCCCCAGTTTTCTTGCAGTGCTGCCAGCAAATTGTAATTTGTTGTTGAGATTGAAATGTCTCTACAATTATTCTAACAACTAACTAACATTCATTCATTCCCAGAAAACGAAGGCCAATATTTGTAATAATGGTGACATTGCCATCATCCTCAATTGTGCTCCATGTTTAGTGCTAATTAGCAAAGTGGTAGGATGCCAACACACTTTTAATAAGATGATGAACATGGTAAACATTACATTGCTCATTGCATTTAGCTCAAAGCTCCGTGTATCTCATCACAGCCTCACAGAGTGTGGCTCTTTGTCTTGTTTTATTTTGGCTGAGTATAGTATATATAGGTAGATGTATGTCACCAATAATTCACTATAAATAGCTTAGTGATGGATGGATGGATGGATGGATGGATGGATTAAGATCTTGGACACCTAGTATGTATAAAAGTTGAAGTGGACATTTATCAATAGTTTGACATTTTGGGAAATATCTAATTAAGTTTATGTACAGATTAAACAAACACAATTAAACATGTTTTTTAATGAGCTGTGTTTGATGAGAGGTGTATTTTTGAACTTTAAGCCGGGCTAGCTGTTTCGCTCTGCTTCTAGTCTTTATGCTAAGCTAGGCTAATTGTCTCCAGCAACATACTTAACACACAGAGATGAGAGTGGTATCAATCTTTCATTTAAACCCTGGATGTCACTTATTACATTAAAGCTTTTCTCTCAGATGATTCGAAGCTTCTCCACGTGACCATCCCCACCACGCCGCCTGTGGACGCGGTGCTCGGCGGCAATCTGACGTTACCCTGTCTGGTGTCTCTGGCTCACCCTCCACCGTCCCCCTCGACCAACGGCCGCCACGCTGTGCTGTCTCTCCCCCGGATCAAATGGAGTGTGCTGACTCAGGGCAAAGAGACAGAGATCCTGGTTGCCCGTGGCGACAGGGTGAGGGTCAGCGAGGCCTACAAGGACCGAGCCTCGCTGCTCAATTATGCCTATTCTCCCGCTGACCTCACCCTGAGGCTGGAGAATCTGAGGCAGAATGACACCGGCTTCTACCGATGTGAGGTGCAGCAGGGCCTGGAGGATGCTGACGACGTGGCTCAGGTCAAGGTCAAAGGTGAGAGACCCCCCCCCCCCTGAAAATTAAATAAAGCAGCAAAAAAAAGTAATTCACTTTATTTAGAAATACATGTGTGGACAAAATGATAACACCTGACCATGCTGTGGATTTTTATTAAATGTGAAAAACCTGCGTTGTTCACCTAAATAATAGCATTAAGTGTTCCTGTTATTCTGTCCACCCCTTGTATAGTCACAGTGTGGATGAATTAACAGGAACACCTTACACCATACAGTCCAAGAACCCATCAAATCTTG
This sequence comes from Euthynnus affinis, assembly GCA_029490765.1. Classification (NCBI taxonomy): domain Eukaryota; kingdom Metazoa; phylum Chordata; class Actinopteri; order Scombriformes; family Scombridae; genus Euthynnus; species Euthynnus affinis. The sequence continues at coordinate 3,465,994 of CM055847.1, forward strand.
ACCTAAAAAAATGACCATAAAGTTAAATAAAAACCTCTCTGACACAGTATCCATAAAAACTGAATATTATGTGCTTTAAAAAAATGTGTTTTTATTGCAGGGCTGCTGTGTTGGAATTCATTAGCTCCTGGTAGCAACGTGTTAATACGTGACTAACACAAATATCCTTATTGCATCTCAAGTAAGAACAACTTTAGTGGAGATTTTGAGTTCTAAAATTATACTTTTATAAATCAGAGAGAGCAAAAATGTCTGTTTTCACAAGTCAAATCCAACAACAATTTGCACATCTGCTAGTAAAGAATCAAAAAATTGTGTTGATCTGCATATTTCAAAATGTATGTAATATATGTATGGAAACATATTACTACAGTATATGATGTTATAGCAATAGCCACGTCTCTATAATATAATATTATTTCATAATCAATTATTTTTAAGAAAAATGTCATTATGATATTAAATGTCAAACCAAGCTCATGCACAGCTGGTAAACATGTGCATGTTACATTCAACCACATTATGTTTACTGAGCATGCAATGTTTGGGTCACAGAGCTTCATCAGGCATTAACTAACTAATAATATGAAACAACATTTTAAAATGTTTCATGTCGTCGACAGAAAGCAGACAGCAGTGTGTGCTGCTGCTGCAACCGTCGTGCTCCTTTGATACAAATGGACTGAAAGCAACACATAGACAGCAACAACTTTTCATCAGGATTGTCAATTTTTTTTCCAAAAGCAAACAAAATAGTCCGACGGCTACTGACAGAACGGACATGTGTGAGTCAACACGTACGGCATGTCAAGTGAAGAAAAAAAAAAGATCATGAAAAAGATGAAGGTCAAACAAACTTTCTTATGAGTGAATGAAAAAATGTGTCTCTCATATTCTTGTATCTTTATGTAACACACACACACACACACACACACACACACACACACTCAACATCTATGATTTATGGTTGTCTCATTCAGAGCACCCACCGAGTAATACATTATGGATTCTCTGACAACAGTCATTTGTGAGCTAATATATCAGATACTGAATGCTGCTTTTGGTATTTTGCATTAAATACAGACAGCAGAAGGTGCAGGATAACTCTCTAACTGTGGCTTCTCATCCACTAGTTTCACTCATGTCAGTACCTCAAATTATTGTCATCAGGATTCATTTAGCGTTTTTGTTTTTGGCTCAACCATATCTCAGTGCCACAAAACACATCAGTCGTATGTTATGTTTGATCAGTTTGATGGTGGAAAGTAAAACTTGGACTGAATGGATCAAATTCTGAGTCATTTCATGGGGAATGTGACACCTGCAGTCTTTTTGGGGCAGTGTGCATTACATGATGTTAAAATTACACAGTTTATCCAGTTCTCTTTATATAACCATGAAGTTGTGCACAGATTGTGATGCTACAGTGACTTCCTGTTTACATAGTTGGTATTTTTTATCGGACTGTGCAACAGGTGTTTCCTAACGACCAATTTACACATTACTAGCTAACACATTTATTAAGTTTATTTGTGCCTCCTGGTTTAGTAAATCACTTGTTTGAAACTAGTTAGTAGTTACTAAGAACTCAGGAGGGACTTAACATACAAACTTTGTGATGGATTTACGAACAGCTGGTGCAACACAGTCCTTGACTTCATAATAGGCATGTTTGCACATTTTCAAAAGCTGAGTTTTATTCTCGGCTTTAAGCTTTATTTTCCGGCTGACTGATTGTGTTTGATGCGCTCTACAAGAGAAGAACTGGCAAAATAGATAAACTGAGAGCACTAATTAAGTAATCTGAGCACACAAACGATTAATTCAAGGGCGCAAATTATTAAATCAAGAGCGCTGATTAGTTTTTTTTTCTCTCCGTGGCCCCTCATAAGCTCCATGAGAGACAGATTCATCCAATAAAAAACAAAACACAAATGTCATAAGAGGTGGAGAGCAGCAGTAAAATGCCCTGACGTATCAGAGTTATTGGTACTTGATTAATAATTCAATCTTCTCCCTTTGAAATATTTCTTATTTTGCCAAATTTTCAGGAATTTCCTTCAAACTTGTGCCACATTTTAATGGCAACACACTTTTAGTACTTTTCTTGCATAGGTCACCCTGCCTCTAATGTCACTCTGCAGAGTTATCACATAAAACACTACCTGCCCCCAGAATTTATGAAGCTCTTGTTATGGGTTTTGCAGGGGTGGTGTTCCATTATCGTGATGCATCCAGCCGGTACGCCTTTGCCTTTGAGGAGGCCAGAAATGCCTGCGAGGAGATCGGGGCTCATATTGCCTCTCCAGAGCAGCTCCTGGCCGCCTACCACAGCGGATACGAGCAGTGCGACGCAGGCTGGCTCTCGGACCACTCGGTGAGGTGAGGAAGGGGGGAGAGAAAGGGATCTAAACGCAGGACGAATCACTCAACATTGGATCGAGAGGCCTCTTAGCTTGAAAATTCTCCACGTGTGTTGCGGTGAAGTGAGTTTTGAGATATTCCTGATTTGCAGTTTCCATGTGGCAGCAGACCAAATCCTTAATGCAGCTCGATGGAAAAACAACAACATAAACTGCGCTTCAAATAGCACTGCTAGACTGACCTGTTGCTGTCCATGTGGTTGAGTGTGGAGGTCAGTCAGTACAGAGGTCTGATACCGGACCTCTCAGCCAACTAACATTTGATATGCTCTCTGCATCTGCACATCAGAACACAGTGGTTGTCAAGTAGCTGAGAGGCTCTCAAACCCAACATTTCTCCCCACTCCAACACTCCAAAAGATGTGCTCATACAAGTGTGACGTTAGGAGTGCTGCCTTTACAGAAAGGAGAGGTACTCAGTGCTTCAATGCCGTGTGACATTTCCTTCCACAGATATCCCATTCAGATGCCAAGAGAGGGCTGTTTCGGGGACATGGATGGACTGCCAGGAGTGAGGAACTATGGACTGTTAGAGCCCGATGAGCTGTATGACGTCTACTGCTACGTGGAGAATATTGAGGGTAATGTTTACCGTACACTAAATAGAAGACTTTGAAAAGACTTTGAAAAGACTCTCACATCTAAAGACAATGTGTCATAAGTCACAGTGAGTTTTTTACTCACAGACCATAAGATTTTGCAAAGACTGGGGATCTTGCAGGGTCACTATTTTCCTTTTTTTTACAACTAGATTCCTTTTAAGATTATTTCCCATCCTGCTCCTGGGGGAAATTTACAAGAAGAAAGACTGTTGAACAGTGGAGCAGAAACAGAACAGCTGCTGAAAAACCAGCCAAAAGAAAATGTAAATTAATTAATTAATGAAGTTATAACAGAACAACAACTGTGAAGAGAAACAACAAACACTACACACTGATTGTTCCTGTCATTAACTCATTTTCATCAGCTAAGCCAGTCACATTTCATGAGGTGTCATCCTGTATTCGATTTTTACAGCTTTAAAACGAACAACCTTTAACTATTAACTATCTGAATACTGCACTTTCAGCTGCTGGATGTTGGTGTATTTCTATTTTTAAACCTTGCAAACTGTATGAAATAGAGTAGAAACAGCAGCAGACTGGACAAAGGCAGAAAGTCACAAGTTTAACTCCTCCTATTGTCCTGAAATCAAGTGTGAAAAACCAGCAAATAAGCTGCAGACACACGGCAGCTGACAGAAAGAGGTAATCATATAAAACAGAGAAATATTTGTTTTTTCTGGTTGAATTAATGCTAATATAACTTATTAAAAGGGAAGCTAAAGGACAATGAGAATGCTGGACTCATTAATAACACCATCAAACACATCATGTTTAATTAGGAAAATAGTTTAAAAACACACACACACATACTGCCTCTAAAAACTGAGTACAATTAGCTGATACAATTAGCCTGATCATCCACCGTCAGTAATCAATACAAATATACATTATTAAACAATTAATCAAACCAATAACTAACAGCAGTCAAAGTCAGACGACCTCATCATACTCTAACCTAGAATTTTAAGACTAAAATCTGTCTTCATACGACCTGCCGTGCTCTCATCTGTTCAAAAACCAGAAAACATTTAGTTGTAACTTCCCTGCTCCAAGTGTCTCTAGACCAAAAATGTGTCCGGATGTACGTGTGTGTGTGTATTGTGTGAAGAACTAAAGCTGGTTCAGTCCCTCGGTACTTAAAGGGGACATATCATGCACAATTCAAGGTCTATATTTATATTCTGGGGCTCTACTGGAATATCTTTGCATGATTTACATTTAAAAACTCCTTATTTATCTTCTACTGGTCCTTTATGCAGCCCCTCAGTTCAGCCTCTGTCTGAAACAGGCCATTTTAGCTCCTGTCTCTTTAAGGCCCCGCCTCCTGATGAACTCACTCTGTTCTGACACCTTCAGGAAGCTTTCTCTGGCTACTGGCTACAAAGAGCAGTAGATGGATTTCACTTCTTTTTCTCATTCTTGACTCAAAATGTTAATATATTTTCAACTCGAATCCGATCCCAATGCGCAAACAATCTGATGTCATCACGAAGAGGAAGTAGAGAAAACATTACAAACAAAGCATTCAGATGAGGCTGAAGCCCTGACTTTTGACGTGCAGGGAGAATTTTTACATACAAGTTTTGGAAATTTGACCACGTTTAACATACATATCATAGAAGAAGAATGGCCCAGACTACCAAAATAAGAGCACAGGTTGTAAAAAAAAAAAAAAAGTATTTATATCATTTATTTTATCATTTATGTTATGTTTATGTTATGATTTACCTGGCCTGGTGGCTGCACACACACAGTATGAGCCACATGTTTGGCAAAAGACAATCAAAACATGACACCTGTCTCCTTATTTACAGGTGAGGTGTTTCATGGCTCGGCTCCCCAGCATTTCACTTTCTGGGAGGCCAAGGCCTACTGTCTGAGTCATGGGGCGGAGTTGGCCACCACCGCTCAGCTGTACGCAGCCTGGAACGACGGACTGCACCACTGCAGCCCGGGCTGGCTGGCGGACGGGAGCGTGCGGTACCCCATCGTCATCCCTAGAGAGCGCTGTGGAGGTGGGGAACCCGGGGTCAGAACGGTCTATCAATACAGCAACCAGACGGGTTTCCCTGAAGCTCATACTCAACACGATGTCTACTGCTTCAGAAGTAAGAGGACAATCTTATATCTGATTGTGTAGGGAGGATAGCTTTGTTCTGTTTTGAGCTCCACAGGACAAACTCTTCTTTAATTCCACAAAGAGACAAGGTGGGTGTTGTTCCAGAGCTGCTCTTTTCATCTCTCACAGTCTCACAGTGGGGGTGACAGTATGATGCCGACCTAAGTCATGGATATTGGATCATTTTTCATATCAGCAAAAAAAAAAAGAAAAAAAGAAAAGAAAACAAGGGCGAGACAAAAATAACCTCGCTCTCCATTAGTCTGTAAAACATTGAAAGCCAGGAACTTTTGCCCATAAATTTCACGTCAAATGAATAAAACCCAAAGAGGTAAAAGTCCAATTTTTCACAAAAATGTGAAGATGAGAGAAAAGTCCAAATCCAAATTTATGTATCAGAACTTTGTTTTTTCTTCTTTCCTGCATAATTATCATCTCACAGTCCCTCAGATTTGTGTTGTGACTCTTATAAAGTCCTGAAAATCAAATAGTAACAAGAAAATACTAAGTCACTAATTCATCAGTATTAATAATGTAGTTAAGTCACAGCCCAATTTCCTGCAATACAAACACTTTTACTTTTTACTTTAAGTAAGTTTACCTGGTAATACTTCAAATGCAGGACCTTTACTTGTAATTGAGTATTTTTAAATTTACTTTTACTTAGGTAAGGGATCTGAGTACCTCTTCCACCACAGGTAAATACAGATTTCTGAGCATCACAGACATCCTGAAATGATTTTTTCTTCTCTCACAAGAACGTGCGGGTTTCCGTCTTGGAACATGACGAGGACCATCTTTTCAAATCACTGAACAAATCAGAGATGTTTGGGGGCAATTCAGAGGTCTGAAACTAGGCTATAGTTGTTTCTACCATTAAAATTATTCAAACTAATCAATCTTAGAAGGCTGTAAAGGAAAATCTCCACCTTGATGGAACTGTTCACAGCTCATGGGCACATGTATGTAACCTGTGGTGCAAGCAGCTTCTTTTTCAGGGGTTTCAAGCCAAAAATGTTGAGAACTACTGCTTTAAACTACAGGATATTCAGTTATTTTAAAATAACCATATATCATTAGTCTTTATGCTGTTGTAGATGCTTTCTTGTAACACAAAGAATAGGTCATGTCAAATTATTATGTGTAACATTTTCCAATTCTCCTTTTTCCTCCAGGTGACAATGGCCCTTACACTGAATCTCCCCAGGATTTTCTTGCCACTGAGCTAGAGGATATTGGCCAGGACATTGTTTTCTTATCTAATCCTACGCAGCAGGAGGTCAGCCTGAGTGGTGTGACAGCAAAGGGGGGCGAAGAACTCCTTGAAGCCCAGACAGTCAGTCCTGTCAAGCAGGGCTTTGTGAAGGATCAATTCACAACGCAGGGTTATGACAAGAAGCTGCTGGTCACAGAAGACTTTCATGAGTCTGTCACTCAGCCGTCTCACCATCAAGAGACCATGTCCACCAAAGATACCTGGGAGCCTGTACAGAGGGCCAGCTTCCCTGAGTCCTATCTGCCAGCACCTGAAGAAAACCTGGACGCAGATCATAACGAGTCTCACATCCAACCAACATCTTCTCCAGAGACTGACGATGTAACCACAACAGATGGGGCAACTTCAGAGACTGGAGAGCCCTCAGAGCATCACGTTTCTGAGAATAACCAAAACACTGAAAGCCTTGGCACGATTGTTGTTAATGCAACATCTGGAGCTGATTTAAATGAGCTTCTCAACAGCTCTTCAGAGGTGCATCATGAGACTGATCTCCACACTACACAAGAGGACCACACTCCAGTTGTTGACTTGGAACACGCCTCTGAAGCCGAGTTGGTCTACTCAAGCACCTCTTACAATGTTTCAGAACCGCCAGAGGAGGCCAGCACTGCAAATATTGAGGAGATGTCAGTGCTGACTACCTCACCTCACACTGAAGAACCAGATGTTCTGCAAACCACTGTGCTACCATCTTTTGACAACAGCACAACTGAGAGCCATCTAGTAGAAGAGGAGTCTGGAGAGGAGAGTGTAACTCCAGATGAGGAAACACAAAACACAGCGACTCACAGCTTGGTTGCTATGGAAACCTCTTCCACCTCTGGACTGGTCCCTACGCCTGATTCAAGTAAGTATGGTCAATTTTACAGTCAGGATGTCATGGTGAGCCAGTTATTTGGCTTGAAGGCTGCAGCTATCCTCTTAATTGATATTGATTGGTCACCTAAGCTGTTCTCCATCACTAGTTGTTATTATGACTGTAGAACTAATATTTATGAAGGCTCCAATACATGGAAAGATGGAAATATGGAAATATGAATGCCTTGTCAACCAAAGTCTGCCATTCAGGGCAATTAAACCTACATTTTGATGGATATAATGCAACTGCTACATCGTCACTGCACTGTGTTTGTAGTTGTAAGGATTTTTACTTACATTTCACATATTAAATACCATGTTAACTACTATTGGATGCTGACCTGCAGTCACTCAGCATATTACATAAGCATATATGATCACAATTAACATGCTAACATCCTGACCTTTAGTGTGCACAGTTAAGCATGCTAGCCTTTTTAGCTAATAACTGTTCAATTAGCATGTTAACATACTTGTAGAGTTACATGTTTAACTTGTAACTGTAAGAAACACATTAATATGGAAGCGTGCTAATGTCAGCATGTTAGCAAAGTGTCTGTATAGTATATGAATTAAAATGGTTGCAACGTGGAAAACAACATTTAGCACGTTACTCTAATATGCTGCTAATGTTAGCATGTAAACATTCATCTCAAACTGCTAACCAGGCCAATTATTACTCTTTGTATTATGAACTTTTAAAACACTAAGGTTTTATATTTTTAAAACTTTTCCGAAGCCTAGAAAAGTGATTTTAAAGTTTGGGAAATCATCCCAATGTAAAGTCTGTAGCAGCAGCAGGAGAAACACTACTGTGCATATTCAGTGGGGCCACACAACACAGAAGCAAACCTGGACTCTAGAAACTGTGAATAGATGAATAGATTCCATCTTTGGGTCCAGTATCCAGTTCCTATGATACGTCCATGGGCTGGAAGGGCAGAAAGATTTTTGGGTGTACTCTGTTATGTTGGTAGTGGAACTTCAGATCAGCAGGTGGTGCTGGATGATATTTAAAGTCATTATGGATTGTGTAGAGACAATCAATGTTTTTACCAAAAATGGCAAAAGATCCAACCCATCCAAAGTACTGACAGACTGACCAACCAACACTGACATGCCTAGAGCCACATAACTTGATTAAAAACATAATGGTAGGTAAAATATGAAGTGTAAAATGTCTACAAATTATGGCATACCAATCCTCTGTTGCATACTATTGCACAACTAACTTTGTTTTTCTTTCTTGTTTAATTACAGCAGCAGTATTGGTTTTTTTTTAGAAAATGATAGATATTTTTAGCACATACAGTATTTTTAGATGATACCTTTTCTTGGTGCCTTTCTCAGGTCACCATCCTACTGAAGAACACTCAGGTGTAACAACAAAGTCCTTCATTCCTGTCTGCCATGGTGATGAGGAAGCTAATAGCACTTCAGAGGAGGTAGAACCGGATCCCGCCGACCAGAGTGGACACATCGATTCTACAGAAATCCCAACAGCAGAGGCCATCTTAGCCACAGATGACTCAGGCTCCAGCGTATATACTCACGTCCTAAACAACGACTCGGTCACCTTGTTGACATCCGCGGCATCTGTAACCCTGTCTCCCCCTTTTGCTGAGGTTGAAGCCAGCTCCCGAGAGATTATTACCTTCATCCCAGAAAGCAATGCTTCATCTGAGGCTGAACCTCTGGAGGACACCCAGGACAAACTTGAACAAGAGGGATTAGGAGAAAGCCCAGATGTATTTCTCGGCACAGACCAAAATATCACAGACAGTGATCGAGAGGGGAGAGAACGAGAGGAAAATACAGACTCAGAGGAGGGATCAGGTGAATCTGGAGAAAGCCCAGAAGTGAAACCAGAGCTGTTTTTGACAAACCCAACTCTTTCTACGAACCATACTTCTGAGGGAAGTGTCGGTGAGCTCGGAACAGACGCACCTCCTCCGTCAGATGCCAAAATCACACTCATCCCTCATCTGACCCTCACACCTGGCTGGGAACCAGAGCCTTCCTCCACACCGCAGGAGTCTCGCTCCGATCGGGAGTACAGCGCCGAGCCTCCTGTCGAATGCGGTTATGTCTCAAAGGAGCAAGAGGGTGTGGCGGAGATCACCACCAGGAGCATTAATGGTAAGTTTAAAAGAACACTCCACCAGCAACCTGTTTTGGGTATCAAACATTTACTCCTTGTTCCCTATGTTTGGTCCCCCTCATGTATTTCCTCATGTATTTTATAATGAGGTGGACAAGGAACACTTTCCAATTCAATACACCACCCACTACGTCCTCAATAATAAATATAAAGTAGAATTTTCACCTTTTTGACAACTTCTTCTTCCTCTTCTTCATCTTTTGGCTGCTCCCGTTAGGAGTTGCCACAGTGGATCATCCATTTCCATCTCCACCTTAGCTGTCCCTCTGACATTCTCCAGTTGACCCCACGTATTTAAACTCATCCACTTCCTCCACCTCTCCTGCTTGTATCCTCACCACTCTGCTGTCTTGCATCTACTGGCTTTCAAACCTCTTCTCTCCAGTTCATACCTCCACGTCTCCAGGCTCTCCTCAACCCAATCCCTACTCTCGATACAGATCACAGCATCATCCGCGGACATCATAGTCCACGGATGCGAGACTCCTGTCAATCTGTCCATCACATTTGCAAACAAGAAAGGACTCAGAGCCAATCCTTGATGTAATCTCACCTCCACCTTGAACCCATCCATTACTCCAACTGCACACCTCACCACTGTCACACCCCTGCCCTCATACTTATCTTTCACCACTCTTACATACTTCTCTGCCACTCCTGTCTTCCTCATACAACACCACACCTCCTCTCGGCACCCTGTCATATGCTTTCTCTAGATCCACAAAGACACAACTCCTCCTGACCTTCTCTATCCATCATCATTCTTTCTGACAATGTCAACAATAAATGAAAATGTGTAAGCTTCGTAAAAGTCTGAGCTGTTGTATTGGATTGCATTGAATTGCACAGGTGTTCCTAATAAAGTGCTTGCATAGTGTATGATAAACTCTCTCAACAGAACATGGATCAGAGGGAGGTGAGGGGGAGACCAGCACTGACGAGCCGCCGGTTAAAAGATGCACATGGCATCCGGATGAAGAGGAAACCCCCAGTCCTGCGCTCGCCACAGGTAGTCATGATGTGACCATCGCTGCTCCCACCATGCACCCGCAGTATTTTAAAAAAGAAGAGGAAGAGGAGGAGGCCATGGCTGCCTCCCTGCCTGCTGCCAAAGTGTCTGCTGCAAGACAAGGAAGCATGTCAGGTACCTACTTAATAAAGTGTTGCACGTTGCACGATAACAGAAACAGCAGCTGGTGTTAAGGTGCTTTGTTGTTATTTTTGGGAAAGGGGAGGAAAGGTCTGCCTCTGAAAATGCCCAATCAGGAGAGGGATTTATACTGTACGCTGCAATTTGGCACCTCAAGCTGACTCAGCACAACAGAGAGATTAGCTTTCCAGTTTGAATGAATATTTGGAGAACAACAAACAGCAGGTTCACCACAGGAATCTAATTACTGTGTTGTCGTTGTTGTGAAGGATTTTATTATCAATTTATAATCGATTCAGATTGTTTAAGAAATACAAACAGCTCCATAAGACCAAAAAATAAGTCTTCTCTGAACTTTTTCATATGTACAGTACACTATATTTATATTGTCAGTCACTCTAAAATGGAAGAAAATAGAAGAACAAACACGGAGCTTCAATAGGTTAATTCATATGTGAAAGACACATTTCTGATGCTCATTTTATTCTCTTCGAGCCTAAAATAAAACAAAAGTCAAATCAACAGTAGCCATTTCCATTAGAAAAGTACTTTACATTGTTTTGGGTATTTGAAGGAGAAAAATGCAAAATGTTAATTTCACTTGACCAACAGTAAATTGGTAAATTGTGATGCTGATCATTGTAAGAGATTTAAACTTCCAGATTTACTGTAAAGTGATGCAGTAATATTATTTATTTCTAAAACTCAAACTTTATTCTTTTCCCCATGGACGACACACACAGGATAATTAGTCATATTTATACTGAGGTACATGAACAGGACATGAAGAAGCAGGTCCCTTACTTGATATAACAGCTCCCTCTGCTGGTAACTTTTTGTACGACCATTTCATTTGGACATGAGATGTTCATAAACGCTGGCAGTGAGAGATTTGCCAATTCTTCAGTTGCAGGACTTCTGAGGAATAAGGGTGCTGTAAGTTTCCAAAAATTAAATAAGACCAAAATCTGACAAAATGCTGCTGACATGAAAGTACAATATGTGATATAGTAAGAATTAAGGTTACTGACTATTCAGAAATTTACCTTTTTGTAGTCTTATTTTTGGAGATCATTCAAATTAGGTTGTTTCTATAAAGTTTTTGTTGTGTGTATTTGTATAAAAGCACATCTTTTGGCACTAAGATTAAAGTGAGGATGCTTTCAAAAACATTACCATGAATACTTTCTATTACGTTAACTTCATGAAATCAATATTTGTTGTGAGCAGCTTTGCCTTTAAAACAGCATCAGTTCTCCTCAGTTCACCTGCACACAGTGTTTCAGTTGCTGCATCTTGGAGAAGATGAAGAAGTTCTTCTGGGGATTTTGGCGTCTCAACTGCTTCTGTCTCTTCATGTTAATCCCAGACTGACTCCATGATGTTGAGATCAGGGCTCTATGGGGGCCCGACCATCTGTTACAGGACTCCATGTTCTTCTTGTCAATGAAGATAGTTCTTTATGACTCTAGCTGGATGTTTGTGGTCATTATCATGCTACATTTGGGACCAATCAGATGCCTCCCTCATCGTAATGCATTATGAATAAGAATCTAAACATCTAAAGTGCCAACAGATTCTTGTTGTTGTCAGTCTTACACATCTTCAGATATTCTTGTACGTGTTCACAAATCTGGGTACACAGATTGAGATAAAGTTACTCAACTCCCCACACACATTTGCAAATAATATGTTTTGCCTGGAGCTCTGCCATTAAGTACAACCCTCCTCACATTGCTGCAGACTCCTGCCTGGAGAACCCCTGTATGAATGGCGGCACTTGTATCGATGGTGAATCAGCGCGATGCCTTTGCCTCCCTGGATATGGAGGAGACTTGTGCCAGACAGGTTTGATACAGTGATCACAAAGTATTTTCTCAGTGTAACTTCTACAAGAACATTTACATACAACCTTACAAACCTAACCTTCCTAATTCAGTGTTTTCCTTTCACCCGTTCTCTCTCAGACCTGGAGACGTGTGAGCCAGGCTGGGAGAAGTTTCAGGGCTTCTGTTACCGTCACTTTGCTAAGCGACAGAGTTGGGAGGCAGCAGAGCAGCACTGTCGGATGTGCGGTGGACATCTCATTTCTGTCATGACCCCTGAGGAGCAGGACTACATCAATGGTAAAACCTGGCTGAAGAACAGCTGCACATTAGACTTTCAGAGGCACAGATGTACTTGAAAAGCAAAAATGATCATAGTTGAGGTAGTGAGTAGAGACAACAGAGCTGTAAACAGGTAAATCTGCTCAGATTAGGGTATTTAAGAAACTGATATGTGAGGATTATTCAAATCAACGGTTATTTTTTAGCTCTTTGGCTACATTAGCGGTTGCACATCAGTGGTTCTTGCATTTCTAGCCTATTAAAAGCAAATATATACACATATATCACATATATACTTTATGTTACTGATGACCATTTTCCAAAACATACATCACACTTTTTTCATGCATGGATTATTTCCCATTAATTTTAGTATGAGGTTGCAAATCAGCTTATAAAGTTGAGTTTCAAAGCCCATTCTTGACCTTGGAAATGGGATCTGACAAAACAGTCTTATCTCAACGTCCTTTAAGTAGCTATTCTGGAGCTTTAGATCATATCACATGATCTTCCACAGCTGATGGGGCTCACCCAGTTGTCATGGAAATGTAGATGTTTATTAAGGATAAGTGTCATAAGAATTTCTTCTAAATGACCTTTAAATGATGGAGACCGGATCTGAAGAATCAGAGTTCAAGTTGAATTTATTTTCTGGTACAAGAACGAACGTTTTACAAAGCAACACACAAGTGGGGTTACAGAGAAAAGCTGGAGATTCTCTGTGTTTTTCTGTGACAACAAATTGAGAGTCAAACTAACAATGAACTGATCTACTAATAAGTATTGTGTGTGTATTCAAAGTTTGATATATCTTATTCCTCTGTGCTATAGACTGCCGTTGTTGTCCAAAAAATATTAAAAACACGTCAGTGAGCCACACTGCTGCCCTGGATGACATGTCCTTCATCATGAAGAGTTTGGTCACATTAGTTTGTTTAGAAACGGCTCCAAACACATCACAACCTCATTACTTTACTAAAGTAATGTTACTCAAGTTCTTCTAGAAATTAACAATTTGACTTACAAACGTGTTTTTAATAGTTTTTGGATAACGACAGAGGTCTACAGCATAGAGGAGTAAGATATATCAGGCTTTGATACACACACAATAATTGTTAGTAGATTGGTTCATTGGTTGATTTGGATCCAAACATGAGATTTGTTGACAAGAAGAAAAATGTAGAAAATCACCAGACATATCCTTCCAGAACTTGTTTGTACGTCCATGTTGGTTAAAAATGCAACTCAACTCTGTGTTTCCATGACAACCGGGCAGACTCCATTTGCTGATATAAATCATGTGATGTGATCAAAAGCTCCAGAACACCAGCTTGCAGACCTTTGAAGTATTTGTAGTAAACAATGAATCTCATTTTTTAGTTTTGCCTTTTTGAAGCAAAGCCATGTTACTGCAACATCTCAATATTAAATGTTAAATTATTGCAACATGCCATGAACGTAATCACGACAGATTATGTTAAGAAAAAGGAAAAGGATAGTGTGAATTTGGTTGTGTCTTCCTTCAAAAAAATGGATGGGCATATTTCTTTCAGCAGATATCAAACTGGCGATCTTTCACTCTGACATTCCTCCGATTCAGACTGAAAAATCCAAAGTGATGAGTTTGTTTTAACAACAAGGCCTCTCAAAAATTGTGGGGACCAGACACAACAATGATCTTTCATGTCTCCCCTCTTATTGAATCTGTTCTTCCAAGAAAATGTCACGGTTTTGAAGTTGGTGTTGGTATTTCGTCTGGCAACAAGGCGATGAGATAGTTATCTGGCATTCCTCTGGTGGTTGCTTTTTAACTGCGGCAGTTGCCATGGATTGTAGTGACTGATACTCACACTGTTTGGTAAGCGAGAGTAAAGGAAAATCACAAAAGCGGGGTTTTATAATCGGAGTCTTGAGGAACTCGGGGACTTGAGGAACCAGGTACTGTATTACTTCCTGTAAGATAGTCCCAGAGGCTAAAAAAGTTCCTGGCCTGGAGGAGTTTTACTTTCCAAAGTTACAGGATCTTTTGGAGAAGGGTTTGCAGGGCTGACCGTCAACTTGTTTACTGCTTCATTCATAAAACAACAAAGTGCTCTCAACAGGAATAGGGGTGGACATTTCCCAAAATGTGTTAATGTTAAACATAAGTCAGGCTTTGCTGTCAGCTTTCCAACTTATCTTTTAAAAAAAGTGAGAAAGTATGAATGAGCTGAGAGGATAAGTGAGTGAATGAAAGTTTCATGGCGGTCCTGAGGCAGAAATAAAAAAAACAAAAAAAACATGAAACGCTCAGCAGATGATTAATTGCGGAGACGGGTGCTCTGAGTTTTCGGTCTCCCTTTCCTCCTCTGCAGTTCTCCTTTTCAATCATTCATTCATGTGGTGGAGGCACAAACAGAAAATGCACCCGGTTTAGTTCCTGAGATTACTTCCTCTGTTTCCATAGTTCCTGGAACAGTTTGGTTGAAATGGAGCTTTTAGTTTTGACTCGGAGCCGGCCATATTTCACTCTGGACTTCAGGTCGTCACATTAAAATTCGTCCTCACAAATGAGTTTGAAATGTAGGTGCCACTTTTGACTCTGGGCCATATTTTTTTTTTCCAGCTGAGAATTATTGCTAAACTCAAGCCTGCTGTATCTCAGGCTGAGGTGGAGATGATTACTCAGACTCTTAAATCATCCCATCTCAATTATTTAAATCCCCTCCCCAGTGGACCTGAATGCTGCTGCAAAGCTTTAAACCAGGTCTTCAAAGAGGTCATAGAGGTCTTTGGTAGCTCCAACTCTCTCTAAACTGGCTTCCCATCAAATTCAAAATCCAATTTAAGATTCCTGTGATTGACTTTTAGAGCTCTGCCTACATCACAGATCTACTGCAGCCTTATATCAATAGCAGGGTTTGTTGGTCTTTCCTCACTGCTGGTTCAATACTAAAGGAGACTGGGCTTTTGAAGTGGTGATTCCTCAACTTTGGACAAAGGACAAAGGACACCTTTAAAAAACAGCCCAAGAGGCTTAGATTTACTTATTAATTTTCATCTCCTTTTTATTTATTACTTTACATTGTGTCTCTTTGTGATATCTGATCTAGAAAGGCGCTAAAAAATATTTTACTCTTATTTTCTCTCCTCATATCTTCTAATATTTATTTTAGAAAAATACAAAGAATATCAGTGGATTGGGCTAAACGACAGAACCATCGAGGGAGACTTCCGCTGGTCGGACGGGAACCCTCTGGTGAGTTTTCATTGAGAGTATCAACCGTTTGAGACTTACAGTTCGGCAAGTTCAGTTCGAAGTTGTCAATCCCAGAAGAGAATTGAATTGTTTCCTATGATTGTCTAAGCTTTCTCGTTCTCAAAATCATCAGTCAAAATTCTGTATTTAATTGAGCTTCTTCTGTAATTTGACTTTGTTGTTTTTATCTGCTCTGCTCTCCTTGCCAGCTCTATGAGAACTGGTACAAAGGCCAGCCCGACAGCTACTTCCTGTCCGGGGAGGACTGCGCGGTGATGGTGTGGCATGACGGCGGCCACTGGAGCGACGTGCCTTGCAACTACCATCTGTCCTACACCTGCAAGAAAGGCGTCTGTGAGTTCATGTCATTTGATCCTCTAGTTGGTCACTAACAGACCTTTGTCCAGCACTTCATTGAAACTAATAACAAAAGTCTGCTGAGACGCCAAGCTGCACATCACCTGAAAACTCTCTACTAGTTGACAGTAACATCATCCAGTAGTTCTTCTGTGGATTTAGGCATCTCAGCTGCTTCTGTCTCTTCATGTAATCCCACACTGACTCCATGATGTTGAGATTAGGGCTTTGTGTTGGCCAAACCATCTGTTGCAGGACTCCTTGTTCTTGTTGTTGCTGAAGACAGTTCTTTATGACTCTGGCTGGATGTTTGAGCTCATTGTCATGCTGCAGAATACATTAGTACTGTACTCACACAGGGACCCTAACCCTACCTACTAGACCACAGCTGAGACTAAGTATAACTGAGGCTGACTGATGAAAGTTGGACCACACTTAACAATATAGAGCTGAGCCTGACAACCTGAATTATAGATGTCCAAAAAAGACCATACAGAGCTTTAACCTTGCAGTTCAAGTAACAATCTTTCATCTGGCGCCACCCTCAGGACAAACTTCACATCTAAGATTTAAAAAAAAACCCTCCCATCTTCCATTTTCATCCATCTAACAGTTTTTTGGTATACTACCAGGTAGCCATGGCTACAGTCGTTCAGTCTTGTTCTCCTTTGCCTTGCTAGCATCCTGTGGCCAGCCCCCCGAGATTCCCAACGCTAAGGTTTTTGGTAAGAAGCGGTTGCGTTACGAGACCAACACCAAGGTGCGATACTACTGTGAAGAGGGTTTCGTGCAGAAACTGAACCCTGTTATCAAGTGCCTGCCTGGCGGCCAATGGGAGGAGCCTCTGATTATCTGCATGCCTAGTAAGTGTTTTAACTGAACTATGGCTAACTAAAGTCAGCCATAGTTCAGTTAGACATGTCAGGATCAGAATCAGAATCAGGTTTTATTGGCCCAGAATGTTTACACATTCAAGGAACATGACTCCTGTTTCTAGTGGTTCTCAGTTTACTTACACACAACAACGTTCAAGAAGATAAGCATGGACATACAGCCAAAACAAAGACAACAACCTCAAACAGAGAAACAAAACAAACAAACAAAGATAACAACAAACATAAACATGGCACTATTATCTATAAGAAAGTAGATGAAAAATAGATGCATGCATGTAGAAACAACAAATGGACAACAGTTTCTGTAAGAGTACAGGGAGGGCTGCAAAATATT
Source organism: Euthynnus affinis (assembly GCA_029490765.1). Classification (NCBI taxonomy): domain Eukaryota; kingdom Metazoa; phylum Chordata; class Actinopteri; order Scombriformes; family Scombridae; genus Euthynnus; species Euthynnus affinis. The sequence goes on from CM055847.1 coordinate 3,483,522, forward strand.
GAATGGGAAATATAATAAGTTACTTCATATAGATAAAGTAAGTGGTTATGCACAGTATATGCATCCTGCTTAAATATACAGTAAATTTGACAGTGATGGATGACTGGAGGAGTGCTGAAGACTGCACAATTAAACCAAACCAGAAAAGGTACCAGAGAGCGCCTCACAAAGGCAGCCAGCCGCGACGCCACCGCGCTATCTCATGCATCCATGGAAGTGAAGGAACTGACCATTAATAGCAAATGATTACACAGTCAGAGTGAAATAAAACCATATTATCCATCATATTTGTCCAGTGATGAACTTTTTCATGTAGGAAATAGTTTCTAAAGCTTCTAAAAAGAAAATTTAATATGAAAAGGGTACAGTTGGAAGATCGATGAGGACCATGTTACAGAAGGAAAACTGATCAAATCTGGTATATAAAACTAAATAGCACAGAAATCACAAATGAAATACAATGTTTCTCCAGCACAAACTGAACTATGTGACAATACCAACTGGATGCATTCAACTACATTTGATCATGCAGTTAGAGAGTTAGCTAAAGTTAGATATTGAAGACATTTTAGGTTATTTTTAGATCGAAAAATGTACATTTTACAAATCCTCTTTGAATGAACCCAGTTAGATTTTAAGGCAAATGTATCCTTCACTAGTGTATTCCTCTCATAAGCATGAAAACACATAAAGGCCCTAAATGCAACTCAGACTGCTTGATAGTAAAGTCTGTGAACTTTTCTATTCTACTCCCATCTTTAGCCCATTCAGTGGGAGAAGACTCCATTACCTCACCTCCGAGCCAGCATGAAGAGGTCATGGAGGTCACGACGACAGAGAAAGCAGCTCCACTGTTCTGGGACATTAAGTGGAGCATCTAAAAGCCATTTTGCCCTTTTTTTTGTTTAACATTTTTCCTCCTGTTCTTTTACCACTATCCAGCCCAGTTTCTGTGTCATGTTAAACTGTATAAAACTAATCTTTCATATGTTAAAGTGATCTCAATTCCTACAATTATGGAAAATATGGAAAAGTGCTGTGATCCAAATATGTGTTTTTCAGTATTGCAGAAAGTTATACATGCATAAAAAGCTTAAGGTGAATTTATTTGTATTTGGCCGGTTGAAAAGACACAAAATGTTGCCGGTTGATCTAGATGGAAGAGATGAAACCCAAAATAACTTTCTTATGAAGTAGTCATGTGCAAAGATAAGAGAGGATCCTGCACAGTGTCCGAAACACAAACAGTGCATTTTTATCAACAGACAACACTTTGATTCTTCCTTTTTTGGGTTTAACGGGTTTTGTTTGTTAATAAAAATGTTCAAGTTTGTGAGATCCTTTCTTGTCTTTTGACTTTTATACAGAAGGACATCTTTTATGTGAATGAGTCATAAAAAAGCCCAAGGAAATAAATAGGCAGACACCCATTTATCAACATCAACATCAGAATATTTCTCTGTAAATGTACATTTTTATCAGTCTGTATTACCCTAAATAAACCAAATTAAATGTAGGCTACTGTGTAAACCAAGTCTGAGTAGGTGATATGAAGGATTTTGTCCCAAACTGTGTATACTGAGTATATGAGAGGTGGATCAGACATATTTAAAAACAAACATATTTCTGTCTTGTGAGGAAAAAAACTTTAAAAAAGTAACAGTATCTGTGGTGTGCTTTACTTTCACAATCAGCAGCTATTTTGCAACTAAACATAACTGTTTTTTTTTTTTTAAATGATGATTGTAGGAACTCAGCTTAAACTCAGCTTATTAAAAGACAATGTTGAATTCATTAATTTGACTGCTGGTGACATAAAGGCTGTATTTTAACACATTTGTAGCAGACTGTTGTTTTAGCAAAGTGAAATTAGTTCTCAGCATCAGCTGGTCTGAACTTTCACTGAAGCCTGTTGTTTTTAAAATCTGGAAGATTCTTTGTTTTCACTTTATTTGGAAATAGTATCATTATTGCTGAACTGTACTGTATTTGTACTAAAGTGTATTTAACATACAGTCTCCTAATCCCAGAATAAACTGACAGCTGTTCTTTGAGAATCAGTGAGGAACAGACACTATGGCAGTAACAATGCAGTAATGTTGTTTGTTGATCTAATGTATACGACTGTACAAGTAGAGATAATGTAGTAAAAACTGATCCAATGAAAAAGGACAAGCAAAATATAATTTTGTAATGTAGTCTCAATTTTTACTGTTGTCACACTTCTGTTGATTTAACTGTATGAAAAACAAAAAACATTAAAAATAGTATGTTTGTAAGAATCTATTTATTATATACACCATGATCATGACTTATAATTAACAGTGAAATGTCTTCATATCAGATATACAGTAGCAGATTTTGCAATGTTTCAGGCTCATATTGAACCCCAATTCTAAATCTTTGCAAATTATTTAAGATTTAAATGGATTTCCCTTTTGATTATCATTAACTATCTACCAAACTGTCTTCTTTGATACAACCAAAAGGAGACGCTACAGTAAAAAACTTTAAATCCTACACACAGGGGCTTTAAATGAAAAGTTTACAGTTTATTGTACCTTCATCCTGTCCTCTGTGGCCTCTCTGCTCTGAGTGTGTGTGAAGTTCAGCCAGACATACAGACCTTTAGACATGATTTAGAGACAGAGAGCAGTGCAGAGCAGAAGAGGGAGACGGAGACAGCGATGTAACCTGGTCGCTACATTTTTATAGAATCTCACTTTTACGCCCAAACGTCCCAAACACAGCAAAATAAAGAGGAAAATACAGGCAGAGAGCAGCATCTCTGCAGATAAATACATTGCCACACACTTCTAGTGGGTCATAAGTGAGGATTGAGAGAGATTACTTTTGTATGGATCATTGTTTTTTAGGAAAATACTGCAGAGTATACCTTTAAACAATACACAACTCTTTTACTGGCAAATCAATACGCTGGAAATGTGAACATATCTTTATTGAATAAATTAAATTACATGCAATTAATTTACAGATAAACCAGTTCATCCTTAAAATAACCAACAGTGTTATTTATATTTCAGACTTAACACGCTACACAACACACATACTTTCATTGACAAGTTATACAGTGCAGGTCAAGACTTTTTTTTTTTATAGGCTTTAGTTCAAGTTGATTGTGTTTGTGTTACATGTTTTATGCCATTTTCCTCCATTCTGCCAAATCTTCCATCTACTTAACAGTTTATTGGCTTCCAAAATATACTTTTTATAGTTAATATATGATCAATCATTTTGAAGGAATAACTGTTGGAGTGAAAATGGTGATTACCAGCCAAAAACTATGTTTACTAGCATTTGGCTGGTAGAACGTGGACAAACTAAACATCAAGGGGGGGTGCTTTACTATTTCCCATAGATAAACAATGTTTTTTATCTCATATGGAAGAAGTTAGCCCAATCAAAAAGGCTTTTGAAAATATCAAAAATCTGAGGTCACCCAGTCCAATCATTCAGTCTCCTCTCTTATTGGGAAATGTGGGCATATTTTGGGGAAAAAAAACATGCAAACACAGTTTAGAGCTACAGTATTTAAGCTTCTATCTGCCTTCAAAATTAGTTCTCAGCTTCTGCATCCACCGATTTACACAAATGGGACCTGTTGTTTTAGAAATTGCACTCAAAAGATTATTGTTTTCAATACATAACACCACACTGACACAGATGAGCACTCATAGAATGACTAAATAATGTGACCGATTCAATTTTGAATATATAAACCTTTTAATTCTACCGTCAGTAATTGTCTGTAGCTTGAGGTGCAACATTGTCTCCTAAAAATTACCTTTACGAAACTGAAAAAGCAAATGTGTGAAAAAAAAAGAATCACACACAATTGTTTTCTGCCAACATAATAAGAAAATGTTAATTAAGGTAAATTTCAAGTTGCTAAACTGTTTAAACTGAATATATGTGCAAAATGTTTGTTTCATTTTTTTCCATTGCAGTAATAAAGCATTATTAAACTTTTTATGGTTATGTTCAGATACTGACAGATCTTGGTTAAAGTTAGTGAAAGATCGCGGTCTTGGATCAATACAGAAGAACGTCTTCAGTGACTTGAAACACAAGACATGTCATGTTTGTTAAAGGATAAGGATAATTTTTTATATATTTTTCTTACTGTCACCAAATCTCATGCAGAACCAAACCAAAAATGGACTGATATACTTACAAGTATTGTGTGTGTATCCAAAGCCTGATATATATTATTCCTCATTCCCTCATTAGTCAATGAGCCACACCGTTGCACTGGGTGACATGTTTCTTTGCCCTGAAGAGTTTGGGCATGTTAGTTGATTTAGAAACAGCTGAAGGACGAAAAAACGTGAATATTACGGTCACATTAGTTTAGAAACAGCTCTAACAACAGCAACCATGTTTTTAGTCTCCAGAGAGTAGTTCTTTGTATTAGCTGTTTCTAAAGAAACTACTGTGACCAAAATGTTTGGACAACAACAGAGGTCTACAACACAGAATAAGATATATCAGACTTTGGATACACACACAATACTTGTAGTAAGTAAGATCAATTCATTGGAGGTTTGGCTCTGCACATGAGATTTGTTGTTGTTAAGAAAAATATCCAGCCTCACCCTTTAACATTTAACCGAAAACATGATCCTTCACGAACCTGAACCAAAGTCTTTTGCTGCCTAAACCTAAACACACGCAAGCCTGAGGAAGCAAACTTCAGTCTCTGTATCAACGTCCACCATTCACCCTGATTTCCTCCCTACGTCTTCAGAGCAATATATAAATGTAGTTTAATTCATTTGAAAAAAAACATTGCTTGTCAACATAATCCAGGCAGCGATTACGTTTTCCAACGCAGCACAATTGGGGAAACAATTTAGTCGTATATAAAGATAATTTCTAGGAGACAGGGTTGCCAGGTGTGAGGTTTGTTGCTTGGGACTGTAATTTGTCCCATCCGTAGATCATTTCTGTAGATGTAGATGTTGGGCCTCTCAGGTTTATTTGTGTCAAAGCAGACTTACAGCTCTGTTGAGATTCTGCTATGAAAAGTGTATTATGTTTTTTTATTTTGAGGCTACCTATAGCAATAGGCTCCGTACAGATGCATCGACTTGTTGGGGAATCCAAATGAGCGCACTCCTGCCTCGGGGATGCCTCCACAGCGCTCCCTGGGGTTGTTGATGGGAAAGCGTACACTGCCGTCTTTCAGCCATCCACCATCACATTGGTCATAGTTTTGGAAGCGCCAGGCGGAGTAAAGCTGGCCGACCAACGCAAGCTCGGCCGCCTGACGTCTACACGCGTGTTCTGCCTGCTCAAAGGAGAAAGCTCCTGATATGTAGTACACAGAGCCTGTGAGAAGAGAGATTTATAGAAACACATCCAGAGATAAATCCAGGGACTTGTCATCATTTAAAAACAAACTGTAAGTACATTCAAAGTGGGATTATTGGTATAAATCCTTTGTTTAACAAGTTTTAAACTCATTTGTCACATTTTTCTGGCAGCAGTTAATGTTTCCAGTGACAGAGAAAGCCAAGTATTTTTCCACTGCATAGCTTTTTCAATATTTTATTGTCCTGCATCCTCCAACAACCAGCTGTCAGCCCACAGAGTTGAGACTACAAAATGATTGTGAAATAAAGTGACATCCTTCTCTTCACACGACACTAAACAGCGCTGCTCCACTGGCATTGACAGGGATTTCACACCATATGACAACTTTCCTGGAATCCAAGTACAGTTCATGGTCCAGAAATTATGAGTCTTATGTGGGCATTCAGGGTGAAATACTTAAAGCATTTACAAAATAAACTACAGCATGATTCACAGCACAGATTCTTATCACTTAGAGAGTGAGCTTTTGTTTTTCAGAATGGTCATTGAACTTTCTGAGAAGTGAGGAATAATCTGCTTTGAGGTGGTTCAATCCTGGTCCTAACTTTTTCGTTTGCTTATGTACGTTTTTTCTTTTTTTTTTTTTTTTAGTTGAAATATGCTCCAAAGCATATCTTAAGAGAGGTGTCAAAGGATTCTGTGACTCAGCCTCATTGAACAGCCTGGCAGCATTACAGAGACGTTCCCTTCACAAGTTGTTAAGCAAGCCTTGCACTTCTAACCAATCAGAGGAGGACAAAGTCATGGGTGGGAGCTCACAGCAGTTAATAAATACCTGGACACACTTCTTGCCTGCTACTCAGCTGCTAGAAGACGTCGCTATTGCTTACTTAAAGGTTAGCAAGCTTGATACCTGCATTAGTCCAAAATTAGTCTGCTATTGTACATGATAAAGGCTACAAAAAAAGAGCAAAGCCATCATTTAAGCTGCACTAATCATTATTGTTAGTTTTATATTAACAATGGATCAAATGATTGTGTGTAAAAGGAACTGCTTGTAGTGATAAACCCCCAGAGAATTATGACACTATCTACTGAGCGCTTTAGTTTCTTTCAGCTGTTTGTTTTGGTTTTTACGGCTACTTTACTGTTTTACCAAAACAAAAAAAACAAACCAAACCAAATCTGAATCATCCAGTGTCATTAAAACCACATTTAATGGACATATTGTAATTTTGACAATGTTTGTTCTTTACATGGCGATCTTGCCCATCCGCCCACATAGCACGAATGTGGCATTAATGTAGAGGACTTGTTGGATAGTCATGTTCACCTGTTGCAGGCATGAAGCACTTTCTATGCTACAAATGTCTCTGCACCGGATGGAATTTTAATCTCACTGTGTAAGTAATACCTAACAGCACCGAGCAACAAGTCTCAGGGCAATTTAATCGTCATTTGTATTTTTGTTCATTTTCATTATTGAGTTTTGCTTTTGCTTTTCAAACTAGGAAACTAAAGAAAACATGTATGATAAGAATCTGATCTATCAGGATGCAAGCCAAGCAACTCAAAACTTACCAGAAGTCAATGAGGTGAAGCAGAAAGCATCAAACCGATCATGATTCTTATCTTTCGGTCCATAACTGCGAATGCCTGGGAGCAGCTCTCCTCCACAGGAGGGTCGAGGATGAATAATCGGGTAATGAACGGTTCCATCATGGAGCCAACCTGCGTTACACCAGTCCAAACCCTCCGTCCAGGCTGCAGGAGAAAACAGGATGATTTAGCTGTAGACAACATATTGTTGGTTGGAAATAAACACTTTTTACAGTACCTCTGTACAGCTGGTTGTATGTGGCTAATATGCCATCTTGCTCGGCACAAGCCGCCTTAGCTTCATGGAAAGTTAATTGGTAGCGTCCATGTTTACTCTGATAGGGAAACACCACACCTACAAAAAGAAGCCATCTTGTTAGTGTTTAGGTTTTTACACTAACACTGTATCCAGTTAATATAGTCTTTCATCAAAGACTGTGATTCCCCAACACTAATACTTAGCCCAGATAAAATACACCACCCTATGTAGGTGTAAGTGTAGGGCTGCAATCAATTAATCGATTTGTTTTATCTATAAAATGTCAGAAAATTGCAAAAAATACTCATTATAATTTCTCAGAACCCATGATAACGTCTTTAAACATCTTGTTTTGTCTGAAAAAGCCAAGATCCAATCCAAAGAAATTCAGTTTACCATGATATATCATACAGAAAAGCTTCGAATCCTTTCGTTTTAGAAGCTGTAACTACAGACACTACTGACTAAAACAATTATTCCATTATAATATTAGCTGCCGATTCATTTTCTGTCCATTGACTAATTGATTAATCAACTAATTGTTGCTGCTCTAAACATTTCAAACACATATTTTACTTAACTCATACCAGTAGCATATGGTAGATTTAAATAATCTTCTTTAGCTGTTACACCAAGGATATGTACAAAAATACTATCTTAATGAGGTAGGAAGGCATTTCTTCAATTCGTTTTCAGTAAACGCTCCTTATCGCTTGTTACCTTCAATCCTCAAAGTAATGACAACATGCTCATCCTCGATGCCATTCACAAGCTCGCAGCGATATGCGCCGTCATCTTCCAGCTTAATATGGCTGAGCTGCAGGGAGGCGTCTATGGTGTGAGCTTTCCGGAGAGAAGCTCGTGGTCCAAGATGGCCATACAGCTTGAAGGCGTGTGCGTTCGATATCATGATAATGTTCTCCGGCCCGACATGTTCCGGCTCCAGCTTTGTCCATTTGATTTTGTAATGGCTGGGTTTGGTTCTCAGGATACATGGCAAGGTGACGTTTTCACCCCTTCGGCCAACGATTTCAGCGTAAACAGGTGGCTCGATGAGATACTTCAGCTTCTTTGGTGCTGTGGGTGAAACAGCATCCAGTAGGTGTCATTACCATCTAATATCATTGTTACATCCTGTATATTCTGCAGAATTCTTTCTAAACATGCTGACAAAGCAATGCAAAGTTATTATTATTAGAAGAAAGAAGATATATATCCATATGTACACACTAAAAGTTAAACCTGATACAAAGAAGAAATCTCCTTACGAACTATCCTTTAAAAACCCTAAACACACCCAATCAATGATGTCACATCGGGGATTTGTCTTTGGATGGGCTCCATTTGACCATGACATGATGTTACATAGCGGTGGAGAAACCGGATTAAATGGATTGCAGGTGGCATAAGATGCAGAACAGGTATGATGTTGAATGGAGACGCTCCGGTAAACTTAACCTTTTAACAGTTTCTAAGTGTTTGTAGTGACCATTTGGATGCTGCCACAACAAGCCGTGTGAAATATTAGTCTGTACTGTTTCATGATACTGTTGTTGGTATTTTACTTACTTTTCAAAGAGAAATTGTTTCAAGTCAGCGCAAGCAACATGTGGCATTTTGTGTGCCAAATTGAAATGGAGTGGAAACCATGCACATGCAGGTTTGGAGCACTTCCAACATGCTTGTTAGAGTCGAGGCAAAAAGGCAAAGCAAGCACTGTAGCAACACTTCGCTGCCTTGTGTGACTCAAGCACAATTACCTATTAATGTAGTCTTGATCGGTGTTGGGCAAGTTACTAAATTAATTTAATCACAGTACGCATTGAAAAAAGTTACATCACTTTACTAATTACTTGACTTCAAAGGTAATTTATTACTTCTTACTTCACTTTTGTCACTCAGTTGTTAACTACATCAACACATCTAGAAGAAGAAAATGAGACAGTTGGTTTAACAAGCAGCCAGTCGACAGTTTGGAGGTCTTTACTGACCATCAACAGCTAGCATAACATTAGCCGTAGTGACTGTCCTCTCAGTGAAGCTGTGTTGTTCTCACAGACTCCAGCTATGAACCAAACCAGCCGATTCCTGAATCTAATCAGTCGCTAACATTAGCAAACCAGTTGGAGTCACTTTTCACCTCTTTTAGTGGAAACTAACCATGTTTCCACTCCCAGTGTTGCCAACTATTTTTGGTTAAAAGTAGCTAGTCTGCTCAAAAAGTTGCTAGATGTTGCTAGATGACATCACATGCTAATTTTTAATATCTGTGACATCATGACATAAGATTTTAAATCTGGAAGTAAAGAAGAACTTGAAAAAACACATTGGAATAAACTCACTTTTGTAAACTCTGTAAATGAAAAAGAAAGATTAGGACAGTATTCCTTACTGTCTTTGACTTTTTTACCACATGGATGTTTCAGGCGAGACACCCTTCTTCAGCATGTGTATTGCTAATTACATGATCAATAGACACAGGTGGAGTCAATGATAGATGTCCACAACTGGCATAATAGGTCTATCCCAGCAGGGGGAGCCACAAATATTTGCTTACTGACATAAAACAACTTATACAAAATAGTAAATAGATGGAAAAAACACAAATTACGTTAAGTTCATAAGAAACAAGCAAATGAAATAAACCCATTGGGATTGAGGGTGTCAAGGGAGTGTATCAAATACACCTTCCTCTGAAGAAGGACTCTGTCCCTGTTGCTGCATTTCTGTGGCATATTCACTGTCTCAATGCCCATACATCTACAAACTCTGTAAAACAATCAAACTTAAATAGTCAAGTCTGGTTAAATTGTTTAGAATAAAAACAAATGAGAAGGATCAGTGTTGCTGCTCTGTCCCGCTCACTAAACACAGCCACAATTTGCACTTATTCACTGAGAAATATTGGCAACAAAGATCTGCCTAAAAAATCACTAGATACGTCACTAAATGCTTTTTCTTTTTTTCTTTTTTTTTAGAAAAAAGACATTAAAATGGTTTTAAAAGTCACCAAATCTAGTGAGAAAGTTGCTATGTTGGCAACACTGCAGCTAACAGTAGTGGACCAGTCTGACACCAAACTGACAACAACCCTCCATCAAACTAACTGTTAGACAGCAAACAAGTCCAAACCCAAACTGACGTCACTGAACTGAAAATTGTAATCCCTTACACTCCTGTAACTGAAAAGGTAAAATGACAAATGAAATCAGATTACTGTAACACATCAATAAGTAATTGTTGTTACTTCCCAACACTGGTCTAGACTCTATAAATCGTACAAACTCTTACAATCATAAAAGAAAGATTACCAGAACCCCATTAATCACAATCATTGTTAAGAATATACCTTCTTTGGTGGGGACATATATAGCTGAAGACCAGATGACGCAGCTTGTTGTTAATAGAAGAATCACAGCACAGTTCATTATGAAGGGAGTTACTCTTCCAGCTCCTACAATTCATAAGAAAACAGCAGAGTTCTTACTAAGGTTCAGTCTTTGGTGCACAAACCCAATCATATCTCCACCTCACCACATTTTTCTGTCAATAAAATTGAAAAAAAGACAATCAAATATTATATTTTCTCACATAACAAATCCCACCTACAGGTCCCTATTTACAAAGTCTGTTTTACCTTCAATCTGAGATTAACCAAGTTAACAGCAGAAAAGCAATAATCCAAACCTGTGAAGTTGAGAAGATGTAGATATCTGATCAACCTCCCACGTTGTCCCACATGACGACGGTGCTTTCAAAGTGTCAGATTTTAAACAATCCTGGGTAATTCATAACTTTGGGAAGTGGAAGCTATTGTTTATCCCTGTGAGGTCCTCTCTCCAAGCCCTGAATGTTCAGCTGTCAAACCCAGTTCATCTCTTTCTCTGTCACTCTCAACCCCCCCTCTCTCTCCTCACTGTGGTCATATGGTCCAGTCTGTGGTAAACAGTGTGTAAACAGGGTTGTTGTCCTCTCTGCTCCAGATGTTAATGAGCAAATGAAGGTCTGACATTCACAGTCGCTGTCTCTTTTTCCCTTTAATTCGTCCCTCTTTTTGCTTATTAAAAGTCAGACGACTTCAATCGAAAGCTAAAACTGGTTAAGTATGTACATATTTTCAGTTCCCACACATATTATATAGCTTGCCAATGCTTGAAAGACTCTGACCAAGAGCATGAACTCTCTTTTAAATAGTGCTTTATTGAAATGAAAATAGGGACTGTTTTATATCGGAGCACTCAAAGATATCAGAGCATTATAGTTTTGAGGAGTCCTCCTCATGACTCCCATACCAACATTGATTTGGAAAACCAGTTGAAATATTTGCAAAGTTTGCAGTAAATCCTGTGATTTAGAAAAAAGCAACTGAACTACACCTGATGGCTTGAACGACCTCTAGTCCAAATCAGTGATGTCACCATTCTGCACAGGCCTAAAACCAACACCTGTTCCCACATTTTAAGACCTGACCCACCTAAATCCAACTGGTATCCTAAATTTGAGACCCAAACCTAATTTATACTGTTACTTTATTTAAATCATTACTGACAAGTAGCTTGCCATGCTAATACTCTTTCCACTGCACATTGGAAAAGAAGAATTTTTGAAGTTGACCTGAGCCTGAAGCTTTATACAACTACATGGCCTGTCTCAGAACCCAATGCTTTCAGTCAGTTTGGATAGGGTAATATACTGTGTCGACTAGTTTCAGAAAGACTAGGTGGTGCCTTTACATGTTAGCAAGCATAGTCAGTAAGGTCATTTTCAAACCTATAGTTCATTTATTTTGGTCTGAATCAGTTGATGGCAAAATTGTTGGTTTGGTTTCTTTTCACACAGAGAAAAATCCAAGAGAACCAAAATGCATCACTACGGGCAACACGATAACGTTTTTTGTTGTTTGCCCAGGTCAGACCTCAACTCACCCTCCAGCTAGCTGCTAGCAACTGTTGATTTCACTCATCTGCATCTAGCATGCGAAGCTCAAACATGTAGATGTGTAGTAATTGTAGTTGGGTCAGTCTGAGGTCAGATCATGTTCTCAACACAAACCAACCACTCCAGAGTCAATTTGGGACCAGACCAAGACCACATCCTCTAAAGGGTCTTAGTGCAGTTGTTTTAGTTCACACCTGAGTATGATTAATGTGTTCAGATATGCTCAAATGAATTGCACAATGGGGGAAAACTGGACTGAAAAGTACAGGTTTGAAAATGCTCTAAGACAGCAAGAGAGCCAGTTGGTTACCTGATAGCGAGCAAGCAAGGATGTAGTTTTATCTGAGTCCTCCATCATGGAAATATGCTTGGTGATTGTGACCTGCTTCAGTAAAGTTGTTGTTTAGTCTCGATGGACACAGTTTGAATAGAATAGAGTATTAAACTTGCTGTCTTTAGCTTTTTAGCTAGTACGCTTTCTTACTAGCGGTTTACCTTGCCTGCTCAGTAGCTAATTAGTTTACTCGTTAACTGCGTAGTTGTCAGCATTCCCTCTGAACTGACAAGATTGGACGATGACCCGTCTATGTGCAGCACTGCAAGACTTCTCTGGGGATTCTGAGCAAACCGGACTACCTCAGACTGTCTTCATGAATGTCTGCTGCTGTCAAAAGCAGCACACCTGGTGTGACATCACAGAATGGGGTATGTCCAGTACCACAATTTACTTTGCTTTTGTCTATCTAGTCTTAAAACCTTATAGTATTTATTACTAGTTTATTAATACAAATTGATTTTAAAATTCCTGTAACAAAAGAAAATGTTTGGTAAAATACCTTGTGAGGGCTGAATATATGTAGCAATCGTGTTTTTTTTTAATGGAGCATCATTTCTGATAATATTTCACCAATAAAAAAGTCAAATTTTCTCGCCTGCTACTATATTGGATCCTACCATCAAACAGCATACTGTGGCATACAGCGCAGACAGTGATGAGGCATCTCTGAGCCCTACGGACAACAAGCCTTCCTGTGTATTCTAACCTTTCCCAGAAGGCCTTTGCCAAAGAGGACTATAGTGTGCATTCAGCCATCTTTGATATTGCCTACAGGGCTCTGGGGGCAGTGGGAGAGGAAACTGTGTCGGCTCTAGTTTCCTCTGGTCCCCGGGCACAAGGGCCGCATTGTGAGAGCCACGGTCTCAACGCAGTGACAGCAGGCGGCGGTCACACAAACAACGTCCAATGTGGAAAAAAGATGAAATAATGGGATTCTTCTGTTTTTGCTTGTGTTGCTTCTCCATTGTGCTCCGTCATCAATGGGACCCTTTCTTGCCCTCCAATTAGTATTCACCCAAACACCTCTAGGTGACAACAGCCAACTGTTCCTGCAACACTCTATTTATGTGTCTATCTATCTATCTATCTATCTATCTATCTATCTATCTATCTATCTATCTATCTATCTATCTATCTATCTATCACCAGCTCTAAGGTGTATACACTTAGCTCGTTAGATATGTAGCTTGAAAAACACAAAGTGAAAATAATATGATACATTAGCGCCTTTTTTGAGACACATATTTGACCAACAAAATGGTTTAAAATTGTGAAATCCTGACTGAGATAAGTTAAAATTAAATAATTAGAGATTGATTGAAAATGATTTGATTGGAAATGATGACAGGAAGGTACGGTGGCTGAGAGGGCTCCACGCACTGCAACTGAAGACACATATGCAAATAGATTAACATGAGTGAAACACATATGTTATGTTTAGAAAAAATAAATCAGTATCAGAAAAATTTTATTGCAGAGTAGGGTTGCACATAAAAGGAATTTGCTTTGGTGTTGTGGTGCATAATAATTAAAATACAAAGAGGAAGTACAAGTACCATAAAATAGAAAGTTAAGATGCAAGATAAAGGTGAAAAGAGTTATTACACAGTTTAAAATGAAGACAATGGAATATACAATTAATATAAAGACTATATATGTGTGTGCAGTTGTCAAATAATAATAGAGAGTTTGTGCTAATGTAATGTTGTCCTGATGTTGATGGGTTCACAGATAGCAAGATTTCACATTAATATAATATGTAGAAAATGGTGCAAATAAGTAAAACACAAGCAATTCAAGAAACATCAAATTGATAACACATGCAGGCAACTTGCACACAAGAAAATATCAAAATCTAAATGTAACTGGAAGATTGTAACAGGTCCAAATCCAAATCAGGCTTTTAGTCTTGACAAAATTGTTAAATATGGTGTCTTTAGAGTTCGACAGCTCTTTATTTTGTTTCCTTTTATTCATCCCTCCTTCCTGTTGTTTTCTCTTGCTTCCCTTGGCAGTGGTTACATTTCCTAAAACTTACAGTCATTGATTAGCACCTCTCCATCCTTTCCTTCCTTTTCCTTTGCTTCATTCTCATGACCTCTCTCTATCATCAGCACCACCAGTTTCGGTGGATGAGCAGAACAAACATTGCCCTCTGCTGTACAATACGAAATGTTTATAAAGGTGCTGAGAGCTGCCAATGAACAGCAAGTCACTGTAATAAATCTTCTATTAATTATTTATTCTACACACATGTATCCATAATGGCTTTGCATAAAAAACTAAAACACTAAAACTTTTATCATAATGCCATCACTTCATGTTCGGATTAACCTGACACTCCTACATAGACCTATTCCCTGTGTGCGCCTTGTGGTTTACAAGAACCCATTAAGTCCAGTGCCAGCAGTACTCCGGTGCTGGAATAATTCTTAATTTCTGTCAGGTTGTAGTAATTTGATTTATCACAACTTTATTTAGGAATATGCATCACAATATATACAAAAATAATAAAACTAGTATTATTTTTATAAACTCTTGCAAACTCTATATTGATATGATGTTTAATGGAAAACACTTATTCATACACATACACAAAGAAACCTATATAAACTCTTACAACTAGATTTTACCACAGGGTTCAACAACAAGACATGGCTACAAAAGTATAATGCAGGACTTTTTAAAAATAAATGCAACTAATCAAAATCAATGGACATGCAGTGAAAACTGGAGCTTTTGGGGCCCTGAGCCCTGGTATGGTGGCCCTGAAGGGCAAAACACAACATTTCAGAAAACACATTAACAAATCAGAAAACACAACATTTCAAAAAATGGAAAAGGTAGAGACAACAATTCTTGTCTCAGACTGGACAGAACCAGAACCAGTCATTGTCAGAGCAGTGCTCTGACAATGACTGTATTACCACAATACTGCAGTCATGTGATGCCTACCACGGGGTTGAGCTCATTACCGTCATCACCACATTTAAAATAAAACATGTCAACCACAACTGTCATATACAGTAGTCTAATGTGCTTTAGCATATATTTGTGTGATATTATATGTTGCTTTTTCACCATGGTAAGAAAAAAATCTCTACCATCACAGCCCTAATTCAGATTTCTTAGAAAATCAAGGTTTGACAAGCAATGCTATCCAGAAAATAAACATCCTATGATGCGCTGACAAAGGTGTAAATGAAAGGCCCAGAAGGTGTCAGTAGGTGCATCCACTGTTGTCATCGCTGACCAAACCTTGAACTCTGAAGAACTCAACATTTTCCATTTTATAAAATGCTGAGTTTTCAGTTTTGTTGATGTATTTTATATTTTTGTTGTTGTGTTTTCAGAAATATTGTTGTAACCTCAAGGCCACGGTACTCTAGCAAAGATTTGAATGATGATGTTTTTCTTTTATGAAGTCATTTCTGAGCGTCTTCTTGTTACTCAGTCTCCCTGTTTGACTGATTACCTCTACTGTACCTCATGCTCTCTGCAGCTGTCGAAGGCTCAGTAACTTATCCCAGCCTGCAGGTAAACCCTCCTGGCTTCACAGCACTCTGCTTTGACACGTCGTTTCCATTTGATTGAATGGTTCGTTCTTGGTGCTCTGCAAGGTTGTTGTGTTTTTTTAAGTCAATGCTTCTAAAATAGTAAGTTGTGCAGGGTTTGGAATCACTTCGATTTTGAGAATGATAAGAGTTACGATTAGTTGATTAATTGATGCACAAACAGTGGCCTCCAGTGTTAAAGTCTGACATCCCATTCATCCACCATGGCCTGACAGAAAAGAGTCATAATTCCTACGACCACTGGAGGGCTTTATTTCTTGAACATTTGTTGTTTTGCTGAAAAGAAAATATAACACCACGTTTTCAGCAAAGTCTTGCTGCCATTAACAGACATTTGTCGTAAAAAATGAAGCACCACATGACTGTATGTCCCTCCCATCTATGTACAATAGATGAGCAAGACTGATACGAGAGCAGGTCGAACTGCCTGCAGCCCTGATGGCGTATCAGTTTGCGTGGTGCATCGGTGCGTGACTCTGTTGATGAAAGGTGTGACAAGCGGTGGGGTCATGGAGGCGGCCTCACGGAAAAATATGCACTTTCTGACAACATTTCAAGCACTCTGAAAGGTTCCCCCTTCCCCTTGTAAAGACACGCTATCCCCTGAAACATTTTTAACATTCTGACAGATGCCCCTTCTCTCGAAGTCTGCACTGAGAATGACAGTATTCGAGTGTAGTGACAGATTTGCCCTCTTCGTATTTTAAAGAGTTGAATGTTCCTGACAGCTCCGAGGGGCTCCCCTGACTGACCGAGGGTTACCTGTATCCCCCTGCTATTCATGCAGGTAAATGCGGGCCTTTTTGTTATCTTTGCATACCTTGAACATGTTAGACTAGGGGGTCTATATGGTCCTGCATTGGACCTTTTGAACCTTCGGCAAACAATGAACTTCTAACAACAAAAAGAAGCTATTTTGCATTCCTTTCCTTAGTGCAGTTTCTTTTTAAAACACCACGGGAGCAACTACAGTAGATGTATAAGATTATGTTGTTTGATTAAAATTGTTATCCAGAATACAGTGCAGGTCTTTGTGTTTCTAGAAGACCTCATTTGATGTTCTCTCCTTTGTGAGTCTTTCATCAGTCGCATTAAGAAGTCCTTTCACACTATGAATGCTGGGTAAATTACGCTGACCTGCAAAAGAAAAAGAAACATTGCACATCTACATATTTTTAGAGTTAATTAATAAGTAATTGATTTTTTTGTCCACTTGAGGGCAGCTGAACAAGCTGTCAATACATATTGTCATCTTATAAAGTTGTAGACTGTTTCCTACATTAATATGAAGTTGTGTTTCTGGCCATTGATTTATTTTGTGTTATGTTTTCTTTTATGTATTTTTATATTACCTGGTCCTGTGCAGAATGACATCTCATTCTGCCATACATGTATTTTGTATTATGGTTGAAAGGACAGTTAAAATAAACTTGAACTTGATTTTGCTGAAGAAATGAAACTCTATGGATGAAGCCTTATGAATTAACCAAAGCAGTAAAGTTGTTGCTAAAATGCTTTGTTGAGCTTTGTTGTTGCTTATTATCTGTTTGTTCCTCACCAAGTTCTGTAATAAATGGAAATTTATTACAAAATTGCACACATACATAGTTGCACATTCACTTTGTTGACTGGAAAGATTATTGCCAGTGAACATAATCCATAATTTGGAGTAGAAAGGGTTAGAAGTTATGCTATCCAAAAAAGAAAAAACATTGCAAATTACAAATATGTTTTTTATAACCTCATTTTGAAAATTTTAACCCCTTTAGCACTGCTTTATGTATGGGGATTGGGTCATATTTTAATGGGGTTGTCCGAGGTTTGTTCCCTTCCAATCAGTTTTAAATGTTTTTAATTTTTCACTCAGACACATTTCGTGCTGTGCGTACACTTAACACGTGTCATGTGACTCTCCATCTGTTAGTGATATTGTGCTGATGGTTGTCAGGTGAGACTGTCCAATCAGTGCAGTGTGTCATGTGACTCTCTCCATTGTTTAAAAAGAAATTTGATGTCACATTTTCATGGTACATTGGAGATTGCGAGAGATGTGTGACATGTGACTCTCTCTGGTCTCCCAGCAGGCATGCAAGCTCTTCCCTGATTGGCTACTCAGACACTTTGTCCTGCCAGGTGTTATGAAATATTCGATAAAAGCTTTGTTATGAGAAAAGTGCTCATAGCCTGTAGAACTTTGACATTGTTTAACTTGATATTTAAGTCCAAAATCATGATTATTATATCATTATTATTGTTATATGAGCAAAGTTTGAACAGAGCAGCTGCGCACAAACACGTCTAGACAAAAACAGGAGCGCATTTGACCTGATGTCCTTGACACGGAACGATTTACAGATGAGCCTGAGGCTCTTCAACCAATCACTTACCAGTCGAGTTAGTTCTGTAACACATAGTCACACAGTGATAGTCACACAGATAGATATAGATCTGAGAGACTGGAGAGAGATAAGTCAACATTCCTATACCTGTCTCTCTCTGTTTACCCTGCAGCTCTTTTTCAACCAAATGCCACATCACAAAACCTCAAAACAGTAAGAGTGTGAGTGAATATATGCAGAACCTCCAACCCCTCTCGAACAACAAGGATTCCTTTTTCTATCCTTCTGGGGGGGAAAGCATGTGATAAACACTGTACACATGCAGATGCACTGCCGTTTATCTCGTAAATCAGATTTTTTAATGTGATTTCTTGCCACATACTGTATACTGTACTTCTGCCAGACAGGTGATATAATCCTTTTTTTTTTTTTTTTTACCAGAGTGCTTCACTTGTTTTAATCATCTTAATAATATGGTCACATATTGAAAGCATTGAACTTTCTTTCTTTACTGTCTCTATGGAAAATGTAATGAATCTACATGACTTGCTTGACAGATGTTTTTGCATTGCTCACATACTCCCCATGAATTGACCGTGTAGGCCCCCTCAAAATGCACCCACAGTATAATATTCCTTCTATGCATTAGCAAGTTAAGAGTGAAGTACCTGTAAAGCTTCCTAATGTATGTTATCCCAGTGTTATATAACAGGCAAGTTGGGTCTTGTGTTTATCTCGTTTCATCTGGTGCCAGGTCTCTTATAGCCTCCATGGTGTTACTATTGATGCCCTCCCATCTCTGTGAGCCCGGTCTGATTGGGAGATTGTGTTATCAGTGGGGCCCAGGAGACAGCCTGCTGTACTGATGGAGTGACAAGAAGCATCCACTTCCATGACAAAAAAAAAAAATCTGTGGCACGCACTGCATACAAAACCTTACTTCACTGAAAAAATGTAGATATTATAGGTGCAATGTACTTTAAAAGTATTAATGCAGAATAATCCCCCCCCATCATAGATAGTTTATGTAAGATGTACTTAAGCTGTACATAAAAATGACCTCAATGTTTTAACTGCTTTATATACTGTAGTGTTTGGCTGTTTAATCTCAACAAATCCTCCAAATTAAATGATGAAATACATCATTTAACCATGGGAGCATTTTCTAATCTAGCGCCCCTATCGACAGCAATCGGCAGGATGACATCATTTGTCTGTGCCATCCAAAAGCGTTGCACGTCACTCTTAAAAGATGATGATGTTTTATGATGTGACAACACTCACTCTGGTTAAGGTCTAGTTAGGTTTAGGCACAAAAAACACTTAGTTAGCGTCAGGGGAAGGTCATGGTTTGGGTTAAAATGATCACTTTGTTAAGTTTAGAGAAATGTGGTGTAGATTAAAGTTAAAGTTTGGTCACCTTGGTCTTCATGGCTACAATAATAACTACAGGGTTAAGGTTATGGGGCGATCTCAGTTGTTTAAAATCTGTCCCGACTCGCAGTTAGAGATGTAAATTGAACGAATGAGGAAATCTGTCATCATATACAAATGCCATCTGAACTGTTCCACTGCTCCGGGTCATAATTACTACAACCGCTAGATGGTATCTGTCACTCAAACCTAGCTTTATGTCGACAATCAAGGACAGGCATCTTACCGTGTTGGTTTAATATTGAAAAAGGCTAAAGTTACTTGAAGCACTAGATATGCTGTATTCTTTTATTAACATTTGAACAAAGTCCTTTCCTATTCTTAACCAAAGTGTTTACACATAATTATCCACAGGACTCAGGATATAAATCCCAGTCTCAGATGTCATAACTCCCGTACTTTGTACACCCACCATCCACCACCACAAATGACCTTAATGCACTTGAAAAAATGGTGCTACTGAACAATGTACAGGTAGATATTACATTTCTGTGAAAACATATTTTGCAAGACAAAATGGTAAATAAATGTAATTTCTGGAAGACAGAGACGTTTATTAAGCTTATTATTAATGTAATCTGTTAAGTATAGCAGTCAGATAAATGGAGCTTAGCGTAAATTCAGACAGGAAGACTATCTGTCACCATTTACTCTTTCCTGTTCCTCTCACTCTCTCTCTCCCCTGTTTCTCTTGCATCATCTGATTAGAGGCGATTAGGGACTCCTAGTTATCAAATCAGATTCTTCCACAATCTCTATTTGGCAATCAGGTCTTAGCTGCCGAACCTTTTAAAGCTGTTCTCTTCTCTGTTGCTGTCAGCTGTCAATTCACTAATTTCCATCCATCTCCACGGCTGTGATCCAGAAGCTCCCTCCTCTTTTCATCATTGAAGATCTCCCCATTCTCCTCCACTTCATCACTTCAGTGTCAGCTGCTCCTAGACCATCGAGATCTCAGCGCCCCTTTGTTCATCACCATCTCCAGGGTCTAGACTCCATTGGGGGGATATCCCATTCTACTCTTGCTCCCCTTTTATATATGATGACATCACGATAGGGTCTAATCACCAAAGACTTCTTCCCAGTACTGGATAAGTGGCAGAAAATGGATGGATGGACCATCATGTTGACATAAATGTATACTTTCAACTCAGAAAAACCTTTTTGAGAAGCACTTTTCACTGATTTCCAATGATTCCTGTATATTTTCAACCTCATCAGTGTCAAAACTATTATCTTGGTCCATATTTCTTACTGTTAACCTTGACTTAACGCTTCCTTATGTGATGTCACATCCAAAATCTCTTCTTGAGCGTTATATGAAAACAGCCTCATGAAAATGAATCCGGATGTCGCTGTAGTGTATATAGTTATATATTTTTGAAAATCCTACATAATTTCCCCACATTAATTCACTAGTGTCACTGACCAGCAAGTTGCTCTTTAAGGTGTTTAAAACGTGTTTAATGACATGCTCTGTTAATTTTTGCACACAAATTATGGGCTGGAATTACTAATTAGTGCAAAATAAGTCTTCTAGGTCTTCTTATAATAAAAACTGCAGGGTTATTGAATAATATTCCCAAGAGATTTATTGGAAATTTGAACTTTTAATAACAATTATTTTGCTATTAAATCAGAGAAGTTATCACATATTTCTAAATCTACAACCTTGTAGCTTGATGTCACTGATACTAAACATTTACGTATGGTACAGGGTCAAAAGTATTGCAACATATACGGTGGAATTGAAAGTATTTGGGGAACGAACTGTTAATCATTATCTGCAATCTGACATGAATGTCATTGACAGGGGCGCTTTGTTTTTCTTTACCAGCACGAGACTCGCACAAGACTTCAGATGTCTGCCATGAGTTTATTCAGCTGAGCTCTGGAATGACAGCGACTCTTGGCATCTCTCTGGCACTCAAACAAAAAAACTATAATCCCTGTAATCACACTAGTCCATCACACATTCTAGTTATGGGATTAGGAAATATGCTAAATAAACTTTTAGGACTGTATAGAGGACTATGTATGGATGAACTACAGAGCCTAATTGTTATAAAGCCAATAATGGCGATGTGTCGCCTGCGTGGCTTCCTGCCACAGACCAAAAACATGTTAGATTAACAGGTTAGATTAATTGGAGACTCTGTAGGTGTGAATGTGAAAGTGAATGGTTGTCTGTCTCTATACTACATGGTAACCCTGTAACTGACTGGAGATCTGTACCCTGCCTCCTGCCCAATGTCAGCTGAGATTGGCTTTGGCTCCCCCACGACTCTCTAGAGGATAAACCTTTACATCCCCCAATCAAACGTCAAACTATATTCATCTCATGTTGAAATAAGCAATAGAGGAGATCCATTTGTTTCTTTTAGTTTTACAGTATCAATGCACATTTCCGACTCAACTAAGACTCAGATCGTCCCATCAACATGGTTCTTCTATCTGTGTTCATTCAGAAACAGATGTTTATGATGTGTATTGACATACTGTGGAAATACATGCAGAAAAATCCAAGCACAGTCTTTCTGAGCGGCCAAACGTATTTGGAAAATAACAATTTGTGGCACGTCTGACTGAGACATTCAAAGAGTGGAGTTTACTTTTAGTGTACCTTCAGTATTTGTTGATCATTTAATATCATTATTTTAAATTCCCATTTACTTATTAATGGTTTTATTGAATGCATATTTTAATAATGACATGTATTTAACATTGGATTAATTAATTCATTTGTAAAGTTGTTCTTAATGAATTTAAATGTACATATATTAAAATATAAATAAATTAACTGTAACTTTATTCTGTGTTTGTTTCAGACTGATTTGTTGTCACTACTGCCAGTTTCCCTTTTCAGCTCCATGATTTGTCATCGTCGTTTACTCTGTTTTCTAACAAGACGTCCATCAGTCAGCACACTGATACAACAATTAACTAAAAGTTCAAGGTTCACTGTTTCATACTGTTGTCCATCAGCCTCTCCTGCAAGACTGCACAGGTACATTTCCTGTGTCACACTGAGCAGCAACGGTTGTTTGAAACTACACCTGCAGACCTTTACCTGACCACAGTTTCAAGTGACTCAGTGAGTGAACTTGACTTTGGCTCAAAGGCTTGTTGATTTATGTGAAACCTGTAATTCTAACTGCTGAGATGAAGTGATGAGGAACAAGAGTGTTTCACTAGAAAAGACAAGATGAGACATGTCTGCATGTTGGTCCTTATAGCTTGAAGTTGAGGTTTAAAGTTCCTCTAAAGTTATCAATCCAAAGAAAAGTGACAAACGATAATGGATTTCTTCTGAAAACGAGACTACTCTCACATGATTTAACTCTCGTCCTCAAGAGAAAAATAAATAAATTAAATTCTTCGCTTCATACTTTGATTGGAACAGATCGCTATACCTCACTGACACTAAATTTCAATCTCTGGATTTAAACTTTATGGAAAACCTGTATTTAAAACATTCTACAGTGCTGACATTTATGTAGAAACATTTATTGATTTTTTTAAAAACCAACCAACAGTATGACTTCTCATAGCTTCTGATCCTTGCGAAGTACACTGTCAATTAATCTGATAAATTCATCATTTCACTTAAACAAGAAAATGAATGAATAATACTGCATTTCCATTTTTTTGCATTAATATTACATTACATTTGTGCGATTTGTAAAGATTATGCTTCCCTAAATGCGACAGAGGAGAAAAAAATAGACTTGTAGCATAAAAGACACAGGGGCTCCTGGGGTGCCCCTTAGAGTCAGAGTGGATTGATACATTTAATAAAATGGAAGCATATATGTTTTGTGAGATGTGCAGGTGACAACCATCAAAAACACTTCTAAGACATTTTATATGTGGATTAGCTTTTAGTCCGTCTCTCAGTACTTGCCTATTCTGTCTGTGGCTCTCAGTGGCCCTCAGCCCCAACCATTGGTTCCTACTGAAGATGTTAATCATGAGAAATGGCTCACCAATTTATTGTTTAGTTTCTAAAAAAGGCTCTTAAAACAGCTGAGCAATGTAGTTTTTAGAAACCATTTCTAAAACAGGAGGAAATAGTGCATTTGTTGGGGACTATTTTTGACAGCAGGATGGTGTGTGTGTGTGTATAGATCCATTATTGGTTTTAGTCTTTTCCTGAGATTTTTTGACAACAAAAAAAACGTTAAACACATATGTAACTTCATCCATTGATTAAAAAAAAGTATAGGCTTAAAGTTTGTCAGAGAGCCAGGCAGACGGGATGCTGGGCAGACAGCGTGGCGTTTTCTGTCACTGTAGAGTTCGTGGCTTCTCTTTCAACGTCTGTGGTCTCTAGTGGTAATAGTTTGAATTCCCCAGAATCATAACAACATTCCTGTGAGTTCCTTCACCTTTCTGTAGAAAAGGCAGTCTCCGGTGATGGAGGGCACTGATAGAGGTTGTGAGTGACATCTCTTATCGACTTTACAGTTGGAGGAAGAGGAGGAGGTGCACAATACGCATCCTTCAGCCTGTAACTCCACCCCCAGCCTGTACTGACAGTCTTCTCCTAATCAGCCTGGCTCTCTCGTTAAAGGCACCTCTCTGTCGGCATCCTTGCTGGTGTATGCTGGTGTGGTTTCCTCAGCAAGTTGAATAAATAGTTCACTGATGCCAGCAAATAATGCGTAAAGGATATTTCTTATCTTTTCATTATGAGCAAAACCTCTGAAAAGCTCCAATCGAACAGTGAACTGATCCTAATCACTGCTAATAACAAGTATTGTCTGTGAAGTCTTATGTGCCATAAAACTCAACTGTCTTCTACTGAATATTAAAAACACAAAAGAGCCATACTACTGTATAGGGTCATATTTCTTGATGATGACATCTGAGTTTCAGTTGCCAGCATCCTGTTCTTGTCTGTTTCGACATGAAAACTATAAACAATCTGCTGTTGTTGCTTTAAGAAATATAAAATGACTTCTTGTGCATCACATGAGGAGGCTGTCCTACCAAGAAAACAATAGAAAACAATAGAAGACAATAGGTTATACCGTTGGTTGACCAAAAACAACATATGTTTACGTTTGAGTGAAAGATGCTATCTAGCGGCGGTAGTAATTCCAACCCTGAGCAGCGGCGCAGTTCAGATGATGTATAGATAAGTTGCCAAATTCCTCATTCAGAGGAGGAGGGGTGGATGGAGGCATTAACCCAACAGTGGACGGACCTAACTTTAATCCCATTTATATTATCGTAGCCATGATGATGAAGGTTGTCTAACATAAAGGAGGTATTAACCTAAACCCACACCACATGTTTCTCTAACCTTAACAAACTGCCTAAACCGAACCAGACTGTAACCACGGTTACGTCATATATTACGTCATAAAAAAGCCACATATACATGACGTTTTGCTGATTACTGCCAGTAGGGGTGCCAGATTAGAAAATGCTTCTGGGGTGCACATTGAACAACTTGTTGTTTGTGGACTTGTGACACAGTGACTGCAGACAGATAGTGATTAATATGACAATTACACACAGGAAATCGCTGGCTAAAATCATATTGTCCTACATTAGTCGTGTAGTGTTAGTTGTTGAGCAGCTAAACTAGTCGACTACTTGGTGATATCCATAACAGGAAAGACACATTTGTTTCTATCAAAAAGTAATGGATTGCATGAATTATAGCCATATGCTATAGGGGACTTTTTTTCTTTTTCAGGAACACAGACTGTCACACCTTAAACAAGATCATCCTTAAAGGGCACATATCCTGCACATTTCCTGGTCTATATATTTATTCTGGAGCTCTACTGGAACATCTTCGCATGATTTACAGTTTTAAAAAACTTATCTTCCACTGGTCCTTTATGCAGCCCCTCAGTTCAGCCTCTGTCTGAAACAGGCCGTTTTAGCTCCTGTCTCTTTAAGGCCCCGCTCTGATGAGCCTGCTCTGTTCTGATTGGTCAGCTTGCGGAAGCTCCATCTCAGCCGACTTCTGTGGGCTCAGGAGGCTACGTCAACAAACTATTGTAGAAGGATTTCACTTCTTTTCCTTATTCTTTACACACAATGTCAGCCTCTCAAATACATCAATACATGTTCGAAGCAAAATCCAATCCAGAGTATGTGAGTGGACAACGTAGGGACAACCCTTAGCAACAACCTTAGCAACAAAGGTTACAGGATGGACGGCAGGTTATGGGCATGTGCAACAAACTGAAGGTAGAAAATAAAGTTGCAAACATAGTGTCTGGTCTTTAACTTGCAGGGCACACTTCTACATACGTTAAACTCAAGTTTCGAAACTTTGACCATGTTTAGCATCCAACATCATAACCTTATATAAATAACAGAAAACCACACAAAAAAAGTATAATATGCCCCCTTTAATGTGATCAGACCTCTGTCTACTACTACTGAGGGAGGGGAGGGGAACATTTTGTGAATACACTCACAAAACTGAATGTGTCTAAGGTAACTACTCTAGCAGCGTAAAAGTGTAAAAACAACAAATCGTCATTATGTATAGGGACCCCACAAACATGAGAGAGGTATCTTCCCATGTAACTCTTGGTGAATAAACTTATTTTCCAAAAATATGAAACTTTTTCTCATGTGTCAGGTTGTGTTCCCACATCATTTATTTCCCAACAATCTCTAAGGAAAGGGTAGATACAAGTTAATGAAGGAATAACTGGAAGTCGAACCTATAACTCACACATGGTATCATGGGGGATCAGGTGAGAACAAGAACTTCAGACCACCTTAAAAAGTACAGTTACAGGTGGGTGGGACTAAAAGTGACCCTGCCTTATTCATGCAGGAGGCAGGTCCGGTAGGTGTGACCCAGCAGAGCAAAAACACACATGTAAGACCGGCTCATGTGTCTCTCTGCGAGCTTCTCCTTCTCACCCTCACACACACACACACACACCCACACACACACCAGCCTCCTGTCTCTGCACTGAGGACACCCCCTGTGTGTGTGTGAGAGAGACAGACAGAGCGAGTCTCACTTTCTGTGCTGGATCTTTAACCTTTTTTCATCTCCAACTCCAAGAAAGAAAGGGCCGCGTTGAACTTCTCACTGGGAAGAAAAACATGACAGACGCGGCTACCAACATGCGGCTGAAGCTGCCAATCGCCTGCTTCATCCTGCAGATCATCCTCATCATCCTCTTCGGTGTGCTGGTGCAGTACGACCATGAGACTGATGCGAGGGAGTGGCATAACCATACCCACTCTGACTATGATAACGACTTCTACTACCGCTACCCAAGTGAGTGTCCTGTGGGTGTCTGGTAATTCAGGGAGGGTCAGAGGTTGCAGTGAGGGTCAGGGGTCAAGAAGCTGTTATTCTTTGACCCCCGAACAGTAATCTTTGCCTTTAGATGAATGTTTTTAACAAGGTTTCTCAAGAACCAGTGGTAACAGTTTGTATAATACACATAACATGATGGGAATGGGAACTGCAAAAACTAATAATAGCTGCAAATTTTGTTTATTAACATTGTACAAACCAGTGTCGCTGAATATGTGAGAGACAATTATTGAGATATTTCATTGATCACATGACTACAGATCTAACATTTTGTCACTACACGAAGATCAATTGCGTCTTAATTGGATTAAAAGATGTGAACTGCAAACCCCATGATGCACCTCTACCTCTACCTTCCTCTTCAGGACATGCAGGGAATATCAGAACATAATCAAGCCAACAAATATATAAACACAACTTGATAAGTCAGAATTTCCTTGAGTTAAAATGCTTTTATTCCGTAGTGCAGAAAGTAACGAGACATCTCTCTCCTGTCAGATTTCCAAAGTAAAAATTAATAGCTGAACTTTGAACCCCATTGATGATGATTTATTATTTGTTTCAACACTCTTAAGACAACAACACGCTTCATTTTGAGCCTTCGTCCGCTGCGTCTGTAGTGCCTCATAAAACAGCCATAAAGACAATACTAATCACGTATGAGCACAAGATTGAGAAGATAATGTTGAAAATCTCATTTGGGAGTAAGTTATGAGTAAACCTGAAGAAATTAAGTACTTGAAAAGGATGGAACCTGAAGATTAACAGAAATATTGTAGTCATTTTGTCATTTTTGATGTTTGTTTTTGGGGCGTGGACCCTTTTTAGCACTGAAGAAATCACCTTTCTGTCTAAAGATGCTTAACATAACTCATTAACACTGAAATCTTACCCTTTTTACATGCTCCCTCAGTGATTTTCACAGACTCGTAAGTATGCCTACATTGCATGCTAATCCAACATATTAACGTATTAAAAACATTAAGGTTTTTTGTCAAACTGCTCACACCGTTAGCTAGTCGGTAAAATGTTGTTTTGTGTGTAAAAGGATGAGCAGCTCTTTGGTTTCCCTAATTGGACAAGTTCTGTTCTCTCATGTCTTCCAGTCCGCTGCTGTCCCATAGAGGCAGATCCATTGATTCTCTCTCATCGTTAATTCCCTGATTTAAATGGATTGATGGTGTAGACAAAAAAGCCTTTGGAGGGGAAATACAGGACACTGTTTACAGTTTGTGAGATGCTCATTACTAAACTAATTTCCCATCCAGTGACACTTACTGCACACAAGACTCTAAGTTGTTTTTGAGCACAGAACAATGTTCCAACCCAAATTAATATGCAGGTTTTTCAAATTCAGGCTGCAGTTTAACACTCTGCCTGTTAAAAAATGTTTAGGGTAATATATTATTACTTAAAAGGGCAGTCTAAAAATAATCTTTTTTATTTCATTTCATTTTTATCATTAGAAAAAGCACATCACAAGCATTATAAGTACAAGGATATTGAAAATCATGATCAATGTGACGCCTGCACACTGACTCCAAACTACAACATTGTTTCATTCTATAGAGTAAATTAGAATAAATAATTGACTAATTGAATGATATGTTAATTTAAAATGTCATAAATTTCTTTTCAGACCATTTTTGCTTGCATGAATAACATTTTTAATGGTTTTGTTTAGGCAAGTTGTGGTACTTAGTCAAAGCAAGAGAAAGAACACAGTCTTAAAATACTCAAAAATTAAACATAAGACAGGATGTGTTTACTTTTTCAATATTTAACCAAAGCAGAGATCTTTTCTGAATCGTAAGCGACGTGTTGTTGTAGCCTAAGCGTAACTTAAACCACAAGTAGGCAACAATGCACAAGGTAAACCTTTAAAAAGTCCTATGCCTTATATACCTACTATCCACCCTGATAACATCTGTACGACTTCTGTGAGACAGAAGAATGTAACACTGACCATAATCCAAGAAACGTATTTGCCAAAAACCATTTAGTAGAACTGAAACTGTGTATATATTTACAGTTTACAGTTGTCCGTTTTAAATGTTCCCATTTATTTCTTCACTATTTTTGTTTATTCATTTAGCCACTCGTTTCCTCACAGTTCCACCTTAACAAATACACCTTCATTAACATGGCAGAGGGCTGGTGGGAGTGTCGTAACAAGTCTGACACTGTCAGAGGTTACCTGGATGTCTCTCTCTCTCTCTCTCTCTCTCTCTGTCGGTATGTCTCTCGCTCTGTCTCTCAGGTGTATGATGTGGTGTCTTGAGGCAAAGCAAAGAATGATGGGAATGTAGAGAGATAAATACTCTCATCTTACATTACACCATTTTAAATCTCCAGTGTACAACTGTCCTCCTGCAGGCAGCTAACCGCGCTGTTATCACCACCATCTTCCTATCAGTCACTGACCTGTTTACCTTGACATTGACACTGAACTAACCTGCTGAGTTTTTGCAAGCAAACACACACATGACAACAGTGTTAGACTGAAGCTGCTAATAGCTAATATTTTGTGCCAACTTACCATGTTTGAATTTGACCATTTTCAGTATTCATTGTTTCACTCACACATTCTCTACTCAGGTTGGAAAAGCCTTTAAAACAGCATCCAAACTAAAAAAAGCATTAAATTTAGAAATAAATGACTGAAAAACAAGTGAATAAATAAAAGGTGTCCACATGTTTGCAGTTTTTGTAACTAGCAACGATTTACCTGTATAACTATATTAATAAATGCCAAAAAAGACAACCGGATCACTGACATTGGAAAGACATATTGGCCTACATGGTTTCAGGACAGGAGCTGGTATTGTGTGTTAAGCTTTTGATATGACAGCTATGAATTATATAGAAAGTAGGAGGAGCCCTGAAACACGAAATTCAGGTTCCCATCGAAGCGTCAAGCATGACCTGATTTGTCAGATACTTGTTAGTTACCTGAAATGTGATGGCTTATGTCAGTTAATTTGTTTTAGTGTTTGAGGATAGGTTTTATTTTTCACACTGTCTTTGAATTATCAAACTTATCACTCTTTTTGGTCACTTAATGACCAAAGTGAAACTCTGATCAGCTTAAAGAGTTTGTTTCTGTTCAATGCCAAAGCAGGAAGTGGTACAACTTTTCTTAAAACGTTTCTTTAAAGCATGATGAGCAAATAGCTTCTACTAGATTTTACATATTTCAGAATGAAACAGAGTATGTGGGTGGAGTAGCTACAGTCACAAGAATGAGTTGATCAAAAATTAGTGACCAACAAACCAGCGAACACACACACTCCTATGATGATATTGTTATGCTATCTACTACAACTCACAAGCTAACAAGTGCAGTTTTATATAATGAGCAGGGTTAGCTGATGGTTTTGTAAACGGGTATTACAGGATGAGTCATTAAACTCATTAAACTGTACAAAACAGTGACGCTAATGAACACAGGGACATAGGAAATGTTATAAGTTTTTATTTTACCTATACTATAAGTGGCAGAGCAGAAAAGGCTCATGAATTCTTTTGGAAGTCATATTTTGTCATATTTATTTTATTTATTTATTTGAGGAATTCATTCATTTCATTTAACCAACACATCATCCAGCCTAAATTCCAAAGTCCTTTAATGTCAAAAAAGACTCTATGGTTTGTCAGTGTGCTACAGCTTCGGTTCGCTTAGGCACCTAAGGCAATTTTGTCAAGGTTAGACAAAGAGTGTAGTCATGGTTAATAAAAAAAAACATTGTTGACAGTTGGTGGGAGACAGGATGTTACTTGCAGTCTCCCTGAGATGTTCTGATATACAGTAACAACATCATGCGACTTTACCCTTGACAGACGTGAGTCATTATCAAGCGGCAACCTCCGGGGCTGAAAAATGAAGCCAACGTGGAAGTGCCATAAACTGCAGGTCCTTGAATGGCCACTGGAGGCTGGCTCCAAAAGCAAGTCAAACCCATAGACATGATTACAGCCTGGGACAAAAATGGTTTTGATCCCTATAACTGTGCAGGGGGTGATTTTTTATATAACTCACTTGTTTAATTTCATTAAGGCTTAAAGTTATACAAAATAAAGGGTTTGGCTGCTTTGAGTGACAGGTGCTACTATGTCATCGACGCTGATTAGGTAACATAACCATGGCGTAACTCCAGATTCACAGAGTATAGGCATAGCTGTATTCATCACTATTTCAGCATGTTTTCAGTTCCTGAAAGTTAATTGTAACATTTTGGTTACCTAAAAAGTCTTGTTCAGCATTTGGTTGTACTAAAAGACCCTCTAAGGTCTATCTATCTAAGGTCTAAGGACTATTTCACACACTGCTGTGATACTGGGTCGCATTAATCGCCCAGCCACAAGATGTAAATCATACTGCAGGGCGTTTTCAGTGTTTGAACAAACAGCCAGCTGTCTCTGCAGCACTGCTGTATTTCAAACCACAGAAGGTGACTGTCTAAGGTTAGCAAAATAAGAGCAGAGAGTAAAGGTCCATTTGACTTAATGGTTTCAGATAATCTTTAACTTGATGCCTTCACTGTCACACGAGCTGAAATAGAAGATCACCTTCAGTGCTGTGTGTGCATGCACAACCCACCTCCAACGTCCTTATTGCATACCTGAAAAAACTACAATAAACAGACACATTCACACTCTGCAGGGCATGTATACACCTGACCTTGTAAATCCACCGTGTGTTGGTGGTCTTATAGGTAATGTATTGTCTTTTATATACGTTCCTGCAAGATAAGGATGGTATGTCTAATAAAAATATACCTACAGATCTCCTTGTGCAACAGATCACCTGAAGGTGAACAAAGCAGGTTGTTGTTGTGTGAGAGGTCAGAGGTTTGATCCCTACAGCAGAAAAACATTCCTGTTGACGTGTCTTACACTTGTTGTAGACACTGTGACTATTTGTATATAGATTATTGTTATTTTTCTGTATGACTCACAATGCCTCAAACACACTCAAATCAGGTGACTGGAACAGCATATGATGGGGTGAAATGTATATTTTAGAGATAATTATTTTATTTAATGTCATATTTTGAATTAATAAATTATGATAATAAATTACTGAATACTGTATAATATATATGTCAGCCAAGTTAATTTCGGGTGCAGTTTCAAATGTTAGATGGTCTTTACCCCAAATCACAAAAAAAAAAATTGTCGCTCACTCCGATTTTCATATTTATTTTACGTTTTAAAGTCTTCACCATTGTTTTTGTGATTTAGGTGAACTAACTCTTGAAAGACACCAGGCTAAGACACTTTTTGTGGAATTTCCGGGCCTTAAAATGGTCACATTTAAAGAAAACAAAAGACAAAACTGTGATTATAGCTTCAACAGAAATCCGATGACAGTAAGACACTATTACTTCCCAGCAGAGCCTTTCATTACTTTGATTTATATTGTGTCCTCCTGGATGTCACTGCGTGTATCTGGGCCAAAAGGCTAACGGGGACACTGGCAACACCTCCGTACAGCCATGCCAATTAACAGTCACCATAGCGACAGCAGCCACGGCACAGTGCGATACTGTGTGTGGCACTTTGGGAAAAATAGGGAGAGTTAGAAAGCAGTGCTCACTAACTGCGTGGAGCAAGTCAATAAGGGTGGGAGAAAACAGGGTGCAAGTTGAGAGAGTTCAAATCTAAAAGAACTGGTAACCATTTTGCATAATTATATGCTCTATAAATATGAAAAATATAGAGTTGTGAGATAACTTTAAAGTTTCAGAGTCACACTATAGAGGCCTGAGTAACAACTGAACCTGAAGTCCCCATTAACCAAAGCTTATGTAACTGTGCTCATTCACAGAGAATGCCTGTTTTCAATGACAAAGCCCTCAAGTGACACAGTTATCTGCAGTGACTGGGTGTTTTTGTTGATAGAGGCTTTTGAAGAGCAGATATGAGATTGATCTAAATGACTGGAATCCTCAATGAAGTGCTATTGGCACCTTCTACTCGGATTTTTACTGACAACGTCCAATGACCATGTTGGGGAACATTACTTGTCATGTATAATCACTCTTATGTAATAAATATATAAATATATTAAAATTGTTTATCAAAGTTTAAAGTGTAAGTTTAAAATCAAAACGGAGGAAGAAGGACATTTAAAAAGTAGGAGTACTAGTATTTTTTAATAATAACAGTTTACAATTATAAATATGCTTTGATAGAATTTTACAATAAGTCACAATTTTTTATAATGAACTGGAAGATTACATCAAAGTCAATTAGCAGCTGAAATGATTAGTTAGTTAATTGATTTGCTGACAAAAAAATATTTTCATAATTCACCAACATTTTCATTATTTATTTTATTTTGTAAGGGATCATGCACTGTAATTAACCTAAATCTTACCATTTGAAGTACTGTACCAGTTACCTTAAAGCAAATTCTTTATCTGCAGTCCCCTGGCAGGTCACAATTAAAACATACAAATACTGAGCAAACAGCAGTAAATAAGCAGGACACATTATACAAAGTTACACACAAAAATCTTCTACGATTTAAGGATTTACTACTTTTTACTGCTTATTTAAAAAAAGCAGTCTGAAGATGTCACTACAGGCTCTGCAAAATTGTAATGGTAATTGTTCACTATTTTCTGAAATGTCATAGAATATATATTTTTTTCTTTAAAGTCCATTATCAATTATCTACAGATGAATTTATAATTACAATAATTACACCCTCAGAGTTGATGACTTGAGGTCTACATTTTTAATTTTGAGTCACCCACAGATTAATTTTGGACCATTTTCAAGGCAGTAAATGGGGCTCATAGATTATAAGAAGCAACGCTTACAGAGAGTTGAGAGTCATCGGCATAGAAGTGAAAATTATTACTGTACGTACACATTCCCCAATGGCAACACATTAAAGCTGCAGTAAAAGTATAAATTTAAGGTAGTGGACCCAGAATTGAACCTTGTGGAACTCCACATTGAATTTCACCGTCTGATTTCAATTTGAACAAAAAATAAAAAGTCTAAAAACTATCTATTTATCCAGTGTGATTTTGGTGCTATACCTGGCTCAGAAAGTTCTTAAATATGCTGTTTTTGTGTCATCAGTAGGTCAGCCTATTTAATCTGTTATGTTTTGGTCAGCGTGCTTTGAACAGAGAAAAAAAAGGCCATAATTAACACTAAACACTGGCCCTTCATGTTTAGGATCTCCATAATCTTAGCTGGTGTTTTCTACCTTGTGCAGGTTTCCAGGATGTGCACGTGATGATCTTCATTGGTTTCGGCTTCCTTATGACCTTCCTGCAGCGTTACGGCTTCAGCAGTGTGGGCTTCAACTTCCTGATCGCAGCCTTCGCCCTGCAGTGGGCAACACTCATGCAGGGCTTCTTCCACGGTATGCATGGAGGCAAGATCCACATCGGGGTGGAAAGGTATGTGCTAAACATGCGTGTATGAATTGCCACACATACAGACACACACATAAACAATATAGTGAATATGCAAACTAATGCTATATGTTCTATCCATCAGTTCTTTTTCTTACACTTCAAAACAGACCTGCACTCATCCTGAGGCATGATGGAAAGTCAACATACATGACAGTTTGACTATTATCATGTGCCTTAAGAACACAAACTGACAGGCAAACAAGCTTTTACTTAAAATGTTTTCTCACAAGAAATGTAGGTCAAGTTGATTTACAATTTGAAAACAGAAATTTAAAACAAGGTTAAAGTAAATGTAGAAACAGTTGACTTACAGTGTACAGCAGGTCTGAGAGACAGTCAAAGATGTATGTCTTGCACAAACTGCCATTAGTCAATAAACTCTATTTATTTATACATACTTTTATTTTCACCTGTGTTGGTGTCATTGCGCTACTACAGTATTTGCTGACTGAATAGCTACTGAATATGCTCCTAAACCGAAACAAAGTGTGTTTCAAAATGAAATGTCACAAAAATTACATATACAAAAAACAAGATACCAAGACACTGAAGTACAAAGTACAACATCTTTATCGACTCTCTATTGTATCATAAAGTGTTTTGGTTATTTTGTCCATGCTCTTCACAAGTTAATGCAAGTCATGTCTCTTCCCAAACTCTGTGTGCTTCAGTATGATCAATGCTGATTTCTGCACCGGTTCCGTACTGATCTCATTTGGAGCTGTTTTGGGTAAAACCAGCCCAGTCCAGCTGCTGGTCATGGCGATATTCGAGGTCACGCTGTTTGCTGTTAATGAGTTCATTCTGCTGTCTGCTCTGGGGGTGAGTTACTGACTGTAAGAAGATTCAGTGTATCCATTTTGAAAACAGCAGCAACACATGCAGTGCAAAACAGCAAAGCAAAGATCAATCAGTGGCAAAGTTCATAAACATTTCATCAAAAAATCAAAAGTCTTCATGCTCCATATATTTACTTCCATCTGTATTCATCAACTCTACTACTGGACATAAAGTCTTACAACATGTTGTGAACTAACTGTGTCAGGCCAGAGATGCTGGTGGCTCCATGACCATCCACACGTTTGGAGCCTACTTCGGCCTGATGGTGACCCGAGTCCTGTACCGGCCTAACCTGGACAAGAGCAAACACAGGAACTGCTCAGTCTACCACTCTGACCTCTTCGCCATGATTGGTAAATATCTCCCAGTGCAGGAGATTTTCCTGTCAAACAAAAAACCTTTTTCTGTTGGTCTTTTTTAACTTCTTTGGTCTTCCTGGTATAAAACCTCACAGATTGTCTGGTAAAAATGATGCAGTTTACAGTTGCACCTCATTGCTGTTTGAGCCTTTCATTTGTGGAAACGCCCAATGCAGCTTTAATCACAATTGTAGTAATAAACGGTTGTATCTCCACTTAGGTACCATCTACCTGTGGATGTTCTGGCCCAGCTTCAACTCTGCCATCACAGCTCATGGAGATGACCAGCACCGCACCGCCATGAACACCTACTACTCCCTGGCAGCTTGTACTCTGGCCACCTATGGCATGTCTGCCCTCACAGCCCACGACGGCAAACTGGATATGGTGAGGACACAGGGTCATTTTGAATAATCATTCCTGAATAAAATTATACTTTCCAAAATCAAATTTTTATGTTATAAAATGTAAAGTCAGGAAAACTATCAGAGCAAAAGCTTTCGACTAAAGTTAATTGATTTACAACATCCAGTATTTTATCTGGATTCTGTAGGAACAGAAGATAACTATGCTTTTAGTTCACCATCAAAATAAACACACTAAATGTTCAGAAAGGTGAAGAGGTCAAATCATTGCACCCTGACAGCAGACTGTGTGATAAATACTCGTTGACACAGAAGGGCTTGAGTAAAGACAAGAACCCAAGGGAACAGAGAAGATGAAATGATTCACTCTGCTGACTTCCTGCTGAATCTGGGCTTTTTCAGAGACTGAAACTCATGATATAATCACTCAGATAAAATGTGATGCCAGTGTGTCACCTGAAGATACACACCCCACAAAAAATTGAAGTTGTGGCTAAGTCACATGGAGGTTCATGTGAGTCGAACATTGTATCAGCCCTGTCTTGCTCAGCTGTCAACAGTAAATCAAACTAAAATCAAGACGGGGCATTCCTGCACTGATTGTAATCAAACCAAAGAGAGATGCAATGCAGTAACCTGACAAAAGAATAGACATACCATTTAGCCTGTTGATAGTAAAGACATGTCAATCAACTCCATATGGTTTGGAAGAACGTGCAACATGTTATAAACAGAATTATTGTTTGGAAAGTTACTCATGCTCAAATCAGAAAGTCTCATCTAATTACCCGTCACTGTCCTCTGCAGCTGGTCAGATCCATTTATACTTCCATTTTCTAGTTTTTTTGAGAAACCAGAAGAAAAAAAATGGAAATATTATAGTAATTCTGTTTTTTTTTAACTGAAAATTAATGATGGAGTGCCACTTCCACAAACTTCTTGGCTATTTGGATTGAAAGGTCACGGAAATATATATGCATCTCTCTTTTAGGTGCATGATGGTACATTATGTGTACAAAAAAAATGATCTTTTTGAGAAATGATCATCCTACCAAAATTTTTAATATGACCACACACAAATCAGTTCTGTGGTCCAGAAATTAGCAATTAAATTGAAGACAAAAAAACCCCATCAGAAATATACAATAATAAACTTGCATGCAAACAAACATTGGATGAGTTTTTAAAAAATGTATTCTTTATGTGTTGTAGAATAGGATTTATGTGTTCAATTAAAAGAAAATGCAGCATTGCGCACTCAGAAATTGTCCACAAATATAATTAAACGGACAGCAAGGCTAAATAGCTAACTCAGCTAACGTTTTAGCAGCTTTTAGTAAGAGCTCAAAGCTTCATGATATGGGTTTTTGGCTCAGTAACTGAGGTTTAAACCTGCAATTACTAATGTTTTATCCACTTGGGGGCAGCAAAAACAAGCTAACAAACCACCACTTTTTAAATTGATATGGCTACGTTAGCAAACAGTTGCTTATTTATAAAGTTATGGAAAACATTAGATTTGGTAGTGAACTATATACAAGTGACCCCTTTCATATGCCAGATTATAGCCACTTTAAGGTGTGACTCCATCCAGACTAAAAGTCCTGCTTGCAGTGCCCTCTAGTGGTCGCTGCATGCTCTGTTCCCCACATTGTACAGTGTAGCTGTTCACAATGTACTACTGTCCAAATCTACCCTACATCACAAGTGGGCGTGGTCTCTTATACGTGACGGAGCCCATCTGTCATTTTGGATCGGAAGTGCAACATCCATGTCAACATGTGCAGCATGCATGATTTAGTGTGAATTTTCTCAGCCATATGTAGCTACTGCAAGAAAAACTATCCACATTTTTTAAATATGAAATTTTCATACACTATTTATTCAGTTAACTGCTCATTTATATTTTTTGTTGCATCTTATTGTTTAATATGTCTTCTGATTCTGCAAAATGCATAAATAAAATTAAATAAAAATGTAGTATGTTAAGTCTTGATACCCTTTTCTCCTCCTTAGGTCCACATCCAAAATGCTGCCCTGGCCGGTGGCGTCGCAGCGGGAACAGCTGGTGAAATGATGCTGACACCTTTTGGCTCCATGATTGTTGGTTTCTTGGCTGGCATCATCTCTGTTCTGGGCTACAAGTTCCTCTCAGTAAGGATGATCCACAATTATAGATGGTTGAATGAGTGAAGACACTGTACACATTAGAGGGAGAAAAGACAAAAAAAAGACCCCTGACTAAACCGTGAATTTACAGCTTTACTGTAGATGTCTATTAGTATTCACAGGGTTGACTGCGGTCTAATAGCTGTGAAATGGTCAAATCTAATAACACTGTAATAGTAACAGGGAAAAAATCAACAGAAAATGTCAGCAGTGGAACCTGGAAAGCCTGTTTGTATTAATGGAATTGGGATATTTTAGAGTGCAGACATAGTCATACATTTCATTACCGCCGTAATCAAACCTGACACAATCTACCACTCAGTGCCCTGATATCACATTTAAATATCAAAGAGAATACAGATAAGTGGGGCTGATGTGGGATTTGATTTACACTGAGAGTCACTTTTATGAAAAATATTGATGTTCTTGAAAGTGTAAAGGGCTGTTGATGAAAGTGTTCACCAAATAGTATAAAATGAAGTGAAAATGAATGATAGCCTCTTTAAATGTCGCATTTCGCTCTGTCTTTTCTTCTTTTCAGCCCATTCTGGAGGAAAAGCTGAAGATCCAAGACACCTGCGGGGTTCACAACCTGCACGGCATGCCCGGCGTCCTGGGTGCTATCGTGGGAGCGGTCACTGCTGCCGTCGCAACCAAGGACGTTTATGGAAAAGGGTAAACATTTCATTTATGCTGTCGTTGCCAAAAAAAAAAAAAACACCTGATGCCTGCAACATTATACCACACACAGCCTTAGTAAGACTGGCTGAGAAGAAAAACTCTTTGCTTGAAAGAATAATAAAAAAAAAAATCCTGGTTGTTCAAAGTGCACTTATCCTCTTTGTAGTGCTTCTCAGTCATTAAGATCATAAGATTGTGACATCAGAGTTTGAATTTGTGCATGTACATAATCACAAATGCAAAACATTGTTTAAATTGGAGCATACATGTTCAATTAATCATTGCTCACTGCTGCTAAGGATTCTGCTTTGTAAACTACACATTAAGTGCTAGTAAGGATTAGCAGTGATATTAACATCTAGTCTGTGTGCAGTGAGAAGTTAACTTCAACAAGCCGAAACTCGACTGTTTGGAGAGTGAGAGAGCAAAAACAATGTCAGTGGTTTGTCCTGAATTTCCACATTTCTCCCTTATAGCCACCTCGACTGAGATCATCACAGTGAGGGTTTGACTGCAGGAGTGTGTTCAGAAGTGATAACATCACTTGACTCCACTGACAGATCTCAGCTTTCCTCAGGCTTTTCTCACAATCCTCATTTAACGCTAAGACAGCGTGCAAAGACCTGCTACAGACAGTAAATCTGTGGTATTAGTGAAATATAAAGTCTGTTGGTTTGCCTGCATAAAGAGTGACTCTCTGTTGTCTGTGTCCACTGTGTGTTTCAGTTTGGAAGACGTGTTCCCTGATGTGGCGAGCGGAGACATTGATGCATCTTTCCAGGGTGTCCGACAGGCCATTTCCCTGGCTGTGACCCTGGGCATGGCCCTGCTGGGAGGACTTATTGTCGGTAGGTCTCACGTCCTCCTCGGTTATTCTGCAAACTCGCAGCACTTTTAAACTGGACACATAGTAGGATTACTTACCTAAGCACTGATATTGGTGATTTCCAAGTCAAAAAATGTCTTGTTTAAACAAAGTTGGTTACAAGTTTTTCTAGGAGACTGGACACATGTGACTGTTCCAGTTAATACATTTCAGTGTGAAGGAGGTCATGAAACCAGACTGACAGACAGCACAGTCCATGAAATGCTGTTAAAACAGCTCAAAAATATATATTTTTAACTAATTTTTACCTAAAAAACTAACTTAGACGTCTAGATGTTTTTTGACCTGTAACTCACTAAATCAGTACTTGATTAAAGTACTGATATTAATGTCCTTTATCATATAAGCACCATACAAATGCAGGATGGGTTAATAATAAACACCAATGACTGGCTCAATAATTAACTGTCTCAGCTGGTAGGATTTCTATTTTTGAGCAGAAAATTCTCTCATCAGCTAACTCATTAATGTTAATCATAAAAACAGAGGTCAACAGAGCTCCATATACATGTGGTATGTGGTTTTGGTTTTTTGTTTATATCTATATATATAGATAGCACCTTTAATTACTACTAAACTCAATTTGCTTTACTTTAAAATGCAGAAACGCCCATCCCACAGACACACAGACAAGCTACTTACAGTAAAACCAACTCTTTCAAAAGATCAGCCTGCAGAGTGAATGTTTTATTTAGTCTATAACTGGCAACTAAAATGCCTTGAGCAGTCCTATATTTATCTGTGCTAATGCTATAAATTCCTCTAATATAACTGAGAGCAAAACAAGATTTCCACTGTTTTTGTCAGGCCGTGGGAGACGGTAGAAGGCAGTGAGAAAGACGTTTTCATGTAGAGGGAACACATCAGTGTGTTTACATGCCACTGAGTGACCAGGTTACTCAGAGAAACCAGCTTATGTGGGTAATCAGGGGGAACCTGGTCGCTGTAAATCTGTGCATACATGCAGCAGATCAGTAACCAGGTTTAAAAATAATAATAAACAAATGAAATAAAGACATAAAGTGGGGTAAAAAACATTGTCATGTATTTCCTTTGTAAGTTTACATGGAAAATTCAATGAAAATATTTGCACATCTTATTATAACACAGTTTATGTATATGTTAATATGCATTAAATGTGTATTTTTTCCACTTTAGTTCTTCGATTTTTTTTCCATAACTGACACTCATGAATCTGACTGTAAAAATTTGTATCCTCATTTTTAAGTAAGACACTAATTTGCTGATATCTCGTTTTTTTACTGTGTCCTGCTTTCTGTTAATGTGTATACATTACAAATAACAACACCTCTTTGTTGCTTTTGTCAGGGTTCATTCT
This sequence comes from Euthynnus affinis, assembly GCA_029490765.1. Taxonomy (NCBI): domain Eukaryota; kingdom Metazoa; phylum Chordata; class Actinopteri; order Scombriformes; family Scombridae; genus Euthynnus; species Euthynnus affinis. The sequence goes on from CM055847.1 coordinate 3,524,730, forward strand.
GAAGCTGCCCGTCTTCGGTGCTCCTCCTGACACCATCTGCTTTGAGGACAGCATCTACTGGGAGGTGAGTTCAGTGTGAAACGAGACAGTATCGCTTTATGTCGATGTAAATTGGGAATTATCTCCGACTAATTTGCAAGAAGTTGCCTGGGAAATGGAGTCAGTGCTCAGTTAGTGCACTTTCAATTAACTAATTCAAATAAAAGTCAGGTCAGATGAACATGAGTTAAAGGTTTTCAATAATAAATCAGTGATTGGTTAACTGGAAGGAAAGCCCTATACTTCCTATAATTTAGTGCCAAGTTATATAATTCTTTATACTAGAGCTTTATTATGAAACTTGTGCTTTCAAACTGAAGAGTAAAAATATGAAGTATGTATCACCTGGACTGTGAGAAGACTTTCCAGGAGGAGTGTAGCGTTTAGTTACAGCCACAGGATGGCAACATCACACTAACAGTTAGACGTCAGTGACTGTGATGTTGTCGAACGCTGTCAGATGAGACAGTAGCGACATCTGACCACCAGGTGGAGCAATTTACCATCACATGATGTGATCAGCCAGGTGGGTTACAGGAGCTGAAGCCCTCCTGGATGATGTCAGAGCTTTTCAACTTTAGGGATGACGTCATTTAAATTCTCATTCAAGCCCACAATGCAAAAATACAACATGTCTGCTGTTATTAAATATGCTTTTGTTTATATATACCAGTCATAGTACCAGTCAGATGTTCGGACACACAGGTACATGTGTGTGTAAATTTAAAAGTGCACATTGTAGAATTACATGTACTACATTAATACCTCTTTTTTGTTTTTTTTATTAGATAATTTTACTATTTCTAATGAGAAATTTTCTCATTTTTGTTAGAAAGAGAATGAACAAAGGTGGAATTACTCCTATCTTTAAACTGTGTATTCATTAATGCCTCATTTTAGGAAATTAAAGATAAACGAAGGTCAAATGTATATCTAAATATGCTGAGCAAATATTTTCACAGCCCCTTGAAATGGCTTTGTTTTGTTCTTTTTTTCAAATTATTTGTCTCCTTTATTAATATTTGATTGATTGTGTGTCCTCTGCTTGCAAGAATGACATCTAATAATACATTATTTGATGTCAATAATGAATTGAGTGCTGCTGTTTTCCACCCTTAACTCCAATTTAATCTTTATCAGTTGTATCTTTTTTAATAAACATATGAAAGCGGGAAGAAAGGACGAAATGCACAGTACATGCGGCACTTCAGAGAGATGTGGAGGATGTTGGCATTTAAAGACATTGCATCCATGAGAAAATTAATGACATAGACCTCTGGAAGCAGCTATTCGTGAGAACCTTGAAAAGCGACAATTAGACAGTGTTTAGTCTGGTTAAATGGAAGGATGTCCGAGATCAGATGAGGTCATGAACGTCTGGAAACTTAATTATCTCACTCGCTGTCTGTCCGTCTCTCAGGTGCCTGGAGAGGAGGAGTGTCACGAGGACCAGTTGACCACAGTGAGGACGGAGGAGGCCGAGAAGCTCAACTGTTAGACACACACACAGACAAATAGAGGCACAATCACGCACAGCACACACACTCTGAGGTTTTAACATCCTAGCACTTGAGACTTCACCCAGTAGGTTGTCAAAAAAAAAAACAACAACTAAAAATGTACTCGTGTCTCCCCTTGTGTTGACTATCAGCTGTCAAATGTCAGTTTTTACAAGTCAAATTTCACATTTTCTACTCAAAAAAAAAAAAAAAACCTTTTCATAGGTTATTGACAGCATTGACCACTAGAGGTAGATCTAGAGCTACGTTACTCTGTGCTACAGGCCTGTGAAAAGGGTGCAGTGGGAAATGATGTGTCTATTTGATGAAAGATGGTGTCTAATTGTCCCCTAAACCAGGCCAAGACATGGTTACAGAATTTAATTTCAGCAGCCAGTTCAGACCAAAGACAAACAGACTCTTCTGGAGCCAGAAACCTGCATTCAATACTAACCGAGTCACTGTTGGGAAACAGAAATTGAAAAATGGGTTACAACTTTTTTTTTAAAAATTTATTTTAAATAACGGATTTTCATGCAAAACAATGCAGAGGCATCATGATGTTTTTATGTATGTATTACCTCCTAGGTTTGGGATTTTCTGTTATTTCATTTTTCTTATTAAACTGTATATGATTAGTTAGGATAGAAATGTCACTGTTGGTTCAGTTATGTACCTTTTACATTATGTGTAAGTCGTATCTTTTAGACAACCATCAAAATATTTTGCGATTGGCTTGAACGTGTTTGGTTGCAGATGATAGCTGCAGTCACTGTTTGGAAAAAAAAAATCCTGTGAATTGATAATAGTATTTTTAATCACAATATTGGATTATTTTTTGGCAAAAATAAATTGTTTAAGTGTGTTGTGTCTCATTTAGTGTTTAATATTAAACTGTATAATAATGTGTTATAATGAGGGGTGAATGAAAAGTGAAATAATCAATGAAAAATTATATTATAATGATTTAGTAATTTTAAAAAAAAAGGTGGGCGAGAGGCAAATGGCAGTGCAATCAAGTCTCTGCTTGTTATGATGAAGGCTGGTCATCATTAGTCCTTTTTTTATTCTTAAAAGCTTAATGACTGTATTGCAATCACGGCGGAAAGGGTTAATGCCTCCAATCCAGATGGGGTTTGTCTCTCACCACGTAATTAACACAGTTTCACTTTCGGGGATCAAACAGCCTAAGAAAGCGGGTGTCCTTGTTAGATATGGTCTCCTCGGGGCCTGGGTATGAGGGGTGATTAATGCCACTGAGGGGGAGGAAGAAGAGGATGATGATCATCAACAAACCATTCTTTTAAAATATAGCTATAGCACTCATGCTGGCTTTGTTTTTATGTTGTCAGATGGTCGGATTTCACAGGATTCATTCTGAGCTTGACACAGCAAATAAAAGACACATGCAAATACTCCAAAGCCTGATGAAAATGAGTTTAAGTATCTGCTACTGTTTCCAGGGTTACAGTGCAAACAGGAACTGCCTGCAGCTAATGGTGCAGATTCACCAATATATAAACGAATTTGTTATTTTGCTGACTCCATGGCAACATAACATTACTACTATCACCCAAAGCATGATGGGAACTGTAGTACAGAAACAACTGCATTAGCCCAAATATAAAAAATATTTTATTCTGGAAATTACATTTCATATTTGAGGTTTATTAAATGTTCAAAACATCAGATATCCTTTTTGAATGAGAGTGTATCAGTGTAACTTCAGCTCCTATAGTGAGTGACATTATTTGCCAACAACCGTCATTTTCTATACCACATATTCATTTTCTTACAATTAAAATTTCACAGCATGAACTGTTTATTTAATCAGTTTTATATTCATATATTCAAGTTTTAACTTTTGCAAGCAAGCTATCAGCATACCTTAATGATGTCCTTCCTGTTTGGCTGCCTCTGTCAGGCATTAAGCGCCTCTCATATTGAGGGCCCCTTACAGGCTGCAGGGGCCTCGTCTGACCCCCCACCCGATTTGGTGATGGTACCTCGGCGTGAACAGGCGCCGCAGTCTTTTCCCAGGAACGAGAAGACAGGTGGACAGCTGTTTACTGAATAGGCGCTCGTACTGAAGAGCTTAATTGAGCTTCATAGGGCTAATTAAAATGCAGAGAAAAATAATCATGATTATGGTAATTATTCTATTGTCTAATATGTCTTCCAGAGATGGGCTTGTTTGCAAAATGTTGAGGGCCTTGATATATATAAATAGAAATCCTTTTGTGGTCTACTGTATTTATTGCTTGTACAACAGCTATCATTATATTGGATGAAATCTTCATGTTAATTGTTTTAATTTCTGTTGCTTAAGATATTTTCTGTAGTGAGCTGGTATAATTATAATAACTGCATAATAACAAGTAATTAAAGGCTGCAGAACAAATTGTTGTCTGAGTTTGACCTAAATTATGATTCGGGGTAGAGCTATTAAAATAAGTTTATATAACCCCACTCATTTCTACAAGTTGCACCCGCACTTCGAGTATTCAGATAACCTCTAAATACAATCTTAAAATGAATAGGAATTATTAATAATCATCTCAACTAATTACACCGCTAAAGCTATGACAATGAAGTCATATCCTTTGTTTTTTGGGGCGTATGGACGTTTTTTCATCCTGTCACTGTGTGTAACTTTTGTGGAAATGATTTCTGCAGGATTCCATATGATGTGGTTTATATGGGTTTATATAATTCATATAACCATGTCATAAGCAAGTTTTCTTTTTCATTATTTTGGTGTGGCTGAAAGGAAATGGTCACACATGCTAAATAATAAATATAAAAAGTGTCTAATATACAGTATTTCGACAACTGCTTTATTTCATGGGTGCCTGCTTTCCTCACATAAATGCACACATTTTTGTAACATTTTAAAAGAATAAAACGCTTTCACGTTTTAAGCTTGTGCCTGATCATGATAATAGTTAAATAGTAGTCTTATGGCAAACCGACTGTTTAATTTTTTTCGATCAAACCAGCAAGCAAAACTCTTAAAAACCCTGAAAATGACCCAAGTATCTGTAAAATCCTATTATGGCCCTGCCTAATTATACTGAAATAATACATTATTTCTCTCTGTCTTTCAGTGGAATATCACATGTAAATCCAAGAAGCTGTATTACACTCTTGAGCCATCGCCTTACTTCTCCACATGTGGCCCTTGAGCAAGGCATGGCATGGGAATGGTGCCGATCAGCGCCTCAGGCTACAAAGGATTGTTCTAAGCAGCTGTAGCCTCCTGTGGCTCAGCCTCCAGCTCGTATGTGATTGTTGTCCTTAACACTGCTCTGGAGGTGAACATAATGGGTTAATAGGCTCCCTCAGGACCTCCTGGTCCCCTGTGGGAGTGCTCAGCCCGCTCACAGCACTGTGGAGGCCGTAATAGGGCAGAGGGTAAAACCACTGTGTGGATCTGACACACTGACAGGACATCAGATACTGATTCATAGTCATTTGTACAAAAATGCGTCATTTTATTATGAGCGTGTAAACAATCTTTTATTTTTACCTTTTGCCCCAGAATCAGAACCAAGGTGTCAAAAAGTGGTGACATTCATGCTATCGCTTTTTAAAGGAAAGTAGAAAATAAGTAAAATTTCCCCTGTTTTTTTAATTGTTTAAAAGTATAAAGTCTCACAACTGTATACACTTTCCATTAAATGTACTTCATAACTTCATATCTCTACATCTTCTTTGCATAAGATGCTGGGATAATCTTTTGATTGCATAATTATTCCATGTGCTTATGTTTTCGCTGAGATCCTTCAGAGCAAAATGGTGTAAATTGCACTCAGAATATAAATATCAAAACGTCGGCGGTGCATCTGGAAGTGCACACTCATCAGACTTAATTTAACACTTATTATAGTTTTGAACAGTCATCCCAAAAAGCCGCATCAACTCTCCAATCAACACTTGTCAACATGTTGATGATCATCACTGAAAATATGGAAATCTAGAAATGTTGCTGTGTTGTTCGAGTCGCACAGGTCCCATCTATGAACACAAAACAGACCATAAGATGTTACGTAAAGAAAACACAAAACTTAAAGCCACGTTTTTGGGGCTCCGGCTGTGATTTTCAGTGCTATGTTTTTAGTTTAGTTCCAGATTATATCCCGGAACAAAGCCGTGGTCGTAGCCCCCTCGTCACCATTCTGGAAGGAGCAGCGACCCGCTGAGAGGTTGTGACTGATGCCAGCTAAGCAGGGTGATGATGGAGCAGGGGTGTCGGTGGGGGGTGCCGAGTAAATGCAGGAAGTTGTTCAGCTGGAGAGGGTTTCAGCCACTTGACTGAGGGGAAATTGCCTTCAGTGCTCCACGAGTACTTGGGAGTGCTTCACTTGAATTTCCTCCCTGAAAAATGGCTAGCCTTGTGAATGCCAAATCAACAAAAGTAGTGGCAGTGTTCATTTCGGGCCCTCAAATGTACGCCTCTTTCATAGCTGGCCTGTGGTCGACAAATCCTGCGTGTGAAAGCAGAGTGCAACCTGCCACGCCTGGACCTCCCCTTATGATTACAGTTATAGAAACACATAGTAAAAGATACTGTCTCCTAAACACATCTTTTGACTTTTGAAGCAGAAATAATATATAGAGATATGTTGGAAATGATATGTTTTAGGAGGTTTTGAATTTTTTAGATAATTTGTATACTGCATATATATTGTTGTTAATGCTTTTACCAAATTAGGCACTGTACAAAAATTATTAGGAGGGAAGAAGGTGTAAAACAAGTGGGAGGGTTATGTATTTTCTCTTTTTGTCACTGGGAGGCAAGGGTGTCCTTGGAAAGAAATTACACCCTGGACTTGTTTCATTTCAGCCTTTTCTTGAGCTACAACGAGCTGCTGCCTGCACCTGGTTTGTTTAGTCACTGACAGTGGTGATAACTGTTCAGCTCTTCAAAAATATACTGGCTGAAATGTTTGGGATGCACTTTTTTTATGTTTGCCACATTTTTTTCACGTGATATTTGGTGGATAATGTTAAAATTACAATACCATTTACATATTAAGAAAAATCTTCAAGTTTTTAAGATCAAATAAGTTGTGTCAAATCAACACTGTTATATACATTTTTTTGGATATTAGGTGGGAGGGTGTTAAAGTCTTTTTCTAAATTAAGGGGAGGGTTGATTGAAAATTTCAATAAAGCTGGAGAAGGCCCTGATTTTTAAAAAAAAATTGAACCATATGGGTCAACCATTGCCTCCAACGCAATCATTTTTGTACAGTCCCTAATTTGTTGCTAAATTAATCACAAAGATGTATTGAAAGATGTGCATACTAAGAAACATGGTTTGCCTAAATTAAAGCCTTAAAGATTAAAGGTAAGAACACATTCAGTGTCTCTTCACAAATCCAAAGATACATTAAATCGTGTTCTGCCACTTTCTGCTTTAATAAGCAGCTTTCCTCATTTTAAGGGTCTCTATTACTTTAATTCCTTGAGGTCATTATATCATTGATGTGCCACTCTGTAATTCACACTTCTCTTTAACTTTCCTCAAACCGCATACTGGGCCTTTAATTCTACCTTAGATGACTAAGCAAACCCAAAATTTAAGACCCTTAGATAGAACAAAAAAGCATTTGCAATTAGGATGATCTAAGGAAATCCTATTCATCCAGTGGCTGAATGACCATTGTGACAGGGAAGGATCACATTTAGGGCAGAATTGGGCAGCCTCTAATCCCAGAGTTCCTGCGAGGTCCCCTGGCTTAGCACCCCGCGCACTAACAAGGCCTCCCACTGGACCCATTACAAGAGGAAAAACCAACAAAGGCAGTTATTACACACTCCTTATGAAAGACACCAGGGGTGAAGGGGGGCAAGCTGGACACCACCGGAACAAAAGAGTACTGACTGACCCCCCCCACCACCACCACCCGTCCCCTCACGCTCTCACCTCCATACCGAATCCCCCCCCCCTCCAAACCCACCCGCCTGCTCCCCCAAATCAGCCACTTCCACTGCACGCATGCCTCTGAGCTCCAAGCATTGTGGAGGTGCGTGACTCGAGGGGGTAGGTGGAGGTCGGGAGAGGTCGGGGGCTTCATGGCCTGTTAATTGAGTGAGCCCATTGAGGGAGCATGTGGCTCAGCAGGGCCTCGCCGGGGGCCGAGGCAGCGCCACAAACGAAGGGGAGCAGCTAGGAAGTCACGCTAGGCTAGCTGTGAGAATGCAGGGACAGCTCAGAGAAAGAGATGACAAGATGATTGTTCCCTTCACACACATGTATGGAGAAGAGATGACGTGCCACTCCAAAGAGCCGTACAAAGACATACAAAAATTGAATGCATCACGCCAATTCTAAAGTGTCTGTTTTGGGTTCCCGTGTGTCATAGAAAAGAGTCTAAATGATGGAAACTCATCTGTAAGTCCTTCAAATGTTAAGGACATCCCGAATCAGCTTCTTGAGTCATGCGGTAGCTGTTTGCTTTACATTACCAGAGTCCAAACTAAACAGTAGTCATTCATTTATCCAAAAAAGCCAAAAAAATGTGCTATAAAATGTTATTTTCTTTTCTATCATTGATACCATTGTAACGAAAGTCATTGGAGCCATTGGAGTTTCCTGAGTGTAAATGACAGTCCGACTTATCACATGTGGCCAAATGTGAATGGTTAAGTCTCCTGTGAAGGGATGAAAGGGCAGCATTGTAGGTGGAGGGATAAGTGGTGTTGTACACATCCTCCACTGTTAAAAGATGGTTCGTCTACTTTAACGTAAATAGCCTCTTTTATTCCTCTAAACCATCTGTCCTCTCCGTCCAAAATATGTACATTGTTGTCCCCGAAAGAATGTCTCTTATCTTTCAGGTGTAGGTAAACTGCTGCGTCTTGACCTGGAGAGTTGGTCCTCCCGTGTTGGGCCATGTGTTTGTTGAATGGTTGTTTAGTCAAGTCTTTATATTCTTCACTGCATTGGACTGCATACAGTAGACTACTTCTCTTGTGTTTGGGTGTGCAGTCTTTCAGGTGGACCGGTTTATGTCTTAGTGTGTTGCTTGGTTTGAAAAACACAGGAGTGTGGTGAAAATCCTCCTGAGTTTCTCAGATACTCCAAGCACATATGGAATGACGATGTTGCTGCATTTACTCTTATCTTCACCACCCGCAGTGTTAGTGTTCTTCATGGTCTGTTTTCTGTGTCTGTTTTCAAAAAAGGTCCAGTTAAAGGTATCTTCTTTAAGCATAAGTGCATCCTTCAGTGTATGTGCTCCTTCTCTTGGGCCTCGGTACTTGTTGGTACATCGTCAGCTTGGTAGTGTTTTGATAACTCCTAGCTTAGTTAGTAGTGAGAATCAAAGAGTAAGTATTGATCTGTGTGTGTGGGTTTCCTGTCCTCTTCAGTGTGCACAGCACAATCCAAAAAGGCCAAGTTGTAATTCCTGACATCCTCCCGTGTGAATTCAATGTTACTGTTGACTGAGTTAATGTGTTCTGTGAAGGCTTGCACTTCCTTGGTTTTAATTTCGACCCATGAGTCCTCCACGTATCTAAACCAGTGGCTTGGAGCCGTTCCTCTGAAGGAGTTCAGGGCTCTGCTTTCTACTTCTTTGATGTAGAGGTTGGCCACAATGGGAGATACTGGTGAACGCATGGCACAGCCGTGCTTTTGTCTGTAAAAAAAAAAACCCTGTTGTACTGGAAATAGCTTATGCTCAGAGGTCCAGCAGGTTGCAAATCTGGTCTGGGATGAGGTTGGTTCTATTGTTGTTGTCATGTAGTAGTCATTTCCCTATGGTTTCCATTGCTTCCATAGTTGAGATGCATGAAAATAATGATGTCACATCATAGGACATCGTGGTTTAACCTGAATCCAGGTTCAATCGTCAAACCTTTTTCACAAAGTCCATGGAGTTTTGAATATGAGTGGTCTTACCAACCGAGGGGACTGACAATGGGCTTGAGCGGGACCTTAACCTTCTTTGTGAATCTTAGGGAGCCCTTACACACATGGGATGGATTCTCCAGGATATAAGTTATGATGTTGTTCAAGGTTGATGGTTTTCTCCTTCTGTGGTAAACGTTTTTTGGCCTTCCTTGTATCCACTGGTGGGATCTCACTTCGTGTTTCATATGTCATAGTGCCGCTGAGTGTGTGATGACCCTGGCATAGTAGTCCGCTGTGTTTAGGACCTCCACACATCTTATTTTCTCAGGCAGTAGGATGGCGATGTTTGGGTCCCTGCTCAGAGAAGTCCCAACCAATCCAAATAATGGTTTGAGCAAATAGAAACATTCTAGTTTGAGCACAATGCCTTGAAAGGCAAAGAACAAACTCCATGCATGAAAAGCAAAAGAAACACTATGAGGTTCCCATGATAGGATGAATGTAGCTGTAGAAGACATGATGAGAAACAGGAAGTGGTTTGACTTTTAGGGTTAGGGTTAGGGTTAGGGTTAGGGTTCAGGGGTATGGATTTACCTTCATCTCCAGGTACATGGGATTGTACATGGGAATTCTTGAAACTTCCTTTTTCAAACCTTAAGCTCAACCTTAACCTTACACATAAGATCCTTTGTGTGCATAAACCTAAATGGAAGCTTACTGAGTTGAACCAATTGAGAAGGCACGATAGACTTCATGCTCATCTTACCATGTTTTACACTTAAAGAAGACAGCAGCTTTGCAGAAAAGCATATGGAGAGCTTGAATTACGTCAGACTCTCTTGGCTCTAATCTAAAACTTTTCAAGTCAAATCCACTTATAGCGAAGTCCTTAGACTCGAGTTATTCAACCTTACTGCATCGTATGTCTTCATATCAGATGAGTCCTCCCTTGACTCCGTTTCACTAAACCATACAGCTGCGAAATAACAGACTTCTGTAAAGGCGGTAATCGTCTTCAGTCCTGCAAAAAAAAAAAAAAAAATTAATGAGATCATGTGAAACAATTTGAATCTATAGGCACTAAACTGCCTCGGAATCAGTATGAGGTTGTTTGGAGGAGATCTAAAGAGCACAAGTGCTGAATCCAGATCTCGACTGCGCATATGGTATAAAATTATGAATTCATTTAACTGTTCAGACCGTCATATTCAGTCATTAAACTCTCGCTATCTGCATTTGAAACGGTCCCTTAGGGAATCGAGGGGGGGACCCACCCAATCCTCTTGTCTTACTCCCCTCACACTGCACATTACCTCATTCTCATCAGCGAAAACGACAGAAAAGAAGGCTACTGATAAAAGACAGAAGAAAAAAAAAAAACCCAGAATCCGATACAATCGAAAGAGAAAGAGACGGCGAGAGGAAAAGATGGGGGGCATGCGTTAATTAACGAGCGACTAATCTCAACCAAATTAATAACCGGGGCATGGATGTGAGGAAGAGAGGGATGAAAAGAAGGGAGAGGAAAAGGGGAAAAAAGGAGAAAAGCGGAATGTAACATGATGGCTCTGGGTACGCCGATGGGAATTTAGTCGCTGTCTTTTCCCCATAACCCCTCCTAACCTCTCCCATTCTCCCCAGCGCTCCGATCACAAACCCTCTTTGTGGCTTTCCCAAAAAAACCTTTATCGGATGCCAATTTGCATAAAGGCAACAAGCAACAACACTTTTTTTTCCCCTCTCCTGTGGGATAGGACAGCGTCAGCTCCTCCCCTAGCAATGGCATCACAATTCTTCTTGTTTTAGGACACACACACAAACACACACACACACACACACACACACACACAGGAGCATACGTGCAGGATGACATGACGATGAATGTGCTTGTTTTATGATTCCCTCGGTGCAAATACTGTACGTTTGTGTACAGTGCTCTCACACATACACACATATGCCGCATACACCCACACACAGTCATTGCTCATGCATTCATAAATGCTGCACACACACAAACACACACACACACACACACACACACACACACACACACGCAGAAAACCCTCACACGGCTCCCTTTTGAGCGTAATTAAAACAGGAGGTGCTCGCACAATACGCTTTTGTCTTAGGGCATGGCAGGGAGAGGCGGGGCGAGGGGCCGCTGCATATTAATTAGGAGGCTATGGTGTGAAAGCCAATCAGGCGTGTTAAACAGATGACATACTGGTACAAATATGGCACTACTTTCTTGCTGCTCTCCCACGGTGGCGCATGGATACAGGCGGTGCGCGATGCAACTTCCGGCCATGGCATGCTGCCAGTTGTTGGAAATTAGCAGCAGGAGCTGTTGGGATGAATTAGCGACCTGAACAATGCAGGAGGCTGTGTGCTACGCAGCAGGGAGACAAGAGGTGGCTCATGGCGTGGATGTCAAACCAGTAGGTGGCGACGTCGAGTCGAGCAAGCTCAGACTTGCACAACAGCTCCTTTTGTTTTTTCTCATAAGCCTCAGAATGTGCATTCAAACCAGAGGTGTAATTAAATGAATGTAATCAGAAAAGTATGTTTTGGATTTCTGATGAAGCCCTTTCACAGCCAACAATGGCCACAAGAAGAGACGTCACCTGGAAAGCTTGGCGCCAGGAAACAGACTTTTTATTTAGGATGAATGAAAACAATATCTCACACAAAAACCCCACGTCTCTATTGAGCGCCCGGCTGCCAGCGTACAGTATTTCCCTGACAACAAAAACCGTTAGCCCAGATTTAGCGTCAGATGTTCATTCCAAACTGGACACATCTGTTTGGTTATCAATAACGATGGGACTGTTTGGCGTGCCAGCAGCTCCCCTCTTTTTTCCCCATTCACAACTCTGTTAAAGGAGAACAATTCAGGTGTTATAAATCACTAAAAGGGGAGCGAGCCAGCGAGAGGCTGACAGGCTGTACAGTGGCAGAGGGAGACCTCCAGCACCCTGCCACCGTTTTTTTATCCTCCAGGGCCACCCAGCTTCATTGACGTGGGCGATCCCAACCTCCGTTTCTTTGTTTTTCCTGCTCAGTTTCCCTTTTCTCCAGGGTTTCTTTTCTCCAGCGCTCTGTGTTTGGTTGCAAGGTTTGTACCCCATTTCCTTCAGGTCCTTTTTTTATTCGTTCCTCCTATGCGCCAATTGAATTTGTCTTATTCGGTTAATCTCTCCTGCTCTTTCTTGGCCTTTCTTTTCGCTGTGGCCTATCCCTTCCTCTTTGCTTTCTCTCTCTTTGCCAACTCACCCCTCTGTCGTTTCCACCCTCCCTTTCTCATTCTCACCAACCCTCCCCCTCCCTCCTTTCCTCAGCTCTACCCATCCCTCTCTGCCATTTCCCCGGTAAGGGGGCACTTTGCTGCTCCTGTCTTTCGATCTCCGCTGTTGGCACTCAGTTCTGAGCGGCCGGCTCAGTGTGTGCGGAGGGGAAGCTGTGCGTGAGCAAACGGGTGCCCACGCCTGCCCCCGGCGCCACAAAGGAGCCTTTCTTTGCCCATCAATGGCTTCCATTAACGCTGGGCCCTCTGCCTCAGGAGGGGATGTCAGGCTTCCCGAGATGGCACACAGAGACGGCCATTAGAGGCAGGAAGCCGGCGGCAGGGGCATCATGGGAGAGCTGCCAGGGCAGACGAGGGGGGACAAAGAGGGCATGAGGCGGCGTTTTGTGTTCTGAACCCCACCATATACAGACTTACACATACACTCCTAAAAGGACACATTTATTCTCTCACACACACACAAACTGATGCATGCATGCAAGTGTGTGAGCTCGCCAGGGTTCAGTTGCTGCAGGCTTTTGAAGGCTGATAACAGTGTTTTTCGATGAAGCTTTTTTGTATTTTTGACTGATAATTGTTGAGATGTTGTTCCGTGAGTGCAAAAATTGATTTGAATGCTCTTTTTGTTCTATTTTTCTCAGTTGTGCAGCACAAAATTTATCTTTTTAACCTGCTATCAACAATTAACAGGAATCAAACAGGAATACACACATTTTCACATTCTACAGTATATACATACTGTATATATATATTATGTAATACAACTCCTACCCAAATACAAGCACATTCACACATACATAGAACGAGGCCAAGGGCCAAACCCAACAATATGTAAGTCTATCTCTTTTTGAATTCCCCTCCGTGCTCTACTAAAGATGTAGATCTTTAAAAATGGGTCACAAATATTTATGCATCTATTAAAAAGCTAAATAATTTCATCTGGGCGCTGTTGTTTTTGGCAAACATTAATGACATTGTGCGTTTGTTTGGGACTATTTTGCAATGGTCTAATCCACATTTGGTGTTCATGTGAGTATTTTTGGCAGCAGGATGGTGTGTGTGGGATTGAGTCAAAATAAACTACAGTGTGTGTTCATGGAAATGAAAGAACATGCAGCGGCGGGGCTCATTGACATGTTTTTAATAGTTTTGGGACAACAATGGATCTCTGTGGAACAGAGGAATAATATATATCAGGCTTTGGAAACAGAATATTTGTTAGTAGGATCCATTTTCATGGGATTTGTTGATAATTAAAAAGATGTATGAGATACACCACAATAAATTATTACATTGGGCACCAGAATTCCTCATTACATTAAATCTTTGTTTTTTGTCAGGATTTACAGCCTGAAAGAGCTCCAGTTCTCACTCTACTGTGGGAAACACGGCCAATATCAATGTGATAGATCAGTCAAATCTTTATGGAGATGCACAAGTACTTTGCTTACCCATAAATACACACAGAAACTAGAATATTAACCCCAAAAAACTACAAATACACTTACTAGTATGCATATACAGTACATGTGTTTGCATGCACCAAAAGCTTGTCTATACACACACTCATGACAAGCTTCTCAGCATTCAGTGTCAATGTGCCACAGCTCCTGTTGCAGCTCCGAGAAAGGAGCCTTAAATTTGATTTTCTTGTGTTTTTGGGCTTGTTTGACAATTGATGCTGTTGTGGTCCTGCAAAGCACTTTGAGACTATAAAAAAATAAGGAGGAGCTACACACAAATAACTTCTTTTCTAATGTGGCAAAAAGCAAAATGGAAAAATAAAGAAATCAGAACTGAATAAAAAATCATCTTTTTTTTTAACCTCTTTTTTTCTTCCACTGCAGTAAGATCATTTAAATTTACTTCCAATCTAAATCGACAAGACTTGTCCAGAGAAACACGTCTGTAGGATAAGGCAGATCGCTCCACCACAATCAAAAGAAATTATACTTGATTCCAGGAAATTGTTGAAACAAGTTGATTAGTGTGAGGAAGTGGAATGATGTCCCCACACAGACAGATGTTTTTATAAATTTAAAGCGAGAATTAAGGCTTTAAAGGACACAACAAGAGACAAAAACGACTTCTGAAGGGAGAATACACAGAGATCTAACCACTACAAGCTTAAAAGTTACAAGCAGTGATTAGAAGCCTGCATAGAGGTAAAAAAAAAACACAGTTGCAGCACGAGGACGGTCACCCGGCTCTTCTTGGGGGCGAGTTAGAGAGATATCTTGTCAGAGTGAGATCACAGGGGAACATGTGAAAGGAGGCAGGTCGGCCTTCTCGAGACATTCTGAGAAGACGCCACGGGACGCTGAAAGGGAGGGTCCACTCTGTAGGGGAAAGGAGGCGTGCTGCGAGAGCAGGTGGGGAGGTGAAAAAGAGATGGGGAGTGTGTGCAGAACAGAGGGGTGTTAGGGAGCCGGGGACGGTCAGCATCCACTGATCTAATGACGGGCCGACTTCAGAGCGACGCTGGCTCCCTTTGCACAGCGCCAATTAACTCCAAGGGTGGGGACAGTTGATGGACAAGTCTATTATTAGCATGTGAGGAGTGCCGCAGTGCCTCAAAGAAATCAAAGAATCTTGACGGAAGTGGCAAATGCAAAGTGAATGCGTGTGATATGCTTCATTGGCCCAATTGTGGACGTATTGCTTTCTTCTCCCACTCCCCCTCAACACCACCGTCATTTCTTCTTATGAGCAGCAACACAACTCTGTAAATGATGTAATTTGTGGCTCTGCAGAGGAGTACGAGTCCTCTCTCTACCGCCGTACTCAATTATACAACTCTGGGAAACAAGGAATAAAAATACACCCCTTCATTCAAAGAAATATATCAAAGGTAGCTCAAATCCTTAAATCCTTCCAGCTGAGCAGAGCGCCACTCACTGCCCCTCCCCGTTCATCCCACCTATCATTGTCTTCAGGCAGGAAGGGGGACTGCTTGTTGATTGGGCTCCATTTCAAACACGTTTCTCATGTCCACCAATGAGCTTCTTCAAGGACAATCAGTGAACCGCAAAACACACCGAGCAGCATTTCTACCCGCCGTCCAATCACATCGCTACAGGATCGACTGAAGGTTGTAATTACTCCAATTATAACGTTCAACTTTTCTAGAAGTGGGGCTGTTTTCCCTCCTCGGTTACACCCTCAATACTTCAATCTAGTGATTACTTAAAGGAGAAGTTCACAATTTTTCAAGTCTAATGATACATATTTTTTTTTGCCATAATCATTCCTTCTGTTCATACTGGCCATTAGAGGATCTATAAATAATGTACTTACAATGATGATAGGTAGATATCTCTCAACGGTACAGTGTTAACATGCCAAAGTCCGTCTTTTTGTTCTAATCCTTGTGGAAGATATCACCTTTATCTGACCAACTCGAACAGCTGAAGCCTCATTTAAGCTTCAGATAAACTTTGAGGCACGTTTGGAGGGAATCTTCTAACGGTCAGACCTGAAAAGTTGTGAACCTATCCTTTAATTGTAATTTCAGATTGCTTATTGATCATCATTTTGCACCATCACAGACAGGTGTAATTTACATATCTTGCCAAGTCAAAGAACACATTATAACTTTAAACCAGTCAAATAAAATGATGGAAACATCTCAATGGAAGTGCTCAAATTACATGGAAAATTTAACATCTGCAACACCACGACAACTTGGCAACTTTATCTGCTGTGGACGATCGACTGCAAACTCCACAACAGCTACTGAGTGAAACTTGTAATGAGATTGTTTTGTAGAAGAAAAAGTAAATAAATTCAGTATCAGAATTAGATTAATTGGCCAAATATGTTCACGCAAGGAATTTGACTGAATAAAGACACACAAACATAAACACATCACATTTATGTATAAATGAGTGAAAAAGAATAGATATATAGATATATACATGTAGAAACAACATACAATATCTACATACCCACACATCCTCATAATTTAACAGTAGGTCTATTGTACTATGCACTCCAGAACAACCCACATGAACGTTTTCTAATATGATGCCTGTGTCTGTGCTGTATGTTACAAATCACTGCTGTGGATAATGTCCGGTTAGGTTCAGGCATCAAAACACTTGGTTAGGGTTAGGTTGGGGTCATAGCATGGCTTAAAATGATCGCTTGAAACATGGCTTGGGTTGAAGGCACTACTTCCTTAACTTTAGGTGACCTTCGTCATCATAAACACCAGTAAACACCGCGATTGTAGCAGTTGTAGTCTCCTGCAGCTCAGTCCACTTTTTGCCATCTAACTATGACTATGTCTACTGCCCTCCACCCAACCTGCCACCCCCAATTATGGAAATTTTTGATACCTTTTGAGGACGGGATGCTATCTATAGGTAAAACCGTTTTTGTGAATTTTATACAAGTAGTGCAAAGGTGTGTAATAAGTTACAGTCAGTGGTTATATACTGTATATATAGCCTGCATGTATATATATATATATATATATATATATATATATATATATATTTAAAAGTGAAGTGTGATATGTGCAGTATACATTTTATTACATATTTTGTATTTTGAAATGTAAATATTTATAATTTGTTGGTACAATTTTGCAATTGTAAAAGTAGCGCATGCAGAGTGTTTTCAGACTTTTTTCTAGCACCTACTGTATATTTGCTGACTTTTTTATAAAAAATTTTTTATAGAAACATAATTTCTGCAGAAGGTCAAAGAGGCAACAAGTAATAAGTAAACCTGGACAAAGCTGAACATTAATATTAAGAGTTTTAAGACTGAGGGTTGCCTCTCAGCCAGAAAATACAGTGAAATTTATACTTCACCATCCTCTCAGCTCCTTTTTGGCTCTTCTAAGGGGCTAATTAGTTGGCAATGTCAAAGATAGATGAGCTGTATTGAATTTTAGTACCAAACAAGCACTCAGAGTATCTCTCTTCTTTATTGATTTGCTCTGTAAACACAGTTATGTCAATGTGTGAATCTTTACTCTGCTTCTCTGTTTGTCCAGTGTTATAGGAACCCTGTCGAAGCCGATTTCACCTGATGGAGACGATCAACTGCTTTCAGATTTATGTTTTGCTTTGCCACAAGAGCCAATCAGGAGATGTGTAACTTCAAAAGAATTAATTAATTCAATTTTTTTTTAATCAGGGCTTAATCTTAATGTCTGCTCAGCGCTATATGGATGTCTGACATAAGATATGCAGAGATTAAAATGCTGAAAATGAAATGCTAAGAATGTAATCAAGAAGAAGACCGAGTATCATCCAAACTGTTGAATAACATATTGCAGAATCAAATTAAAACATCAAAAATGTACAGTAGCCAGTGTGGCCTGAAGAAAACATTAAAAGTATTTAGAAATATTATTTATTTGGCATTTTTACCGAGATATAAACTTTTCGTTTTAAACTTTTCAATAAAATGTCATTAAATTAATGTGCATAGCTCTAAAATTCAGTCCGACTTATAGTCAACTTTACGTCATCTAGCGGTTGTTGTAATTATGATCCGATGACGTCAGTATAACGTGACTTCCTTATCAGGAGGAGGCGGGTAGTTTGGATGGCTAGATAGTTAGCAAGATGGCAAAAAGGCAAAAAGTGGCCTTTGCTGCAGGAGACAACTGTTCTGTTTTTCACTGCAAGTCATTGCGTGTTTGAAACATGATCAAGTTGTTTTTGTGCCTAAACCAGACCTTACACACAGCATTGTCACACCCATAAAACATTATTATATATATATATTATATAAAACCGTCCCATGGGTCATTCTTGTGGTCCCCATCCGTCCTCCAGAGGGCACTGAAAACACTCAATATATGTCATTTTGGGAGTCATATGGAAACAGACCTATTCTGTTGATTTGGTATGAGGACGTGTTGCAATAGCTGGTTTGTAGATTTAAGTAAGCTGAACATGTTAACAAGCTTTGATGAATAATGCATGCTTCTCCTTTAACTGACGGAGGTGATTTAGACCTTGAGCAGTATAGAAGAGACACATAAAGAAGGTCGGGCTCCTCTATAGGTCCGTCACATTCACCTTGATACTAGAAGGCCAGCTCTGCAGGATAATAAGCCATTCATTTGTAAATGTGAACATGTCAGTCTGTTCATTCTCATAGTTAAAGTCCACTGGGCCAATAAATGAGGAAGGCTACTAAAAGAGGAAGACTGCAGCTGAGATAAAGAAAAGTGAAAAGTGTGGTGATATTTTACATTTTCTTGTTGTCAACAAATCCAAAATTATTGCCTGTGTAATGACCCAAAGCCTTGACACCCTCTTGACCTCTCGTCCTCCTCGTTTTCCACAGTTGTTAATATTTTACTCCGTACTTTAACTGGAACTAGAGTTGTGTTTCCATCCGCTGTGACAATAAAGCTGTTGAATCTCGCATCTTTATGTGTCTTATTCATCTGTGCCGTAGAGCTCCATTGTTAAAACACATCAACTGCTGCACTGGGCGACACGTTTCATTCACTACCATGAACACACACACACTGTAGTTTACTTTCACTCAATCCCACACACACACACACACACACACGATCCTGCCGCCAGTAACACTCACTAGAGCTCCAAATGTGGATTCATCCGCCACTGAAAATAGCCCCCAGCAAATGCGCTGCATGTATTTCCACCTGTTTGACCAACATTTACTAGAAACTACAGTATCCAGCTGTTTTTTTGGGAAATTAATGAGCCTTTAATTAAATTAATAAACTGTGTATTTTGGAGCCATTTTCAAAGGTTTAAATCTTCAGTGGGAATCAACGGGCTCGGGTCTGAGAGCCACAGACTGGATAGGGAAGTCAAACACTATACTGGTTTTGATCTTTTACTTAATTTGTTTGACAAAAAGAAAAATATAGAACGATGGCAGCTATTCAGTTCAAATCAAAAGACAATGTGAACCCACTTGAGAAGTAAAATAATCATTCGTGGATCCAAATATGAGGTTAAGAATACCATAAATTATGATCATGTCAGTGGAAACACAGCATTTTGAGCAGGAATATTCAGAGAAAGTCACTGGATACTGATACAGTGAGGGGAAGTGTACACTCACTGTGCAATCTTTATGACTGGCAGTTGAGTCAATTCCTTTATGTGTGTGTTTTTATTATCATTTAGATGTTGTTAAAGATATTGGGCAGCAACCTCTGGAGTCATAAAACTCTGTGAAGAATCCTGACTTGTGCTGTGTGTGTGTGAGAGAGAGAGTGTGTGTGTGTGTGTGGAGGTGATACATTCAGTTTAATGAAGAGAGTTTTATTTTGGCAACAAGCTAAAGCTCAGGGAGAGAATAACTCCGCTGGCTGCCGGTGAGGAGGTGAGAATTCAATATAACATTTCAGTTGTAAACAACACAGTGATATCTGAGTTTCTTTGTTAATATAATAGGATTTTAAAGTCTCTCCCATCAGCTACTGGATGATCCCAAAGCTCTGCCTAAAACGAGGGTAGACGATGCATTTACTGTCCTCCTGTGTCACTATAAATCTCAGCACTCACTTGCTTTTCTTTACAAATGTTTTGCTTTTTTTTTTTTTGTTGATGTTATTTCTGTTTTGTTCCTTTTGTTTTTTATTACTTTCCCACCTTATTGTGAAGCATTTTTGTAACTTTTGTTAATTAAGTTTTATAGAAATAAATATTTACGTACTTTTTTTTTACTTTCCAACATAACAGAATATTTGTGGTTTTTTTAAATTATTTTTAAATTTTTGAATCTGCGGATCTGAACATTATGATTTGTAATATTATTTAGTGTATGTAATGTACGGGACTGAAAACAATCACTCCATCAATAAGAAAGTAGCCTAAATAAAAATAATATAACAATACAAATACTTTTAATTCCCATATTTATTCCCCATTAGAATATATAATGATGACCAGGAGATTTTAAAGAATATTCTTTTTAAGGAAAATTTTGAATTAATAAAAATGATAACACATCCATCTTTTTTTAACTTTTGTTTGCTCTGTACTTCCATACATCTATTTTATCTGCTCTTTACATATTTATTGCAGTGGATTTCTTTGTATTTTAAGCTGTTTGAAGCCAAATAGAAATCCTTCACTGATAAGGAGGAAGGTCAGATTTGCGCCCCTCAGGCCTTGTATTGTATGAATATTATAAGGATATTGTACCATATGAGACAAAAACAATAAGATTCCCATTGATTCACGATGCACTGAAGAGCACAGGACTCTGGAGGATCTTGCAGGGCAGATCCATGCTTGTATAAAAGAGGGATAATCACATGCACAGCTTATCTTGGAAATGTGTTCTCCTTTATGTGAAGAGGAGATTTTTTTTCTGTTGTTCAGAAGGTATGTCTGTGTTTTTACTCCCATCACTGGAGGAGGTAGAGGGCGGATTAAAGTGAGGCTAATCTCCAGTCCGGGCCTCCTTCTCCTCCTCCTCCTCCTCCTCCTCCTCTTCTCTTCTTCGTTCCTTCGCCCTCCCTGCAGCTGCCAGGTTGCTGTTCCACTTCTTCTCCGCGGCGGCTTTTATTCATGAGGAAGAGGGACGAGGGGGAAACAAGCAAAATGAAAATGGCAGCTGTTTGTTTACGCGTTCCCACGACTCCATGCCAATTAAGCATCGTCATTCCGTCAGCCGCTTGTCTTCCCTGATTAGACACCCTTCAGCAGACAAGACGAGAGGGAGAGAGAGAGAGAGAGGGAAACAGAGAGAGGGAGAGAGAGGGAGAGAGAGAGAGGGAAAGGGGCCCGGGGAAAGAACAGGCCCGGGGAGGAGAGCTCCTGCACGGACACCGCAGCAGGAAAAAGGCCGCTTCTCAATTTGTTACTATTTTTAATCTACTTCTAGCATCATCTCGACTTCTTACATCACAAATAATATACAAGATGATTTAGATCACATCCATGCAACATACTGGGGACTTTTGGACGCTTCTTCTGTAGTCTAGAATCATTAAACTGCAATTTTTATAGACATTTCTCGCTGATAACTTAAAGGAAAAATGACCCAAAAAAACTGCTTATATTGTAATTTATGGTATGATTTCATGTTTTTATGATGACAATATGATTTAGGTCTATCCACTATAAAACTGACCAAACTAAAACACCATTTAGTATTACATTTGATTTATTGTATCATATAAAACAAGGTGTAAAGTGCAGAAACATCACTAACAAGGTCCATTGCAAGCTAAGTCAATATTTCAAACATTTTGGAAAATTAAGTTGAAAAAAAAAAACTTTTCCCTAAATCTGTAAAGGCTGTAAGAATTCTGGTATTTAATTAATTTATTTATTTTATTATTTTTAACAGCATATCATCTCTGGATGCTTCAATGTTAAGTGAGAAAAAAACATGAATAATTTATGGAAACGTTGAAATGAAATAATTATACGTGACATTTTAAAAAACTAAAACAAAAATATTTTTACAGGTAAAACCTTTTTTTTTTCCAAAACTACAATTCTTGACCTGAAATGTATTGATTTTCTAATGATTCAAACTAATAATGTTCACTCCTGTGGTTGACTTAAAATCTTATTCTGAAAATATTTGGGGAACGTGAACGACAAAAACTGAGTAGATCATTTCAATTACGAATTAATTATATAATAATTTAATCAACTGAAGGTACTGCCAAGTAGGTGCCTCTGAAATGCTGCAATAACCGACAATGTGAGGAGTTTCTTCTTTGAGAAAAGCTCTCTGAAACAACGAATGGCTGCAGAATTCATTTTTAATCAATCAATAATGTGCTATGTTTGCTCATAATATCTTCCAGGCTACCTGTAGATTTGCAGCGGGGTCAGAAGAAACTCAGCGACACCTGATGAGGAATATAAAACATAACACTCATCACTCTGCTGTTCATTTAGCCTGTTTTTTTCCCCAATTACAATCGAACTGATGACTTCTCGGAGTGGAGAACTTAAACGCACCACGACTCTCTGCGTTTTACTCATTTCACTTATTTGAGGCAGTTTGTCCTTTAACGAGAAAGCAGGTTTTTGACTCCCAGCTTCAGCGGTTTGTGCTGTTGAAGAGTCCTCCAGCAGCACAACGGATGAGTGTTTCTGGTTGTTATTGGATTAATTCACGGTTTAAATTGCAATTAGACCCAATGACTCACCACATATGAATCCTGCCCGCTAAAACAGCAATAATACGAATTTGAATCTGTGGCAGTGTTATGTGATGAAGTTTTGTTAGACCTGGAAAATGTCTCTTGTATGCTCTCATGGTCCTGTTGTTACAATGATATTAATAATAATAATAATAATAATAATAATAATAATAATAATAATAATAATAATAATAATAATAATGTTTTTATTGAGTATGTGTTTTCTATATAACTAAACATGTGGAAACATAGTCAACATTTGAAAAACCTTCGTTGAGTGATTTTTTTTCTGCATTTTGTCCTACAATGCAATAAATTCAGGTCCTAATAAAATGAGAAAACTGACTATAACTAACTGACTGCAGATTATGTCAGACTGCACACAGTCTAATGCACTATTTTCTGTCACCCTGCAGTTTAACTGATTGGAGAGGATGAGAGCAGCAGCATCTTCATACATGATACCTGCACTTCAGGTTATTTACTGTGGGAATTTGAAGATAGATATATGAAGACTTGCAGAGCAGAAGGAAATACAGGTTTTTGCAATATATTATTATTATTATTATTATTATTATTATTATTATTATTATTATTATTATTATAGTTTTATGGGTACTCGAAACAAACTGATTGCTGATAAAAATCCTGGTGAACAGGGAGCGATGCATTTAATGTTTCAGTTTTCAAATAAACGTACAAATAAAATGAAAAATAAGATTTAAAAAATCTAAAATATAAATGTACACAGTGAAGTGCAATTTACTTAATTCAAATTAGAATTCAAAAATAAAAATATTACTTGACTAGATTTTCTTTACATCTCAAAACTCAGTCTTCCCAAACCAGCCTGCAAATCCAGACTAAGTGAGACTAAGTGAGTATAGGCACCATCACAGCTGACAGATGAAGCTATGCAGATTCTTGTGCAGTTGCATTACCACAAATGGCCACTAGATGCTGGTGATAGTCCCCCCCAACCCCCCTTCCCCATCACCAGCTAAAATACTATGTCAATCATGTTTAAGCATCATATGATCAATTCTTACTTTACTTGTGACACTTAAAGGGGATTTACTATGCTCATTCCCAGTGCTATGTTCTAGTTTCTAGTTTTCTAGTTTTATTCTACTCTAATAATGTAGATTTGCATGATTCACAGTTAAAAAATCCTTATTTATCTTATACTGACTCTTTATGCAGCCCCTCAGTTCAGCCTCTTTCTCTAACAGGCAGTTTGAGCTCCTGTCTCTTTAAGCCCCCACCCCCCCCCCCCCCCCCCCCCCCCCCCCCCCCCCCCCCCCCAATGGGCCCATGTTCTGATTGGCCAGCTTTCTGGAAGCCTGCTGAGGGGCGTGTGTATCAGAGTTGTGTTAAGTTACCACTGATGTGAACCAAGCGGCAACCTCCGTAGCTGAAAAATGAAGTCAATTCAGAAGTGTCAAAAACTGCAGTTCCTTGAATGACCACTTGGGGCTCCCTATAGACCCCCATGTTAAAATACCCAACTTTAAGGCAGAAATAAACATGTTTACAGACTGATACAAAAAACAGTTTTGGTCTCCATAGCAAATTTCTCCTTTTATGACAACTGTATGGGGTGAAATTTTTTATAACTCAAAGTTTAAATTTTATTAAGCCATAAAGTTATGCATAATAAAGGACATGGCTGCTTTGAGTGACAGGTCCACCAGCCGCTAAGTGACTTTGTTTCAGCCATTCAGCCCACCTCTTTTCCCATTTTGGATTGGTCAAGAGTTAGGCAAAGTCATGCACTGCCAAAATGGCGAAGCAGGAACTGCTCACTTTGACATGTGCGTCATGTAGCAGGTGGATGTAACTCCCCTCATCGAAACCTGCTGATAGATGTAACAGCAGAGCAGAGGAGAGGAAATGAGATAGCGATGTAACCATTTTTTTGGGTTTTTTTTTAATGAAATTGAATGATTTAAAACCTACAGTAAGCTTATCATACAAGTAAACTAAAATATTATGTATATATGCATATTTTTTATCAGTTTTGTTATGTTAAAGGGTGACATTTTACAGTTAAGATATCAGGTCTGGTATCGAACCACTTTGCTAAAAGATGCCCTTATCATGCAATTTGAGTAATATTCTCAATGTTGCTCTGATGCAATTGGCAAGAACCCATGTTTTAATATTTTCCTTTACCACCACATGCCATCCATCCAATCTTAGACTCCAAACCAAGGAGATCAATCAAACATCTGAACAGAAAATTGAAATAAAATAAGTCCCCTGTGCTGGAGAGGACTTGAGAGAGCAATTTTCTTCATATGGAGAGTGTAGAAGAGCAAATAAAAATCCTGCAGCTGAAGCTCTAATGTGTTTTGTCGGTCGTGATGAAGAGAAGCAGGTGGAAATGTCACAGAGCATTACCAGGAGGTATAAGTACATGAAGAGAAGTTATTAGCAGATTTTGTTTAATCCTGCATTTGTCTTTTATTCACATCACTTAAATGACACCGATACAAACAGAAAAGAGTGAGACAGAGAGGGAAAAAAGACACACTGCTGGAGCCGGCAGTACAACAAAACAAAACGTAATTTGTTTATTTCACAAAAGGTTTATGCCAGTTTGGGGTATTTGCACTCCAAGCCAGTAGGGGGCAATGACATAGTTATGGCCTTGACAGTTGACCTGTGTAACAGTGGGCTCCTAACACTACTATTTAGTAAGGATTTTAATAATTTTGGACCCGAATCAGAGGATACCAGATTCGGATAGAAGGCAGAAGGGGATATTTGCAACATTAAATAACTACACGAGACAAGAAGCTGTAAACTGGTATCATGTATTATGTTTAAAAATAAACAAAATAAATTAAATAGCTTTAAGTTCAGTAAATATAATTCCACAGAGGTATCTCAGTTTTGATTCAGCAACACATTATTTCTTGTCACCTTCTCTATTGGTCTTGAACCACTGAGTTCTTTTCAACTACTTTTTGGTTTTGACTGGGTGCACTCTTCTACAGGCAATCTTTGGATCCAACTTTAGTTAGCTAACAATATTAGAACCTTAACCTGTTCAATATTATCACTTTGCAACAAACTTCAACCTTGCAACAGTTCACTATTCACTGCTCTAACAATAACAAAATCACTTTAACCAAGGCACATTAATACACTATATCAAAAATATGAATATTCAGTCCACTGATTTAAACCAGTGCTGGTTATGACTCAGTCCATCCACAGGCACTGGGAATGCGTTTGAAGAAGAGTGAAGAAAGTAAATGTCTTTTCCAAGTCAAGTCAAAAATAAAGAGTAAAGTCACAGTCTGGGATCTTGGATTGTGCAAGTGAGCTGGGGGTTGAGCATGAAAGTGGTGCTGGCCTTGTACAGTCTGACTAGCGTACGCTGTGTAGCCAAGCCAAAATGAAGCCAATGCGGGAGTGCCAAAAGTTCCTTGAATGGCCACTTGAGGCTGCTCCAAAAGCGAGTCATTCCCCATAGACCACCGTGTTAAAATGCCCAACTTTACAGCAGAAATAAACATGTTTACAGCCTGGTACAAAAATATTTTTTGGTCTCTATAGCTAAATTAACCCTTTCATGACAACTGCACAGGATGGGGGGGGGGGGGGGGGATTTTTTATAACTCACCCGTTTAAATTTTATTAAGCCATTAAGTTAAGCATAATGACAGACATGACTGCTTTGAGTTTAGCTTCAGTCTGAGGTAGTTATTTGGAAGGTCCTGGCTCCAAATAGAAAAGATGGCACCGACAATAAGCTGCAACTCTTGGCTTCAAACCGGCTCCAATGCACACCAATGGATGACGTCTTTATATACAGTCTGTGACTACAACAGTTCTTACTCAAACACAATTGCAAGAGAGAGAAAATTCCAAATGAACTCCAAAGTCAATTTTTCAAGATGTAGATGGCAACGAACAACAAGAAATCATGTTGGCCAGTTGACTATCTTAGCTTCTAGACTTTTGGACTGTTCATTACCACCACTGTGGTTTTCCTGCTGTGTGCGCAGACTGGCAGCAGAACCTGTTGAAATTTTCATGAAGAATGAACAATGTCATGTGATGTTGCATATTTTGGCTTTATTTTCATATAGCTCTTGTTTTCAGAGATCTGAGTCATGCCTGTTCCTGTACACAGGAGTCAGAGTGAGTATTTAGGTATTTGGAGTATCTCCTTCCAGTCTAAGTCAACATTTCAAACGTTCTTAATGAACAGTACTGAGGCCTGAGCTGCCTCCTCCCCTCCGTCTGAACAGCCTCTCCACCCAGACAACAAGACAGGCGGCCTGCAAACATAATGCTTCATGTCTGCATGTGCAGGGGCCTCTCTCAGTAGAAGGTGGAAGGAGGTGCTGCAGACTTGTTGCTTCTTAGACAAGCCTGATCCCACAGCCTCCTCCTGAGAGGCAGCCAGCCAGCGACAAAAGGGTGGATGTGTGTGAGTGAAAGGGTACAATCCATCACCTCCTGTTGTTCAAAAGTTGACTGTGTTGTATCTTTGTTTTTGGTTCACTTTGGTCACATAGAGCGGTCTAGACCTGCTCAATGTGAAAAGTGCCCTGAGATGACTTCTGTTGTGATTTGGCGCTATATTAATAAAAATGGATTGATTTATTGATTGATTGACTTTAGGTTTATTTTTGACCAGTTCAGTAGTTCCAAGAAGTAAACTCAAAAACTTGTTAAAACTTGTGTCTTTGGAAATGACAAATAGCATTGGATCCTCGCACAAACGAGTGCCAGCTTACTGGAAATGCTGAATGGTGTGCACTAAGGCTAGTGTTAGCTGCTGAATTGTGCTAACAGGGCAGGTATCATAATCAAGTAATGTTAAAGATAGTGAAATATTGTGACGATGGTGTAAGTCAATGTGAGTCTTTGAGCCAGGGAGAGCGGCAGGTGAGCCAACTGTCAATCACAGCTGTCAATCAACGTCCACACGATAGGCATCAAAGTTTCTACAAGTCTTCAAATCTTGTTAACAAAGCAACAATTTCTGAAATTTCCACCAGCAAACTTATTAGAGGGCTTGAATGTGAGACCATAATGACTCTGAAAAAAATAAAATATTTTGTTTGAGAAGTTGAGACTTTTGAATGGGAGTCAGTTGGAGGTAGCATCTAGCGGCTGTTGGTGGCCGGTGGTACTTCCACTTTGGCTTCAGCCTTAAGCAGTGGTAGTTGCCACTTGAACTGCACTGAAAGAGTTAACAGTCTGAAGTTCAAATATTGATCCTAGTGACAACTAGTGCTTACTTACAGTCCGACAAATGCTGTAGTATTATGGAGGCTGACGACTCCACCCTGATAGTTCCTGGGCCATAAGAAAGTTCTGCTTCAGGGAAAGAAAGTTCCTCGGTTACTAAAATGTTCCCCTGGTCGACAAAGGGCCAGTTGAATAATTCCAACAGTTTTGTTCACCCCTCAGTGACTTTCACTGTGCTGCTACCTGTAACTTTTGTGAAATACCTTTGTGCTCTTTGTCAAACAGACATTAATACATTCCTCTTGAAGTGTGAGGAATCTGCAGATGTCAACACTTGTTTACGCTATAAAACTTTGCTTTTTGGGATAATTTTGTGTGGTTTGTTTGGATTTTGCTCTAAACCACTTTAAATCCACAACAGACTATTGTTCTCTCTGTTTTTATGTGACTTGTGCATTTAATTTATGCTGCTTGCTAGTTATCACTCCTGTTGGCTATACAGGTATGGTTTGGTACATATACACTAAAACTGCTGGACTGATGGATTCCTTAATGTTACATGTGTAGCTGTTTGTTTGCTATTCACTTAACCGGCTTTACTTTTCATGAAGTCCTTGAAGGTGTCATTCATTATACCAGACATCATATCCATAAATATCTCCATCCGGTACACCGGCGTGCTCCTCTAACAGCCCTGGAATGACGCAGAGTTGTTTGTGACGGCATTAACATGAGAAAGCACCTCCATCTCAGTGCACTTATTTGACCTCTGACCTCCCCATTGTGCTTCCCAGACAGCAAATTGCTGCAGTGGTAGTGGCGGGTCTCTCGCTGCTCAACAGCCATTGCTGTCCTCTCACTGGGGGAGGAGGTCGGGTGGGTGTCTCTCAATCAAGTCGTTTAATACCAAAGTCAATTCCCATACACCCCCCTCTCTCCAAAAACACACACCGTCACACACGCTCCCACACTCTTAACCAGACAGGCTGGAGGACTCCGTCTCAGCGGCCTTTCTTTGCTGCCCTGCTCCTGTCTGCACCCCCTTTTCTTGTCTGAGTTTTAATGAAGAGAGGGGGACCCATGGAAGGAGCATGATTAGGGAGACCCTGAGATCGCGAGGCCGTAGACTTTGCATGTGTGTGTATGTGTGTGTGTGTCTGGCTTTGGAGGCTTAATCCCATAGAGTTGCAATGGGATGAGAAACATATGCAGCATATTACTGGTGCATCGTATTCATGGCACCATCAATGGTGTCCTCTGTTTTACTATCAAAGCCTGGGAAAGTCTTTGTGCTTGCTGCTGTTACCATATGGTAATCGCCGAGTCTGCTTTCAACACTGAAGCAGTTTTGATTACAATCCTGCTGTTTTCAGATTTTTGTAGCGCTGCAGATATGGGTCTGTTTTTATGCTTCATAGCAGCAAAAAACGGAAATTTTTTATCAACCACAGGGTTTCGATTTTGCAAAGGGTTTAAGGACAAACTTAAGCAGCGTTTTTGTTTTGTTGATAATTTGCTATTTTGGTCTTATGCACACAATAAATGTAGCACATTACACAGATTAGATATTGACAAATTCCAGACATCCATCACTGATTTGATGCATCTTCTTTGCAGGTTTTTTCTGTATTTTAAGTCCAGTTTTGAGAATTATTTCTTCATTTAAATGCAGCAATGTATCCCAGACTTCCAGATCCTAGCCATTGAATCCATGTGCATGTTGGGGGGTCATGCAGCCTTAAAGAGCTGCTAACCCTGAAAGAATTTCATTAGTCTAGATCTCAATGGAAAGTTTTATCATCCCATGATGGTGTAAATGATGTCTCAGAATCTTTCCCACCGTGGTTAGAATACAATGTCAAGGAGAATTAATTTGATTATCAGCTACTTCACTCCGAGCCTTAAAAAAGCTGTATTGATCCAATGACTTTTACTGTACACACTATGACAGGAATGATGGTTTTTATTATCACACTGTGTGATCATAAAATCAATCAGAATTTATTTTATTATTTGAAGCATCTTCATTGAGGACAGAGGACATCACAATGTCCACACACACAGCCGGCTCAAGATGAAAACGCTGTTTATGTGTATGAAACATTATGCAGCCGAACTAGCATGTCACTTCTGAAAAGTCCTTGTAAAAGTCAAGTTTAAGGAGCTGGAGCTTCTGAAAGTGGTTGATTCTGCAGATTACACCCAACACCAACATTTTAAAAATCTTTCTTTGCTCCAGTCCATTGCAAATGAATATTGGCGCTGGATATAAATCATGACCTGCAGAATTGTCCAATATGAACTAATTTCTAGAGATATCGATGAAACATGTCTTACCTCGATTTGACAAAAGGCCTTTTTTTCCCTCTTTTGCTTGACAGAAAACAAAATTTTGTATTACAGCCATCATTTGGCTAGAAATAGGACAGACACAGTTCAGCTGAATCACAGCCGGTTAAACCTTTGTAATTCTGTTGCTTCCTGTCCACCATTGTCACCTTAATGTGTTTTGATAATGCTGAACTCACAATGTCATTCTCATTTAAATGTTTTTTTTCCATTTCTGTTGTCAGAAGACTGAATAAGCACTGTACAGCGTAGAGATTTGATGCCTGTAAAAAAAGGTGAACAGTCAATCCTGCGCTTCCGCATTGAGACATTGATCAAATTACTGTTTTAAAACTACAGACCTCTCTGACAAAGTAAAGAAAAAGACAGAAGGCTGACAGCAGTCACAGGAAGAGAGAGCGAGGGGGATGATGTGAAACATATGTCACCGGCTGGAGTCGCAGCAGGGATGCATGCTGATTACATGATACATGTCTTATACCACAAGGCCACAAGGACGCCCAAGGAAATGTTGACTTCCCAGTTTTCTGCAGCACTCGGTCATGTCTGAGCAAGGTTGGAAGATTATTCTGAAAGAGGTCAGTTTTCCTCATCCACGCTAACATAGAAGACCAACATGTTAAGATTTATCAACTCTAGAGAGCACTTTTAAAAAAAGCTCTATTTCCGTGTTGTTGTGCCTACTTTATGTGGACACAAGGCCAAAACTGAAAGAAAAAAAAGCCTTTTCAGATTCAGCCGGCTTAGTCTGAACATGGTCTGAGAAGCCTGCTGGAGGCTGATGTTGTCGTGGAGGTTCAGTAGGTTCAGGTCTGCTCTGAGTGTCTCCCTAATCACCAACACTTACTCCTGATTGCTCATTGTCCTGGACAAGACCAGTGCTGGCTGTAGGAGGCCATCAAGATGCTCCGTCCTGCCTTTCCCAGGGGCATAGTCAGTCACACATGTAGAGGTCAAGTGACGAGCTACATGCGACTTCCCTTCCCTCCTTCTTCTTCCTGCCCCCACAGGTCTAATCTGGATGGTTTGATTCACAGCAGCCAGGCTCTGCTCAGCCATTAGCTCTTGGAGGTCAGAGAGTATTTGTGCCAGCCTTGACCTGTCCTTGTGTTCTCAGCGAAGTCTCATGGAGGAACAATACACGTAACACATACTCGGAAGTCCTCTTCCTTTTGTGTGTCGCAGCCCTGATACGTTCAGGTGGAAGTGATGGGGTTTAGAGTAAAATGGTTGCCATGGCTCCCGGAGTGAAATGTCACTTAAGACCTTCCTACGTGCGTGTGTGTGTCTGCTGATTTGAAGGGAATCAACAGTGTAAAGGCTGAAAATAATAAAAGGAGTGACCTTGTTGTTTGACCTCAGGTTCTGCTCATGTTTGTGTATTTTGGGTACACATTTTTTTATATAGAACAGTTCATAGTGCACACAGCAGCAGTGGAGACCTAAACTCCTCACTTACATCTGATACATACAGTACATCCATGTACACATATACATACATGACAGGAAATCAAATTTCAGGGCTTGTTGGAACATCCACAAACCACTGATGGTCCAGAATATTGTGTACATCATTTTCACTTTTGGTGGTCTCTTTTCACATTTGTTCCTTTCGAAATCGAAATTTCATGTTTGATTAATTTCTTGATTTTAATGATAATAATTAAAGTAGTTAAATCTCACTTTTCTGAAATGTCACAAACAGTGAACTTTACTCATAACAAGCTTCAAGAGCCCAAGGTGATGTCTTCCATTTCGTTGTTTTATCCAACTAACAGGCAAAAACAATTAAAAGAAGATATTCTCTCACTGGGATGTCTCTCAGCAAAAATAACAATTCTAATGAACTGAAAAGTGTTCAAACCATCCTGGCTTTCAATAAGTCATTGGTTGGAGGACTAGCTTGACCTGTTAACAATGGAGAGAGAGAGCGACTTCCTCACTGTGTGTTTGTTTATTTATTTGTCTGTTGGTAAATACTGTTAATTAACATTCATATAAAACTGAAAAGAAAAATAGCAAATCTTCAAATTTTAATAGCTGTAACCAGCAAATGTTTAACATTTTTGCTTGACGAATGACTAAATATGACATAATTATCTAGATTTTATGTCAATGATCTAGTTGTAACTGGACTATTATGTGAATTCAGAACATGGACAGTGATGAATATTGTCCTATGAACTCTGACCTTGTAACTCCCCACAACGAAACATCAAGCTCAGCACAGCTGGGATTGGGGAGTGACAATAACAACCTCCACCTGAGAGAAGCGTGGACTTTGAATCCTACAGGTGGATGCTGAGGTGGAGGTAGAGCATTGAAATGCTTTACGAACAGCAGCAGTAGGCACAGCAGCGAAATAATAAGCAGAAGACTGACAGCTTAAACACACCACCATAATACAAAGGCTGTGTTGGATAGACGTTGCAGTAAGAGGAGTAACTCGTCTCATTCTGTGATACATTTTCACTGTAACAGAAACATTAGACATAAGGTAGGGCATGATATTTAATTTTTAAAAAATACAAACATCATTCAGGTATAATTTCATCTTTTGACACATTGCAAGTGCTGAAAAGACATCCATTATGATCTATGTGAAAAACTTGACATGTTACTACTCTCTACCATGAATTTTGTTTTCTCATTTGTCAGTTTCAGAAGGCATATACCATCCTGCTGACACGGCCGTCAGTTCAGAAATCATATCTATATTATATTATTATACTTTGTTGAATATGAATGACTTGTACATTTTATGTGCTGGTTTTGAAGGGTGTGAAAAGTAGACCCATTTGGCGCCAGCCCACAACATGCTGGTCAGGTTTCCAAGCTCATCAACAGTCTGTCAATCTGTGTCTGTTTGTCTGTATGTATGTCCTTCACGTATTTCTTGAACTGTTCATCTGATTGACTCCACTCTTGGTGAGTGTATGGCTGTGGACCCAAGGGAGTGCAGTATCAGCTTTGGTGCAATCGTGTTACATTTAATATTAATACATTTTGAATAAGCCAGCGATCAGCGAGTGACTCCAATCTGTGCAGGGGCACAGCGGAGCTTCAGGGCCATGCCAACTGACTCCAGACAAGGCATGACATGACTCAGAGAAAAGTGATCTAAAAAGAGAAAAGTAGATAGCAGAAACAAAGCTTTCAACCAAGAATGGACACTCTCAGTGTGTTTATCAGATCATCAGCAGCAGCAGCAAATGACTACGCGGAGGCGTTCAGGTTGAGCATAGGTCACCTGCATTTTTGAAGCACTCACAGCCCAATACACAATGACTGTAGTTATGCACATAAAATGGAGCAAATACTTCCACGGGAAGTTCAAAACCCATTTGTCTAATATTTTCTGAGACCGTGGCGATTGTGAAGCACCACTGTAGACAAAGCACAAAACTTTTGAGCAAACAGCATGAGCAGCACATTTAGCAGATCAGCAACAGCAGCAGCAGCAGTAGCAAGTGAACCATTGTGTCTACACAGGTATATAGTTGAGTATAGGTCACCCATGTTTTGGTAGGTCTCAGAGCCTAATACACAATGTAGCTATGCACATGAAACGAAGGACATACTTTCCACAGGCAGTTCAAAACCAGTTTATCTCATATGCTCCGAGATCGTGGCAATTGTGAAGCACCATTACACACAATGCACAAATCTTTGGAGCAAACAGACCCACTCATCTCTGAACTGAAGGCACAGAAAATAGGAACAATATGATCGATCCACTTCATTTTAGGATGCACATTATTTCATTTTTAAATACAGCCATTATTTTAGGCTACTTGAAATGAGAACATTTATTTAGAGTACAGAATACAGAATGTTAGTTTCTTTTATGTCGTCGGTGTTTATACTTATCCACATTTCACATCAACTGTATTATTTTTTTCTCTGTGCTGAAGTAGCAGCTGGAGGCAAAGCAATCAGCCTGCTCTGAACAGGCATGTTTTAAACGGGCACTGCACTAGTTTCCACAAATTCCCCAAAAATGTCATGTGTTTACATTCAAATGACAAATGACTCTTGTCAGTCAGAAGTAAAGAAGAGAGGCGGTCGGTGGTTGAATGGATCAATACAGTGTCAGACTTCGACACAGGAGACCGAAGTTCGCGTTCAGTTTCCTTTTGACAGTCAAGGTCGGTTTCTTTTAACCATGACCGTGATCGTTCCCTAACTTGTTTGTGCCTCAAATCATAGCATTGCAAGATCAGAGAGCAGACAGATGATGTCCTGCTGATAGAAGCAAGAGATCAGAAAACTTTTTTGTCTTAATTTGTATACATTTTAGTGAATGGCATTTATTTTATTTAGAAAAAATAAATGAAAGTTAAAAAGAAAATAAGATTTAAGTGTGATTGTGCACATTATGAAACAGAAAGGTTCATTTCATTCATACCAAAAGTCAAACCCAGATCAGCCTGATCAGCGTTAAGGAGACCTTCTGTGTAACAACATGCTGCCTCTCAGCATCATCTACACACAGCCAAAACTTAACATTTGATTCAAATGAAATCATAGACAGTAGAGCCCTTTGTACTTTATTGCTTTGTAAAGAACAATGCATTTGACAACCTATTCACTTACATTTTTATGGAGACAAGCTGCACTACGGGCTCCACAGTTGTTCTTTTTCTTTCGGTGTTATCTTATCGCTAGGCAACCGCATGCAACGATTCAGCTGTACGAGCCATACCAGAGCTTTCTGTTGGACAGAAAATAAGAAAATACTTTGTTGATTCTCCCAAACTGGAAAAAAAAACCCTTTAAAATGGGAAAAAAAACATCCATCTTCCAGGACAGACAAGTATGCAATAGATGTCGCAGAACTGTCATGTTACTGTAATGAGCTGCAATTACAAATGCGGATGAGTTCGACTTGTATAAAAGTAACTTTTCAGATTCTCCTCACCCACGATGTTCTTTATTTGGATTTATTCTATCGTGTGTGATCACTGGGCACGGAGAGTTTGCTGCATCTTGTTTGTTTCTTGCCTTCCACCTCCTCACTGTCACTGTTTGTGAAGTTCCTGTGAGTTGATCTAGAAACCGAAGCTTGTTATTCCATGCCAACAGGCAAATAAAGCCGGGTTTGGGTGATTTTGGAAGATGTGTGCTGACAGTGTAGCATTAGGATGGAGCCATTTGATATTTAGCAGCACTATTTAAAAAAGGTTTTACTGCCACCTTCAAAAAGGGGGGTTTTAAAATGCCATTATTCAAATTTCAGCTTGCTTTCTAAATATGTGGATTTAAATCCACACTCCACACATGTTTTACACTGCTAAGAGGAGATGTTTGGTTAGCGATTAAAGTAATGCATAACCCCTAACCAGTTACGATTCCCCTTTGCCATGTTATAAAAGCTAATACAGAGAGAATGATTTAAAAGTGGAGCTACAACAGATATTGTTGCTTCACATTTCTATGATTATGTTTTTTTATGTGGGAAATTTAGCAGATTATTCCAAAAATCCATGCCTTAAAAAAACAATATGTAGACTCATACAAAAATAATTCCTCTCAATCATCACTTATGTCCCACTAGAAGGTGTATTTATCTGCCTGTATTTCCTTATTTTCTTACTATTTTGCTGTGTCCAGGACATTTCTGGGCGTCAACCTTTGAGCAATGTGTGTGTTCACAGGGTGTGTGTGTGAAGATGGGACTCCACGTCTCTCCTCTGTCTCCGTGTCATGGATGTAATAAAGAGCTGCAGGTCTGTGTGTCTGCTGACCGAGGGGCGGGGCTGAGCTACACACACACACACACAGAGCAGAGAGGCCACAGCGGACAGGACGAAGCAGGGTTGTGTAGAGGTGTGGGTTTAGAACATAATCACCTTGAAAGAATCAGAAGATAACGTTTTATTTATCTGAGTCACAGCTTTGTTTTCATCTGCTCGCTCTCTTCATTCACTCTCTAGCTCGCTCGACCACTGCTATCTCTCTCTGTTTCTGTCTCTCTCTGGTGTGGAGCCAGGGAGGAGGCGCCAACTTTGATCGCTGTGTTTACAAACACCAACAGACAAATCCTGCATAGTGCACCTTTAATAAATTCTTCATTCATTCTGTTGTCTGTTTGTCACTTAATTAGTCCTTGAATGTCTTTGAACTTGAATTTCTGCAGTTCAGACTTGGATTGGATGGATGATAAAATGTGTTTGGAGGTAAGTTACTGTATGATCCAAATGTTGTGTCCCAATTTAATATACAGAATATACACAAAAACTCAAAACCATAAAACTGAAAGGAGTCCAGGTTTCTGCGGGGATTAAATATAAGCGGAAGTAAAGAACATCATGCTCAACCAAACACAAAAAGGAGCAACCAAAGTCAGTAATTCACTAAAGTTTAAAGCACACACACACAAAAAAAAGGGGGGTTTGCATACTCAGAGCAATTCAATTTAGTTTTCTCTGTCAAGCTTGAGCACATGGGGAAAAAATGCAGACGTTTCAGCGATGCCTTCTTCAGTGTGCAATGGAAATACAAGCACACACACACACACACACACAGAAGGAGGAGCTAGAGTGCAGCTGTGGACATAGAAGGAATTGATTGTTTCAGGAATGAATAAATGTGCTGTAATAAATGTTTACTCTTTTGTATGAAGGATAAATCATTTCTCTATGTTTAAAAACACAGTAAAATAAGATTTTTAACTGTGTGGTGCTCTTTATTTTGGTCTCCAGGTGGGAGATTAATTAACTGTTAAACAAAAAACAAACAAATAAAATACTCGTGAATGAAAAAAACTGCATTTTGCTTTTGCTTAAAACCCAAATAAATTGATTAGATAGATATTCAGTGTTTCTTTCTGAAGTGAATGTGATATCAATAGCTACATCTGACGCTATTAAACTGTACAGCTGAAGAGAAACTAGCTGTGGACGTCCTTCATTTCCACATACACACATGCTTCTTTACACCCTCCCTCCTCCCTTCCATATGCCCTTCTTTGAAATCTCTCTCTGCTGTTCACACACACACACACACACACACACACACACACACATATGGGCTGAGCTGTGGTGTAATCCAATCAGAGCTCCTGAATAAAAGAGGGAGGAGGCGTGCATGTGGATTAAGGTGTACAACAACTAACCTTATGGGATCACATAAATGGACACCGTCGCTCCCAGGAACGGGGCCTCACTGAGGAGGCCCCACCGGGCCCCACTGTGGCCCCAGGCTATTTTATAAAAAAAAAAAAAAAAAGGACTTCTATTAACTACATTTCAGCTGTTATTTAGAGACTGGACAATGGACATTATAATGTATTTTAGTTTGATCCCAGGAGTTTTGGTTACAGCAAGTATTCAGATAACTAGTTGTTATGGTGCATATTCAGCTTTGATTATGATGTAGATGTTTTCACAGACAAACATTATTCCAGACAAGAACATTAATATCAGAGGCTTCTTGCAAAACTCCTGATTATGTTCAATGTTTTCAACAAATTTTAAAATGTCCACAATGTTTTTCAAATAGTTTATTTTTTTATTGCATATGGCAGCTGTGGTGTGAAGCAGGTTAAAGAAGGATCAGGATTATGCTTCTTTTTTTTTCTTTTTTTTTTAAAGTAAACGGTGGAAATGTGACACTCTTCCGCAACCTTGAGCTGAATTATGCTTCTCTGGAGATGCACATAAACTTCTCTGCAAACCTACATAGAGAAAGGTGTTATGGGTAACTTGCAGAGGAGCCAACTTGCACAACCCTTCAAATCTCACCTGACCTGCTGCTGCAAACATAAACACAGTACATAAATAAATAAGTGAAATGACCAGCCAGAGAACCATAATTCCACCTTTTACTCTCTGCCTCACTACATGGAGGTTACTCTGCTTCCTGCTTCTGAACGATAACTGTTAACTAGACGTACTGATCAAATACAAACATCAACATGCTGCTTTTGTAAACACGGACAACAAATGCTTTTTTTTATTGTAAGATCTCAATTTTACATTAATTTTTAATGTCACCTGTCAGACGACATCATCGTGATTTCCACTGGATCTGCAAAGTAAAGACACTTAATGGAAAATGTTCCGCCAATCGTGCGGCTTCAACCCGGCTTTCACAGTATGTGTAAGATGTCAGAAGGGCCAAACAACAAGACTCATGCCATGAAGGGAAGTAATGCTGCATTCACATTATGTGGGAGTTACCGTAATTACCAGTTTCTGACGCATAAATAATGCCAATATCAAAACTGGGTATTTTTCTGAAAACTCTCATATCCGACTTGGTGCTTAATAATACACATGAATGCCTCACATCAGGTAAGTATGTTGTTCAAGGAAATTAAACCCACAAGTAATGGATATTGTGCTATATATATATATAATATATATATAATAACAATCTTTCCCATCGCTACATGAATGCAGCGTAAGCCCTGAACCGCCATTTTAAGGTCAACCTGGGTTCTTCTTTTCTACACAATGTCGGTATTGAACAACAGCTTTCACACACAAAAAAAAGACAGATTCATGCAGCAAAGGTCAGGTTTGGATGAAGTGTGAAAATGCTCAAAACATGCAGGTCAGTGGTTCTCCATCCTGGTCATTAGTTTGCAGAGCCCTGCTGGTTTTCGTTCTAACCCTCTAATTAGGCGCTGATTCACACCAGGGCCAGCAGGTGAATGCAATTAACTGCAATTAGCTGGTCAGACAGAAAAACAGCAGCGTGGTGTGGCTGCAGGCTGCATAGCTGCTGGTGTCTGTGGAGAAAAGTGACAGTGATAGTGATAGCATAGTGTGTGTTTTTAATAGAGAAAAAAAGAGAAATGAAACCACAAAAGGTTTGTTGTTTGAGACACAAACTGTGGCTGCATCGCGTTGTAGTCTGGCTCTCTCTGTCTTCCCCTACAGCAGATTTCTCCCTGCATGATTTTTTAAATGTTGGTGGAAAATGGCAGCTCTAGAAAAGGTGGCCTGCAATCTTGACATTTAAAGCTGACATCTTAGATTACTGGAACACCGGCTGCATGTGCAGGATGTCTTTTTATTTCAATAATAATCAACACAATAAGAATAAGAATGCCATCATCTCTTGTTCTGATGTGCAGGAGCTGTTGCTTCATGTTGTCATCTCAGCACCGGTGTTCCAGTATATCCTGTTACCCGTTACATTCTTTGACCTGATCAGGAATTTCAGCATTGCTGCAGCTATAAAAGTTTTCACTGTGGTCACATACTGCACTCTGATACTTTTAAATATGTAGACAGCTATGAATGTTTCTGACCCATCAATTGATTCGGTCTCAAACTTCAGCGATAGTAAGTACAAATATTTTTTAAAACCTGGATTGAGAAGGACATGAGTAAATACTCAAAATATTTCCTTTTTCTTATAACTGAATCTCAAGTGGTGCAGAATCTGATGGGTCACAGTCTGGTTCATCTTTTGTAAAACGTTGCCAGGTTTCGTGTATTTCAGATGTCTGTCTTATTCTTTGTGAAGCATATTCATAAACTTGAACATAACTGTTCGAAACATCTGGCTTTAATTAATTTACTAAACAAAAGCAAACAGTTATGGATTTAAAATATTTCAACAATTTTAAATGTTTGTAATATTTTTTTAAAAATGCACAGTAACTAAATACAAGCCTGTTCAGTTCAAATTAAAGGAAATGATCTCTGCAACATATGTCTAAAAAATGGTATTTTAGATGATAGTTGTGGCAACAGTTAACGGTTTCAGCATGACATTATGCTTAAAGTCAGATCCAGAAAGATTAAAGGTTTCCCCAGTTTGGTGTGGAAGAACTTGACTGGTCCTGACCTCAACACCATCAACACCTTATTACCCAACATCAGTGTCAGACCTCACTGATCACTGTTAGTTAAGACCATATAGCTGTGATGTCACACTGTGCATATGTGGTCGTACATTCGGCTTAATTTGAGGATGTACCAGAAAGCTAAAACAGATCCTTAACGACATTTCCTTACAGTTAAAACATGTTTTTGTATCCCACTACCCCTCCTTCCTCAATATATACAGTAAATATCTGCTGCTGTTAATGCACAAGTCATTCATCACCTTTTGTGATTACAATAGTCCACACACACACACACACACACACACACACACACACACACACACACAAACCCATGCTCACTCGCTCACGCACACACTCTCCAGCAATATAGGTAGAATGTAATCCATGCATCTAATTTTCACATAACAATATGCACACATTACACAACAGAATCAGTCTCCATAAATTACAGGAGGCACTTATCAGACAGCAGCAGTCAATTACACTTTATTACCACCTTTTTAAATTACCACTGATTTATCACAGATTTCCTGCCATTCAATTATTTCTCGTAGCTTTTATTGTTTTTTATTTTGTTTTCTTTAATTCGTTCTCCAAAACAGAGAAAGAGAGAGAGAGAGAGAGAGAGAGAGAGAGCAGGAGAGAGAGAGAGATCCAACATGTCTTGGTCTGGATGATGTGGTTTTGTGGTCTGTTTCGCCATCAGGCCACTAAAGTGGATGTGTAGTAACACCAGGCATAATGCTAATCCTGCACTTCTCACATCTCCATAAATTAATTTGTGTGTGTGTGTGTGTGTGTGTGTTTCCTGCACATGTTTTTGCGTGTGTATCTGCATTTGCTGCTCTCCATGCTCTCTCTCTCCCTCTCTCACTACCTCTCTCTCTCTCTCTCTTCACGTTGTACTCGACATAGTGCCAACACTCACACACACACACACACACACACACAGAGCCAGTTGCCAAGGCAACCAGGAGCTAGCATGAAAGCTGTGAGGAGAGGTGGAGCATGGCACCAGTCTGACAAGCAACTGCCACCTTGTGTGTGTGTGTGTGTGTGTGTATTAGTGTGTGTGTGTGTGTGCAAAAGTGATGCAGTTATGCAGTGTGTGTTTTTTTTGTGCATTTTCCGGTGTTGACCCATAATGAGACAGGGGAGGCGGGGGGACAGCGACATTAACAGCCAGAAAGAGTAAATAACAAAAGATGCTGTGTCCATTAACCGTCGTCTGCTTTCCACTTACACTTCGCTGTTTAAATTGAATAATTAGATGTCGCTTTATGGCTGGAAAAACATTTTCACTCAACTCATGAGTTTACATTAAACCTATAGTGTGTGTGTGTGTGTGCATGTTAAAACTGTACGTACAAAAGCTTTATTGTCACAGTCGTCACGTTCAGAGTCGAGGCCACACGAGATGATTTCAATGCAGATTTGAAGACTCTCTAACAGTCGGAGCCGGAGTAGATTTTTATCAGATATTTGGTCCAGTGTGGTTGGATGTATGTGCTGTGGAAGCATCCTTGTCAAAGGCCAAAGGATGTTTCAGTTTAAGGAGGCAGGAAAAGACATTTCAGAACAATAAAATCAAAACTCCAGTAACCTGGCATGTATGAAAAGGTCACTGTGCCTGGATTGCTCCACATAAATGTACAAAAACCAAATGTTTTAAAGCTGATTGTTTCAGCGTTTTCAGTTTTAACCTTGAGCAGAACCTCAAACTGCTCCTGAGCTCCTCGCACGGCAGCTCTGCCTCCATCAGTGTGTGCATCTGGGTGAAGGAGAGGCACAATGTAAAGCACTTTGTTGGTATCAAAGCATTACAGAAATGCAGTTTGTTTACCCAGCTACAAATAATATGAAAGACATTTTGATGCAAAACTTGTCATCTTGCAAAAAAAAAAGAAAAACAATGAACAGATGTTGCGTTCAAGTGCTTACAGTGAGTTGCTGTTTCCAGTCGTAGTCGGTTATTTAAGTGTCAACCTGTGTTTTTGTTAATTGGGAGATATAATCTAATAATCACCTGTAGATGGTGAACAGGAGAGTAAAATCTAATGTTAGAGAACTTCTGAACACTTTCAGCAGAAAAAAATTGAACAAATAACAGTTTCTGCCACAAACTGTTTAAAGCTGGAATTGATTTGCTCTCAGTTACTTTGTTATTACCTCAGTTTTTCTTGTGTTAAGTATAAAGAACGATTAAACCAGACTTAAAGATTTAACATTAACACCTCTCTAAGTATAAGTAATATAATGTGTTAAAGCTCCAGTTCAAGTTAATTTAATGTTTAAACATCAGCTGAAGGATCATTTTTGCTCCACCGCAGGCTGAGAGAATTCAACAAAACCCTGTTAGTCGCTGTTAAAGGTTGTTTTTTTTTTTTGTTATTGTCGAAATAAAATCCCATTAAAAGAATAAACTCAGCAGTGTCTCTCAATACTTTCTGACCTCTCTCTCCCCTGTCTGTAGACATTGAAATGGGAACTGTAGTTTTTCACAAATGTTCCTCACACAGGAGGAAACACTGCATTTGTTCGCGTTTGGGGGGGGGGGGGGGACTATTTTCAGCTGTGGATTAATACACATGAATACACAATTGGTGCCCTGGTGAGTATTTTTTAATCATTTTGAGTCATTTTTTTAAAGAAGGAAATGTCCAAATTCTCTTGTTCCAGATTCTCAAATGTGAATATTTGATGGTTTCTTCAGTAAACTGAATATTTTTGGGGACTAAACAAGACATTTGAGAACGGCAGCTGGGGCTTTTGGGAATAGTGATTGACATTTTTCGCTGTTTTTTTTACATTTTATGCACCAAACAAGTAAGAAATTGATTGAGAAATGAATCAACAGATTAATCATGAGTAAAATAATGGCCCTATTTTCATGAGATTTGTTAACAATAAGAAAAATACAGAATAAAAAACAGAAAAAATGGCTGGTTTTCTGCATTTTAACATGTTGTAGGTACAATATTTTTTAACAACCATCAGCAGAATGCGTCTTAGTTTCCCTTTGTGGGATAAAACCACTGATTTACAGCATGTTTGGCAGCACAAGCTTTTAAAATGAGAAATTATCTTTAAAAAAAAACTTCCACACAATCAGCACCTCTCTCTGGTGGCATTGAAAGTCGACAGTTCAGATATTTATCTCTTCACTGCGACATCCCACAGACCTCAGGGTGTGTGTGTGGCCGGCAGGCTGAGGGGTCAGAGGTCAGCTTGTGGACATGTTGTGGTTTGTCTAGTTCGTTTTGAGGGCAACAAAAAGACGCAGGGACACAGATTTCTACCCCATTGACCCTCTATTGTGGAGAGGTTGGAGAGGTGACGAGGGGGTCAGCGGTGATGTTGTGTTTTTATGGGATGACGGTGGTGGTGTTGCCCGACCTCTGACCTCTGCCTGGTCACAGAAAAGAAAACAAACATATGCTCTTTTTTTCAATGGGCTCTAAATCACGAGGGACAACTTGTGGTGTTCCAGTTCATTAAATGGATTTGAACTTTTGCTCTGTGGTCAAGATTAGTTAGCTCTGATGTAATGTCACACCCCTCCCAGACTGGAGCAACGAGCACGGAAAAACCCACGTCTGATATCAGCGTGAACGGGCTAACGCTAACC
The DNA here is from genome assembly GCA_029490765.1 of Euthynnus affinis. Classification (NCBI taxonomy): domain Eukaryota; kingdom Metazoa; phylum Chordata; class Actinopteri; order Scombriformes; family Scombridae; genus Euthynnus; species Euthynnus affinis. The sequence continues at coordinate 3,568,552 of CM055847.1, forward strand.
CTGCTCTCAAACCTGGGCTGAACAGGTCAGATTCTAATATAGATGTCAGTGCAGTTTAATCTCTCGCATCAACTTATCATATAAATTCAGCCCCCAAAGTTTTATAGAGTTATAAAAAGATCTGCGCACAGTCGGCACTGATTTGCTGCTTTGCAGGTCAAAAAAATATCTAGATGTCAGGATTAAAACTGAGCTAAATAGGCTTGAAAAGGTTTTTTTTTTAGACATCTACAGTACATTTCAGCATGTTACAAACACTGGCTTCACACGGAAACAGTCAGCTATGTTTATATTATTCTGAAAAAGATATAATTTTAATCAAACTGAGCCCAGTTTGAACGAAAATGTCTTTAACCTGCTGCTGTTAAAACTTCCACAGAGGTGGTGCGGTATGTCGCCTGATGTGTTTTCCACTTGCTTTCTTATATTTTCTGTTTGCTGGCTAATGCTGCCTTCAAATCTAACCTGCCAGGTCATCGAGGATTCAAGCATATTACTGCTGCCAGGCGACTAACGACAGACATCACCACCTTCTCTCTTTCATATTTCATTGTGGTCTCTCCATTTCTGTGCCGTGATAAGGATAACAGAAACGTAGACGGTAATTTTTAAAGGTAAATAACTTCCATCAGCATACACATCTCCTCCTCACAACCTCACAAACCTCACAATCTCGTGATCGAGCTCTCTTTCTCACCACGACCGTTACTTCCTGCTGGCCGCCGTGATTCACGTTTTTTTTTTTTTTTTTTCAAGGTTGCAGCAGATTCAAACTCTTCTTTCTATGCTGAATTGTTTTGGCATCCTAATGTGGCCTTTTGACATGAGAGAGAAGCAGAAATAATCGATATAATTGCCTTTAAAAATCTCATTAGGCCGTTGTTCTGCACATCCAGAAGAATCTTCTTTTCAGTACTCACATATTCTGACTATATTCAAGATGGCTGGATATCACTAGAGTCTTTAAAAATCTCTCATATAAGCACTCAAGATACATAATGCCCTTTAAATGACAAATTATGATGGGAAGTTTGAACATTTGAGCTACTGCTTCTTAACACAGTACAGTCGAAAACTCCAGAGCAAGCAGACTTTGAGTGGAGGTTGTCTTGTCAACTTTAAATTAACTTACAAAAAAACACTACAGGACACTTTAATGAAAAGAAAGTATACAAAGAAAATAAAGAGTGTTTTTTTTTTTTTTTTTGTCCTGTCGGAGGGAAAAAAGAAGCAACCTCTCATCATATCAGATTTAGATGACTAATGACCAACCGATAACTAATAAAAGCCCAATATGAGTCCGGTGGTGACACTATAATCAATCATGACTGAATCTTTCATCATTCACATGTTTGAGTCAAAAGAAGCTCATTAAGATGTGACGAGAGAAATTTAAATGAACTATGATGATGTTCTGCGGGCTCGTGGGAAATGCTGTTTGTCAAATGCTCGGGAAAAAAAACGCAGAAATATTGAATAAACATTGATATTAAGTCCTTGTCTGAACATATGGAGTGAACAACACAACATACTGTTGGGAAATGTTGTGTCTCATAGCTGGATTTTATTAGTTTTTTTTTTAGTTATGTGCAATACGATAACTGTCAACAGGAATTTAAAGAAGGTTTTCTTTCTTCTTGAAGTTCTAGTTTCACTTTGGTTTCGTCTGTACATATGAAACACTGTCAGATTGGATGGAATAAAATGCTACTCAAGGATAAAAAACTGTATGATACAGCTTTCAAATGTGTCTTTTATCAGAAAAAAAAACGTCTCTTCTGAGTTAGAAAAGGACATTTTTTTTCTTCCCCCCACGTCTCTTTTCTCAGTCTGTCTCGATTAAATGTCTGAAATATGCCACAAACCCTCGAAAACTCCAGACAGACCCATCTCTGAAGAGTCTGAAACCACTGAATAAAAAAAAATACATTTAATGCAAGTCACTGAACATTTCCTGTCCTTCAACTACAATACCACCCACAGTCACACAGCCACCCAACACAACACAAAACCCCCCTGACAGGCTCTCTCTCTCTCTCTCTCTCTCCTCTCTCTCTCGCGGAGGCCATCACAAGTTCAAAATCTCACGCATTACCATGAGAGAGCCAGCCCAGACGTTACCTTTTTGCCTCTATGCGGCCCTGATACCAACAGTGAGACAACAGCCAGTTTGTGTGTAGCCTCAGATTTAACGTTGGGGAGTAAATGTGAGATGTGGGGGGGGGGGGGGGGGGGGGGTGCGGCGGCGGCGGTTGTTGTTGCAAATGGAAGTATAAGTGCTCGGAGGGTGTGGTGCAGCAGTTAAAAATGCAGACACTGACAGTCGCCTTGAACTTGAACCCCCCAGAGGTCCCCTTGACCTTAGCTCTTTTCCCGTGCTCCTCTCTGCCCTCGGCGGCGGTGGCGGCCTTTGTTGAGCTGTCGGCATTAACTCTTCGCGCCCCCTCTCTCTCTCTCTCTCTCTCTCTCCTCTTCCAACACACTCTCTCTCTCTTCCATCTTCCCCCAGGGGCCAAGCCTCCTCTTCTTCTTCTCCTTCAGCCACTTTTCCCCCCTTGTGTGGCTGATTTCTGGGGTACACCCATCTGGTCTGTGGCAAACGCCCCAGTGGGGAATTTTGTTTTCCCAGAATGTTAATCTGACCCGAGGGGGGTTTCATTCCCACATTCTGGGATCTTGGATTTATTCCTTTGTTTTTGAGTGGGAGAAGCTCTGCTGGATCCCTGTCATCCCGTGATAAGTAAAACTAGGTGCAACCTCTGGAGTCCGTTGCAAGGTGACGATGAGGATTTACGTCTTGTGTGAGTGACTTTGATGATTAGAACAGTCGCGGAAATTGATGTTTCTCCAGGAATTCACTGGAAAAAAAGCACAAACCGATTCATGAATGCGCCTCACCCTCCCCGACATTTGAACTTTCACCCGACTGCATCAATAAACGTGTACTGGAACCCCAAATGTCGCAGTGTTATTCGATTTTACAAGACTGTAAAACCACATTTAGCTTCACAGTCTCCCCCCGGTCGCCCCTGTTTATAGGATCTCGCCTCGTAGCAACTCACTTTCCCAGGAGCTCTGCCCTGATTGTGTCTCGCACCATTATCATTATTTTTATGTTTTTTTTTTTTTTTTTGTCATTTTTGAGAGATTTGTCGCCAAAATTAGGACCTGTCACTGATCAAATACTGATGTGACTCTCAAAGGAGATGCATTACATTTTTTTTTTTTTTGATTTTTGTCAAAACACCTCCGCGGTGTGAACAACAGCCTCGGATGCTCGCAGGGTAGAGGAGGAAGAGGAGGAGGATGGGATCCGAGTGATTTAATCTGCTAATTTTTTTCTCAGGTCTTTTGGCTGTTGACAGGCAAGTGTAATGGTCCTTCAAGTAATGGAATCAGCCAGTCAAGCAACACATGCACACACACACACTCGCTCACAGACGCATGCACACACATTCACCCGCTGAAAGCACGCCTGTTTTGCATATGAATGACATCACCGTAAAGTTTTCTTGGGGAGGTTTTTTGGCGGTTGGGGAGGACGGAGAGGAGAGGTGGGGTGGGGGACGGGGACGTGGTGGAGAGGAGTGCTATGAAAGGGAAAACATTAGTCAAATCACTTCCCGCTTCAGTCACCCGCCCCGGCCAAACTACTTGACATTCCACAACAGAGCTCTCTCTCCTTCAAGAAAAGCATCCTCAGTGATCCGGACGTCTAACTCATCAGGGCCTGAGCTGCAAGTTTTGCTAACCTCTCCTGCTCGAGTGTTTCTCCTTCATTATATAAATACATAAGCTGCGAGAAATTACTTCGGGGTGTAGAGTGCTGTTACTGAAACTACCTGTGCAAGTGACAAAAATTGAGTTTGAAATATCATAGTTGTCAGGCGAAACCCTTCGTCGTCTGTCTCAGGTTTTTGACTTACATTAGGTGTGTGTATACGCGGCGCAGACATTTCTGGTTATCAAATCCAGTAGATATATTGGAAAAGTGCCGGGCTTTACTTACAAGAAAAAAAAAGCAGGATTAACATGTTCCTATAAAGCTCGAGATGTGAATGAATCAGTCTTTTCTAGTTCAGTATAAGCTCTGAACCCACATGCAACTTCACATGAAATGTTTTTGGCAGGTTTCCACGTCAGTGTCATGTGCCCAGTAAGCACTGATTCAGTCTAAAGCTTGAAAAGAGAGCTTTTTTTTTTTATAAAACATCTATGTTACACATATTCATTCCTTTAGCAGCATTTCAATGTGAAGCAGGTCCTGACTACATGTTGAAATACGGAGACACGGAGACCTTTCACTTGAGTAAAAGTGCCGATATCATCATGTAAAAACACTTTATCGGCAAGTAAATATATAAAAAATGTAGTTAAGTAGAAGTAATAAACACTTTCAGTATCAAAACTGAAAGTACAGAATGCAAAATGTCAGTGTTATGTTATTATATATTACATTATTTGATGCATTAATATTTAAACAGCATTTTTAGTGTCAGCTGGTTGCCTGTTTTTACAGTTGTTGGGTGGTTTAATCTATAAGAGTACTGCATATCTTATAAAATAATAAAACTACTAATAAAAGTAGAATATTTGTCAGTGAAATGTCGTGGAGAAGAAGAGTAAAGTAACCAAACAAAACAGGACTTGACTAAATGTACTTTACTGTAACTTATTACCTAAAAAAATGCTCACTTTTCAACCATATGTATCCCAGTTTTAACCTGCAGGACTTTTTGACTTGGGAATAACCAAATCAAAGCTTATTTGGCCGGATCGTGTCAATTTACGGGAAAATTTTCGGCTCTTTGTTTGCGAGTTCAGGCCCTTGTAGAAATTCCCAGATTTTCCTGGGAATGAAAGCAGCAACATTCTCCAGATAAAACAAGTCAAATGTGCTTCCTGTGTGGTGGTTTCACCTGCAGCAGACCCAAGCATCATGGTTTCAGAAAGGGCCGTGACAGTTATTCTGCCTATTTTTCATTTTTTTAACAGTCTGTAGGATAAAACCCTCAAAATGGAGTCATGTGTGAGCGTCAAAAACCACAACTTGTGTCTTTTTATGTGCAGAATAGACTCAACTCCGTCAATGCCGTCACTGCAAGGGTCGAATATCCGAAAGCCTTGATAATCGAGCTCACCGCACGCAAACACACGCACGTCTCTTATTCGTCATCTATATTTATTATAACTGTGATGTTTGACGGGACGACGTACCCTTCATGGCATCTGAGGCCATTTTGTCTTTGCTCACTGAGCAGAGTTGCCGGGCTGCAACGCAGGGAGGCAGCTCACAAAGGTGGACAGATCTGGACGGACGCCCACTTTTTTCTTGGCACTGACCACGGTCGGATCCAAAGACACACACACACACACACACACACACACACACACATCCTCTGTCCTAGCGACCGGTTTGCAAGCACGTTTCCCTCCAAAATCACACAGAACGGCCTCCTAGGGATGCATTCCTGCATACCAATGACGATTCTGAGGAACTTGTGAAAGGAGCAGCACCCGAGTTCCTAGACCTTGGACGTGCACCAAAACCCGCCATTTCCCATTTTTTTGGGGGGGCCGTCGTCCCCCACTCTTCTCCCAACACCGGCCCTTGTGTGCTTGTCCATCAAAACGTCGCGGCTGGCTGAGAAGAGCGGCCTTTTCCTTTTTTAATGATCCGATCCGATCTAAGCGACGTTGATGTGATTGTGACGGCCATCTTGGAATCTGATTCCTTTCAGCGTCACGATGTAGATGTAGCGAGCAGCCATTTTGTGCCTTTATGTCAGGAAGGAAACCACACCCTGACTCTTTGAAGAGCAGCTCCTTTCCGTCCTTTAGGTTGCCCGACACATGGAGCGTAATGGAGGGTGGGAGGTTTTCTGACAAACCCTCCAACAGCTATAACTTAGACCGTTGATCCAACATGGCTGCGAAATGACAGCCCGGTTGTACGCCGTCACTCTGGGCTTGCTCTAGTGTGCTTAACATTGACACTCAGTTCATTAAGGCCTATAGTGCTTGGCTAATGCAACTTGCCTCTTGGCAGCATGACAAAAAAACTGTGAATCAGATTATGAGGGGCCATAACGCCGCCAAGAAACACCGAGGGCGAGGGGGGAATTGTCACAGAGGACTGGCGCTCGCTCTCTGGATGTTAACGCCTGGGACATAATGTAATTGCAGCCTGCCCTGGTTAATAAGGGCACTGTAATATTTGCATGGAGCTGCTGTTTATGTGTACCACGGCTCATTTCAATGCGCAGAGCAGCTGTAAACAAGAGGAGTGCTGCTTGTAAAAGCCTCTGCTGCTGCCGCTGCTGCTGCTGCTGCACACCGAGGATGCAGACACCCAAGGGGAGTTGGGGGGGGGGGTGTGTGCGTCGGAGCTGCTTTAAAAACCTCTTTCATTGAATTACACGAGACTTCATAAAAGAGAGGGGGGAATGAATGAAAAGAGCTGCGTGATCAACCTGTACTGTAAAGGGTTACATTTCATTTGTTTTACAGTGGGATTACCCTCTTTTACATGACAATGCTAATGAATTGTGAGGGGCCCATATGTCGGTGTGGTGCGCGTTTGCCATATGTGGTGTCAGACAGCAAATCACGCAAGGGGGAAGTGTTCCTGCACAGCACACGGCGGCCTGCAAAAAAAAACATCGCCGCTGCACGCAGATCCTTCTAATCCAGGATGAAAGTGCTGCTGTGCCTCTTTGTTTTACCCAAATTTTGGGATAGCAGTAGGTTAATGGCATGTGTGTAGATGCATATTACTCATCTATACCACAACAACGGGGCGGGGGGGGGGTCAGGATTTACTACAGAGAGCATCTTTGCATCGGGCTCTGAGCTCTGCTGTCTTTATCCTGTGCCAGAAAAAATAAAACCCCACATCCATGATAGTGCTTTGGAAATTATTTTATCTCAAGGGGGGAATCGTGGTAATCTTTTCATTTGGCTGCAACGTTACGTCGGAGCTGAGCTGCGGTTTATTTCTCTGTAGGTGTGACTGCCATGTAAAAGCAAAACGTTTAAAGGAAGGCTGCCAGCTATCGGGTACATATTTTCCTTCATAACCTTCAATCTACCTCCTATATCCAATCAGACAGATATTTACATTTATGTGTTTCACTGAGTTACATCACTACTGATTCACAGGATAGCGAACAAGCTCAGCGATTTGCTCAACGACACTCCGGCAGCAAACATGGCTGCCGAACAACTTCTGCTCACTGATGACATGCAAACCAAAAAAAAAATGGACAAAAACACACACACAATAGCCGTTTTTTTTTTTTTCATTGTTTTCAATGTAAACCTTTATTACTATTCCAACACAGTTTTCCATACAAAGGCACATATGGTGAACACTCAATTCACAGCGATTAGATTGCATAACGTAAACATTGCTGCTTATATAAAACAATAAGCTACAGGAGGGCAGAGCTGATGCAGATATGTTTGATCTGCATTTAAGGAAAAAAAAAAAAAGAGACTTAGTGCAACCAATTTAATTATTTTAGGACCACAATTCATGGTTTTCATGCCTCTGGACTGATATCATAAGAGTGGCTTTTTTTTTTTTTTTTTTTTTTTTTTTTTTTTTTTACTGGAGATTAAAAACATAATTTCAAGCTTATCCAGGCAGATAAGTAATTGTCTTGAGCACTGGGTTGTGCATGATTATCAAAAGAATACATTTTCTAAATTAGGCCAAGATAGTCTCCCTTGAATCAATTGCAAAAGCACTGCATAGACATAGATTGTTTAAAGTAATATTTAAAAGATTTGCATAGATTATCAATCGTAATAAAAAATTTGCCACTTCCCGAAAATTAATATAGAATGAATTAGGCTGAGATAGTACTTGCTTTATTGCATTTGGGTGTGTGTGTGCGTGTGTGTGCATGTGTGTTAATGTCAAGGACAGGAAATTAAGGCAGCGTTTGAAGCCAATGTATTTGTCATGTCTCACCCAAAAGATGTGTCATTACAGCGAAGCAGGTAACCGCCGTGAACCGAGCCGCTGCGTCTCAGAGCCCGCTGCTAAGGTTTTTAATAGTATGACGTGTTGTGTATACACGCAGCCCAGCCATGAGCCCCTCTGCTCAGCTACTTCCTGCTGATCAAACACACTCCTGCCATCAGGAATATTAAATGTGTGAGTCCACATTTACTCAAAACTGCGGGCTCGTGGGCTGCACAGTCGAATCAAAGTCTGTGAAGGCTGCAAAAATGTGAGATTCAATACATCCGCTGATGAAACTAATCTTTATTCTGTCATCTGTCACACACACACTCACACACACACACACTGTGACTGTAATTTCTGTTTCAGTATATTAACAGCTGGCTCCTCGAAAAACCATTTCTCTTTATGTTGTCTGAGGGAATGTCTATAAACTGGTAGCCCAAATAAAAATAAAAAAAAAAAAAATCCACAGTAAGGATAAAAGGGGCCCCAAAAAAAAAAGAACAACAACAACAAAAAAGATTAAACAGTTGCATAGAGTATAAAGACGACAGCTCACTCCTTCGCCATTGTGTCAGCAGACACATGGAGCTGTCCAATCGCAGTGCAGTATTATTCACTGCTGCCGTGGGTCTCACATTCACGTGTCTTTGAGTCCTAGCAACTATAACGAAAACAGAAATCCAACCAAACGTGGGCTACAACTGGTCAAATACGACCTACGTTAAGCGGGGCCTACTCTAGTGAGGACACGTTACAGTCCTTCACGTCTAAGAGAGATTGTTAAATATGCTATATTTAAGAATATATATAATTACAAACTGCCACACACTCGAGAGCAGAAGCAGAATTATGGACCGGTTCGTCCACGACTCCAGCTGCTGCTGATCTTCTGTCCGAGCCTGGTTCCCCCCCCCACACAGTCACAGTCCACCGTGATGTCGCTCAGCTTAAAACACAAGTCCAGCTCGACTGTTGGGTCAAAGAAACACAGCGTCACTGGAAGACAGAGGAGCGAAGCGCCGTTCCAAAAGTCACCGCAGGAGTCGCATGTGGACGCCGGGCACCGGGCGCCATCGTCCTTGTTTACTCCAGGCGGCAAACAGCCACCGGTAGAAGGAGTCCCGCCGTCCCTCCCTCCCTCCCTCCGTCGTGCGCTCCGGTTGTTTCACATCCTCCACAACATCCACCTGCAAAGAGAGAATAGATGACATTAAGATACAGCTTCGATTCCTCCCAGAGAGAGAGCTGACATACGCGTTGAGGCCAATCATGTGAATGTCAAAACAATTATTTTAAAGACAGACGGACCCTGAACGCCAATTTAGGAGACTCAAAAGAAGTCTTTGTTCTTTAAAACATGGAGAACAACGTATTGAGGTATTTACTGTGTGTCCTAAATCTGGCCGAGGTAAGCGCTGAAGGGATTGAGGCTGAAGTTGAAAGGCCTTAACAGGAGACTGGTACACATACGAGCTGCTAATACAAAGAGGAAGCATGTGACACACCCTAAGCTAGGCTGAATTGGACTTCAGAGGACTATCAGACCCCCCCCCCTTTTTTTTTTTTTTTTTGTTCACATTTTTTCAAGCAGCTCAGACAAGCAACTTACAGTAAAAATATTACAGTGGGTCACCGAGTGCAGGGTGAACCGATAAATGCAGCCGCCCCGGCTTAGCGGCAGAAATCAACAACCACCGCCGCGCTGCGTTTGCGTCGCCCAAGCTATTAGCAAGTTAGCCTTGGCGTTTAGCAATGCATTGCTGTTCAGAGCGGTTGCAGGCGGGGAGGGATGGAGGGAGGGGCTAACAGCGGAGGTTGGTGACATAAAAGGCAGTTTCGGGTATTGGTGTCGCTTTGAGTTATTGGCATCATGGTCTTGTTTTGTTGAGAGGACTACAGTGAATAAGCTTGTTAATGGTAAATTTACAGCCCCAGCATGTGGCCTAATAAAACCAGGGGATAGAGAGGATGATGAGAATGATTGCGATTTTGTGTGTGTCTGTTCAGGAGTGTGTGTGTGTGTGTGTGTGTGTGTGTTGGGGAGGAGGAGGAGAAGGGGTGTACTCAGAGAAAGGGAGAGAGAAAAGTGGAAGGCGCCGGTAATTAAGAGTGTAAAAGAGTGTGAGAGAGGCGCACACTGCTCAAAGCAAACTTTGAGCCCGGATTCCTCACTTTTTATTTATGCACCCCGTCTCAACCCCGCATCCCCTCTTCACTCTCTCTCCCTCGCTCTTTACTTGTCTGCCCCTGCTGAATGAATAGCTATCACAGTGCTACGGTGTCCCATCTAGAAACACCTCCCTCCCTCCCATCCTCCAGCCCTTTCTCAACACCCCCCCCACCCCCCCCCCCTCCAGCACGGCTCTGAATAGGGAGCCGAATTGAGCAAACAGTCAGGCTGTCAGCTCAATAGGAGGTCTGGCCGTGAACTTGAAGTCCTTCCCAGGCCCCCAGCCTCACATTAGGGTGGGAGGGGTGGTGGTGGTTGGGGGAGACAAGAGGAAGGGAGGGGATGGTTAGTGATGGGGGGTTGCAGCCAGACTTTTCGGGGGGCCCCTACGTGCCAGTGTTGGGGGGGGGGGGGGGGGACCCCTGCCACAGAGGTTCCCAAGGCTGGTGCTCTCGCCAGAGCAATGGGGGCAGGGTGCCCCAGCTGCCTGCTAACCCTCCCCTCCTTCTGCAGCACTCAGTCTGGGCAGGAGGGGTGCTGACGGTGGGGTTTGCACAGACGGGACAGTGTCTGCTCCCCTGCCAAAGCCTCCTCTAGACCCTCACACACACACACACAGACGAATACACAGATCCAGACACAAGCTGCCGGCCGTGCCCACCCCCTCACCTCGACTAGCTCCCAGCCCTCCCAGGCTTCTCATCATCTCATTAGCCAACGCCAGCCACTCCACTGTCTACTGTTTGCATTGTTTTGGGCTCTGCATAATTTACACAGTAAATTGAGAACGGCTCCAGCCCCCTTTTTTGCTCAATCTACCACCTGTTAAAAGGAGGCCTGGCCGTGATTAGTGCGCTTCGGGTTTGACACAGTTACCACACAGCACAGCACTTCTCGGGGAAAGCCAAGCGACGCCTCCGCCGTCAAAGCGTCCGCATCGTCAAAAAAAAGATTTTAATTCAGAAAAAGCTCGGCATGACCTCATTTAAGGGGTTCGTACCAGCAAAGGTTTCGTCTTTGTAAAGGCTGGAAATCAGTGTTGAAAATGAAAAAGGCGAAGTCGTGGCTGAAGTTGAAAACTTTTCAAACTTTGATTGAAATTGATTTTCAAGTTTCTGAGTTTCTCTTATAAAAAGAGGGGAAAGCCTTGGACCTTCAAGTGACTGAATGATGCTCTCCTCTTCCTGTTTGGCAACAGTCTCTATGTCTCTCCTCTCACCTCCACCCGACAGGGGGTATCAGCAGCCTCTCTATTAGCTCCATGGACTAGCACCCTACTGTATGTTAGCATTAGCATTGTCTCCGTGACCTCCACAACCACAGACACAAACAAAGGGAGGTCTCTCTGTTTGCGAGGACAATGGCGCGCATTGTTTACCGGCTGCCTTACTTAATCAAGCCCAGCCGACGCTAATTGGTGTTTTGGTTTAAGCGGTTTTCAAAGTTTGGAGCTCCCCTGGCTGAGAATAATGCCGCGCTGCAAACGAGTTCGCTTCAGGGAGAACAATGCTCAACTTGTCTGAGCGCCGACTGCCCTCCAAACACTTGCCACTCGCACAAAGAGAGGCTTTCCAGCGCTGAGACTCTGCCTCTCAAGGTCCCACTTTCTCACTTCTTCACCATCTCTTCTCTATTATTTCACTCTCTCCGTCTGCTGCTTTTGTGGCGGTGGTTCTACGCTGCAACGTCTCTGTATGAGAATGTGAATAGTGGTTCATGGATATCATCACTTCCCTCTTGACAGATGTGCCCACCTTGACATTTCTTTTGACTTCATTTAGAGTCGCTCTATTCATCTATTCTCTTACATAACAACTGCAAAATAATCAACAATTTAAAAACCGTCTATCACGTTGTTCTTCGAGTGCTGAACTATCTAAGAGTTATGGATTGTGTCTGTCTCTGTATTGTCCAGCACGGACGCGGTTTGCATCGTTTCTCTCCAAAATGGCAGCCGCCGCCGCCATGTCGGGGCACGTAGCGGAGGATGGCACGAGAATTCCCAAACGGGAGAGAGAAAACATGGCGCTTCCCGAGGACAGATGCCCACTGAAAGCCTCCTGAGAGAGGCATTGAGAGCGAGAGTGATTTAATGTGAACACACATACAAAAAAAAAAAAACACGCCCCGCCCACATCGGCTCACCCCCCCCCCCCCATCTACACCCATCAGCTCGTGAATCTAGCAATTAACAAAACGCATCCGAGGTGATTAAAAAAAAAAAAAACGGAGGCTACAGCCTGCCGGAGAAGGGGAGCACGGGGCACGGGGAGGGAGGTGGAAGAGGAGAGAGGATGGGAGGGTCGAGGCAGGCGCCGGTGGTGGGAAAAGATGCGACATGGCGGGCGGGCGCAGGCGGGTTTGGTGTGTTACCTGCACTGACTGGTCTTCCCACTTCCATTTCATGCCAGCGTTGCTCTAAGATGGTGGCGCGGGCTGCGTCTCGCTGTACAGGAAAAAGGGGGCAGTCTGGTGAGGATGGAGCGGAGGAGGAGGAGGAGGAGGAGGAGGAGGAGGAGGAGGAGGAGGGGAGAGGCGATGCAGAGGAGGGCGAGAAGAGAGGGAGGGCAGAATCAACAGCAACCCCTCCTCCTCCCTTCTTCTCTGTTTTTCAGTCTCCTTTTGCCAGCTTTCCTTCAGTGGTGTGGTGGTAGTGGTAGCCTGCACACAAAACGGGGAGGGGAAATCAGAGGGCAAGAGGGAAAAAAATTTTCAGAACGTGGTTTATCCATCAAAACGCACATGTATAGTTCACGGAAGCATACGAATGCAAGCCATGCACACACATGTATATACACACACACATGCACACACATGCACACACCTTTTCATGTCTGTTCTCATGGTACAGTCTGCCCCTGAGCATGCAAATGACTTTCATTATGCAAATGCATGCAAATCAGATCCAACCATCTGAGAATCAAGGGTGGGAAAGAAAAAAAAAAAAAAAAAAAAAACTCGACACAGAGATTGAATGAAAGAATGAAAGAGAAAAAGGGGACAAGAGAAAAATCCTTTTGAGTGGCAGGAGGCGGTAAGTTAGGTAAATGCTCTGTGGAAAACAACAGTAGCCCAATTGGGCAAACACGATTACCTTTTTTATTGTGTCTACAACATCTTTTTTTAATAATTTGCTGCATCTTTGAATGCATTTTCATTTGATGTGTCTGCCTTTTGTAGCCAAGGCTTTCCCAATGTAAACAGAATTTGACTTAAATCTAAGGACACTGATGACATCCTGCATTCCTGTCACCACCTGCTCTGCCTTTGACAGCTTTGGTTTAAGCGTTAGTGGGAATATTGCTGCATTTTCTGCGCCAGTGAAATTATAAACAGCTGTTCGAGCATTTTTGACACTCACCAGTTAAGCTAACTTGGATATGACGTAGCTATGGTAAATCCAACTGTAGTGTTATTATGCATTTTCTCTGAGCCTCAACAGCTGACTCAACGTCTGCGCTCTCCATTTAAATAGTCTCCGACTGCAGCTTTTCTAATAAAAGAACGTTCTGTATTTGTAGTTGCATCAGTGCAAAAAATAATAAGTAGGACTAGCTTACAGCAAGTTATTAGGGGCTAAATGCTATTAGCACTAACACAGATGGACCACTGTGGGTGTAAGATGAAAGGGGTTATTTTTAATTGCTTGAAAATCAGCGTCTGTCTTTACCAAAAAATCATTCCCTCAATTACCCACACCTGCCCGTGCAAACCTGAGAGTCTGCGACCGGAGTAGCACAATGTAGCCAGCTTGCTAAGTTCAGTATTCACTAGCAGGTGGAGTCTCTATCTCGCAGGTTTAGCCGCATAGTTCCTGAACCCCTCTATTCAAAGAAATCAACAAAGAAAGCTGACTAATCGGTTGAAGGGAGCACGCTGTCTGATTTTGCTAATACTTGGAGCCCAGCAGAAAGGATCCTCCATTAGCCGGCAGAGGAGGGAGCCAGCTTTTGTCTCTGGGTGTCAGTAGGGGAAGGCTATGTCTGAAATTGGAATAAGGTGGTTAAAAAACAGGGGTGACTTGGAGTGTGAGAGAGTTGGGGTGGGTAAAGCAGGGAGGGGAAGGACTACAGGGGTGGGGTACCGCTGAATGGTGGCAAACCTCTCCTAATTGGCACTTGACATTTTTTTGCCATTGGCACTGGAGTGGGCCAGCTTTCAAGCCCTCTCCGGGTCCTTGTTGGAAAAGTGCCTTATGCAAATATGGCGAATGGGCTCTATTGTGAAGCCTCTGATATTAACAGCTCACGCAACAATGAAATTGTGTGCTTACTCTGGACTCGTAGGTGTGTGAGAGAGAGCTAGACAATGGCAGTGGGAGCAGCTTCAGTCTGAACAGACCCTTCATCAATGCTTTGCCAAGTCATTTCACCAGAATGGGCTTTTTTTTTCTGAGGACAGAGGCTCTCGGTAAAAGCTTTATTAACGACTGAAACAAACAAATGCATGTACTGTTTTGCTCTGGCTCTGAGAGTGTTTCTGTTTGTACTGCTGCTGAATGGCTTGATTTATCGTGGTTAAAAAATACTGAAGGTATGGATAGAAAAAGGCTCTCACTCGCTCTCTTTGAAAGATATTTCCCCTCTTAAAACATCACTGTCTCCATTCTAGATGTGAAAATGTATTCATGCTTCAGTGCCGTGCCGCACTCTGATATTTCTTTCCTCCTCTCTGTACCCCGCATTGTTTACCCTTAACTCGCTCCCTCGGGTAGGCACAGCTCGAGATCTAAAATTATCTGCAGAATCCCTTCGGAGAGAAAACTTGGCAAATCACCGGAGAAACGTGGCAAAACCGAGAGAGCTACGGTTTTCAAAAAGCAGCGAGGACGGTTGCCGGGCCAAGCTCGGGCCAAACACGGCTCCCGACTGAAACTTCTAAGTCGTGCGAGGGCCTGACGCGTTCTTGTCGACCGAGAGCACAGAGCGAATTTCATCAAAAACCAACAGGGAGGTAAACAGAGCGACGAGTCAGACAACCGCAGTCACCCCCCCATGTGGTCCGAGCGGAGTCAAAGTACACCTGTTACCGCTAAGTTGCCAAACTTAATCTCCTTTTGTCTGGGGAGGCCCATTGACTTTTGCAACCGCCTAAGATACATTCATTTCTCTGTGAGCGTGAAGGGGTGGGGGGGGGTGGGGGGGGTGGAGGGAATGCCAATGTTGTAGAAAATAACAGGGTCTGGCCTTCTGCTCCGGCCCAACAGCGAAGCCATTTTCCAAACCCTGTTGGTGTGTTCCGTCGAGAGAAAGAGAGGCAGAGAAAAGGGGGCAAGAATCACTGGGTCTTATTCAGAAAACTGTCTGGCTGCTCGGACCCGCCGGGGCTGAAAGGGAGGCAAAGGGGGGCATTGTCCCTCAGTGACAAGTGGACTAGCTCTATTGACTGTAAAGTCTACTGGTGGGGGGGCAAGTAGGACCTGACCACAATGGCTGTTTTTCTATTTGACACTTGGAGTCTAAATCTGCTTGCCTAGTGCATGAAAGCTAAGACAAACCCACCACCCTCCTCCTCCTCCTCCTCCTCCTCCTCCTCTTTCCTCTCTTTCTATTTCAGACACTGCCATGGGACACAGAGAAAGAGAGAGAGAGAGAGAGAGAAAGGCCCTACGGTGGTTTTTAGGAACTCTCCCATCTCCGTGCCATTTTCAGGCAGGCAGAAGCTAAGGCAGTCTCTACTCTGGGGTCCCCAGTGTGAAGTGTTAGTGATATAACTGTGCCACACACAGAGCCAACACAAAGCATTTGCACCATGACATGTGTCTCCCAGGGCACTGCTTAGGGTATAAACACAATCTGTCCAGGACTTCAGTTCCCATTTAGCCTCAACACTGTAACTGACACAAAAAGGAAGAGGAAGAGGAGACAACCTATCTTTACACTGCTGTCTACCCGCTTTGTTGCTTTTCCTGAACTGCATCCACGCAATTAGATAGTCACAATCATGAATCTATCATTTACAGATCAAAGCCATGCCCTGTTCATAAGTCCCCCTCTATAATAATAATAAAAAAAAACAACAGTGGCGACAGCAACACAATAGAGAGGAAACCAGGTATTACTTTGCCATCCCAGAAGGTGACATCTCCGGCTGTCACTTCCTGTCAAGGCCCTCGTTCCTCTCTCTTTACTCGCTGAGCCCAAAGCTCAAATGTCACACTCAGCACCTGCAATGCAGCAGGCAGGCAGGCAGGCAGGCAGGCACAGCTGCAGGGCTTGAAGAGATTGACACTGTGAGGTGAGGTTGCCACACAAGCTTTTAGGAATTTCACTCTGGCCCCGTACAACTGTTTAGCATTTGTACCATGTCAGGCTGAATATATCCGAACTGGAGGTTGACGCTTTAGCCGAGCCGTGTTGAGACAGCAAAGCGCCATGTGGAATATGTATTACAATTGGAGTTCACTGCTAGCCATGTAGCTCCAAAGCCTCGAGACCTTGGGAACAATCCTTAGTGGCCTCTCTCAGCGGGAGTTACCCTCTAGCTTTGATGGGCAGAAAAGAAATCACACCTTCAATCAGCCATCAGAGGCCTTGAGGTTGGAGATCTGATTGACCAATTACTCCTCACCATGAGCCCGGGCAAAGAACCTAAAGGCTGAGATTGTTCTCCTTCCCTCGCTCGCGGATCTCGTCACTGGGGGGGCACTTTCTGCTTGATTGCCCCTGGACCACTCCCCCCATCGAAGCCTTGCGCGCACACACAGCGGCATTCAGTGAGATCCCATCAGGCCTTTCCACATGGTAGCACCTCACGCAATGGAGGCTTTGCCACGGCCCATTCACAACCAAGCCAACTGTCACGTCAAATCAAACAACGGCCAGGATCCCCCAAATCAAACATCTTTTCATGCAAGAGGGAGAAAGGAGTAGGTGGGAAGGAGGAGAAAAAAAAAAAATCAACAACGGCTAACTTAACAAAACTGGCCTCAAACAAATTCTTGTCTGTTCGCTTAGATGCCGGCGGGGCGTTGGGAGCCCGGATTAACTTGGAGGGAGCATTCTTAACTCGCACAATCCCATCCAAGTCGGAACATATGTATAATTCATAGCACCGTATGCAGCTCCTATGATATGAAAGGCCCACATTCTTTATATATTGCATGTTCTCTTGATGCCAAAGATGCAAGCGGTAAAGCTGAGATTCATGTAGCCAAATGAATGGAGCATTGACCGAACCGGCTAGCGAACCGATTAGCCAACACCGACTTGTTTAAACGACTTGTCAAAGTCCACCGGATTTGGTGAATCAGCCCGGGTCTTTTCCAGCAAGGCCGTCACTCCCAGCCATGTGATACTAAAAAGCTAAGCCCCTGCATGCAGCCCCACACTCAAGGATCATGGGGCTTATTAGATTAAAAGTGATCTTGTTGCACAAACCACACTGTTATGGATCATTGCCACTGGCTGCAGGGAGCTGGAAGGGACATGTTCAGCAATGTCCCGTTTATTTCTACATTTATTCCTACCAACGATCTAAATATCAATAAATGGAATCGCCAAATATAGACAATAGTCTTGCAAGAAAGTTAGGTTTAACTGAAGGCCTTGTGATCTGGGATTTGCTTACACACACGCATTCACACATATAATCAATAAATCTAAATCATGCTCCTTACCTTTGCTGTATTCCGTTCCCATGTCCTTTTTTAAACGTTGTCCATTTCCTTCTGTCACGTTTGCTGTTCTCGTGGAAGACTTTGTGCTTTTTTTGTGGGGAGGCGCATTTGGGGTCTTGATGCCTTTTCAGGAGTGTAATGGGATTCTTGTTACTTTCGGTTATCTAGCTTTATGAAGAATGTACATCACTCATACAGCTAGATAACCAAAGATAACAACCAACCCCTAAGGCTACCCATCCTTCTCAAGCCGCAGGCGGAGTGACATGGGCCAGACTCTGGCCTATAAGCAAAGGAAAAAGTTGTTAATAAAACATGGTTATATGTCTCCATCTCATTGATTGTGCACCATTTTGAAGGATTAGAGACTAACTTTTTGTAAAAAAATGAACAAAGTTTGAATGTCTAACTGAAGAAAAAAAAAGTCCAACAGCAGTTAACACCAACCCCGAACAAAGACGTTACTCTTCTAGCTTGGGGCCTTTTTCCCCCTCACTCAATCTACAGTGGCCCTTAAATGTCCTGACCCTTCGTTTTGTGACATCACCAAGTGGCCCCCTCAACCCCGCCTCGAACCGCCTCGGCCAATCGGAGAACTCCATTTGCACAGTGAAAGCTTTGATTGGCCTGCAGGTAATGTCTCTATATCGAAAGTCCCCAAAGTCAGACAATCAGCAAGCACCAATTTGAAAAAAAAAAAAAAATGTACGCAACTTGTCAAACCAGTCCAAACCGGCTATGCCGCCAACCTTCCCCTTCTCCGGCCTGGCGCCCATCCCTATGGTGCACCCGCCTCACCCGCTGACTGGCTCCATAGGAGGGTGATGGCTTCTAACGCCACCCCCCGCCATGGCCCAAATGCATTTTTAAATTAAAAGAAGATGCTGGCTGTTTCACTACAAAAGAAACCGGTTTATCTTCATTTGCATTATCTGATGCCAAAGCGGTTGGCCTGTGCTCGAGGTTGGCGTCAAAGCCAAGATAGAGGGGTTTTAGATGTACACACACGTATGTAAAGGAAAAAAAAAATGCTCTAACGTTTACACTGACGGTGATGTAATATAAATGCACGCAGCCTGACTAGAAACATGAAGCACAGCTCACATCATTTCACACTCAAACACATCCACAAAAAACATGCGAAAACGAAACACATCTTCACATTTGTGAGTATAGACAATGCTGTAGCACACACACACACACACACACCCTCTCACACATGCCGTGGTGGCACATGGCACGAGGCCCCATCTAATTAAAGCTGCTCTGTGTGCCCAGATCCCTGTTGTGGCAGGCTCCTCCCCCCACCAACACCAAGTGAAGCTCTACTGACTGAAAGGCGAGAGAGATGGAGAGATATTGAGAGAGAGAGAGAGAGAGAGAGAGAGAGAGTGAGGCAGAGAATATTCTCGCCCTCCATCACACTCTCACACACCCAAACCTGAAACACTCCTACACGGCTTGACTGGAAACATGAAGGCGTTAGCAGAGATGGCTACATCCCCGTTAGCAAACAACAAATCCCCACACTGGCATTGTTCTCTCCCTCCAGGTTACAATAAACAGCTGGTCTTCTTCTTCTACTGTCTGAATCTGTGTATATTTCTTAAAAAAGAAAAAAAGGTGTTTCGTTGCCGTTCAGGAGGCTATCATCGTAACACGGAGCTTCGTCAAGGTGCTTTGTTTCAATCCACAAGGACAAAGCGAGGCCCTTTAAGAGCAGAAACATGCCTCAGCTCCCAGAATGCTGCTGCACTGGAACACACACACACACACACACACACACACACACACACACACACACACACACACACATATGTACCTTACAGTGTGTGAAATGTGTTTAGATGCATAATTGCAGACAATTTCAGACTAACAGACGACCTTTAGTTGAAATGCACAAACACACATACACAGATGCACGCAATCACACACACACACACACACACACACACACACACACACACACACACACTCACAGCTGCAGTCACACATGTAAAATATGTTAACATGTTTACTACTCAGTCAGACATACACGTAGTTAATTTATGTTTTTTGTTAAATAGAAAATATTAAAAGACATAATTCACCACTTACTCTAATTTTTTAAAATTAGTCAGATTTTATTATTATTTTTAAATTATATTTCACAGTATTTATATATAAGAATAACTTACAAAATTTTGAAAATTCTAATATATTTTTTGAAAATATTAAAAAAAAAGTTTAAACATGCTAGATGCTTGTTTAAAAAAATCATATAATCAAAGTTGCTGTTAATTCGGGGCTTGATTTTGGTGTTTGAACTCGTCAGTAATTCATCACAATGATATTTTGCGTTAGAATGATGCAACACTAACATTAACATTTGTAATCGCTGCCGCCTCTGATGTGAACTTTATGACTCGTTTTTTTTTTTAGATCTGATTTTTTTTTTTTTTCTGCACAATTTCCAAGCTGGATAAAGAGAAAGATAATTACATGCAGATTGCACTTCTTCCTCCATTATCATTAATAGTCCCTTCATTAACACTGGCTTGTTCGTGACTGTGTTGCTGTTATATAATTCTAATAAATTAATATAATTTCAATACTTGCCCTCTGGGTTGGTTTTTTTTTTTTTTTTATCCCCCACAATGTTCGCCTTTCATGATGCATCAGGAAATTATTGACGACGTGAGTTCAGAAAAAGACGCTTGAAGAGATTTTAAAGTGTCTCTTTTCTGCAGAAGTTTACACCCTAAAAAAAGTGTGTGTGAGTGTGTGTGTGTGAGTGTGTGTGTGTGTCAGTCACTTCGGCCTCCTCTCTTAAGCTCATCTGATGTCCAAAAAGACACATTTCAGGTATCAACCGAGCTCCAGGAGCTTCCTCTCCTCCATTTAAACGAACCTCATCAGGCTGTGCCATTGGCCGAGGCTTTGCATGACGTCAACAAATCCGGCGCCTCTAATTGGAAATAATTTATGCGAAGGTGCAGAGCTGATTAGCAAGAAATTGATTCCTATTATGAAATCTCGTTGGTTATCGTCTGATTAAAAACCACGTGGGTAAAAAAAAAAAAAAAAAAATCCGGTTGGGAAAAGAAGCATTTCTTTATACGCCATTTTGTGACACAAGTTGAATTCTCAGAGTATAAACGCTACATTGTGTGGCAACAAAGGCTACACGCACGAGCTTTACGCACGAGACATAAAGCACGTGTTAAAACCATATTTAAAGGTGGATACGTGTGGGTTTTTTTTAAATGGCACGCGAAGCTGGCCTGTTGGCAGACTGACTGTGGGTTTATGTCAAATAGAAACACACACACACACACACACACACACACACACACACACTATGTCCACTTCCTGAATGTAGAACGTGGGATTGGTTGAAATTACGTTTTTGGATAAATCAGTGAAATTTGTACCCTTTACGTAATGAAACTACAGCTGCTTAACATTCTTGATATTGTATGAATATGACAAAATAATAGCATCATTTTTTTTTTTTTTTTTTTTGGCGTGACATCATGTTGGCCTGTGACAGTTTTCATCACATCCGTGTTCAAACTTTCCTATCGTAATGAATGTTCTACCTTGCATGTATAACTTACAGTGACTACACCATCTCATATCCTGTTTCCTCGAATATAAAATATATATAATTCCCTCAAACCTCCCCAGATATCCACCACTAGGAAGCCTGTGTGTGATGTGAGTGACAGTGAGAGCTGGCAGCCAGTATTACCTACAGTGAGCCATGTGCTGTGAGGCCGCTGAATGTCTCTCCAGGGATCCCTGGAAAAAAGAGACGATCATTTTATTCTTTTTTTTTTTTTTTTTTTTATAAATGGACTACACAGCACAAGAGGAGCCAAATTATACAAACTACAGGCTTCGTTCAAACAGCAGAGACAATCAACAAACTGCATTTTCCTTCCGCAAGAAATGAGATTCTTTAAAAAAAAAAAAAAAAAAAAAAGACAACGGTGATGGGCGTGAAAAGGTGCAGACGCCTCAGCAGCGCGTCTCTTCTTACTGCACATCACTGCTGTTGTTGTGCTCAACTCAACAAGCATTGTCACAATAATCATGTAAAACCATCACATCATACACAACCTGGCGTCTTTATGGTAGAACAGGAAGGGATACAGTTGGGAAAAATGAGTAAAAACTCCACACTGCAGTGACACACACACACACACACACACACACACACACACACACACGGACATACAGTTGTGTGTGTGTGTGTGTGTGTGGTGCAACTAGTTCAATGAATAAATTAAGAAAACCCTTAAAATTAAATTAAAAAACTTCAATTTAAATTAAATTTTCCAGTTTTAAGATGATGTTTTTTGTGCCTTTCTCCCTCACTCATTGACCACTGCGTGCACACACATTAATACTCTCATGTTCATCATGTGAAACGTTGCATAATCCTAGTGGGGGGGGTTTAAAATATATTTTTTTATTTATTTTTTTGCTTTAAACCCTCCACAGAGCTCTACAAGCTCCTGTTTTCTCCCCCTCGGTGTGTCCGGGGGCGCACACGTGTTCTCGGCACAGGCCTCGTACTCTGCGCACACGTGTGGACTGGATATTTGGCCTTGTGATCCCTTTATCCCGACAACTATGGGTGTGAACGCCACCACTTTGTCTTATTATGCATGCATTGCAGGCCTGTCTGCTGGCGATCCTCATATCTGAGCCACATGGCCGCATAGAGAGTCCTGCAAGGGCTTAATTTGGGAAAAAAAAGGGAAAGAAAAAAAAAGGTTTTCTCTTTTTTTTTTTAGTCCCTAGACCCTGATTGTGTCAGATTGAGTGGGGTTATGGTGCCATATGTTGCCTGACTCTGTCGCTCCCGCTGCCACAGCCCAGCAGAGCTGTAGAAGTGACCCTGCTAAGTGCCTGGAG